>CM053581.1:382347548-382451531 GCA_028627135.1 Pseudochirops cupreus | reverse complement strand
GGGGGGGAGCCACTCAGTCTGAACTCTGAGTAGACCAAATAACTCCCCTCAGTCCACCCAACCACCCTCACCCTTTCTTCAGCCCCAAGCCTCCTGAAACCCTACAAATTCAGCATTGCACTCACCAGGTGTCAGCTCAGCCAGGAGAAGCGTGCAGAGGTGTGGGCTGGTATGGGAGAGCATGAGCTGCAGTGTTCATGCATTTCAGATGCTGGCATGTGCATGTGTCTGACCATAAGTGGACCTATCCATGCATTCAGGTATTCATGCTGGGATATTTATTCGTGTGTGCTTATAAGTCTGGGTCTATTTGGCCAGAGGAGAGCATATCACATGTGCATACACGTGCTGGCCTAGCAGGGCACATATGCACACACATGTGGCCCATGCCACCAGGACACATGATAGTGCACATAATGGGTTGTCTGGCCATGGACTTGGGCTCTATCTCAAGAGCAGTGAGGGGTGCAGGCCTCCCAAGATCCCAAGGGTAGGAGAAATGGTTAGAAGAGGGAAGTTGGGGACAGCTCGGGTCCCCTTCTACCCCCTCCATAAGAAGAGACTCACCCTTCCAATTGTAGGTGCCAGGTGCCCCAAAGAGGAGGTAATGGTTGTCAGGGGAGAAAGCAGCTGAGGTCCCCTGCTGACAGAACCCAAACTGGTCGTGACCCTGGGGACGCCCCTCGCAGAACTTCCACTCCCCTCCATCCAGCTCATCCCGAATTGTCAGATCCTCGCTCAGGACAAAGCATCGGCCAATCACATCCCGAGTCTCCAGAGTCTGGGCCACACGCTGCCTTGCCTCATACAGATGGGCACAGGTCTGCAGGATGTAGGGAGTCAAGGGTGTCAAAGCTCCTCACACTCCAACACCGCCAAGGGTACACGGATACAGACAGGACTTCCTCATACCAACACACACTGAAGTGCCAACCAAAAACTGCTCACAAGCTACATCCTTACCAGTACCACATGCCCAGGCCCACCTTGTGACACACGGCCAAGCACCATCATATGTTTGCACACACATGGCTGAACCAGAGACTTACATGTTCCACACTGCCCCAGGCATCCACATGCACAAAAAAACCCACATAATCAACTGGCTAGGTACGCGCACATGCAGCTTTATTATTAACTTATTAATTTTAATTAATTCCATAAATTAATGAAGTTATTATTAATTTATTAATAACCACGTTTGCTGTCGATAATCACATAGAAGTCAGAGATTCAGAGCTGGAAGGGAAATCATCTAATTCAACTGATCAATAAGCATTTAAAAGTGTTTGGTGGACTCTGCTGGAGATACAAATACAAAAGGGAGACAGTACCTACCCTCAGGGAGCTTACCTCTTGCTAGGCTAATACATGTTTACAGATAAGTAAATACAGAATACTTATAAAATAACTACGCAGTGATTGGGGGTGAGGGTGGATTAGGAAAAACACCTTGAAGGAGGAAGCACTTGAACTAAGCCTTGAAAGAAGCCAAGGATTCCAAGACAGAGGCAAAGGTGAAGTTTCAGGCATGGAAGACAGATAGCCTGTACAAAGGCATGGAGGTGGGAAATGACTTGTATAAGGGAAGAACAAACGGGCTATCCCATCTACTGCATAGAGTGAATTGAGAAGTTAGTTATATGTAATCAGCCTGAAAAAAAAATGGGCTGGAACTAGATTGTAAAAAGGCTTAAAATGCCAGGATTTTGTACTTTATTCCAAAGGCAACGGAGATATACCAAAGCTTTTTGAGCATTAGAATAAAATACACTTGTGCTTTAGGAAAATCGATGGGGCAGTCTTTGAAGGATGCACTGTATAGGGGAGAGAATGAATGAGTGAATGCAGGGAGAACTGTCTCTATATCATTCCTACCCCCTCTTCTCTGCTTTTGCAAATCATACCCATCCTTCAAGGCCCCGTTCATGTTCTGCATGAAACCTTTATGAGACCTCCCAGGACAAATCCAGCCTGCCCTTCCTGTCCTTCTCTAGTAATTTAGTGTCCCTTATTCATCCATTAGCCATACTCTACCTGGGGGTGTTAACACTATTTCCCAGAAAACAAAGTGGGATCCTTGAGGGCAGCACCCCTTGAAGCCCCAGCGTCCAGAACAGAATCTTGCATATACTAGATGATCCGTAAATACTTGTTGTAAGTAACTGTAAATAAATGACCTGGTACCACAACATAATTTTGGTCCTGTTATTTAACTTTTCCCACCCTTCCTCCACTAAAGTCCAACTTCACTGCTTCCCCCTGGCATGAATATGATCCTTGGATGCCATCAGCAGAGTAGAGTCTCTGCCAGGTCCCCCAAGCTGGAAGGATTCACAATGCAATCCTCAGGGTAGGCTGTCTGTCAACAGGGCACCAGCCTAGCTAAGTTTAGAGAGGTTCAACATGAGAAAGTAGGCCAGGAGGTTAGGATTTTATTTTCCCACCTTGACAACTCACAAAGAACAACTGTCTAAAATGCCCATAATGGAACAGCGGAGGAAACTCCCACATCCAATCATGTATTCTTTAAAAACTCAGCTAAGTGGTTCAGTGAGTGAATCAGATGCTGAATTTAGAACCAGGAAGCCGGAAGTTCAAATATGCCGTAGGATACTTATGAGCTAGTGACCCTGGGCAAGCCTTTTAATCTTTTATCCAGGCTCATCACTTAGCCTAGGTTTCCTCCTCTGTAAAGTGAGCATAAGAACAGCACCTCCCTCACAGAATTGCAGTAAAGTTCTCAATATAAATGGTAGCCCTTTAGCTACAACTATTATCAAAATTTCCAAGTACTCCAGTGTTTCTCCTGTTTTATCTCTTGCATTGACTCTGTATCCAAAAAGAAGAAAGTCACATCCTTCAGGGTAAAGGTCGAGTGCATCTATCTTTGTATCTCCAGCACCTAGGATAGCACTTTACTATACTGAGCACTTAATAAATGTCCCACCAATAGATTATCCATTTCTTAAGCGCCAGGAGACTTCTTTGTAGAAGAAGTAGTCCAATACAGTGTTAAGTCAAAGCTCAGAGAACACTTGCAGAATGAATGAACCGGCATTCACAACATCGAACACTCACCACAACCTTGCCCCCAGGGCCCTGGCTCCGGAGGCTGACTCCCAGCCACTGGTTTTCTTTGCTCTCCTTCTGTACTTCAGCTGTAGACAAGACAGCAGAGAGTCAGGGGGAAAGAAGCCAGGCTCAATACTACTCCTCTCCTCCCTTCTCCCTCCAACCCAGGTGCCCTCCCAGGCTCAAACCTCCTTGGTCAATGTCCACTCGGTAGCAATCATTCTCATCACGGGTCAGAGGGCAGGCGTAAAGGCCTCCAGTGCGGTTGGCTGCCTGGCCTGGGAGGGCTACTGCTTGCGGGGCACCTACCAGAAGCCTGCAAAATGGGAGGAAGGAAGGGGGACAGTCAGAAGAGTCTCAGTCTCCTCCAGACTTATTTATCCTCCTGACAACTCTCAATGAAATGAATGCCCAGGCTGACAGGCCCTCAGACCCCAGGTGGCATCCTCACATAGAGCACAGCTGAGGCACTGGACCTAGAGTCAAAGGACCTGCATTCAAATCCCTTCTCAGACGCTCCTACCTGTAGGACCTCAGAAAAGTCCTTGGTGCCTTCATTTCCCTCTATATAATAATAACAATGATAACAGTTATCATTTATTGAGCACCTTAAGTTTTACATAGACACTGAATCCTTAGCACAACCCTGAGAGGTAGGTGCCATTTTACAGATGAGGAAGCAGAAGGCAGAGGTTAAGTGATTGGCCCAAACTTCACTCCTAATCACCTCTAGACATACAGATGTGCCCCCAAAACACCAGAGGTGTCTGCAAGAAACCCCACACACTCTGACCCAACTCTTATCACAATGACTTCACCCACAAATATCTCCACTCAAAGGGCACAGAACACATGTGTTCCGTCTCCACTCAATATTGTCCGTTTGAAAGAACCGCTTGTTCCCAGCACCTGTTCCTAAATGCCCCACCCCCTCCACAGTCCCAGGCTCCTTTGCCAAGTTTGCCCCCTCTCCTCTGACCTAATTTGTTCCCTACCAGATGCCAAGAATGCTGGGGTGAAGGCAACAGGTGACCACAGCTGGTATGGAGAGGCAGTCTGGATGCCCATTCCAGGAGATTCATGCTGGTCCTGCTAAGCTCTCTGTTGGTCATGACAGCAATAACCACCATCCCCCAATTCCCCAGGATTCTACCAGTCATCTCTACTGTTTAGAGTTTGGCTCAGGGTGATGGAAGGAAAGAAGTGGAACGGTTTCTCTGCCTCTCTGCAAAGTGCATTCTCCAGCCTCCACTCTCCCTCCTCATGCCCCTTCCCTTCTCTCATTCTCCTCCTCATTCCAATGGTTCCTTCCCTCTAATTTGCTTCCTCCTCTCCCCTTTCCACATCCCTCTATATTCTCCCTATTTTCCCTCATCCCCTTCCCCATTCTTTCTCTGTCCCCTTTCCTCTTCTCTTCATTTCCCCTTCTACCCTCAAATTCTCCACCACCACACTCCTGCTTTCCCAGCTACAATTTTTTTGGCCCAACAATTTTCCATAGTCACAGCCAAGGCTCTGGCCCCAAGGGTGAGTTATGCTGGGAATGGAGGATGACTGAGCCCCCTGGGGCAAAGTAGCAAAGAGGCCAAGAGTGGGAGTGTGGGGGTGGGCTTGGGAGCTAGGGTGAGATTGAGAGGGAAAAATAAAACGTACCCATTTAGCCACATCAACCTTCCAGGGCTCAGAGCAAGGAGGCAAAGGCAGGATTGGGGGAGAAACAGCTTTCTTCAACCCTCTCAGGGTCTTCTGAGTCCTTGCTCCACCTCCCACAGTAGTAGTCATTAACCACCCACTCACTCACTCCATCTTTCCAGGAGCGAGGCCAGTAGCAATGGGGAGCTGTGTGACAGCCATTTGTAGAGAAGGTGCTGTCACTTCATGGGTACAGGAAGAAAGGGTAAATAATTCCGGAGCTGTCAACCAGTCGAAGCCTATACCTTTAATATCCCTGGACAGGGAAGTAAAACTTTTAAGGGAACTGAGGACCAAGAAAAGGGGGCCAGTCTGACACTTCCCTCCAACGGGGCCTGGGAACATACCTGAAGGGCAGTATGGCTCTGTGTCAGTGGGTACAGATCCACTCTAGTGAACACACACACACACACCCAGACTGAAAGCCCCTACAGCATTTAGAATACTAACATAAAAATTATAATTAGCATTTATATAGTGCCTTTTGGCTTACAAAACACTTTACACAAAAGGCTCAGTCTTTGTTTTACCTGCAGTATTTAGCACAGCACACTGCAAGTGCTCAATATACATTTATGGAATGGATGGGTGGATAGACACGTGGTCAAGTCAATATAGATGAAAGTCTCAACAGCCTCAAGATAGCGAACAAATGCACTCAGCAAACACCCGGGAGCCTATCAGCTACACACACATGCTAAGCCCTTAGCTCCACTAAGGCTTGGATTTGCACAGGGCCAGGGTTGTGTGGAGGGGGCTGGAAAAAGTATGTCCCTCGGGCTCCTCTGGGGACAGGAAAACTAAGTGTACAGATGGGCCCAGCCCTATGGGAGAAGTGGGGAAAGGGAGGAGTCTGAGTAATGGAGAAGAGACTCTTCCAAGGACCCAGGCTTAGACAGATGCAAACTTGGTCTCAACATTCTCTCACCTTCCCTGGCAACCCTCCACCCCTTACTTCCCAATCTGGACTCGGGCTTTCTGGGCTCTTGTCAGCTCCTAGCTCACAAATTCCCCAGCCCCTGGCTCGCTCCAGCCTCTGGATGGGACAGTAGCTGCAACAGTAGCCACTGCCAGGAAAGAAAAAGGAAAGATATTTTCTCAACATTTGGCAAGGATAGGAAGGTCAGGGGCAGCATGAATTTGGGGACATTTGTCCACATCACCCTCTGTGTCTCCAGGACAGCACCACAGAGGGGTCTGGATTGACAGGTCCCACTGAACCCAGGTCTCTCGTTGGGGGTGGGGGGGAGGGGAAGAGTCTGTGTATTCTCATGCCTAGGGCACCTCCTATAGAGGGGGCTCTCAGTCTGAAGGGAGCTTCTCCTGGGGCCTCCTCTAGGGGATTCTGCTGGAGGAAACACTAGGAGATCTGTCAGGCTGGTGAGGACTTCCTTCTTTGGGGTCTCCTCTTTGAGTTCTCTCAGCCTAAAGGTTCTCTCAATCCAGGGTGCCCTGCTCTATGGGATCTCCTCTGTGGATTTTCTCAGTATAGGGAATTTCTGCTGTGAAGTCTCCTCTGTAGGATCTCCCAAGCTAAAGGTCCCATCAGTCTGGGGGCTTCCCTTTGTGGGGTCTCTCAGTCTAAAGTATTATTGGTCTGGGAGGCTTTCTCCGTAGGCTCTTCTCCATAGGTTCTCTCAATCTAAGGATTCTGTTGATCTGGAGGGCTCCCTCAATAAGGTCTCTTCTGTGAGTTTCCCCTGTAAAGTCTCCTCTGTAAGATCGCTCGCTCTAGGAATTTCATCTGTCTAGGGGCTCCCTTCTGTGGGGTATCTCTGGAGGTTCTCTTAGTCTTGGAGTGCTTCCCTCTATGGGGGGGTCTTCTCTCTAGATTCTCGCAATCTAAGAATTATCTTGGTCTGGGGGGGGGCTCCCCTCTGGGTAAGGGGATGTTCTAGTCCAAGAGCTCCAGTCTCAAGCATTCCTGAGCAAACTTCAGATGTGAGAGGGGTCCAGGCACCCCTCTAAAGTGCTGGGAGAGGGATACAGAGGATATTTGGGGCACACAGGGAAGAACAGCAATGCTGAAACTACAACAGGAAGAACTTTTGGTGTTCTTCCTATCTTGCCGCTCAACAATAGTTGTCTAGAAACCTCCCCTGCACAGATCTTTCTGTCATTCTAGAATGGGGAAGGAGCCCTGCAGATTAAACAGAAGAATAGTAAAGATGACCCTGGTAGTGTCTGCTCATCCACCAAATTCCCCCTATCCAGGCCCAGCATACTCTAGGAGAGAGGAAGGATCAGGCTCTACCTTCTAAATCAGTCATCAGAATGGCAATGGGGAGAGGCGAGGGGGCTAGGAAAATTGGGATGGGGTGGGGGGAAACTAAGCTGGTAAAAATAACTTAGAATTTCCCTCGAAATAACAGTGCTCATCATGTCCTAAAAAGGCCTCCAAGTCTGGAAGGCTTGGGAATCTGGCAGACAGAGGGCTCCATGCAGAATGGGAGGGACTCCAAAAGAGCACAGCCACTCCTCACACACACACCCTTACAAGAGCTTTAAGGACCCCTGGGCCCATAATCTACTCCCATGTGACAGGGGCAAAGAAAGAGATAGAAGTCAGCTCTGAGAGAGAGAGAGAGAGAGAGAGAGAGAGAGAGAGAGAGAGGATGGAATAGCAGCATCTCCACGTACTATTGCCCCGGCCCCTTCCAGAGAGATTGATTGACATGGGGGAGGAGGTCCCAGGGGACCTGATCATAGTAATGGCCTCAATATGACTTGGGGGAGGCTCTGGAGTGGTTAAGCTAAGATCCCAGATCTAGAGTAATCAGGGTAACAAGCAGCATGGAAGAGGAAGGAGAGAGGATGCAGGTAGATTTTTTTTTCCCTTCTTATCTGTATCCCTCATGAAACAATCCCTACTCACACAAGTAGCTAAAGAAATGCCCATAGTACACACAAATTACACAGGAGTTCACCCTGCACCCAATGGAGGTATTCTAACTGGTCCTATGGGATCCAAAACTAACCCTGCTCCCACCCCCAATCTTCCTACAGATAAGATTCCATGATGCAAAGAGCCTGAAGTGAGAGGAGGGAGAAACAGCAACACAGCATCCTTCCTGGGGTCGAAAGGGAAGCTGAGGCTCAAATTACTTGGAGCCTTTTTTATAGCTCCTTCTTTTGAGACCCTGTTTGCCTGGACTACTGCCCACCCCCAGCCAGAACCGTGAATCATAGCTTCCAAAGCCCATTCCATCCCTCTGCCTGCCCTACCCTAGCCAACAGAGGTGCCAGGTCTCTATCTCATTTTTTAAAAATTTTTTTTAAAACCGTCCTGGAAAGGAGTCTCCACAAGTCTTCCTTCCCTCTAGACAGTCTATCTCTCACCACTCTGACCGCCGAGAAGTTATTTCTGGTGTCTAACCTCCATACCTTACACTGTGGTCTCAGCCCTTCCCCCTCCCCTGAACAGCCTAAGAATGGTATGTCTCCTCCTTCTATGGTACCTTTTCTGGTGAGGACTGGGTACTCTCAGTTAACTGAGTCAACCCAAATAATACGTCCTAATGCTATTAAGGTTGCTACTAGAATAACATCCACTCTCAGGGCTGAGGGAGGCAGACCGGGACAAGAGGCTAATCAGCAAGTCACAGGAAGACTCAAGACTCCAGATCCCCAGTCCTCAAATAATGAAGAAGTTGGGTATCGTAGGAATATAGGAAAGGAGGGTGGGGCTCTGTGCAGAATGAGGGAGAGATCAGGAGCAGATGAAGATAGGGATCTCAAGATGAGTTGAGGGCAGGGGGCAACCTAAGACCACTGGAACCCAGTGACTCACCAGCTCTGGGGACGGGGCCGAAGCTGCTGATGCAGGGCCACGGAGAAGCCGAACAGACTGCCAGGGTCGCCCTCCTTGCGCAGCGCACCCATCACGTCTAAGTTGAAGGCACTGGTCCCTGAAAGCAGCCACCCCAAGAACAGGGAGCCCCAGAAGCAGCAGCACCGCTGGGAACGAGCTCCGGCCATGGGAACCGTGGACCGCCGAGCCCCTCTCCAAGGACCCCGAAGATCCGTGCTCTCCCCTCCCGTTTCCCGGATCTCCCCCGAATTCTCTTCCGATCGCACTCTCCTATGCTCAAGTCCCCCTCTCGCACTCTCTGTCCCTCATTCCCTTACACGCCGGCTCCTTCTCCAACAGCCCTCAGTCCTCAACCGGGACTGCTGACCTGCTGAGCTCTGACTGGGGCTCCCACTCCTGTCCCATCCCCTGGGGCACCGCCCCTGGCCCCTCCCCTGGCTCCTCCCTCACTGCTAGCAGGTGGAAGAAGCCGGTAAGGAGTCAGAGTGAGAGGGTACCCTTTTAGTTCCCCTTCAGGACTCAGCCATGCTTGCCCCACCCCACCCCATCCCGCCCCCGCACAAAGCCTCGGCGGCCCTAGACTCCCCGCTACCCTCCCCCTGGTGAGAGCTGTGCAGTGGCTGCCGGCCTGGGGTGGAGGTGGCGCACGAGAACCCGCGGGAAAGAGAGGAAATTAGAGGGGAAAGAGGGAAGGAGAAACAGGGAGGAAGAAAGAAGAATGAAAGGAAAGAGGGGAAATGAAAGAAAAGACCCAGGGAAAAAACAGAGATAGACACTGAGTGAGACAGGCAAAAGGCTGAGGAGCCTCCTATGCCTGAACATAACTTGGGCTAATACGTTGGCTTGTGAACGGATTCCTCAGTAACCAGTGCCTCCCCTCTCCCCCTGTCACGCATACCACCCCTGCCCAAGAGCCCAACCAGGGGGCAAAGGCCCTACTGGCTACAACTTCTGCCTCCTAGTTTTGGGGGAGCTGGAGAAGAAAAAGAAAGACGAAGGGAAGAAATAAGGACATGGGCCGGCTGGAAAATAGAGAAGAAAAAATAGGAAGGAAAAGGAAGTGTGGAGAAAGAAAGCGAGAAAGCTGCGCAAACAGAAGGAGGAAAAGTCACTGGGTGAAAGAAGGAAGACTTTTTTAAAGGGCACTGAGAGTGTGGAGAGAATGAGCAAAGAAGGAGGCAGAAGGTTCAAACGGGGAGGACTGGGGTCTGTGCCTTTCATCTTCTACCCCTTCTTCAGTGCCTAGTTCTATCCGTCTGGATTCAAGGGCAGAGGGAGGAAAGGTGGAGAGAGGCAGGCTAACTCCAGACAGGCTCCTGGGTGGGGCTGACTAGGGATTCCAAATGGAACCAGCCTGTCTGTCCTTCCACACACTTTTACACTATTGGGACAAAGGCCCAGGAACACACTCCTGGAAAAGGCCAGGAGAAGAAAAGGGGTGGGGAAGAGAGACCAGGGAACATATTCCAACTTCCATGCTATTTATAACTCCAGCTAAGCACCAGGGCCAGGATAAGAGATAGGAAACAATTTAGAAGGCACCAAACCTCCCTCCTCCCCTTTTGGGGTTCCCTCTCATCTGTTTCCTTGTCTTGGGCTGCCTTTTCCCTTTCCTTTGTCTTTCCGATTGTCTGTCTCCTCTTTCTCTACCTCTGTCCCTTGTATCTGTATCTGTAACTGCTATGATCTTTCTTGTGTTTTCTCCATCTCTGTGTCCTCTCTTTGTCTCTCACTTTTTCTTCCTTCATCATTCTTACCTGTTCCCACCTTTTTTCCTAAGGTTCCACCTCTATCCTGTTTCTTCTCTAACTCTAATCACCACCACCCGCTTCTATGTCTCTTTCAGTTTATCTGGATGTTCATCAGAGACCATGTTTTAACTTCTTCATCATTGAAACCAAGAGAATGGGTTAAGTGCTCTAAGGACAAGTTTCCAGGTCTCCTGAATCTCAGGCCGGACCTCTGGCTAGGAGCTAGAGCATGGGACCACCTTCCAATCCTTCCTGTGCCACCAGTCACTCCCCTAATCTTCACCTTCATGATTTCTATTTACTCTCATCCCTACTCCACCCTGCTGGTTTCACCAAATCCCAGGGTTCAAGTCGATGCCAAGAATCTTCTGACTTCCCAAGTTCAAATATTTGGGAAGTCACCTCACCCAGCAGAGTAGGACTAAGACAGTGAGAAGAGAGAAGCCTCCCAGAATTAGTCTGACTATAAATAACTTCAGACAGTCAGAGAAGGGAAGGCAAGGGGTGGAAGAAAGAATGGAGGGAGGGGGCAAAACAGTGTCATCAGACCAAGCTGGATATAAAATTAGACCCATAAATCTGTGCCTCCAAAGGGAAGTAAAGGGCCCTTGGACATGGGCTGGGAGGAGTCACTGGGAAAGTAGTAAAAGGAGAGGAGAGAGTAAGGGAAAGCTGGGAACGGTGGGAGTTCATTCGGACAAATGATCTACCCATAAGATGCCATCGAGTTGCTTCTGTGTGACTAAAGAGCATAGGACTTTGTAGAAGAGTAAGCCAGTGCTGACCCAACTAGCTGCATACAGAGACTCTGGCCCTTGCTGGGATGAGTGGGGGAAAGGGAGAGAGGGGAAGGTGAATGGGGGGGGCGGTTCTCAAATCCACTTCCTACCCTTCCAGCCTTCATGCCCCTTCCTGTGTTGGATTCTCTATTATTCTATTCCAGATAGTCTTATTCTGCCCCCAAACCATCCTGAAATAAAAGCTACAGAATTAACTTTTCCCTCTACATCACCTAAGAAGACAATCTTGTAATCCTTGTTCTAGAAGTTATCTTTCCTTCTGAGTTCCCAACATATAAAATACATTCCACCTCAAGTACTACCCCGGAACTGGAATCCCTCTACCTCTGGGTCCTAGCCAAAACTAAGGCCCAAACCATGACTGGGAAAGATAGAGAGTAAAAGTAGCCAATTGAGAGCCAGTTTGGTCATTCTGATGATTCCTTCAAAGCTGAAGGAGACTTTGAACTTTGGAGAGAAGGCACTTACTTTATGAGACAGGTTAAATCTCAAGATTTGCTTGAGTTCTGGTTCTCATCTTGAACTTAACTAGTCTATTCCCCACTACAGTCTCTAGGAAACACTAGGTTATTTCCCTCCACTTTGGTCTCCCTGCTCGTAAGGTGCTTCTTTATGCCTCTTCACTCTGCGTGAGCTCCCACTATCTCATGCCCTCCTAATCTCTCCATCCTTACAAACTAAACACCTTTCAATCTAGCTCCAAGCGTTTATTCAGTCACTTTGCAGCCCAATAATCCAGTTTGGGACTCTATACTTAAGGAGAGGTAGGATGAATCCTAGAAAGAAAGAAAAAGAAATGAATGAAAGGAAAGGAGTTAGAGTCAGGGTCTTTCTTTTATCCTTAAAAAGAAAGGCTGGGGACAAGGGGAATGAGGAGTGGTGAAGATGATTAATGATAGGCTAGAAGTATCATTCTAAGTGATAACGGGCTTGTCTCCACCTCTCCCAAGGACTGACCAAAGAAAATTGGGCTTGGGCTACAGCAGGAGAACTCAGATTAGACAGAATGGAAAGTCAAGACAGAGAGGAAGGTATAAGAATTATGTAAGATGCCCAGGGGGAGAACAGAGAGGTGTCAGAAGCACCCCACCTTCTCTGCCCTTTTCTCTCAGAGGAGAGCCTGTGTGTGTGTCTGAGAACAAAAAGCAGAGCTGATGTGGTTCTCAGACTCAGGGGAGTTTGCTCACCCAATTGTGAAACTGACAGAGTCATGCCAAGTAGGGATGAGGAGGTTAAAATTAAAAGTGAGGCTGGCACTTGTCCCTGTCATGTGCCACTGGACCCTCTTCTCTGAAAGCACATCAACCATGTGAAAATATTGGTCCCTCCCCCTTACCCTCCGCCTCCCTCTCCCTTGACCTCCCCCCCCATCCCCACTCCCACCCTTGTCGGTGGAGCTCCTGGCCCTACCCATCCTACCCAACATTTTGCTGGCTCATTGTAGATGAGAGCTTAGGGGAAAGGCCCAGAGTGGGGGAGGGAAGGCTGAGTAAGACTGCTGCAAAATAGTCATCTCTGTGATGCTCTCACACTTCTCACTTCTATTGATCATCCCCTCTCTGGAACCAAGCCCCAGGCTGATCCTTTTCCCAAATGCTACTCTCCTGACAGGATCTCCTTGTGGCTACCGTCCAACAAGTTAAAGGGGTAGTCATGAGTGACAGAAACATAAAACCTCAAAGCTGCCCTCTCCCAGACTCCTTAAGCATTGGGATCTGGGGCAGTTTCTCCTGTGGTCACAGCTGTCCAAGGCAGAAGTCCACAGCTCGGGCACACAGAAACACTTGAGCACTTAACTCCCTTTATCACTTCACCTGATACATAATATATTGCCTTACATTTTTACCCAACTTTTTCAAGGTAGGTGAGTCAGTAGGGTAGTTGAAATGCCTTGGATTTCAGAGTCAGGACAATGGACTTTCAACTCCTGCCTCTGACACCTTACTTCATTCACTTTGTGACTCTATGGGTCAATATATACCAAATTTTCCTGATCCTGTTTTGTCATGTGTAAAATGAAGGGGGAGACCATCTATAGGGGGAAGGACACGAACAAGTCACAGGGTGACCAAGATGTTGAGGGGATTCAAGTCCATACCATGAGATAAGCTGAAGAAAGCAGAGATGTTTAGCCTGGAGAAGAGAAGATATAATAATAGCTGTCTTCTAGGAACTTTAAGAGCTATTTTTTTCTGTACTTGTATATTTTTTGTTATAAGGGATGGCTCTTTGGGTAGGAAAGAGAGACGTGCTTGGAAATGAAGGTCATGCAAAAAGACAAAATATAGCAATAAAAAATTAAAATAGAATTTATAAAAAATACCTCTCAATATTTCACAATGCATACTCAGAAGTTCTCTCTCCCCTACCTCTCTCTCTGTCTCTCTCTCTTTCCCCACAATATCTAACCTCAATCTATCTATTGTGGCCCATCCCATTTCTCCTTTTGTTCTGTTCGTATAACAGAGTCAATTTTCAATCATCTGCACTAGGGGAAAGGAGAGCAGTAGTGTGTTATCTAGAAGAGCTAAGAATGAAATAAATAGTAGACAATGAAAAAAAAAGTTCTCTTTAGTTTGGAGACACACCATCTTTTTGGCAGCAGTAACTTATATTTTGCTTCTGCTAAGACTGAAATAAGTTTGCATTCCCTGAACACCAATCTATGGGGGGGGGGGGGAGGAGAGGAAGTTCATATTTTTAGTTCCTACACATAGCTTATCAAATTAACAGACCACCTCTAGATAATCAAGAGGTCGATTAATTATTCACATTATCAAGGACAAGGAGACAGACCAGGATATTTGGTGAGAAAGTAAGAGGAAGAAAGGGAAAAGTTCCTGACATTATGAGGTTGTTTGTAGAACATGGAGGGAGAGTGCAAAGCCAGGAATCAATCTGGGAATATGCCAGCAACTAGGAAGGGAAGGGAAGGGAAGGGAGAGAATTTCAATGAGACCAGGGCGCCTCTAATCCCCCAAATGCCCCAGAAAGAGGGAGCTATCATGGACAGTCTAATGACCTCAACTGTCTCAGAAGCCTCAGACTTAAAGAAAAATAGAACCTTTCAGAGATTTGCAGGAAGAGAAATCAGTCTGCTAATAAAGCTTTATCAGGTACCTACTATGTGCCAGACACTGTGCTAAGCACTGGGAATACGAAGAAAAAAAAGGCAAAAAACAGTCCCTGCTCTCAGAGTTCCTCGCCTAATAGAGGAAACAACATGCAGACAGCAATGTCCAAACAAGCTATATACTGGATAAACTGGAAGTAATCAACAGAGTGAAGGCACTAGAACTAAGGATTGGGAAAGGCAAGATTTTGGCTGGGACATAATGAAAGCCAGGGAAGTCAAGAGATAAAAATTAAGAGGTAGAGCATTCCAGGTGTGAGGGACAACCGCTGACAGCGCCCAGAGCGGGAAGATGAAATATCTTGTTCAAGGAACAGCAATGAAGCCTGCGTTGCTGCATCACTGAGTACGTAGGGTATAAAAGATAAGCAAGGTGGTTGGGGGATGGGGAGTCAGGATATAAAGGGAGGTGAGTCTTTTCTCAACACTTTCCAAAAACCTAGCTCCAAATTAAATTCATAATGGTCACAAACACTCCCTCCTGGCTCTACTACCTCCAATATACCCATAATTCTCTTCTCCTCTCCCAAAATACCCCCAATGTCTCCATTTCTCCTCTACTCCCTTTTTCTCCTCCATATTTCCATATTTTCCCCAATGTCTCCATCATCTCCCCTTCCCATCCACTCCTCCTCTCCCAAAATACCCCTAATGACCTTTCTCTTCTATCTCCTTCATATCTGAATCCTGTCCTAATTACAGCAATCATCTAGAAGCCTTCCCATTCTCCCATGCTCCAATGCTACTCAATGTCTTCCTCTTCCAATCTTCCCACTTCCCATCTCCCCTTCTTCCCAGACACCCTTCACCCCTTTTCCCACCCTTCTTCCCATTCTCATACTTCTTCATCTCCCATCCCAATGCCCCCCCAGTGTCTCCGCCATCTCTCTTACCTGTCCTCCCCACAATGCCTCCTACATCTTCTTTCCCTCTTTTCCTATATCTCCACCATCCTTTTTCCCTTCCCCTTCTCCAAAATCTCCACCATCCTCCACTACCCACCCTTCCCTTGCATCTCACAGAATCACACAATTCAGAGATGAGAGAGATTTCATCAGTCATCTAGTCTAATCCATACCCCAAAATAATTTCAACAGTAAAATTTTTAATGAGTAGTCATCCAGCCTCTGCTGGGAGACCTCCAAAGAGGTGAAACCCACCCCCTCCAGAGGTAGTGCATTCCACTTTTGGACAGCTTTAATTGTTGAGTTTTTCCTGACATCGAGCCTAAATCTGCCTCTTTGGAACTTCTACCCACTGTTTCTGGCCCCTCTAACTGGAGTCAAACGGAAAAGATTTAATTCCTCTTCCTCCTAAGAGCCCTTCAAAATCCTTGAAAATCCTTTTGTTTCCTTTCTTTCCCATGAATCCTGTATCTAGGATGAGAATCCCCTGTTCCTTCACCTTCTCATATAACATGAAATAAAGGCCTTTCATCCCGGTGCCTCTCTGGACTCTCTCCAGCCTATCAATATCCTTCTTAAACTGTGGCACCTAGAACTGAGCTCAATATTTTAGATGTGACCTGAGGAGGGCAGAGTGCAGCCTTATTCCTGTAAGCCATGCTTCTCCTAATGCAACCCAAGAGCATGTTAGCTTTTTGGCCTCTCACATCATACTGCTGACTCATAACGAGCCTGCAGGCCACTAAGACCCCCATATATTTTCATACAAACTGCCCCCTAGCCATGTCTCCCACCATCCTGTGCTTCCAGAGTTAACTTTCTATTTCTATCCCTAGTGAATATTTTTATCAGATTCAGTCAAATGATATAGCCTGTCAAGACCTTTTGGGATCCTGTCTGGCACCCAGTGTGCTGATTCTCCCCTGCAGGTATCATCTACAAATTTGGTGAGCTTGCCATTGAGCCTTTATCCATGCCAGTGATAATTAACCAATCAATGAATACTTAAGTGCCTGCTGGGTGTTAAGCTAGGGATACATATAATATATACATATACATATACATATACACACACACATGCACATACACTATACATATACGTACATACACATACACACAAAATATATATACAAGGTAATTTTCAGGGGAAACACTAGCAGTCTGGGGATCAGGAAGGCACCCCTGTATTCTCAGTTGGCTTTCCAGCTAAGCTTGGAAGGAAATTCCTTTCTATGTGCAAATAAGCTATAGCCAAGATAAACTGGATGTAATCTCAGTGGGAAAGCATTAACATTCAGGAGGACCACAAAGGTTTTTTGCAAAAGGTGGGATATCAGCTGAGATCTGATGGGAAAAGATACAGGATGCTTAAGTCACTCTGCCAAATGGGGGTCCCTGGCCACGCCACTGGAGACGGCCAATAGAAGGTGAGCCATTAAGGGTTACTCTTGGAAGTCCCCCCTCCCCCTTACCCTTCCCCTCTCCCCTCCCCGTCCCCCGCCCTCCCTCATGTCCCCCGTGCCCCGCCTCCTCTTTCTCCACCCCAGGACCCAACCCCGCCCTTCCACGAGGAGGCGGGGCCGGGACTCCGCGTGACGTTAGGCCACGTGACGCGGATGCCGCAGACGCCGAGGCCGTCGCTGCAGAAGCCGGAGAGACCCCGGCGAGTCCCGACCCCGGCCCAGCCATGCTGTCCCGCTTGCTGAAGGAGCACCAAGCGAAGCAGAACGAGCGCAAGGAGCTGCAGGGTGAGCCCAGGGCCCGCCCCGAACGCCGCTCACTCTGAAGGCCAGCGGCTCGGCCCCTGTAGCCCTGGGGCGGACGTGCGTGCTGGACGCGCGGGGTGTGTCTGGTCCCCGCCTCCCAGCCTGGCCCCGCCCCCGTGCCTGGCCCCGCCCCTGCTGGAGGAGAGCATCTCCCATTGGCCCTGGGCAATGGCGCCCTGGAGTGGGAGGAGCTTGGGCGAGGGGCGCGGGAACTGCGGGGGAGGAAATCCCTCTAGGAGATCGACCCCAGAATTCCCCGACCTTTGGGGCACGGAAGGAGCTCGGTGGTCATTGTGTCCCCAGTTCCTGGCACTGTGCCCGGCGCTGAGTACGTGAAGCTGGTAGACAGAGCCAGGGCTTGGAGTCAGAAAGATCAGGGTTCAAGTCCTCCCCATGGCCTGTAACTGACAGTGTGTCACTAGGCACGGCCCTGCCGGTGCCCTAGTCGCCCAGTCTAGGCTACTCTCTAAGACGGGGGCAGCTAGGTATGGGGCAGTGGGTAGAACACGGGAAGACCCGAGTTCAAATTTAGCCTAGACACTAGCCGAGTGACCCTGAGCAAGTCACTTGACCTGCTTCCGCTCAGTTTGCTCAGCTGTCACATGAGGATAGTAAAGGCAGGCACCTCCCCGAGCTGCCGTGAGGGTCAGTGAGATAATGACTGTAAAGCACCAAGCTGGGCACCCGCCACATTCCGAGTCACCTGCTGTTAGCATTATTAAGGTTGGAGGTTTCCTGTCCTCATGGGTAAAAGTGGGTTCTCAACCAGGACTTCAGGTGCCAGTGAGGGTATGTCCAGTCCCAGGCTTACTGGGTGGTATTGAGAGTCAGATGTGATAACAGGCTTAAAGCACAGTTGTTGTCCTTGTCGTCGTCGTCGTCGTCGTCGTCGTCGTCGTCGTCGTCGTCGTCGTCATTATTCTGTAATTGGACACAGAATGGGGGAGCCCTAAGCTCCACTCTGGCCAAAGGTTTCCACTAAACTCTGTGGGAAGAACCTTGGATTTGGAATATTGGGAACCAGGTTTGACTCCCAAAGACCTCTGCCACTCCCAGCTGGGTGACCTTGGCCAAGTCACATAACTTCCCTCATCAATAATAATAATAACAATAATAAACTTACAAGTCTAAGGACTTGTCCAGCCCTAAATCTCTGATCTTCCAATCCCCAGAGAAGAGGAGGCGAGAAGCCATCGCTGCTGCCACCTGCCTGACGGAAGCCTTAGTGGACCACCTCAATGTTGGGTAGGCCCCTTCCCTGGGCCCCTCAGTCTGGGCAGGGCATGTGTTACCACCCCCTGTTCTCCCTCTTCATCCCAAGCTAAGTCTTCATTATGAAGCCTGAGAAGGGGGTCTGCTGGGGAAACCAGATTGTCCACATCTCTGTGGCCTGGCGTCAGTGATGCCACCTGCCCACCTTCTGTTTCCCCCTTACCACGTCCAGCTGTCTTTTCGGTGGGAAGGCAACATCTCTCTCCTTACCACAACTCCCCCTCCCCGACCTTCTGGCAGGCCCAGAGTACAGCTAGCCTGACAGGCACAGCTGAACATATGGCAGGCCTGTGCCAGGGGGTGGCATGGGGCCAGGCTTCTTCTTTCCTTTCTCTCTCTCTGGGTCCTTAACCCTCCATGTTCCTCAGAGATGGCCATTTCAAGCCAGAGAATGGAAAGGGGGCAAAAGGTTGGATGCAGAGTGTAGGCCTGACCTTCAGCCCTTTTTGGCTGAAGCAGAAAGCCAGCACTGTCTCCCTGGGCAGAGAAGAGAATAGTGTGATCCTTTCTACCCGAGGGCAAGGGCTGTGGCAACAGCCTGGATTTGGTTGTGAGGCCTGAGTCACCTAAGTGTCAGGCGTTTGTGCTCTGGGGTCAGACTTAGCTCAGATTAGCTCATTTCCCTTAAGTAGAGAGAGCTGCTAATTGGGAGATGGGAAGACCCCCTGGAGGGAAAGACAAGTGAGTGGTCCTTAGTTTGGAGTGTTGGAACAGTTTGGGGATGGTGGGCATCAGAAGTTTCCCACCAGCTCAGATCCCAGACCTGGAGGCTCTACTTTGGAAGGAAGTGAAGGGGAGCTCTCCCTTCTTGCTTCTTGACCCTGTCTTTCTGCTCCTCTGGCCTCCCCCACCCCAGCTTCGGCTCAGCTGTCTCCCAAAGAGCAGGAGCTGTCTGCCCCAATTTTTTTCCCTCCTACATTGGCGCCTTCTGGGCTGCCAGTGCCCACAACCCATGAGACTCAGCTAGCTTCTCCCCCGGTGCCATCCCCCCCTCTCCTCGGTATGAGTGAGGAGGGGAGCAGCTGCCCCATTTCCCGATACACAGGGCAGTTTAACTAGAGCTGGATTTGAAAGGGTTTTGTGTGGCTGCCCACAGCCCCTCTCACTCCCCGGAAGAGAGAACAAAGACTCAGTCTGTCCTAGCCCTGGTCAGGTGTCCTGCCCACTCTCCCAACCCTTCCCCCCTTCAGCCTCCCTGATCCCCTGACTCCTTCAGCCCCCGCAGATTCCACCCTTGGAGGCCCAGAAGGGCGCTGCCAATAGGGAAGTGGGAACTCACTGTGAGGTCTCCAGCACTTACTGTGGGGCAGGGAGGAGACACAAGAACCCCAGCTTATGGGGGGGGCTGGGGGGAGAGATGTATCCCTGCCCCTCTACTCACATACACAGCCATCTTGTTTGGGGAGGGTGCTTCATAGGGGTGAAAAGGAAAACGGGCCTGCTCTTAGGCCTCTGTGTATGTCCACATGGGATGGGGAAAGAGGGAGGAGGAAATGACAGTCTCTCAGGGCCCTTCCTGTCTTGACCCAGCGTTCCTGGGGTGGGGGGTGCTCCCCCATCCCACCCCTAATTCAGGGAGGGGTCCAGCTTTCCTTCCCTGTCAGGCCCAACTCAGCCTCTTTCTCTGATCCCCAGGGCCCCCCGATCGCTGCCAGATGTTTTCCTACTGCTCAGTTTTCCCAGCACCCCCCCACCCCACTCCCTCTTCCTACCCTTGATTAACCCACCCTTCCCCCATACCCCACTTCCCAGTTGCACAAAAGCTCACCAAGACAGGGAGGAAACAGTGAGGCGTGCTGGTTGAAAGCCAGCATCGAAGTGAATATGCCCAGGAGAAAAGCTCTTTTTAAAAATTTATATATGCTTGTGTTTTATTTGCACTGTATTAATTGACCATCCAAAAGTTGGAGGATTTCTCTCTCTAGTTCTCTCCTCTGCCTTTCCTCCTTGCTTTAGGGAGCTAGGCTGGGCTGGGCTGGGCTAGAGAGTCCCCCCAGAATAGGCAGAGCTGACACCCCATCTGACCCCTTCCCCTCCCATCGCCCTCCAGCGTGGCCCAGGCTTATGTCAATCAGAGGAAGCTAGACCATGAGGTGAAGACTCTCCAGGTCCAGGCCGCACAGTTTGCCAAGCAGACAGGCCAGTGGATTGGGATGGTAGAAAACTTCAACCAGGCCCTCAAGGTAGGTCCCACCAAGCTTCTCTCTCTATGTTCCAGCTCCTTTGTGGTCCTTTCCATTCCATTTCTCTCTGGTCCTCAGGGAGCCTTTCAGGCCCCAGGAATGAGGGTCAGGAACCAGAAGAAACCAAACCAGCAATGCCTTACAATTGTATGTAGCTTTTGACTAGTGCTTTCACATCACCCTATGAGGTAAGCAGTGTGGATGTTAGCCCATTTGATAAATGGTGAAACTGAGGCAAGTAAGTAGCTCACCCAAAGTCACTCAGCTAGTTACGTAATCATATGACAATTAGCTGACAGCTAAGTCTGACTCTTCATTCAGTTCTGAATCCAAAACTTACTTAGGTTAGAGCCCAGGTTTTGAACCTGGGGTCTGTGAACATGTTTATTTTTTTAGTAACTGATATTTGGGTGACTATGTTTTAATATACTTATCTGTAAAATGAGCTGGAGAAGGAAATGGCAAACCACTCCAGCATCTTTGAAAAGAAGAACCCAAATGGGATCAGAGAGAGTCAGACGTGACTGAGAACACTAAACGAGAACAACATAGTTTTAATATAGTTGGTGTCCTTTGCGATCTTAGGTATTTTGCTTTGTGTATTTAAAAGCACTTTTCTGGGGTGACAAGGTGGTGCAGTGAATAGAGCACCGACCCTGGAGTCAGGAGGACCTGAGTTCAAATTTGGCCTCAGACACTTAACACTTACTAGCCATGTGACCTTGGCCAAGTCACTTAACCCCAATTGCCCTGCCTCCCTCCAAAAAAAAAAAAAGCACTTTTCTGAGAAGGAGTCCCTAGGCTTCACCAGACTTCCAGAGGGCACAAAAAAAGCTTATGAATCCCAGGATCGAGGTTACAAAGGCCATTCGTTATGGAGAGGGGAGAGAAGAACACTTGGTCTGGTCAGAATCGGGTGGGCAAAGGGGCCTCTTCTTGGGAGGTGGATGATGGGAAGATTCCAAGGCTTTGTGGCACTCCATAACTCTTCCCTCCCTTTTTTCTGTCTCCTTGGCAGGAAATTGGAGATGTGGAGAACTGGGCTCGGAGCATTGAGCTGGACATGAGGACAATTGCCACAGCTCTGGAATATGTCTACAAGGGGCAGCTGCAGCCAGCCCCCTCCTAGTTCCTTCCTTTCTCTTTCACAGCTACTCCGCTGGCATCTCTTCTGTCCCATGTTTTCTCAGCTAACCAGGGGCAGGGGAGGTCAGCAGGATTCCCAATAAAGCATGAGTATCTGGCCACATGTAGTGTATGTTTGGAGGGGCAGCTGGCTACAAAGAGAGAGTGGTTTAGGAGGCTTTGGGGGTAGAACTAGCTTGCCCCCAGTGCCTTGCCAAGCACAAAAAGGAAAGAAGGAGGTTTCCCTGATCCGTTTTAGAGTTCTGGTTAGCCACCCAACCTGATTCAGGGCAGACCCTAGTCCCTAAGCACAGGGGAAAGTGAGACAAGAAACAGCCGCTCAGGACCCCCAGATTCTGGTTGTCTTCCATCCCATGCATACAAGTATTCCCTGCTAAGGCTGGCACAGAACAATCATAAGACTGGGGCGGGCCAGGGCATAAGCTGGGTAAGGCACTCAACTAAGTAAGGGGGTAAAGAGGGGACTTGGGAAGGGGGGGTTAGTTTGAGCTCCTAGGGGAAAAAAGTGTCTGGCAGGTCCCCCCAACAATGGGAGGCCACTCACCCCTCCCTGATGGTAGGGAGAGAACATCAGGGTGGGATGTACATAGAGAAAACAGATGCCAGAAGAGGGGCCCTGCCAAGGATTAGGTTCAGCCCATCAGGTTGGGGTTTACCCAGTCCCTAATGCCTCAGCTGCCTGGAGTGCCTACCCCTTCTGGACTTTGTACTTCAGTGCCTATAGGAGCCAGGCAGGGCAAGGGGTAGAGGGTCAGAATTCCTGAGAAACAACAG
Source organism: Pseudochirops cupreus (assembly GCA_028627135.1). Classification (NCBI taxonomy): domain Eukaryota; kingdom Metazoa; phylum Chordata; class Mammalia; order Diprotodontia; family Pseudocheiridae; genus Pseudochirops; species Pseudochirops cupreus. The sequence continues at coordinate 382,429,223 of CM053581.1, read as the reverse complement.
GGGAGAGAGCTGGGGCACTGTGCTGTGAAAGCCAGTCCCTGAGGTAAGCCATGGGCAGGTGGGGGGACTTCCAGTCGGGGATCATGGGAGCAGGGATTGGGGGACAAGAAGGTACTACTGATAGTAGCAATTCTTTGTTACTATATACCTTTTAGCTTCTCAGAGTACTTCTGTGTACAACCAGCTCATTTGCTCTTCAGCCACCATGAAAGGCAAGCAGGATGGATGTTAGCCCCATCCCACAGATGGGGAAACTGAGGCTGGGGGGGTGGGGTTAAATACTTGCCAAAAGTCACATGGCAACAACTTCAACTAGAACCTAGTCTCCTGACTTCTAGCCCAGGCCCCCCAAAAGTAAGGCCCAGCTTAAATTTAAAGAATATGGAAGGGCTTGTGAGGCCTGGATAGGGAGGGAAGGAGAGCACATCCCTGCCACACAGAATAGTGCTAAGTGAGATCCAGGATAAAGGGCATGCCTCTGAAGGCGTCAACTAGTCTTAAACTCTCTGCATACATCTGTCTTTCTCTTTACTTACCCTCTTCCCCAACCCTGCATTCACCCAAGATACTGCCTAGGTCTGCCCAGACTATGGCTATCAAGCCAGAGAGGGTGGCAGAATCCAGAGAGAGAAGCAGATTTCAAAATGTGAAAGGAGAGAACCTAGACTATCTTTTGCGATTGAATCCTTAATTCAGAGGCATTGGGGGCTCTCTCCTACAATGTGGCTGCTCCTGCTTCTTGGGACCCTGCTTTGGGGAGTACTGTGGTTCCTCCGAGACCAGCTAGTGCTACCACCCAGTGATGGCTTCGTACTGGTCACCGGCTGTGACTCGGGCTTCGGCCGGCACCTGGCACTGCGGCTGGACAGAAGAGGCTTCCGAGTTTTGGCTGGTTGCCTTACAACCACAGGGGCAGAAAACCTGAAGCGGGCTGCGTCTCCTCGACTCTTCACCACACTCCTGGATGTCACTGACCCCCAAAACATCCAACAAGTGGCTGAGTGGGTGGGGACACTCGTGGGAAAGAGAGGTGAGCAGGGAGAGGGAGGGAAACAGCATTAAAGATGCCAGTGGCACAGGAAGGTGGGTGTCCCCACTCCCTGCAATCCCCTCTCCCTTCATTCCTCCAGTCCTGGGCATCTGATCAAATTTTCACTAGAGTAATAGAATAACTCACATCCCAACTTTTCCATGAAATCTTCCCTGATTCCCCCATGTCAGTAACAACCACTGGTACATTTCAGGAGCATTTCTTCCACCTGTCCTATACACTTATACATTTTATATATAATCATACACACTTTTGTGTTATATGTTTTATACCCCTAACTAGACTCCTTTAAAGGCAGGGACCATTTTATTTAAACTTTGTAGTTCCCCCAATAGGTAGCCTAATGTTTGGCCCACAGGCATTTAATATTTATCTAATTGGATCATGGTGCCTTGGCTCTCAAGGGGTCAGTGGGCCCTATTTTTATTCCCTACCCAACCACTACCAATTCCAACAGGGCTCTTTGGGCTGGTGAATAATGCAGGCATCACTGGGATCATCGGTCCTACCCCATGGCTGAATCTGGAGGATTACCGGAGAGTGCTGGAAGTGAACACACTAGGTCCCATTGGAGTTACCCTCGCCCTCCTGCCCTTGCTACAAAAGTCACAGGGTCGAATCATCAACATCACCAGTGTCTTGGGCCGCCTGGCTGCCAATGGGGGTGGCTACTGTGTCTCTAAATATGGTCTGGAGGCCTTTTCTGACAGCCTACGGTGAGCGATGAGAGGGAACCAACAGAACACCGTAAGACGTAGGCATCACAAGGGTCACCTCCAGGACACCTGAACACGTCACCCCAACTGTGATCCTTCCTTTATTCCAATGCTCCCCTTAGCCCTTTGTTTATTCTGCATCACTCACTTGCCTAGGTCTTTGTAGTTGTCCCCGTGCCCACATCCTACACGTGGGTCCTGTCTCTTCCATCAGACTAGGAGTGCCCAGACAGAAGAACCAGGTGTCTCATTCCGGTGCCCAGAACAGGGGGCAGTCTAAGACGAGGGGTAATAAACTCTAAAGGTCTCTAATCTTGTATCCAGTAGTATAGAATACACCATTCACAGAATTCAAGTGGCCCAGGCCCACCATGTCTTCCTACTCTAATTCTTAAGTGGGGGAGATCCCTGTAATTATATCTCCCGTCCTATCCATCATCTATAGCCTTTAGGGGGCTACCCTCATGGGGCAAGAACCCAGGGGGAAAAATCTCTTCTATTTTCTGATGTTCCACACTCCAGACGGGACATAGCTCCCTTCGGGGTACGGGTCTCTATCGTGGAACCAGGCTTCTTCAGAACAGCAGTGACCAACTTGGAGTGTGTGGAGGGAGTACTTCAGGCCTCCTGGAAACGGTTATCTCCTGCCACCCAAGCCAGCTATGGGGACAACTTCCTCCACAGGTGTGAGTAGCTGGAACTAAGGGTGCAAAGAACCCATTCTGAACCTGAGAGGTGAAGAGGGTAGAGTACAGTGCCTATGGGGGGGGGAGGGGAATGGTGTCCCCTATCCAAAAACACTGGAGGGGTGAGGGAGGTAGTATATTGTCTACTTCCGATTAGGGAAGGAGGAGGGAGCAGGTAAGAACATGGCTCCTGTTCCAGCCTACCTCATGATGGACAGGAAAGAAAGAAGGCCCTCAGGGTCTGGTAATGATATTAATACGAATATGCTGGTGCCCACCCAAACCTGGAGCATGTGGCCCTCCTTCCACACAAATAACCCTGGCAGCTCTGAATGTCCTAGAGCAAACCCAAGCGGTGAAGAAAATAAAAACTGGGCCTGGGAGGTTGGGTGAAAGATCTGATTTCCACTTCCTTCCCCAGACCTGAAGGTACAACGGCTGATCATGAAACTGATCTGTGATGGGGACTTGGGCAAGGTGAGCAGCTGCCTGGAGCATGCACTGACTGCCCGCTACCCCCGCACAAGATATAGTCCTGGATGGGATGCCAAGTTGCTCTGGCTGCCTGCCTCCTACCTACCTGCCAGTCTGGTAGATGCAGTACTCACTTGTGTTCTTCCCAAACCTGCCCAGACGGTCTGCTGAACCCATTCCCAGGAGGAAATTGAGGCACAGAGTGGAAAGCAACACTCTGTCTTATAGTCACCACCCATGTGCTGCCCCATCCCCACCTTCCTTCCCTTTTTGAGGATCAAGATGTTTTTATGTCCCTCCAGCTCTGCAGATTTGCTTTCGAAAAAAGGATGCCATAAAACAAGTGGCCACCAGAGGGAGGGCCAGATACACACTCCCCGGGGCTGGAAGCCTTTTTTCTGGGCTCAGTAAGGGTGCACTTCACAAAATCATCACTAGATGTCGCCCTTTATTGCTTGTGGGTACCAATCGGGTCCTACCCCTTCTTCACTGGTACCCATCCGCTAATTGAAGCTGGACACCCATCAAGACTGGCATGGTGCGGGCAGAGAAAGGAAGCTTCTCCTGCAGGCGGGAGCTCCGCAGCATCAATGAAGCTTCCTAAGGAACACGTCCAGAATTGTTGCAGATCACTTCCTCAGTGCATGGGCACAGGGCACAGCCTGATCATGGTGCCGCAGGCTCAGAGGGAAGAAGCTGAGCATCATTGGTACCATGCCCTCGACTCCCGTGGCATCTCACTCCCTCTTCCATTCCCAGATGCTCACGATTCATCCCACCCCTCCCAAAACTAAATTTCTGGCTTCCTCCCTATATGTTCTCCTCTAGCTACCAAGAGGGCAAAAGGTCTGGAGAGCTGTGGGGACATGAGTGCAGGAAAATGAAATATGGGACTGTGAGGGGAAGAAAAACACCAGACATGGACACACAAGGAAAGGGCCGTGGGAACAGATATGGAGATGAAAGAGAAGGCATTGTGATCCAGGGGAAAAACTGCTGGATTTGGAAATAAAGGATCCAGGTTCAAATGTGGGTTCTGTTCCCTTAGCAGATATGTGATCATGGACACATCACTTGCCCATTCTGGACCTCGGATTAAATTAGCTCTACATTTTCTCCCAGTACTGAATGATTTTATGATCCTAAGGGTAAATGGGAAAGGGGGCAAAGAGGCCCGTCCAAGAACAAAAAAATTAGAAGCTACGAATATGAAGGATAAACCAATAACTTTGTTTCTTTTCAGAGTGAAAAAAAAATAATCCATTTATTAATTGAAAAACCCAGGACACACTAGCCCACTCCCTTATTGCCACAAGGAGGTGGTGAGGGGCACAGAGCATCCCTACATCACCTCGTAGCCACTTCTGATACTCTTCATGAGGCAGCAGGCAAAGAGAACTCCCAGAATCTGGAAGGAAAGAAATGTGTGTGTGTGTAAGCAGGTGGGGCAGGCATAATGAGGAACATGACATATGACGTGGGCAGAAAAGTACACATTAGGGGAATGAGTCCAAGTCTGGGCAGACTGGCACTAGGGATGGCCGTATACTTGGTACCCTATTCCCCAAGACACAGTGGGCTCTGCAGCACCCCAGCCCCCACCCGTACCCCAGAGACCTTCTCACCTCCACAAATGTGACACCCAGTGCTACACCCGCCAGCACCAAAGCTCTGTGCTTTAGCCAATTTCCAATCTTCTCCACACAGCCCTAGAAAGATGGAAAGGACTTTCACCAACTCACCTTGCTCATTTATACCCTAAGCCCACCAGTTCCAAGTCTGTCCTAATTCTCACTCTTCCATCCCTGCTAGTTCTCTCCAACCCAATCTGATCATACCAGATCACCAGTTCCCTGGGCTTCCCCAACCTCTTAGACCGCCCCCCCCATTCCTAGGTTCCCTCAGGTTCCTGGCTTTCTAGAGATCTCCAACTCTTCCAGTCCCCCTAATCTCCGATCCTTTTCTCTCTCTCTAATCTTTTAGCTATGCCTAGCCCCTAACCACCACCCACCCCACATACTTCCTGGTTAATGTCTGAAGGTTTGAAGCCAATTCCACAGCCTTGAGTGATGTTGATGCAACAAGAGTCAGGGACCCTGTTCTTGGGCATTTGGGGTACTTGCTCCCAGTCTGTATAGTTCATTGCCCCACAGCATTTAAACTAGAATGGAGAGAAAGGTTAGTGAGGAGACTGGCAAAATAAAGGGGAAGACCCTCTAGGCCTAAGGCTCAAAATGTGACTCTACAAAGCAACCAGGTGTTGGGGGATTGGAAGCAAGGTGAAGAAAAAGAAGCCATAAGGCTTTCTCCAGAAGGCTAGAAAAAACTGGATTGGTGGATGTTGTGCTCAAACGCTTCCTGGGCCATCCTATCCCCCAATGATTCCTCTAGAGTGGCCTATCTCTAGAGAATTACCACCACCCCCAAAATTCACATTAAAAAAAAACTTTATTGGGGCAACTAGGTGTTATCAGTGGATAGAATACTGGCCCTAGAGTCAGGAAGACCAGAGTTCAAATCTGACATCAGACAGACACTTGACCCGTCCTAGCTGTGTGACCCTGGGCAAGTCACTTAACCCCAATTGCCTCACCAAAAAAAACCCAACCTTTATTGAGGCTTTTTGTTTTTGTATTAAGAGTCATTTCTGGATATATCCCTCTCTCCCATCCTCCCTCCTCCTACCTCCACCCCTACCCCTCCAACTCACTTCTTCCTGCAAGTCATCCAAGAACCGTGCCGTGTTGTTATTTTTCTCATACTCCTGCATCTTATCCCGGAACCCTTTGTCAAACTCTGACTTCACCTGGAAAATGGGGGAAGAGAAGTATTAAGGGAGGCCCCATCACCAACCTCCACAATGATCACAATGAGCTCTCTGGGAACCACCGTCACATCCTACCCTCCTAGGCCAAACTCTGTCCCCTTCATCACAATCTACTTACCTTGTCCCTGAAGATATATCCAGCAATGGCTGCTGCCACTTCTACTAGGACAATGAGGGACAGAAAGATGGCAAACTAAAAAAGAGGGGAAGAAAAGGGATGAGAGAGTCCCAGACCAGGTTAGGGGTCAGCCCTGACCTCACCATCACCATCTTTATCTCCCAAAGTGGACCCCTACCCCTCACCTCCTACTTTTGCTACAGGATGATTCAACATCATTTTCATTCCTCCCTCCTGGTCACAGACTCTTGTCCTTTTGTCCCCTGGGTCTCCCCCATTACTCCCAATCCACTGTCACCCACTCCCCTCAGGTATCCCTCAGCCTCTATGGCCCCTCTTACCGTGGTCATAAGACAGTAATTCTCCTTACAGGTAGCACAGCAGCCCAAAAAGGCCACAAGGAAGAGGAAGGTACCCAGTGCTATGATGACAACAGGCACCACAGAGCCTGCAGTGAACCCAATGGGTATGGTCTGGTTTAAGGTGAAGTGGACTGCTACTCCCACTGCAATCAGCCCCACAGCACAGGCCTTCAAGAGCAAAGGCAGCAAGATGGTTAGGGTGGGGAGGGATAGGCCCTAAAGCCCTATCCAGCCCGCCCCACCCAACACAAACACACTAGATGCACTCCTCCTCAAACCAGAGAAACAACAAAGCATCCTGAAAAGAGCCAGCACTTAATGGTCTCAAGACCACCCAAGTTCAAGAGCTGGCTCTGATACTTACCAACTTTGGGACCTGGACAAGTTATTGAACCTATTAAGGGAGTACCTACTGACTGGGGAGTAGCTAAACACACTGTGCTGTAGGGATGTCATGGAACATTATCTCAGAACCGATCAACACAAGGAACTCAAGAGAATCCTGGAAAACTTGTATGAAGGGATGCAGGCCGAGAAAGCCAAACCAGAACAACACATTCCAATACTGGAACAATGTAAACAGAAGCACTAAAAAGGAACAGAAACCTCAACCTCAATGAACAACTTTGCTTACAGAAAACAAGGCATGAAACACCTATGGGTCGTACAGGTTCTGAATGGTGCATATGCCATCAGATGGGGCTGCCCAGTCAGTTTTGCTCTGCTACTTTTCTTTGTTTCAAGAGCAGATTCAGTGGAAAGGGGAGGTAAAGTAGATCAGGAATCCCCCATAATGTTTACCGAAAAAGATATCCACACACACATATGTATGTATATGTATACAGACAAATGTAGATACATCACTTAACTTTCCTGTGCCTGTTTCTTCATCTGCAAAATGAAGACAATGTTCTCACTACAAATGGCAAGGAAAGTGATTTTTATCAACTAGAGTACTATTTAAACTTGAATAATCACCTTCCACGTCAGAGCTCCCCAGAGTTTATAATGCATGATGTGTGTGTGTTGTGTGCACATATGTGTATGCACAGCTAGACGGCACAGTAGATGGAGCATTGGACCTGGAGTAAAAAAGACCAGAGTTCAAATCTGACCTTAGATATCTACTAGCTGTGTGACCCTGGGCAAGTCACTTAACCACTGCCTGCATAAGACTAGAGAAGGAAATGGCAAAACACTTCTGCATCTTTGCCAAGAAAACCCCATGGACGATATGGTCCATGGGGTCACAAAGAGTTAGACATGACTTAACAACAAAACCAGTAAAACATGAGTGTAAATGCGTGTGTGTGTCATGTGTATGTATGTGCGTGTGCGTGTGCATTCCCTGACCCTAACATAGAATGGCTCGGTGGTGAAGCAGATCGAGTACCAGGCCAGGAGTCAGGAAGATTTCTCTCCCTGAGTTCCAATCCAGGCTCAGACATTTATTCACACTATGTGACCCTGGGCATGTCACTTTTAACCCTGTTTGCTGCTGTAAAATGATCTAGAGCAGGAAATGGCAAAGTGCTCCAGTGACTTTGCCAAGAAAACCCCAAATGAGTCACAAAGGGTCAGAACACACCTGAAAAATGCTGTGTGTGTGTGTGTGTGTGTGTGTGTGTGTGTGTGTGCATTTTGCTGTTACTGTTTAGCCTGTTTGTCCTGGTAGAGTCAACGGGGTTTTCTTGGAAAAGACACTAGAGCACTTTGCCATTTCCTCCTCCAGTGGTTTAAAGCAAACAGAGGTTAAGTGACTTGCCGAGGGTCACACCGCTAGTATCTGAGTTCACATTTGAACTCATGGCTTCCTGACTCTAGGCACACACTCCATCCACTGAGCCATCTAGCAGCCTCAACATGTGTGTGTATAAAGATACATATACACACAGATCTACACATATATGTATGTATACATATATACATAGATAGCTGAGGAATATAGATTTACCCTTTTACTTCCTCCACTCCAAGGATTAAAGAATGGAATTGCCCATTCTTAGCCAAAAGCAGTTGGGGGAGGGGGTTCAAAAAAAGGGGAAGAGGTAAGTCCCTGACCTACATTTACTCTCCCCTACCCCATCCCCCATGGATGCCACTTCCCCCAAAACTACCTCACTCTAGGAATCCATTCAAGCTCAGGTACCACTCCTACACATGACATGTCCAGATTCTCTCCTAACCCCAACCTATATTCATTTATTATTACTTGGTATCATTTTGTATCTACTTTGTATCTACTTAACTGTGTTTATGTTATGTGCCGCCACCCCCACCCCCAGTAACCACTGTAAGCTCCTTAGGCAGAGACTTTCACTCTTCTCTCTTTTTGGGGGGAATGGTGAGAGGTCACTGTATCCCTTGAAATATTTGCTGAATTAAATGCAATTCAACTGAGTCCTGCTCTTGGACCCAATTAGAAATAACGGGAATAAATACAAGCCTAACCTCAAGGCATACATTCTTGACATCACTTGAGTGATGAAATTCATATCCTGTCCCATGCCAAATCCCCAAGGTATCTCCTTGATCCCTGAGAGCCCTGCCTTCCCCTCTGCCCCATGCCCTCCATGAGGCTGGGCACCTCTCCCCCTCCATTCCTTTTTTTTTTTTTTTTGCCAATCCCTCCACTTGACTCTCAGCTACTTTCCTCAGAACTAGGGAAATCTCACTCCTCTGGCCTGCTACCAGAGTAGCTCCTGACTGAAATCAGCTGTAGATCAGGTTAGAAAGGGAGGTATGAGTGTTATCTCTCCCATGGCAAACCAATTCTTCCCTTCTTTCAGGGGAAAGTAGGATGACGGGCACGAAGGATGGGAACAGAAGGAGAATGATGGTAGAAAGCAAGAGGCTTCCAGCCTGGTCCTCCCTAGATCATAATTCACAGAGATTCCATCTTTCCAACTCAGGGTCTGCAAGAAGTTACAGACTGAGGAGGCAGAAGATAGCATCTGACCGTTGTCTAATTGCTCCACTGCCCATTACTACAGTCAGTTGGGTCATCAGACAGGAAAGGGCCCATAGACCCAGCAGGTAGGGAAAGAGAGTGGACACACTGAGGAGCTCGAGGTAAAGCAAAATCGCTGAGGGGTTCCTAAAAGAATAGGGTTGGGGGCTGTTCTATATTTGCTTTCTAGCTGACCTCATCCATCCCAGGCCTTCCCCAGCAGGAAGGTCCCTCCTATCCCCAAAATCATGCTAGTTACCCCCTCAAGACTTGCCCTAGAAGTTCCTGGGCACCCCCCTTTGCCCCTGCTCCCACCTCCCCACAGGATAATCCTCAACTTGCCCACTTCCACAATCCACCCCCTTTCCCTCTCCCCCCCCCCCACACTACCACCTCCTACCCGCCCACAGCTACTTACCCAAAAGGCCAACACTAAGATATAGAGCAGAAACTTGACACATTTCATTCCTCCTTCTACAGCCATGGCTGCTGGCCTGGGGGAGTGAGGCAAACAGGGGAGAGTGATCAGCAGCGGCTGGTGGGGGAGGGGACCCCGTCTTCCGGGCTCCCAGCCCACAGGGACTTCCCAGCAAGTCCCCCCATTCCCGGCCCCTCCCACCCGGAAACAGGCGGTCAGTTCCACGTCTCCCAGCCCCCTCCCCTCGAGCCTGGGGTCTGATGGGCAGGGAAGCTCAGAACCCCATCTCCAGCGGGCCTCGCCCCCGCTTCCTCCGAGTCGAAGAGAACATCCGAAGGAAAGGAAAGGAAGGCTCCGGCCGGACCCGCTGACAACGGGCTGGACAGAGAAGTTCCAACCTCAGCCCACGCCCCGGTGCACAATTTGCTTCCTCGGTATTCCCCTCTCCTAGCCTTAGGCACATTTCTCACCCCCCCCCCACCTCCCTCTATGTCTCTTCCCCCAAGTCCTGCTCCCCTTGACCCACCCCATCCCACCCCCAGAAAAAAAAAGTTTGGCCGCCCCGCTGCCTCGAAGTTCGGAATAAAGTTTTTAAAAGATTTGAGCACACAGCCGAAAGATCAGGGAGTGTAGGGGAGGGGGAGAGTAGGGAGTGAGATGGTGGGTATGGCACAGACCCAGGAAAGTGAATCTCGCCCTCCTTCTGCACCACTGCGAGGTCCTAAACGGCCCCCTACTCCCAGCGTCCAGCCCACAAGCCTTACCTGATCTCCCCGAGCTTCCAGATCCTCTCCCCGCAGCTGTTCCTGGTCTCTCTTCGCTCCGACCCCCAACTCTGGCTCCGCCTGCCACGGCCCCGCCCCGGCTCCAGCCACAGCTGCCCCCTCCCCCGCAGGGTGTCTGCCCGCCTCATGTGACGCGGGAGCAGCTGGAGCCTGAGTCACCCGTGCTTAAGGAGGAGAGCGCCCCCCCCCAACACACACAAGTCGACTTTGGTCGCTCTTCTGCTTACCCCACCTCCCTTAGGTACTTCCAGCTTCCCGCAGTGTTCCTAGCCCCGTAACTACAGGGTGGCCCCTCTTCCTGCTCTGGCCCTCCAACGGGAGGGCAGCTCTGTACTGGTCCCAGTTCCTATGCTCACTTCCAGTGGGACACTGGGCAAGTCGTCCTCCCTGGCCTTCAGTGCATTCGATTCCAAAATGAAGACTAGCCGAACTCTGTGAGTCCTTGCACCTCCTTCTCTCAATCGAGAAAGAAGAACAGGATTCCAGAGAGCTGGAATCTCCTCCTTGCCTCTCCCTTTCTGAGGGAAAAGGCGAAAAATTGAGTAAACCTCTCCATTATTTTATACATCTGAGGAACAACCACTGGGAGTTGGGAGGAAGCAAGCTGCTGAGTCAGAGGAGAGACTAGGCCCTCTTACCTGAGTCCCAGCTTGTCTTAGTGGGAACACACACCCCAAACCAATGGCAAAGTTACATACAGCTAGGCTCCAATTTCCCGGAAAGGATTTATCACTGAGACACTGCGTAGCAATTTTAGGAGATAGGGGGAGAGGAAGGGTTACAGAACCAGGGTCCTAACTCCTCCAGTTTGTTCTGCCATTTCTCTAAGGTTAAGGATCCATCCCTCTGAGAGTAGAGGAAATTCCAGTAGGATGTAATCTCCGTGAAGTCAAGGGGCTAATTTAGTGGTTGTTGGGGATTGTTTGTTTTTTTTTTAATTCCTAGGGCCCAGCACAGCGTTTTCCACACAGTAGGACTGAATTCTAGGGGTGAGGAGTTGGGAAAAGAGAGAGGCCAGGGAAATAGCATCCCTATGCCCCCTCCTGAGGGTGAGGAAAAGTGTGTTCCTTGTTATACCAACCTTTGAACCAGACTAATGGGTTGAGAGAGAGGGATCATATATAGCATCATGGATTTAGAGACAGAAGAGACCATAGGGGTCATCTAGTCCAAGCCCCTTAATTTGGGGAAAATCAAGCCCAGAAAAGTTAAATGACTTGCCCAAGATCTCACAGTAGCAAGTGATGAGACAGGACCTAAATCCATTTCCTCTGACTCCAAATCCAGCGTTCCTTCCATGTAAGGAGAAGTTCAGACTGCACCATCACCCTCCAAATTCCCTATCCTTTAGCATAGGGGCTTTGAGACTCAGCCAGTAGCAGCAAGAGAGGCCTCCCACTTCCCACCATCCACTCTTGACGGGTCAGGGGGAGGAAGGTGATGAGCGGTAGAAAGAAAAGAAATATGGAAAACAGAAAGAGGAGAGGACAGAGCTGGAAAACAAGAAGGCTGGGTCTCAGATCCTACACAAAGGAATCATCTAATGCTATCCTATCTCCCTTTCTTTGAGGATGGGTAGAGCTGATGCTCCCTTTCTTAGGGAAAACAAGAAGACTTAGGAAACATCTGGGGATAGGCCTAAGGGAATGTCTACAGTAGAAGGTCTTAACTTTTTTGCATCACAAGACCCTTTCAAAGTCTAGTAAAACATATTTTGTATCGTATTTGAGTGCATAAAACACATAGGATTGCAAAGGAAACCAATTATGTTGAAATAGTTATCAAAATATTTTAAAAGTCAAATTCAGGGGGGTGGCCAGGTGACACAGTGAATAGAGCGCCGACCCTGCAGTCAGGGGGACCTGAGTTCAAATCCAGCCTCAGACAGTTAACACTTACTAGCTGTGTGACCTTGGGCAAGTCACTTAACCCCAATTGCCCTGCCTTCCCCCCTCCAAAAAAAAAAGAAAAGAAATCAAATTCAGAGACTCCGTAAGAACCTCTGGTCTACCCGAAATTAATTTGAGAAGGCAGCAAAAGGAGAGCTGAAGTTGGAGTTTAAGATAATATAAGGGGCCAGAGCTCCAGTGGGCTAGGGAGACAGTTAAACATAAGCTAAACACAGCAAACGAAAAATGTAAAGGAAGGATGTGGGAGGAATAATCCAGACAAATGCCAAGGAAAGACAAAGACAAACTTGGTTCGTTCTCAAATAAGTTAATAATAAGTTAATAAGTTAAATAGCAATTAATTTAAATAAGCCTTACTAAGTTAAGGAGGTTGTTTTCAGTGCCTAGAGTCCTGGATCCCTAGGCAATGAACACAGAATAGCCCACCCATGAGTACCAGAAGGAAGGCTACAGAAAGTACATAGAGCCAAAAAGAGAAAGAAAAAAGACAAAAAGAATAGAAAGGGGACTTTTGAGGGGACAGCCAATTATCTTCCAATTCATGGATTTGATAATGGACCAATCAGAGCCTTCAGGACCAGGGAAGACACCAAACCACTTACCTGGGCCCAGAACTTTGGGCTCCTGGAAGTGATTGGTGGTACCTAACCTTAGGCAGAGACTTATGCCCATCCTGGTACTTTGGCAGGGTACCTGCCAGCTCCACCACACCCCAGCCTAGTACCTGAGCAGGGCATTCGGTGGGTAGATGTTCTAGGCAAAGCTCACACCCTCAGAGAAGACTTCTGCTAGGCAAAATGCCTTACAAAGAAGCTTATAGCCAGTACCGAAGGCCTTTTGGAGCCAGGGCTACATGTAAAAAACGAAAAAAACCATCCAGTGTCTGCTGGGTTAATGCCCTTCCTTCCCTCCACTTACTACCAGCACTCCCAGATGAATAAATATCTCAACAATGACAAGTATCTAGGTGTCTTGGTATGAGAGACTCCAGTGAACTCAAGACTTCCACCTTCAGGGGGAAGGGAGAGATGGGGGAGGAATGGAGATGGGTATGGGAGTTAGAAAAAGAGAAATGGAGATGGTAAATAAATGGAAGGATAGAGTTAGGGAAAGATTGGCAATAGGAAAGGATGGAGTGAAATGAACTTGGGACCAGAGGGCCTGGATTCAGATCCCAACTACTACCACCGGTGTGAACTTGGGCAAGTCACTTTTCACTGGGACTCAATATCCCATCTGTAAATTGAGAGAGGTCAGACTAGATGACCAATCTATGACCTCCCTCATCCTGCATACTTTTCCTATCTTAAAATATCCCTGGAATCCTTCCTCTATCCACCCTTGATTCCTTCCCTTTGTCCTTAGGCATCTCTGACCTTCCAGGCATGTCACTGTCACTTCTGTTCATTCATTCAACATATATTTCATAAGCATGCATTATATAAATCGTGTTGTGTTATGCACCAGAGATATGAAGATGAAAAAATTATGCAGTCTCCTATGGCTAAGGAGAGCTTATAGTCTAGTAGGGGAATGAGATAGGTACACAAATAAATATAATTTAGAATAAGAAAAGTACTTAGGTGCCAAACAGAGAAAAAATTGGGAGAGATCTTCTAATAATAATTCAAATTTCTATACTACTTTACTGTTTTAAAAGCTCTTTCCTTACCGCTACCCTGGAAGTTTTTGCTCACAATAAATGCCCAGACCCAGAGAAAGGTGAGATAATATAAGTGCTAAAAATAATAATAATTTAAAAAAATTTTTTTTTAATTTACAGAATAGGAAAACTAAGACTTAGGGAAATTAAGTGACTTCCCCACAGTAACACAAATAGAAAATAAGAGAGCAAGGATTTCAATCTTCTCAGTCAACACAATCAGCTAGTGTTTTAAAATCAAAGGAGAAATGTATACCTGCTCCCATCCTACCTTCTCTTCAATGAACAGGTGGAGTAGTGGCACCTCCTACTGGCAGGGAGAAGCAACACAGGCTGCTCTGGATACTGCTTCCAGCCATAGTCCTGGTGGAAAGGAGGGAGAAGAGAGTAGAGAAACAGGGGTCAAAGGCCCCTAACCACCGTGCCTTCATGAGAAATATACTGAGACAGAGGTTCTTGACCTTTTTTATGTGCTGGACCCCTCTGACAGTCTGGCAAAGCCTGCGGACCCCTTCTCATATAATGGTTTTAAATGCACACAAATAAATAGGATTACAAAAGAAATCAATTATCTTGAAATTGTTATCAAAATATTTACAAAAACAAATTCACGGACTCCAGATTTAATAACTTTTTTAAAAGGGAAACACAACACATGAGAGGTTTCAGCTGCAAGTCAGATGGAAAGGTCCTTGGGGTCCTTTGGGTGGCAGCAAAACAAATGGTCATGAATCAATCTTCTTTAGTTTCATTTCCATCGATAAAACTCATCTATTTCTGATGCTGAATCCCTTGAGAAGGCCGATGGCTTTGGCGATGAGAACTTTCTTTCCTTGGTCTTCAGTAACTGTGACCGCCAAAGTGGGAGGGGGAGAACAGGGAGAGCCACAGCACCCCACAGGCAGCCCCCAGGCAGAGACATCTACCGGAAGAGCTCCTACATCTATCTCCTACATGATGGTTGTGAGGGCTGAGTCAGAAACAGTGTTGGTGGGAGGAAAGGAGAAAGGAGAGCATGCTCTTGGGCTTCCTTCCTTGTCTGTCTTAGCAGTTACTGGTCATCAGTTAGGGTGGGGGGAGAGGGAGACATCACACCCCTTCTTTACAAGAGTTGCCTCCCTTGATGATTGCTAGGGCAATCAGGCCAGAAGAAGCCATGGTCTGAGAGGCTGCAGTATTTCCGGAGTTTTTTGGTGCAGGGTTCTGGGCTGTCTCCATTGGGATCAGATGGGAGGTGGTGGTTGGCCTGGTAGCTTGCCTTCTCTCTCTTCCTCTAGAGACTTAACCTCTCTGGACTCAGTTTCTTTGTCTGTAAAATGAGGGCTTTGTATGACCTCCAGTGTCTAAATTTATGGTCTCTATGAGGCCTGAAAAAGTTACAGAGAGAAAACATATGTGAGGATGACTGAGGAAATTACAAGAAAAACCATCAGAGGCAAACTTCATGGAACTAGTTAAGGAAAGACATTTGAGAGGATTTCAAAGTCAAGTGATTGTTGAAAAGTGGGACACAATTCAAAGGAAAATTCTATCAGGTCTTGAGAGTCCAAGGGTCAAAGAAGGTTAAATATGGAGTCAGGATAAAACAGTATAAGCGGTCTGCAGAAACTATTCCAAGAGGCCAAAAGAGACTTTGAGCAGGGAATCAGGACAAACACAGAAATCATTGTAAGAATAGGAAGGCTTGTGAAATTGCAAGGATATTATGAGGACCAAAGCCTGAAGGAGGAGTGGGGCACTTCTAAGAACTGAGGTATAGGGAAAGGAATGAATGTGTTTAAGAGTTACGTACCTTAGCCATCTCCTTGTCACACACACACACACACACACACACACACACACACACACACACACACACACACACACACACACACACCCTCCTCATACAACTTCCAAATTCACTGGGGAGAGCTGAGGGGAAAAGGGTTAACTAAATGGGGAGGTAGTCCATGCCAGGTAATTATACAGAACTTTGAAGGGGGTGTTAATTACTGGGTGAGATACTCTCTTGGGGTTCCATGGGTTTTGGTTAGAGATTTGAGAGACGTATGTTTTCCACTCGTCCCACATACCACCATCCAACCCAGAATAGCCTCCCAATGCCACATTCCTACAGGAAGTTGGAGGAGGGATATGATAGACCCTCTAGAGAAGCCTCTTCCCTTCAGTCATTTTCCTCTCTCCCCACCCAGGACCTAAGATCCCTCCCTCATCCCCCTTCTTGTTTAGGAGGTAGGAACAAAGACGGCTATAGGAATCGACTTCCTTAGAGATTTGGACCCCATAATTGAGGTAGGGCAGGATTTCTCAAGAGAGCCTCGGAGGCAGGACAGATAACATAGTTGAGGCTCCCCATCAAGATATACCTCTCCCCCATGTCCGGGTCCTCCCCCCCCCCCATCCCCTTACTGAGTCCTTGCCCTTTAAAAGGGTTGGCTTTGAGATCCTGATTGGGATTGGGGGATTGGGAAACCTGGCAGAAACTCTCCATGGCCACCTACCTACCCTTGCTGTGTAGATGCTGACTGTTTCTGGGTTAGGAAGAGATGGTGTCCAGCTACAGTCTGGTTCTCCCAGGCCCTGAATATGGATTATCGGACTCCCAAAATACTGCAGCTCCTCTTACGGTAGGTCCGGTCCCGGGACCCTTTGCTAACGGTCAAGAACAGTACTGTCCCCCTGTTTCCATACGTGCATACATGAGCACAGAGATGAGCATGTACACACTGCACTCACTACGCACACACACACATACACACACGGACTCGAACGCCTAGCCTCTTCTTGTTCTACCAGCCTATACGTGTTTCTGTCCGGAAAGAACCTAGGATTCTGCCCCTCAGACCCTTCCACTTCCTACACCACTCAAACTGATTCTCCTAGGACCCTGCCTACTTTTGCTAGGAACCAGTCAGGACCTTGAAGGGGGTGGGCCTGAGTGCTACCTAGGTAACGTTATGACATCACGGGGGTGCCCCTGGCTAGGGGAAAGTTGCCTTGGAAACCAGAATAGGGGGAGGAGCCTCAAGTCTGTGTAGGAGTATTTCGGAGTGGGGAGAAAAAGAATCCAGGTGTTCTGCGATTTCTCTCTTCCTTTGCCCCCTAAACTCCAGGTGGTGCCCCCTTCTCCAGGTTTGGGAGTAAACCCTAAGAGTGTCTGCCTAGAGATCTCACAGCAGCTTAGCCAATCCACCTGGAAATCACAGAGCTGGGATGGGCAGCAGGGAAGGAATATGAGGAGAGGGTCTGTGGCCCGTAACTATAGAACAGAGGGTAAGAACTAGGTGACAGGAAAGGAAGCAAGGAAGTGGTCTGAATGAAAAATGCATACCCTGGGAAATTAGCCTTGACTCTGACACGTGATGATCTCGGGCAAGTCCATTGACCTCCCTGAGCCTCAGTTTCCCTATTTGTAAAATAGCTGTGTTAGCTGCTTTATCTTTGCCATGAACTTACCATTTTTTGGTCCTTCCCCATTCTTCGACTCCGCTATCTAAGAAGATATAAACGAGTATATTTTGGCTTCATTACTACCCCCAAAGGAGCTGCAATTTAGGAATTTTCCACCAGAGGGCAGAATGGTCTGATGACTGAAGTAGAGGTTAAAGTAATCTGGCTCTATGGGGTCAGAAAGAGGAAGGGGACCCCAGGTGGCAAAAACTGGAGCCTCTAAGAGGTGGGTAGTACCCACGCTTTCTTACTGTTCTTCTCTCTGTAGCCCTGGACTCCACACACCTCCACACATAACCACAAAGGCTGGTTTAACTTGATCCCTATTTCTAACTGGAAGCAGCTGGAAAACTGCTTTATGAGAATCTGAGATTTCCCTCCCATGTTCTGATTGGTCTAAAGCAGAAGGGGGAGCCAGTGGGTCCCTCTCTTCCAGTACTGCCCCCTCTCTCCATGGTTCCCCTTCAAAGTTTCTGCAACCCGCTGCCCAATGCCCTTCCTCCTGCCAAAACTATTCTCCTTCTAACAATGAAATGAGGAGTCTGATAAAAAGAAATACGCACACATACACACCTACGTGTACACAAATGTGTATATACATGCACATATACACACCTACATCTATATAGAGATATCTAATTGTGTATGCATTTATGTGTGTGTAGATATAGATACATCCCAAAGCCCTGCATAGAGTAGGTTCTTAATAAATATTTTTCAAATTGAATTTCTGCTTCCCATTCACCATTCTCACTCTTCTTGAACTTTTTCATGAACATCCCACCTCTCCACCCAGCCAAGTTGGTCTTGGAGGGCATCATCCAGAATCAGAATTTTGTTCAACTCTGATCCTAGAGAAGGGACAATACAGTCACTCTGACAAGGATGTTAGGATGAAAATCACCCATGAACTTCAGAGAGAATGCCCCAGGGCCTCAGAGGTCAGAAAATAAAGAATCTGGGGGGAAATTAGGATCCTTGAAAAAGGGGCAACCCAAACCAGAAAGCAGAGATGGGATTAGGAACAAGAATCTTAGCATTTAAATCAATCCAGGGCTAAGTCACTCTCCCCCTCCAGACTCTGAGGACACACTTCAGCGTACTCTGTTTTAACCACCTCAATAAATACATAATCCTGAATTCCAAGGCTCTCTTAAAAGGTTAGTGCCCAACCTCCCAGCTCTGGTCATCTAAGTTTTAAATGCTATTATTCCAACCTGTGGCTTCTTCAGTGTTTCTTGTTCCCCTCAGAGAATCCTCAGGTATTTGTCTAGGAAAATGGAATCTTAAAGCTACAGCTGAAATGGACCTTTGAAGTAATCTAGTCGAACCCCCCTCATTTTATAGATAAACTAAGGCAAAAAAGAAAAAAAAAACTGAGGCCCAGAGAAGTGAAGTCACTTGCCCAAGTTCACACGTGGTATTAGTATGGAAATTTGAACTAGGCTCCAGGACCAGCCTTCTTCCCACTGCACTGCCTCTGCTCTGGACCCAATTGCTGTCTGCCTCCTGCTTCTGTCCATGATCACCCATTAGTCTTTGCTTCTTTTTCTCCAATATCTCCCCTTCTCTTCCCACTTAGTGTCTGTCCACCCTAACCTCAACTCCCTCTCCTTCAATGTCATTCCTCCTGCCAAGACCCTGATCATCTCCTCCCAGGTGGTCCAGTCTTTTTGACCAATTTTCCCTGCCTCTGATCTGTCTCTGTCTCTCTCTCCTACACACTTGTTTCCTGTCCCATATTATCCTTACTTTCTCTGGGCTTCTCTCTATCCCTTCAACCCCAAACCCCCATCTAAGTGTGTCAGTTCCTGTCCCTAATCCCCTTCAAACTCTGCCTCCCTCTTCTTTGCCCTACTATCCTCACAGCACTACCTCTTTGTCCCTCTCTTCTTGGCTAGCTTCCTTTGCCCTGTCCAGTCCAAACTATACATCTCTCTTCTTCCTTCCTTCATCCTTTCTTTCCCTTCCATTTCTCTGCCTAGGTTTCTGGGTCCCTGTCCCCAGCGTGAGACTCAAATTGCTTCCTCTCAGGCTGCCTGGAGTCAGTCACTCTCTCTCTCTCTGTCTCTCTCTGTCTCTCTCTGTCTCTCTGTCTCTCTCTGTCTCTCTCTCTCTCTCTCTCTCTCTCTCTCTCTCCTGGTCTCTCACTATCTCTCAGCTTAGTCTCTGCATCTGTTTCTGTCTTTGCCCCCCCCCCCATCTTTCTTTCTCCTCTTCTGTACCTCTAAGAAAGCTTTAGCCCCTATTTCAGTCTCTCCTGAACAGTCTTTCCAGAGTCTCCAGATTTCTCCTGGGCTTCAGGTCTCTGGCTTTCTACCATGTGCGTCCCTCCATCTCTGACTCTTTCTCATGAGTTTGTCTTTCTCTTTCCCTGTCTCTCCCAATTCCTCTTTCCCCTCTAGGAGTCTCTGTCTCTCCAGTCTTCCCCACAGGTGTCTCTGTCTCTCCTGTCTCTGGCCTTGCCTCTCATGCTGTTTGGGTCTCTCCCCCAAGAGTCTCCCCATGCTCTCTCTCTGGTTCTCTGTCCCTGTCTCTTGCCACTGTCTCTGCCTCTCTGAGGAGTCTCTGTCTCTACCGTCTCTATCTCTAAGTCTCTCTGGGCTCCCTCTCTAGCCTAGGATGACAGCGCTGCCTCTTTTGTTGGCTCCGCAGCCAATCGCGGCCGCTGACGACACGGGGGCCGGGGCTATAAAGGGCCAGGCCCGGGCTCCGGCCCCCCCAGCCTCCCGCCCCTGCCGCCCGCCTGCCCCGCCCGCCGCGCCCGCCGCCCCCGGGCCCCCCCCACCCCCCGGCCCCCCCGGCCCGGGCAGCCCCCCAGTCCCGCGCGGCCCCGACCCCCCTCCTCCCTCCCTCCCTCCCCCCACGGGACTCAGGCGTCCCCGCCCCCCCAGCCCTCCCTCCCCTCCCCTCCAGCATGGTGCCCGCGGCCCCAGTGCTCTTCTGCCTCCTGCTCCTCGCCCTGGAGCTGCGGCCCCGGGGGGAGGCGGCCGAGGGCCCGGCGGCCGGCGGGGAGCGCAGGACCCAGGCGTCCGAGGAGCCAGAGGGCTGCCCCGTGTGCGTGTGGCGCCAGCACAGCAAGGAGCTGCGGCTGGAGAGCATCAAGTCGCAGATCCTGAGCAAACTGAGGCTCAAGGAAGCGCCCAACATCAGCCGCGAGGTAGTGAAGCAGCTCCTGCCCAAGGCGCCCCCCCTGCAGGAGATCCTGGACCTGCACGACTTCCAAGGCGACGCGCTGCAGCCCGAGGACTTCCTGGAGGAGGACGAGTACCACGCCACCACGGAGACCGTCATCAGCATGGCCCAGGAAAGTAAGTGACCTCGGCCCCTACGCCAGGAGAACGGAGGGGAAAGAGGGCGGACCGATGGGAGCTGGAACTGGGGAAGGGGGCAGAGTTACTCCGGTGCCTGGGCAAGAAGAAGAGTGCCCCCGAGCTGACACCTAGGTCCCCTGGCTGATGAAGGTAGCAGCACCTTGAACTGTGTGCCCCAAATCTGCCCTCCCAATGGTTCAAAAACCATCATCGACCCAAGCCCTCGCTCGAATCGGGGCAGAGTCAGCTAGGGACCTACTTACCCCCAGAAGTGTAGGGACGCCATCCCTCCCACTCGGCTCAAGCTAGGACCCCTGGGTCCCTGGAGCTTCCCCTCCTTTTCTCCTATTTCAACCCATGCCAATTATAAAGGGAGCGCCCTGGAAGTTTGGGCCAAGTTTGTGGGGAAATGATACCGTGATGCCCCCAGCAGTGTGCTTTTTTGTACCCTTCCTCCCCCTCACACACACAGCGGGAGAGTTGAGAAAGCAGAGAGAAAGAGAATATATGACGATGGAGAGAGGGGCAAGCAAATTTTTCTAGCTTTTTTCTTGGTTTGGATGGCAAAGGGGTCTTTAGGAGCTGCCTGCTAATAACAGCTCCTCTTTCCTACTCTGGCCCTTAAACCTAAGCTCTCCTACCCTGGGTGGTGAGTGGGGGACAGAGTTCTAACATTCAAAAAATCAGAGTTTAGAGTTGGAAGGGACATTATTCCCCCCCCCCCATTTTACAAATGACTGAAGAGCAGAGAGAAATTTGATTTTTAGTTATTTGCATATTTTGTATACTGTATGTAAAAGTCAGGATTCAAAATTCAGATGCCCGTGTTCTTAATTCCAAATTGAATTGCTACAGTAGGCACTCCAAATACAGCTCCTGTCTGTATAATATTATGACCCTGGAGTGCCCCCAAATTTTCACCCTAGGCATGCCCACTTGAGTCAAACCTTTGAAAATCTTCTAGAACCCATATGGCACCTGCCCCTTCAAAATACACACACACACACCCCAGACACCCATGTTCCAGGCACTCCTGATTTCTTCATTACCAATCCCCAAAGTTATTAGTGTTGGGGTTGAAATCCAATTTGACCTGCCAATTCTTCAGGCACAGTTGAGGCACTAGGATGCAGGGTTCCCATCTACTGTCTACATCCTAGGTCAGACCTTTGAAGGTGTGCCCCCTCCCAAGTTAGGAGGGTATAGGAACTTGGTGAAGGGGGGTGGGAGAGATGGAAAGAGATTGGGAGTGGGGGAGCACCCAGCATCTTAGTTCTTGGCTGCCTGGGGGAGCGGAAGGTGAACATGTTAATAGACTTGTGGCTTTGAAATTTTATGACCTGGAAAATCCAGGCCAATGCTTCCCCCACCTCCCATCCCTAGGGGGTCATGTGATCCCTGATGCCCCTCCCCCCAGTCAGGTCTCCCCCCAAACTCCAGGGGGCCCAGCCCCCTTCTCTCCCCTGGGAGTTGGCTCCCCACCCCACCCCCAAGACTATTTGGTTTTATGGCCTTTGAACAGAAGGGGGGACTGGTTTATAGGCAGATGGTTGTAAAAAGCTTGGGGGTGAGGGAGGGTCTGGCATATAGAAAATGCCCCCTATTAGGTGGCACTGAGAGCTAGCTGGTTGGGGGGGGGCCTCACCCTACTAAACTCCTTACACTCCCCCTATGGCATAGTGTTTTTCAAAATTTACTAGAAGGACTCAGTCTCTCCTCTTCAGAGTCAAGACTTTTGGGGGATCCAAATGGATGAAAATAAATGGGTCGAGGATGAAGAAGGCACGATAGTTGAGTTGCCTGGTGACCCAAGCAGGGCTGTCCTGGGGTGGGAAGGGTAGGGAGGCGGGTGGGGGGGGAGCAGAGAGAGCGCTGGTCACTAGAAAATAGAGTATTTAGAATTTAGAACTTTGCCTCTTTGCGGCATAGGCTGAGAGACCGACCTTCGCAGCTAAGTTTAGGGGTCCCAGAATGTATTATTGGTTTGGAGGAGGAGTTTAAACTCCTTTAGGTATCCCCTAAACGAAAGGAGTTTTAAGGTAATTGGCACTGGGGATCAGAAGTGACTGGACCCACGGAGAAAGGAAGGCGGCAGTTTTGAAGGGCAGAGGGAGGATGAAACAAGCGTTTTCCCCCAACCCCAGCCAGTGCAACCCCATCCCACCCTAAAATAAGAATAAACTAGGGGTCCATAGTTGGACCGGGGGGTAAGTACGTCCCCTTTAAGAGCGAGCCAGAAATCTTGAGAAGGGAGGGGGAGTGTGGAGAGGGGAGGGAAGAGAGAGGGGAAAAGGAAAAAGAGACTTTTATAGTCTAATCCCCAGGGACCGGCTTTAATAAGAGACTTGTGCTCCGCTAATCAGGGGAGGTGTTTGTCAGCAGAGAACCTCCCCTCCCCCCTTCCCTCCCCTCCCCCAACTCCAGCCGGGCACTCAACCCTGGACCCCAGCCCCCACCCCTCCCAACCTCCTGTGCCTGACCTTAAAGCCCCCCATAGCCTCTTCACCCCCCAGCCTCAGCCCCTCCAAGTCAGTTTCCTCAAGTAGGGAGCAGAGTGAATAACCTCCCCCACCTCAAACCTCAAACCCCTAACTTGCCCCTCTACCCCCAGGCCCTCTGGGCCCCTGTCCAGTGTGCATTGGGTGGGGGGGTGAGGAACGGGGGGGGGGGGGGATGGGCTCTAGCTGAAAATAGTGCGGTGACCTCGCTCCCAACTGCGGCCTCCCCCCAGCCCCAGCACCGCCTACTAAACCTGACCCGCTGCTGCCTGCCACCAAACAGCTCAATGCAACACAGATGTTGCCCCCTCCTCACTGCCTGGGGCTGTGGTGTGTTGGGGACTCCTGGCTGCTCCCCAGCCCCCCCTTTGTGTTGACTGTGCTTCGTTCCTTCTATCCTCCCTTCTCTTTTTTCTCTCCCCCCCCAAAGCTCAGGGTGCCCCTCTTTTCCCTCCTTGTCTCATCTGGTTTTCTTAACCCTACTTAACCTCAGCTGCTTTCCCCCACATTTCTGAGTCTCTCTTTCTCTACCCATTTCTCCCTTTCACTGTCTCCCCAATATCATCATCTTGCTCTCATCTCTACTCATCCATTTCTTCTCTTGTCCTCCATCCCTGTTTCCCCAGAGCTGTGTTCTGCAACCCCATCATTGCACACCTTGAAGAAAAGGGATGCTATAAAAGGAATGAAGGGGGAAACACTATCAGCAGTCAGGAGTGTTCTATCCCACACTGCTCAGTGAAAAGAATCAGAGGCATGGGGAAAGAAAACCTGGTCCTGGATCCCAGCCCTGGCTGGTGGCTGTTGGACAGCTCAGTGGAATGGGTCAGGGGACTCAAGCAGAGCAGCTGCATAAGACGAGATGTACTTTATTGGAAGATAACCTCCTTTGCTGGCTAAGGAGGGGGCTGACTGATGAAGAGACTCAGGTGGTACATGTAGCAAAGGATGCTTTTCTCTATCCTCCACTAAAGCTCAGACGCCTCTCATTTTTCCCTCCTTTTTTCCAGACATGGACTTTTCTGACTTACTTATTTTGAGTTCCTTAACTTGAAAGTAAGAGACATAAGGAAGTTTGTCCCAATCTAGTCTTTCCCACTCTGGGGATTTCTATCATGTTAAGCATTTTACCTTGGTTACTAAGGAAGAGACCCAAGAAAATTCTAGTTGCTGAGGAATAAAACTCTTTGAGATTTGTGACAAAAGGTATGACCATTAAGCATAGCTTTTCCATTCTCCTGACACCCCTAACCTCCACCAGGAAGGGTCACTCAAGGGTGATGGAAACAGATTTAATTGTTCATATAGATATACATATACATACACACCCCTTCAAATCTAACCATTCCTAGATCTTTTTTCATGTCTTATTTCCTTATCTGTCTTCCTGGAATGGTCTGGAGGCAATCTAGGCTGGAGAAGACTAGGGATTAGAAAGGCAAAGAAGGGGTGATACCTTGCCCTTCTCAAGACTCTTTTCAAAAGCCATTGAAATGATAGATCTTATCCTCTGATAGGATTAATTTATTCCCTATTTCCATTGAATACCAAAGGGAAACCACTGAACTGGTTTAAGGGTTGTCTTTTCTGGAAGCAAAGGATGTGAAAGCTATTTGCTATTCCTTTAAGAATCTAATCCCTAAAATGTGTGTTAGTATTGTTGAGTGGAGGGAAGATGGAGATGATTTGCTCTGCCTCATTCCCAAACAGTGGAACAGGTGATATAATGGACAAGAAATTAGCCTTGGCATATAAGGGAGGGGAATTTTGGTGGCATCTCTTCTGCTTAATGGGTATGGGTATTCAGAATGGGAAAAGGGTACTAGTCTGAATTCCAGAGAGTAAGTTTCATAGATCAAACAAGATATATAGGTATGTATAGATATGTGTGTGTTGTAAAGTTCTTTGCAAACCTTAAAGTGCTGTTAATAAAGGGCTTATTCACATGGGGCTGCAACCTTCCTTCCCTCATATAAAGGATCCCAGGCCTACAATGTATATTTAAATGATGAACCTAAAAGACATATTAGAAGTATTAAAAGGAAACACACACACACACACACACACACCAGGATGAGAAGCTGAGGAAGAGCGTTGCTCCCCTCCAAAAATCCCTCCCCATTCTACTGTGTAAAGATTTTACCTCTAGATTATCCTCAAGCATCTCTTGCACAATGCTTACAATACAGTCTGTTGCTTTGACAAATGTTTGTTTGACTACCATTTCCCATGAGAAGAGAATGAAAGGGATGGCCTCTTGTTATAACAAGAGCAAGAGAGATCTTTAGGATGTAGGGGAGGGACATAAGAGAGTGGTGGCCAACGAGTGAAAGAGAAAATAGATAAAGCTTTCAGAATGGAAGTGAGGTGAGAGCCCCAGCTGAAAGAGGAAGCCACTCACTCGGCCTGAAGGTTAAGGGGATAGGTAGAGATCACTCCAGGGATCCTGTGATTAAGAGGAATTAGGAAGGCTATAAAGAGTTCAGCCAGAATCCCCTGTAGGGGGGAGGGTGATGGCCAGGAGCTCTGCCTCAGGCCCCTGACCCCCTTGTCTTGCTCCTAGAGCTCTCCCTCCCCCTCATCCTTGACTGATTCTGCACTCTCCTCCCCTCTCCAGCGGACCCTGCCGTGCAGACAGATGGCAGCCCCCATTGTTGCCACTTCCACTTCAGCCCCAAAGTGATGTTCACAAAGGTGCTGAAGGCCCAGCTGTGGGTGTACTTGAGACCAGTACCCCGCCCTGCCACCGTCTACCTGCAAATCCTTCGTCTCAAGCCGCTGGGTGGGGAAGGAACTGCAGGAAGTGGGGGTGGGGGGCGTCGCCACATCCGGATCCGATCCCTCAAGATCGAGTTGCACTCAAGATCGGGCCATTGGCAGAGCATCGACTTCAAGCAGGTGCTGCACAGTTGGTTCCGCCAACCACAAAGTAACTGGGGTATTGAGATCAACGCTTTCGATCCCAGTGGCACTGACCTGGCTGTTACCTCCCTGGGGCCAGGGGCTGAAGGGCTGGTGAGCACTGCAAGTGGGGGGAAAGGGAGGTGAGGGTTGGCTATATAGGAAACGCTGCCTTGAGGAGGGTGGTAGAGTGGTGGGTTGCTGGAAGAAAGTGATAGGGATTCACAAACATGAACATCAGATGACGTGTTCTGGGGGCTAATGAAGGCAGAGGAAAAAAAAACATCAGCACTTAGAGAAGAGTTTTTTGGGAGGAACCATGCAGGATCAGTAGAGCAGGCAGTGCTCCTGGAAATTTAGAACCACAGTGGCTAGAGAGAATTTGGACTTCGGCACAAATTATAGAAGAGAGATTTGTGGATAAACTTTGATTTACTATATCCAAGTTGCTGGCATGTAACATTGGAAGAGTTAACTGGTTTGGGGATTCATTAGGATGTGGGTTTTGCATCCCTACCTTTAGGCAAATTTTTTACCTTCTTTTGGCCTCAGTTCCTTCATCTGTGAAATGAGGGAGGGATTGAATTTAGTCTAAGATTGATCTCAGATCTACCCCATTTTCGGCTGTGATTTGGTATTACTGTAGTTTAGGTCCAAGACTTCAGGGAACAAAATAGGCTTATAAAGTTAATAAAAGTTAAAGCCCACAGGCTAGGAAAAGATCGGAGGTGATACCTGTAAGCATATTCATCCTCTGGTTTCTGGAATGGTGGTACAACCTCTTCACCCTCCTGGGTGTCTGGAGGGCTAAGAGCAGAATGGAATGGAAGAGATTCTGAGAACAGGAGCCGCTGTAGGGAGCCCCCATGGTGACATTATTCTTCTTTGCTTTGCCAGCACCCATTCATGGAGCTTCATGTGCTGGAGAATACAAAACGGTCCAGAAGGAATCTGGGCCTCGACTGCGATGAGCACTCGAGTGAGTCCCGCTGCTGCCGATACCCACTCACCGTGGACTTTGAGGCCTTTGGCTGGGACTGGATCATCGCGCCCAAACGATACAAGGCCAACTACTGTTCTGGCCAGTGCGAGTATATGTTCATGCAGAAGTACCCACATACCCACCTGGTGCAGCAGGCTAATCCCCGAGGCTCAGCTGGGCCTTGTTGTACTCCCACCAAGATGTCTCCCATCAACATGCTCTATTTTAACGATAAGCAGCAGATTATCTACGGCAAGATCCCCGGCATGGTGGTGGATCGCTGTGGCTGCTCTTAAGGTGGGGGATGAGAAGGACCCTCTCCCCCACAAACCCCACCCTGGATCCCCAGCCCTGACCCCCCTCCCCCCCACCCAGGCCCTAGAGTTCCCCCCCCAACCCCTCTTAAACAAAATGTCCTATTCCCCATCCCACCCCAAGCAGTGTGCAATACAGCAGAGGAAGGTAGGGGACAGAGACAAGAGGGGTGAGGGATTTGTCGGGAAAAGGGCAATGGGCAAGTTGGGGAATGTTTGGGATTTGCAGGTGAGGGTGTTGTGGAAAGAAGATACAGAGGGAGAGAGTGAAGTAGAGACGGAGATAGAGACAGGCAGAAGGACAGGGACAGAAGAATACGAGCAGGACAAAGGGATAAAAGAGGCAGAAGGGGCAGAGATGAAATCAGGTGAGAAATATAGGGACAGAGAGTGAGCCTCATACCAAGTCTTTTTTTCTTTGGGCCTGGCGAAGGGTTTGGTGTATATGGGACGTTCCAGACACATACCATGGCCTGTAGAAGAGGAAAGGGGTATTAAACCCAGGCCCAGATCTCCCTCCTTCCCATAGTGGACAGGGGAAAAGAGGAGTTGGGGATGGCAAAGAGTGGGAAGGATTTTGCCGTTTTATTTATTTATTTATTGTGATTTTTCTTTTAATTTCTGGTGTTTGGCTTTACATAGAGATTCTGAGATCCCCCCTCCCCTTCTTTCACAGTGCCCTATTTTATTCCTTAAACCATGAAACCCTGCACCCCAATACCCACCCACTCAAGCACTTGTATCATAAACATCCAGGGTTGAGTCAGGGGCAGAGGGAGTCTGAATTCCCCAAACAGCTCACTTTCAAGTTCAATTGTGGAGCCAGTGGTCCTAGACAGGAAGGCCAAGAAAGGGGGACAAGCAAAGCCCCAGTATATCCAAGTTCAGTTATGGCAGCAAATTGACTCCAAGGTTTACCCTTTCCCCTGTTCAGTGATATAACTAGAAAGGCAAGACTGGTCAGTGTGCACAAATGCCCCCTAGCTAAGAGAGACCAAAGAGCCTGTGGTATCCCTCTCCCCCTTACCATTTTCAGGTCAGTAAAAGGGCCATAGCTTGAAACTAGAGGCCCCGAGTCCCAGGGTTCTTGAGGGAGAGAAAACAGGAACTATACTAGTTGGGGGAGTGGGGACTGGGGGGAGGGAGGAGGGTTAATGGTGATTCTCACTGAAGGTTTTAAAGAGTTTAAAAAAAAATTACTGCCCTGGGCTGGGAATTGAAGAGTAGACCAAGGGAAGGAGGAATTACAGAGAGAGAAGTATTCCAAGTCCCACAAGCTCAGGGCAAGCAGGGAAGGGGAAGACATGAAAGGTAGTATCTGTTACTCTGATTATGATTTTTATCTTTTTTTTTTTGGAACCCAGTAGTACCTGGCAGCAAAGAGCAGACACATTAAAAAGTGTGTGTGGTGGGAGATGGAGCATGACAACAGGCTAGTTAGGGCAGAGAGTGGGGGGAAGAGGGGTTCCAAGAGCAAGTCATTCTCCTGTCCCCTCCCCCAATTCCCAATCCCTAACTGCATCCCCCCTCCCACCTATCCTTTCCCCTTCCCTCCCCCCATCCCCCCCATGCCTCAGTTCCCTCCTCTTGGTGGAACAGAAGCAGTGAGCAGCTGAAGCAAAGAGATGAATCCTGAGCACTTACCACGGGCACTTTACGGACATGAAATACCTCTCAATATTTGGGGGAGCAAGGAGGCAAGGCGGATGATGAGGGCTGCAGGGAGTTTTAAGGTCTGGTGAGCATTGGGAAGTAGGGGAAGGCTTCACAAAACGGCCCTGGACAGAGTTAAGGGAATTCTCCAGGTTACGGGTTCCTTATGTACCTGCCTCCCCTGGTTCATTTTTCATCTAGGATCCCTGGGACACTCTTCAGTCCTATAGAAAGCTAGAGAGATATGAAGGGACAGGCTCCTATAGGCAGAGCTCTGAGTGGTCAATTATGACCAGGGGCCTTGTTGGGGATAAGATTGGGCCCGAGGTCAAAGGCACCAGACTTATGTTGTTGGGAAGTTTATTCAGAAGGCCCAAAATCTAGCCTGCCCTGGGGAGGGTGTAGGAGCCTGGCCAAAGGAACTTGACTGTCTTTCCCTGGTGAGGGGATGATAGGGGCCTTGGTACTTTTTCCCTTCTCAGGAGAGAGGTACTTTGGGGGAGGGGGTAGATGTCCCCTTTTCACCCTACCTCCTAATCTTGGCAGGTTCCCCAGTCTTTCCTCTCCAGCCCTGTTCTTTACTATTCTTATCACCTCAGTCCAAGAAAAACTATCACCACCACCATTCCACATCCATGGTGGAGGAGGGAGGGGAGAATGGGAGAGGTCAAGATCAGAAGATGACTCCTCCAAAATCAAACACTTGATCTCAGGCCCAGGGGCCAGGCAAGGCACAGGGGCATCATCTGACCTCCCAGTACAGGTTCTAAGGGAAACTAGAGCCTTGAACTTGGGGGGATACTTAGAAGACACCCCCATTCCTACCAAATAAAGACCTTGGGGGAATCTAAGGCTTTTTTTCTTTTGGACATGAACCTGTTGAGTCTCAATCTCCTGTCCCCCAAAGAGGTTATTAGAGACAGGACTCAGAGACACAAAAAAAAGCTAGGGAATGTTTTCCTGCTTCAAGTATGTGGACCAAGCCAGTGCCCCCTTTGAACATATCATTATAATTATTTACTTTTGTGTATATGTCACACTGTGTACGTGAACAACTTTGTTTCTGTATTGGTCATCGGAGAAGATTGGGGGTAATGAGGGAGAAGGAATGTCAGGGGGCACAGGGAGGCCTTAAAAGAATTACAGAGCACTTCTTTACCAAGACAGTCTCCCAAAGGACACACGGAAATGAAGACATGGGGCAGTTTCTGAGTCAAGTGACAGGACAGATATAGCCATTGGCCCCTTTTGGGGTTTTTTTAATGTTTTTTTTTTGGAGTTTTGGGGTGGTCACGCGACCCAATTTAGCACTTGAACCTGAAAGAAAAATAATAAAGTCAAAGAGTTTAGCACTGAGCTTTCCTCCTCCTATAACCAAATTCATAGGATTTGGAGCTTTAGAAGAGACCTTAAAATCTAGTCCCCATTTTACAGATAAGGAAAAGCTTTACTCCTGGAAGTTAAATGTGACTTACACAATGTATAAGTAAGCAGCAGAAGTAGTATTCAAACGTAAGCCTTTAGACTTCCAATATGCTACTTTTCCCATTACACAGATGACAGAAGGAAGCCCTGAGTTAAGGCTTACAAGAACAGTCCTGTGACTGTCTCCCCCTGCTTCCAAAGAAGGCACATTGAGGGCAAATAGATTGATTCCTCAGTAAATGAAATAACACTTAAGAGGGTCCAAAGTAATTCCTCTGGAGACCTTAGATGAAAACAATCCTCTGTGTAGCCTAGAGGAAGGACAGAAGTAACCCTAAGAGGATCCAGAATTCTCTAATAGGTCGAATTAGATGGTCTCAAAGGTCCTTTACAATTCTAAAATTCTGATTTCAACCACAGCCTTTCTCTGCCTCCCTTTTCCCTGAAGCTTCTTACTTCTGCCTTGCCAAAGTCATAAATGAAGCCAATGCCGCCATTTGGTCAATCCGCTGGTTGCTAAGCAACCAAACCATTTCCCCTAAGGTGTCCATGAGTCCAAAACCTGGAATTTCCCAATCTCTGGACTACAAAATTCTCAGGCTGACTAGGATTGGGGTGGGGGATGGAAAAATATATGACTTAAGAGAAACCTCTTCTTACACACAAAATATCGAGGAGGTCACAGTTCAACCCCCTCATTTTACAGATAATAGTCATCATTTATATAGTGTGTTAAGATTTGTAAAATACTTGACATATTATCCCAATTGAATCCCACAAAAGCCCTGTCAGGTAGGTGCTATTATCCCCCATTTTATAGTCAATAAAATAATAGGCTGACAGTAATAATTAACTTGTCCATGTTCACACAGCTATTAAGTGCCTGAGGCAAGATTCAAACTCAGGTCTTCTTGACTCCCCTTGGCATGCCACCTCTATCTCAGATGATGAAACAGAGGCCCAGAAAGCTCAGAGGATCATAGCTTGAGACCTTGAAGGGACCTCAGACCAGAAAAGTTAAGTGGGCATGCCCTATTCCATGCCAAGCCTTTTGAGTCCCTCACAGAGTTATAGGACAATATCGATGCTGTCATTAATAGCCTTATTTTTAGTGTCTAGGTGTGCTTAGATGCCGCTAGGATTTTTTCAGGGACTGGAAAACTAGTCAATACCCATTATGCCAGTTATGAGAGTTGCCTAGCTCTGGACCTAACTGCTGTCGTGACGACTGAAAGCCAAGAATATCTGAGGGTAGAGATATAGGGTACAAGGGCAGAAGAAACAGGTTATACTGCTCCCCACCCCCTCACTCCCACATACACATAAATGACTCCAAACATAATTGGCCTGAGCTAAAAATATTCTACCATTTCTCATGTGGTTCCTATACTCCCTACTGTACCTGGAATCGAGGAAAGAGGACCCTCACGATACAAACCAGCAATTTCTGAAGTGGGATATAGTATCTAGGCCCTACCCCCACCAAATACATTTCATCCACCCCACACCCAAGGATTAGATGTTGGGAGAGGAGACAGAGAAGCTGGTTTTTTCTAAGGTCCTGTAAAGGAGGAGAGCCCAGCAGGACCAGCTGGTGGAGGCATTTACAGTTTCCCGTTCCTGTGGGATGGAAATGGAGGTAGAGCAGAGCTAGGGCAGTTATTGCCCCAGGCCCTGACACTAAGAGGAAAGTGGAAGAGGGAATTAGCTACTTCTCCTTGGCCCCACCCCATACTCTTGTCTCACAGGGACAAACCTAGTTGAGATCTGCTCAGTTTAGGAGGCAAACCATACATTAACTTGCCTGACTTCTATGCCAGTATTTATTAACCTCCATCACTGCTCCTGACTTACTAAGTGGGTTCTGCAGCTTCTTTGGGGCAGGGAAGTTAATTCAGTAAATGTCAATAAATAAGTGTCTACTATGAACACAAGTCTGGGGATATGAAGAAAAAAAATGACACGAAATGAGGTCGGGAGTGGAATAGTTAGAACTGAGAAGACTGAGTCTTCAGTTCAAGGGTTCACTTACTGAGAATTTCCAGAGTGGAATGGGAGCATTCCCAAAGAGTACAGATAAAACAGCTGAAACTATAGGAGGGATGAAGGCTAGACCTTCAAAGGGGCCTGACTCCCTGACAAATGGAGAGGGTGTCTGACTGTCATAGGTTCTTCTTATCTGGAAACTTAGAAAATGAAAAAATCACCTTCCTCATGGCAACCCAAGCTCTCCTATGTCTCAAGTTAGAACTCCAAAGCAAGGACAATGTGCTCTGTTCAGTATCAAGGAAGTTCTGTTCTTGTTTATTCTTTATCACAGTGGTCCTTGAACCCTAACATGCCCCCCAAAAGCTCCTATCCCGGGCTACCTGGGGAAGGAACTAAAGAATCATGGAAAAAAAAAGATAGAGCCTTACAGATAAAAAAAAAACCAATTCCCTTCAGTTTTTAAAGGCTCCTTCATTAATGACTACTGGGTGGCCAGGTAACATACCAGGTTCAGAAACAGGGTCAAGAGGGTTTGGGCCAGCTGCCTCCACCTGTATTCTGGCTTGGTACACTAGGAAGAACGGAGCTGAAGTTGAGTCAAATCTGAGTTCCTTGAGAAAGTAAGGACTAGAAGAGGTCAGGGGCGTAGTGTCTGCCAGGGCTTTTAGCAAGTAAGGCCTGGTGACCTGGGGGATAGATAGGATAAGTGAGCTGAGGGAAGATGTCATGGCAGAAGAGAAACCACAAAGTCCTTGACCAACAAAATAAACTAACTGCTGAACTAGGATAAGGCAAGACCAACAAAATGAATCAGAAAATTGCTGGAGGATGAAAGTTGGGAGGAGAATGGCATAAGCGAGCTTATGGCAAATAAGCGTGAAGACTGAGCAAAAAAAGACTGTGGCTGGGACTCAATGGTCAGGGAAGAGAGATGGG
The DNA here is from genome assembly GCA_028627135.1 of Pseudochirops cupreus. Lineage (NCBI taxonomy): Eukaryota > Metazoa > Chordata > Mammalia > Diprotodontia > Pseudocheiridae > Pseudochirops > Pseudochirops cupreus. The sequence continues at coordinate 382,395,801 of CM053581.1, read as the reverse complement.
ATAGTTTCCGGAAGGTCCACCAGACTGATTTCCCAATGCCATGTTCTTTCTTCCAAAGCTTCCAGTCCCTACCTTCTCTTACTACAATCATTCTCGGGCTTTGCTCAAGTCATTTGTAACCCATAGTCAGCCTTTACTGAACTGCAACCTATCCTTTCACGTTCCAGAAAGCTGTTAATTCCCTCTGGTTTTGTCTTCAGTGGATGGAAATAATTTCCAAAAAAGTGAAGAGAGACAGAAAGTTGGCATCAGTATCAGCACCTAGGAAGAAGGAAGGTGGAGAGAAAGGGGAAGAGGGAGGGAGGAGGGCAGAGAGGGGGAAGGTCATTCCAATTGTAAAGTTTTGTTTGTTTAGTTGGAGAAGTGTCAAAAGTTTAACTGACTTTCTTCCCTTTGCTCCTTTCACAACCCTGGGGCCCCCTAGCTACACAGCCCCTACCCCTCACTTATCTAATCCCAGACTTAGGTTGTAGTACAACCCACGGACAAGTCCTGGGTTGTTAGTCCACCAGAAACCACAGCCCAGGGTCTGCCTTTCTTCAGTGCCCAAACCTAGCTTCCTATCCCTGTATGGAAACCAGAGATTTATTTGGGGAAAGAAATGGTTTCAGTGTCAGGATAGTTTCATTCATGAGGATAGAAAAATGGGGCCTCCACTTTTCTACTCATCTGGTTTAGGGGAAATGGGATCAAAGGACATCACACCAACACCCATTCTCTAGGGGTCTGTCCTTCCAACAGGACAGGCTGGTCAAGGTTCTGACCCCCAAGATCCCTCCCCAATTTGAGGGAGGAGGGGAGTAAGGGACCAAATGGTAGTGCGGGGAAGGAAGAAGGAATTTTCGTAGGACCCCATTCCTTGGTGCCATGGAGAAAAGTCACAAAGCCTAAAAAAATGTACTCCTATTTCCACATATACAAGGTAATACTTATCCTCCAATTTCAGCAGCTAACTGAACTTCATAGATAGAATTACTTTGTCTTCAAAAGGTCTTTAGAGGGTAGGATCCTATAGCTGTCCATCCTAACTTTAGATAGAGAAACAAAAAAGAAGACAGCAAAGAAGAATGTGTTAAGCATCAAGAAGACCTACTGAAAGAACAGTTAAGTCATAGAAACAGGAGTGTCAGGTTCCCTGAAGATCTCTTGACAGGAGTGCTGATAAAAGGTTCAATCTGTATGAAAGCAGGGAACTAGAATGACTTTAGCTCTTTTTCAGAAGAGTCCTTTGCAAAACAGGAAAGGAGAAGGCTAAAAGGGAAATTGTTTTTAAAGCCAAGAGTAGGTGAAGAAAGAAAAATTTAAAGAAGAGAAACTCAATTTAATGACTTCCCTTTCTACCCATGCCTCATCTTAAGTTTGAGATGTTACCTGTTTTGTGGAGCAAGAGGCCTTTGACAGAGGTACAGGAGGAACCAGGTGATATGATTTGTCTGTAGTGCTTTGTTCTGCTGTCCCACCACCAAAAAGACAACTTTTTCCCTCCTAAATCCTTCCATTCCCTTCGTCTCCTTTTGTCTATTATCCCTCTGGTAACGCCAGAACCTCACTTACTCATCCAGGCCAATACCTGTTTAGTTCTTTCTCCTTCAAGGAAGGACTTGGCAATAGACTAACTGGATCCAAATCTTCCCCCACTCACCCTGGCCCTCTTCTCCTCCACTGCCTTTCCCACACTCAACTGTGCTCCCTGCAGTTTTCTCTCTTGCAGCTATTCAGCTCAAATTAGTCACGACCAGCCCCTGGCTCAGAGAGGAAAAATCAATTAGGTGCCATTCACAGCACAGGAGCACTCCTCCCCACCCCCCCAACCCTACTCCAAGAGGGGAGCCCTAGTCATCAGGAGGCTGCAAGTCCATCACATTTCAAAACCCAATACTAGTCCCACCCAGTTTTGCTGTCACCACTAATCCCCACTGTGTCAAAAGCAACACAGTCAAAGGTAACTAGAATAGACATCACCTTTATATAGCAACTTTATTAGGAAATTAAGAGGCATGAGCCACCAAAGGCCACCAAAGACAGTTGATCTAAGCCTCATTATTTAGACAAAAATTCAGGGCAAAAGCAATTTTATCCACATCTGGAAATTAGGAGTTCACTGTCCCTTCATTTCTACAATGACTGAAGAAGGAAGAGTATATATGCACACCTGAGACAGCCTCACATTTGGCAACACTTCCAGTTCCCCCACCCCCTAGGCCCAGAGACTAGAAACAAGCTGCTCTTGAATTCTAAGGGAATGAAGTGTATATTACAAAGGAGCTCAACGATAAGCCCAAGACTCATTCCATCTCCATTCTAAAAAGTGATATTCCACCCTATACTTTCCTTTCTCCAAGGCTATCACCTTGTCCCAACTTTCTAAGTGTGATCTAGAAGAGACAAAGAGGAATAGGCTACTCTTACGGAGCTTTTAAAGCCCTCTGGGATTTAGGGAACGAAGATACAAGATAGGGGTTCAGGTATCCATAGGGAAAACTCACAGGAATAGACCAGTCTTAAAACCTTTTCCATATGTGACTGCTACAACATGGATTCTGACCCTTATATTGAGGTATTCAACTTCAGATAGCAGATTCTAAGATTTTAATTCCACACGCTCTCAAAAACATTTAATTAGATGTGCAGTGGAATGCTAGGATAAACCCCAAGATCATGGTATCCAAAAAAGATGAAGGGCACATGTCAGACATCTGTGAATCCTGAGGTACAAACCTGAAGTAGAAAGTTCTTTTAAGTAGGGTGGTAGGTGGAGGAGGTGGCAGGAAACAAATTTTTCCCACATCTAAGTTTCAGGTTGGAAAGTACTTCCACTAAGACCTAACCTAAAGGAACATCTTTTACAAAAAAATCCTAATGACATCATTCTGCCATAGACGAGGACAACGTGGAGAAGCAATAAGGTAAGCTGGGGCTGAGTTCCAGGTTCATTATTTTCTCAACAAATGATCTTGGCATGTGGCTTAATTAAGTTTCTGGTTTGTTTCCTCTGATTCCTTATGCCCCTTCACCTGCATCAATATTCCTAAAGAATCTAATCCATTGTTTTGCCCCTGAGTTCTATAACCATCAAGGTCTACATACCTACCCCTGGTAGAATCTTTGTCCCATTCTCAGTAGGTAGCTGCCCCTGGTACAAGTCTTTTTCCCTCTTGCTTCCTCCAGGGCTCCAAATTCTACCCCCAGGAAAGAGATCCTTCTGCCAGCAGAGACTACCAAAAAAAAAATATACCACTATGCGTCGCCCCCTTAGAACTGTATTATCTTTTAACCCAATACCTCCAACTGCTCACCCCTCTCTTACTGGCCTACCTAACTTTTGGGGCAAGAATTCAGAAGCCACCTAGGGCTTCATACAATACCTAAGAGATTGACTGTTGAGGCCAGTGTAGGAGCCTTTCTACATCACTTCAAGGAAGTGGTGGTATTCAGGCCATTTCTCAGAGATGTCAGCTCCTTCCTTGATCTAACTGGCACCAAAACTCCATCAAGATCATCTTCAGATGCTAACCATCCAATCAGACACATTCATCTCTTTTCTAAATTTTTTTTAATTAACAACCAGAATTTAAAAAAACAAAACAAAAACAACAACAGGGGGGAAAAACACCTTGAAGTTGTAACGGCAAAAAGCTAAAACTGCTGCTGAGGGCTTGAGTCTGTATCTGGGATACACGTCCCCCTCATCAGGGGACAAAGCCCAGGAAGGTGCCTGTCTGTATACACGAGGGTATGTAAATGACCAAGAAGAATCAGAGGTGGGAATCTTCAACAGCAGAAGGCAGCAAAAACTTCTCATCAGGCAATACCAAATCGCTCTGCTCTTTTCCTCTTCTTTGCCTGTGAAAAGGAAATTAGAGGAGAAAAATTAGAGAGGGTTTGGGGGAAGGAGAACAGTAGCCTAGGCTCCTGGCTTCCTTAGCTCAAATTCACATGAACTGTCACAAGGTCCAAGCCCAAGTGATAGCCCAGGCTTGGACTTGGCAGCCAGGTCTTTGATTCTCCAAGTCTCAGGCCAGAACAGGGAATAAATAAGAGGGTGGCAGAAAATAGTAAGATTCCTGTGGGAAGGAGGGCCACTCAGCTTTGGTAGTGTCTTACTGTAGGTCTGGAAACAATGGCCTCTTGAAATGCCTGGAAAAGCCTTCTAGGCATGGGGAGGTGGGGGATTTCAAAGGGCAAAGGGTTAACCCTCTGCTATTCAAGGGGAAGGTGAGGGGGGATGCCCTCCCAGGCATTCAAGCCTTAGCAGCAGCTCCTTGATAGGCCTCCAAGCCTACCCATGAGAGAGGCATATAAATCTTCATCTCTAACAGAATAAATAGCTAGAGGGAGGGGAAACAGAAGCCCCAATCATGGATCTCTCAAGGGAGGGATACTGGAGAGAGCACAAAACCTGCAAAAAGACCTTTTTGTTCTGGGAGTGACCTCACAAAATAGCACAGAGTCCTTCATCCTCACCCCTGCTACCTCCCTTCCCCAGCAAATACAGAGATTTTTTCCCTCACTGGAGGGGGTCAGGGATAGGGGGAAGATGCCATGCTTCACAAGGAGGTAAAATTTAGACTTCATCCAAAAAAACTGAGTGCCCACGGGCCCAACCCTATTACCACCTGAACCACTGACACAAGTCTCAGGCACAAAATAAAAACACGCTTTTATTCATATGAACTCAATCTGCCTCAACATACCTCTCCCTCTCCCTACAAAGGCAAGTCTTCCTTTCTTGACTTCTAAATAAGAATCTTCATTCTCATGACATTATTGGCTTGGGAATTTTGACATCAAGTTTCAAACGATCAAGACTAGCTTAACACTTTTTCCTGGACAAACTAAGTAAACTAAGCATTATGAAAAACTTTAAGTCAAAATAACATTAATCTATTTCCAAAAATCCTTGCAATAGCCACTTACCAACCATATATAACACTTCAGTCTTTATAAGCAGCTAACAATGAAGACCCCATTTCTCCTACCTTACCCCCAAACACCCATTTGCTCTGGAAAAGGACAGCAGAGATGAGAGTGAAGGACTCAGTCCTGTTTTGTGAAGTTACTTCCAGAATCCAAAGTCCTTCCAACAGGAGTAGACTGGTAAAACACTCAAGTTTTAGTTGCTTATTTATAAAGCTGACTTGATATTTAATGCTCAAGCTGCCTCCCAGGGGCATGGTTTTTTTGAGACACTGGAAATCAATAGTTACTTTGAAGCCAGATAGGAAGAGGTAAGCTCTGGGAAAAATAAATAGAATTTGAGGTGTGAATACTCATTCCTTTAACTCTCAATCTCAAAGAGGAAAGGTACCACTGACTGATAATCCCAAGGATGCACTATGTTATATGTTACTCTGTACTTACATTTCAGGTTTATACCTAGTTTCTTTACACACTGGGTTAATCTTCTTACATGTATTACCAGTCAATGTATCAGTTTTCAGAGGCAAGGATATAGATCTAAGATATAAGAAGTAGGGAGATGGCTGGATGATAACTCACCCTCATAGCCACTTTTCCATATTAATACAGACTTATATAAACAAAGTGATAAGGAGAAACTTCATTTATTTGAGTCCATATCTCTGCTGGGGTGGGCAGTTTGTGAGTCAGTCTCCTAAGAGCAAAAACTGCCTTCATCAAAATTATCTGAAAGGTTACTGATCATAATTAATTTGTACATTATCACCCCAAAATGAAATGTGCAACAACTGACAGAGCATTTTGATTCAAAAAAGCTCCTAAAGGAAGTTACTCTGCTCCCTTCTAGCGACCCCCTTGTCATATTTTTACCTCTGTGTCCTCTGTGGTTCCAGTTCCAGCAGAACTTGTGACAATCCCAAATCGCTCCTTCCTCTTTTTCAGCTTCTCATCATCCTCGCTCTGTTTGGGGGACAATAAGTGGAAGTGTTGAAACAATATGGTTCCTGATCACAAGAACCCCAGGTGAATGGGCAGCAAAGCTATAAATGGTTAGTTACTGTTTGTGCCCCTCCCTCCCACAGAGTTGGTGTCAAGGACTAGGAAGGTACTATCTTACAGAATTAGAAAAGCTGGCACCAAGAAGGGTGCCATGTGAGAAGACTGCAGGCCACACATGTGGAGCCATCTGCACATGGCTGGTCCTCAGAACCAGCAAAAATTAAATTGGAGTTGGAGCCTTTCACTCATAAAAGGCACCTGAGCCAAGAAGCAACAAAGGTAATAATCAAAAGTCAAATCTCTCAACTCATTTGACTTAAATTTCTCTGATAGTTCAGCGCTGCACTCTGAGAATAGTCACACTTACAAAGGATAGGTTAACTTATCTAAATGAAGAGACCAAGATGGTCAACAGGCAAGCCAGGGTTAGGGTCTAGGATGAACAGGAGGAATCTAAAGGGCTATGGAGAAAATAAAAGACTAGCTTAACACTTTTTCCTGGACAAACTAAGTAAACTAAGCACTATGAAAAACTTTAAGTCAAAATAACATTAATCTATTTCCAAAAAACCTTGCAGTAGCACTTACCAACCATATATAACACTTCAGTCTTTATAAGCAGCTAACAATGAAGACCCCATTTCTCCTACCTTACCCCCAAACACCCATTTGCTCTGGAAAAGGATAGCAGAGATGAGAGTGAAGGACAAGTGTCACACAAAATCCTGGACAAATCTGAAAAAGCTAAACAATAAAAAAGCTGAGGTTACAACTAGAGTCTCTTAAGCTATCGAAGCAGCCAAAGGACCCATGTGCACTTGCCTGCCTTGCAAATTGCAGATGCTTTGGCTGCAACTGGTTGGAGTCGAGTTGTTAAGTTAACTTCCAGCACCTTTCAAGATTGGAGTTGGAGAAGTCTTATGGATTTTCCCTCTATGACTCTAAGATTTGATGTATACGTATGTTTAGTGTAAGGAAGAAGAATGGGCGCTGTCAAAGCCTATAAAAGTCAGTCTCAGAATATAACAGTGAACACCCAAAACTGGGGAAGGATCCCTGAACACAGTTTTAGTTTTCCTTTTTCCAAGAAAAGATGCAAGTCCTTGGCACATCAAGACAGAGGTCTTCCACCACCACCCCCCTACCCCCCCCTTCACACCATCCTGGAGGCCCTCATGGGACAGGACCACTTCTTTGGCTTTATTTATAGCCAGTAATAAAGATAACCAACACCAGGCCAGGCTGAAAGAACTCAAGCAAACTCTTTAATGAGCTCCTGCTTGGTGCTTCTGAGCCCCTAGGAGTTTATGTTTCTTGAAAGCACTGCTAATTCTCCTCCTCATGAAGCTTGACCACAGGTAGGCTATAGCTCTAAGGAAGGTTCCCCACAGACAGCCTGCTCTAGCTCAATATGTCTAGAAACTGGAGGAATGAAAGCAATCATGTAAAGGATTCAGAGAGATATGGGAAGTTTTCTAAGCTTTCACTCCATAATCAACAAGGGAACTGTTTTTTTGTTCCCACATTACTAGGAACCTCCTCTAATATTAGGAATAGGGCAGCTGTGCAGTTCGACTGTGCTCAACTGTTTAAACCTGAGTCAAGCTCCTAGAAAGATCAGACCCCTGGGATCCTAGGGTCTGAGCAGCTTGTTGATCTCTATCCTGCTACACTTGCTTTCCAAAATTATGAAAGTCTGAAGAAATTCCTACTCATACATACCTCTCGACTCATTATCAGGCCATTTTAATTGAGCAGACTCCATTTCAAGCATAGTTTTCTTGCCTTATTTTCATAATCATCATCATCAAGTATTCACTTAACCTCTCTGAGCCTCAACTTCCTCATCTGTAGAAGGAGGAGACCTATTTCAAAGGTCTGCTGTACATTAATTAGGTATTTTTTTGTGGTGTGCTTTGTGAACTATAAAGCACTATATGAAATCACAGGCTCTGCCAGGTCCTATCACACTGAAAAGGTTTTGGTTAGAAGTCAAGCAACAGAATGTACTTCTGGGAACAGCCTACTTAAGCTTTTGGATCAGCAGGCAGACTACAGGATGGTGAAATTTGTGGCCCTAGCAACTTTTAAATACCATCTAAGGCATACTAGGAACTTCAGTGTACACTTGTGGAAGAAGTACCCACACAGATAATCATGGGTCCTTGAACAGCATATTGACAAAGGCCTCAGGCTGGAAATCTGGCTTTCATCTTCAATTCCTCACTATTTCTCACCGTCCCCCCCAACAATCCAATTAGTTGCCAAAGTCTGTACATTTCACACTTGTAACATCTCTTGAATATATCTTCTTTTCTCCTCTGATACTGCCACTGCTTTCATGCAGGCTCTCATTACCTCATGCCTGACTACTGCAACAGCCTACTGGTGAGTGTTTGCCTTCATTCCTTTCCACTCCATGCATCCTCCCATCAGCCTTTAAAGTCATACTCCTAAAGCACAGGTCATCCTCTCTACTCAAACTCCAGGACCAAATAAAATTCCTCTGTTTGGCCTTCAAAGTCCTATATTAACCAACTCCCTCCACCCCCACTCCCAATCTTTTCAGTCTTCTTATACCTTATTCTTTGCCAATGTGCTCTTCAGTCCATTGACACTGGCCTCCTTGCCATTCCTGGAACAAAACGCTCCATCTCTCACGTGACAGCATTTTCTATGGTTGTCCTCCACGAATATTCTTCCTTGTCTCTACCTCCTGACTTCCTTGACGTCAAGTTCCAACTAAAATCCCATCTTCTATATGTTGCCCTTTTAATTCTAGTGCCTTCCTTCTTTTAACTACTTCCTATTTTTCCTGTATGTAGCTTGTTTGTACCTATTTGCTCAATATCCCCCTCATTAGACTGTGAGTTCCTTGAGGGCAGGGACTATCTTTTGCCTTTTTGTATCCCCAGGGCTTAGCACAGTGCCTCATACATCATATGCACTTAATAAATATTTACTGGCTGATTTGAGCGGACCAAATGCCCCCAGTAAATTATAAGATTAGACTTTAATTGTATGGGAGTGGGGACTGAAATAAAGTCAGGCTGATTTAAAGCAGGAAGTCAATGATGAAAATGGGAAATATTCAGCATGCAGACTACAACTTTATCCATCTATATGTCAGAAAGTAATTGTATTAAAGTGTCAGGGAAGGAATACAATAGATTTGGAATTGGAAAACACTGTTAATCCCAGCTCTGCTATTTACTGTGGGACCTTGGCCAAGGCATATCATCTCCTGAAGGGATAATAACGAAGATGACTTCAGAGGTCCAGCTCTACATCTAGGATCCTATCAAGGTAAACTATTGCCAATCACACATTCTGAGTAAAACAGTATGCTAAACAAAGAGGTTTAAGACAGGATTCATAATCCTAACGAGGTGAAGTTAGTCATGTCCCAGGAGAAGAGGAAATACAAACCTTTGCAAAAACCCTACAAAGCTTTCCCTTACCCACTCTGCACTCCCACTACCCCACCACCACCATCAAAATCTGTCTAATACTGACAACAGATCTCTCTTCTTTCTAAGTTGGTGGGTCTGTGATACATGTCTGAATCTACATTCTGACCCCTCAGGACCCCAACACTTCACATTTACAAAATTAAATAAAAAACATATTTCCTTCTATTTCCTCTAGTATCTTCCTAAGACAAGTAGTTAGCAATAGTTTCTTCCCTTCTCTTTTGGTTTAGACCAAAGAATTCCCTACATTTACCTTCCTGGAATACATTCCCACTTATTCTGCCAACTATTTGGAAAAGTTTACACCCACCTTGTCTGTCCAATAACATCTAAGAATTGGGAATAGGGAAAAAAAAACCTCAAAAGCAAAAAAAAAAAAAAAAGCACAAAAGAATAAAAATTTTTTAAAAGGGGGGGTGGCTAGGTGGCACAGTGAATAGAGGACCAGCCCTGGAGTCAGGAGGACCTGAGTTCAAATCCGACCTCAGACACTTAACACACACACACACAAAAACCTAGCCGTGTGACCTTGGGCAAGTCACTTAACCCTAACTGCTCTCCAAAAAAAAGCAAAAAAGAATAAAATTTAAAAAAAAACCTCATGACTGAAATTTCTTCAAATCCTTCCTCTTAAATGTAGATTCTCTAAGCCTTCAAGTCTCCCAGTCAAGAAGAAAGCAGGTTGAATGCATTATAAAAAAAAAATCATCTTAAGCAATAGTCATAATCCCCCAGAAAGGACAAGCAATCAAAACAGGGAAATACCATACCTTTTTGGTGAATGGCAGGAGGCATGGGGCAATATCAACACCTTACTGAAATGTCACAGTAGAAATCAACTCAGTAGTACTGATTATAATAGCTGAGTCCCTGTCATGTGTACAGAGCCACTACTGACAATCCTATAAATTAAAATCTGACACTTAAAGAGGAAAAAAACAAAGCCTCTTCTCTAGCCCCTACCTGAAACTCATTCATTTCATAGATCTGATCTCCACTTCTGTGGGTAAAGCCAATGCTATGTGGGACAACCCTGACAACCCTAGGCTCTGCCAACCACTTCAACAAAATGTTCACTTTATTGTCCTCTGAAAAAACCATAATGGACCACGTTTGCTAATACTGACCTTTTCAAATCAATGCTGAAGAACTGGAGCAGGCAGAGAACAAGTAAGATTACTTCTTCAACTATCACTCATCCTCTTCCACTAATAATAATAGTTAACTGTTGTTATTGTCTAACCTCTGGGGAGGTAAATTCTCAGGGAATCCCTCTCCCCCAATGAGCTTCTCTTTTAATTGGATCTTTGGTGCCTCTACTAGGGACCCAGGCAGAGCATCTGCTCCAAATTCACCAGGGGCTCCAGAGAGAACAATAATATAACACCCCTCCCCCCCACCCCCCACTACCACCACAGAGCCTACTTTGCCTTGAAAATGGCTCCTGCCCAGCTGAGGGTTTTATTTACTTTGTGCTCGCCTGCCCTCCCATCCCCACTCCTCCAGCATCCCCTGCTCCCGGGCTAAAGCCTCTTTCCATCTTGCCCTGCAGGGAAAGTGCACAACAGGCCCACTAAATCAACACAGTTCTAATGATCTCTCTCACTTGACCCTTCTAGCGTGATGGTGTCGCATGGAGACAGACGTACAATAAACTTCACTCCATCTTTAGCTCCTTGCTGACAGGTTTTGATTCATGGGATGGCGGGACCCATCTGAGGGAAATTACCTCGATCAAAACCCAGCTCTCTCTACATTCATCAGGCCCACTGCTCCCCCAGGCCATGCTCAAGTGCACAAATGGGCTTGTGCATCTGTGGGCAGCACTGACCCCTCTGGCTTAGTGTCATACCCATTTACAAACCTTTCCCTTACCCATTCTGCACTCCCACTGCCCCACCCCCACCCCCAAAATCTGTCTAATACTGACAACAGATCTCTCTTTTTTCTATGAGTGTTCATATTGGGGGTGGGGAGGGAGGGAGAGGAGCTGAGCTTAGGATACAATAAATTTTATTTCCAACCAAACTCTCACTCCCCTCCAATAAACACACATTGCCTCTGAGGTTACCAGGGAGGATAATTCTCTATAAGGTACCCAGGGTATCTTCTATCTACCACTTGTCTCCCTCTGCCCCACTTTGTGGGCTTCTAGAAAAAGACCACAGATAATAATAAATATAATATGAATATAAACAATTCTCCTATACTACCCAAAGACAGACTAGAAGTCAAAGGAAGTAGGAGTCACCTAGTTTTTTTTTTTCTTGGTCTTACCACTGATTCATGTGTAAAACAAGCTTGTACAGATGGCAGAGATGACTTGGCAAGAAGTAGAAAAGTGAAATTATAATCCATCTTTAGCAATGAGATATTCAAGATGAAAGTCTTTTTGATTTCACCTAAGGACGGCATCCCACTATTAAGCATTCACCTCAATGATTTTAATATTCATCTGATATGAGGCACAGGGCAGATGCTTAGTAGAGAACCAACTGAGAGACCCATAACCTTCTCTTCATGATTCACATCTCAGCCTCTGGTTACCAATTTGATGTAAAAAATACTAGGCAATGACATTCTACTTTAAAAGTCACAAAGTCAAAGATCCAAAACAGACTACAATTAGCATAAATTCTATTTCTATGCTAAATAAAGGTCCAGCTATCACTTAGAAGTCAAACAACAATTTTCTATAGCAAATAGTGAAATAAATATTAGAAAAATGAATAGTCTCAAAGGACAAAGTTGAAGACAAGACTCCAGGACTCCAATAAAAATTGAGTTTTCTCTACCAATCAACAGAAATCTATTCAATCTACATTTTCTTCCCAGGTCCCTGAAAAACAAGTCAAAAGGCTTGATTTTGAGGCCTGGTTTTTCTGCTTACCACTAAGCTATATGACACTGGGCAACTGAAAACTTTCTGGTCTTCCCTCATCCATAAAATTAGGGGACTGAACTAGATTACAACTTTCTAACCCATGGGCCTCAAACTTCAGAGTTATTGCAAGACAAGGGTCATCAAGCAACACCAAGTACTGTCATTTTAAACTTTATTTCACTCCAAGAAAATATGCAACATAATTCAATATAACAATCAAGCAAACATACCTTCTAGAGACTTTATCCAAATAAAACATATTACTATTCTTAAAATGTTATATAGATGGTCCTATAACTAATAACCATATAAATTCATTTAAAAGCATTACTGAATTCAGAGTAGTTTTTGGTCATCATGCATTTTCTCAATCAACAAATACTAATAATATCACTTCTACTGGCAATCACAGCTAATTCAGACCCTTTCCATCTTCCCCAACCTAACGTAAGAGTGTCCTAAAGGGACAATTTTCTAATCTCTTCCAAAACCAAATCCATCTTTTCCATACTGCCAAAATAATATTACTAAAACATAAATCTAACCATATCACTCTGAAAAACCTTCAAGGGCTCCCTGCTGCTCCTAGTATGAAATAAAACACTATCAGGCAGGCGTTTAAGGCCCTTCAAAACTTGAGTTTTGCATCTTTCCAGGTTTATTTCACATTCCATGGACTCTTACAGTCCATCTGAATTGCCCTACTTGCTGTTCCCCAAACTCAGCACCCCATCTCCCACCTTCATTACTTTGCACAGAGTGTTTAGAATGCATTCCTTCCTTATCACAGTTTCTTAGAATCCCTGTCTTCCTTCATGTACCACCTCCCACAAGAACCCCTGCTTGATCCCTCTAGTTGTGTGTTCTTTCCACCTCAATGATGTATGCCTTAGTTCCTTGAAGGCAAGGGTTATTTCTCGTTTTGTATTTTTAACACTAGCATCTAGCAAATGTCTTGTTCATAATCACAATAAATGCTTAGTAAATGCTTGTTGGATTGAAACAACTGGGCTAGATGATCTAGAAAAGACAGCTTTTAAGAGGAAAATTTAAAGAAACTGAATCAATTTATATCTGTGTATATAATCCCAAAGTCTCAGTTTTGTCTTTAAAATGTATTAATATTTTTTTTTATCATGAGACACTTCCAGACAAAGTATAATCTCTAGAACTTAATTAGGTAAAACCACCTAACAACATGATTCTGACAGTTCATGTCACTGACAACTTTTTAAAAACTATTAACAGAAAGGAAGGTTGTCATTTGATAACCAAGTACCAACATTGTTTAAATAGTCCTTGAAAGAGAAGTAAGTGATATGCAAAGAAAAGGAATATAAATTTCAAGGGTGGTTAGTTAAAAGAACAATGAATTTGGAGTCAGAAGACCCAGGTAAAAGTCCTATCTCTAACATTTGCAAGCTATCTGACTTTTCATAAGCTGAAATCTCACTAAGCTCCAGTTTTTGCAAGATGAGGATAATAACTTTTGTACTACCTCACAGGGCTGTGGGGGTAAAAAGCAATTTGTAAATAAAAAAGCATTATTTGAACATGAGATGTTATTTATTAATAATAAGATTCCTATTAATTACAGATGAATAAGGAGGCAACTGGGAGATTTATGGTGATGACAAAGCAAATAAACAACGTGAAAAAATGGCATCCAAATTCTGAGAAAGAAGGCTAGAAGACAGGATGCAATCTCCTGTGCAAAGTTATGTAGCTGCTTCTGGCCTTGCCCTAACATTTTTCAAACAGAAAGGGAACCATTTAAAAATTCCTCATTACCCAGTCCTAGGGACCAGGGGAACTCATTTCATGGCTACAAAAGTTAAATTGAGGGCTCTGGCAATGGTTTCCATGGTGCACAGAGTGGTCTGGCATTAGTCTCATCTGGGAAATCAGAATTAGATTCTAACTTAAGGGCCGCAGCTGGCTGCTTCTTTTTAAAAGCTGAACAATAGTTGGCTGCAACAATGGCAGCTGGGTACCACTGCTCCTCTATTCCAACATAAGTGTGGCTGTTCCTGCTCTGGACAGAGAAATATCAAAGAAAAAGCATCTCTACCTGGGACCTGTGTTCTAGTCTTGGCCATCCCTTCTGGAACCTCTCCCTACTGACTCTCAATTAGTTTTGAATTTCAATCTCAAGGGAAGACATTTTTCCAGCCTCTCCTCCTCTAACCTAATGGCAACAAAGAATATCACTTAAGGTTCTACCACATTTACCCTGTCAAAAGGTATACAACTGTGGTTCTATTACTGGTAGTCACAGAATTACATTTTGGAATGAGAGGGACCTTATGGGATAACCTACTCAAATTCAGGTCCAGAGAAGTAAAATGACTTTTTCAAGATCATACTGGGCTCTCCCATCTTGCTCCTAAAATCAAATGCAACTTATAAGTGGAATAAAAAGCTAGGAAGATGAGGGTCACTGTATGAAAAATACTTAATAAACCAGATGCAACCCAAGAGATGAGAGAAATATGTACCCAAATTTCCTAAGAATTAAAAAGCAGACACCACTTCTTGTGGTTCAGATTAGAGGAACGCTTATTTTACACTCTTAATGACAGTAAATCACCCACTGCTTCCAAATTAGTACAAGAAGTCCAGTCAGTCATTACCCCTCTCACTTGTTTATATAAGGAAGAGATATTATAACCTACAGCTCCTAATCTAAAGACCCATCTCCAGTGAAACTATTCTGCATCTATCAAAAAAGCCATTGCAGGGGCGGCTAGGTGGCACAGTGAATAGAGCACTGGCCCTGGAGTCAGGAGGACCGAATTCAAATCCGACCTCAGACACTTGACACAATTACTAACCATGTGACCCTGAGCAAGTCACTTAACCCTAACTGACCTCCAAAAAGCAAAAAAAAAGAAAAAAAAAGCCAAATATTAGGTACTGGCACTGTATTTTTTTCTGGGACATTTGTTTATGTTTATTGATGCTTTTATAACTGCTTCCCAATGACTGCTCCCATCCTACCAAGAGTCTTTGTACTTGTAACAAAGTACAGTTATGCAAAAACAAAACATCACACAGGCAAGATCTGAAAACATATGCCTCATTCTACATCTTCAGTCCACTGTCTCCTGACAGGGAGCAGAGGGATGCTTTACCATCAGTCGGTCCTCTGAGGTTGCCACTGGTCAGGATCCTTTTTCCAGACAAAATGGAAAGATGGGAGCAGCCAGGTGGCACACCGAGTAGAGTACTGGCCCTGGGGTCATGAGGACCTGAGTTCAAATCTGGCCTCAGATACCTGATACACTTACTAGCTGTGTGACCTGGAGCAAGTCACTTAACCCCAACTGCCTTGCCTTCCCTCCTTCAAAAAAAAAAAAGAGGAAAAAAAAGAAATGAAAAGATAAAAGTTAATTAAGATCAATCAAAGATAACCTACCCTGAATATACACCTTGACAGCTTATTCCACTGGGTCAGGGAATGGCTATATTAACATGACTACAGATTCCAGGACACGCTGCATTTTTCCAACAGAATGTAAAGGAAAAGGGGAAAATAGAGAGCCTTGTATTCATTTTCCTGTACATCACTACCACATGAAGGATGATGGGATGAAAAGCAGAGCCCAGGGGCTTTTAGGTGACAGTAGATTAATGATGACATGGCCTTGACTTCTCAGAGGTAAAGGTTAAGAAACACTCCAGGGTAACTGGGCTTCCAATTTCATACTCTCAGAATAAATGACATCAACTGATGGTTTTGCTCTCTGAAACACTCTGATGCTTAAACATACGGCTGTCATCTCCATCCCCCAGTCTCTGAAATTCATCTAAATGTGCTTATCCTTTTATTCTCTTCCCCAGTGAGACCAAAGTACATGGAATAAGCTGTAAACCAACAAGCTATAAACCAATGAAGAAAAGGGAGAAACTAAGAACAGCAATGGATTTTCCCCCTAATTATTAGACACTCCCAACCATCTCATTCATATACAGCCTTCTTCTTCCATCTATGAAATCAGAACCAACCTCTTGAAATTAAGAAATTAAGAATGTTTAAATATCAGCCAGAATCCAGGACCACCAGGGAACAAACGACTCATCCTCTTCTTACAGAATCTGAAGCTCAAGAACATAGGCAACCCAGAACCAACTACTGCCCCACCAGCTTCCATCTCTCTCCTGCCCAATAAAGCACTTTCCTCTGCTTCAATGGCCCAAAAGAGGTCCTCTCGGTCTTGCTCAGAATGACTGAAGGGACAATGCAAAGCAGGTAGAGGAAATGAAGGCTTCACACTTGAGACACTCCACTTGGAAGTCAAATTCCTATTAAAGTACCTACTTGCCTTCTGAATCCAGCTAGGAAGCTGTTATCTTTAAGTAGAAGGAATGCAGAGACCAGAATTGTTGAGAAGTTCAGCAGAAAGAACTAACTCCAAGGGATATGATGCCCTACCTAAAATATACAAGAACTAAAGAAGAGATAACAAAGGGCTCTGCATAGGTTATGAGATTAAGGATGCTTGGATCCTTATTCATTAGTTCCTGAAATCAAATGTTCTCTAAAAGGCTTACACAAGTTGCAAACCAACACTAAATTCCAGAACAGAACAAAGAAGGCTACTCTCTGGCTTACCAGTCTTTTGCATGGTTACTCTCTGGCTCAACAGGCCATGTCCTGGAAAACTCACACAGACACCACAGATTTTCCCTACAGCAGCCCTGGTGGGAGCTATGTAAGTTATACCCAGGCTGCCCATTAAAGTTTACACTTCCTACAAACAGGATCTCCCCTGCAGGGTTGTGGATGAAGAGACAGGAAGAGGGTCACAGCTGGCTATGAAGAACACACCTGTGCTGGAGTTTAAACAGAGCAGGAGAGCACTCTTCACTGGAGTAGTTAGGTGATGAAATCCACATAGGAAGGACAGAGACCAGAGATCAAACAAAAATCAGGGTATATAGAGAAAGAGAGGCATAGCCAACTACCTAGACTCAAATTGCACATAATGAGTAGTTTTCTGAAATACTGGTAGACAGAATGTGGGAGAGGGCAGGAGTGAGGATTAAACGCAGACAGTTTCCCACATTTTCTAGTTAAGTGTACAACACTGGGCAGAGGGGAATAGGGGTGAGAGGAGGTACAACCTGTAAATCTGTCATCCTTTCTACTTAGGTTTTCAATGGAGTCATTTTCCAGTTAAGCCTGCTATTCTTTTGCCCTGTACTGAAGCATAAAGTGTAGTACGCCTAAGGCAATGAGTATTCTATAATAATTTTCTCTGAACATATGCATATGTTCTAGCTGATGTCATGAAGGAAACAAAAGAGAAAGGAAAGGAAAGAAGGGAAGAAGTAGCTAACACTTCTAAAGCCCAGGCATCGTTAATCTCTAAAGCAATACCCTGTGATGGCCCTTAATAGTTCAACTTCACTGCCTTCATGATTCAATAAACCAGGTTAACTCCAACTTGGTGTCCATTATAAAAACATCCCCACTGCTATCCCTTGGTCTCTGATCTGGGAATAGGAAAATGAAACCCAGTTAACCACTATGAAAGGAATATGGGGCTTAGAGGCAGAGGAAAAGGAAATGAGGAGGCATTAATAGCTTCTAGAACCTAACAATGAGAACCCCAAAGGGAATGATTTCACTTGAAAACTGGGGAGGTATCACCAGGCCAAAAACTGACTTCACAAAAAGTCCTCCAAGTATAATTTCTGCTACTGGTATTTCCCTACCTTTAAAAATTGGAAATACTGGTTTTAATTAACAAAGCCACTCTGACATAGAATGAGTTTGTTCTTTTGGTGGCTGTTATTAAAAATACTAAAATCTACTTCAGCGTTAGAGGAGAGGTAAATTTTTTTTATTAAATAAAGACAAAAAAGTTAGCACAGTCCCAGGCCACCCACATGTAAGACTCCTAGCAATCTTCCCAGATCCAATCTCTTCAACAGGCAAATTCAAAAAATTTCTTCTGAGTATCCAGACTGCCACCAATTTCTTCTGACGCCACTTAGGTAAGTACCTCAACCCAGGAACTTGCCTGGCAATATGGTTGAAGGTGTTTAAAAGCAAAATAGACTCAACAGATTCCAGCCACCCGACTCCCTTCCCAGGCTGTGTTTACTCTGGGGCAGGGACCACAGGGGGACCACAGAGAGGAGTAAAACTTGTTTTTTATCAAAGTCATCGGCTCTGACACACTCCAAGAAGGAATGCAGAGCTGTGTGTGTATGGGGGAGGGGGAACTTTCCTCCCTACCAATTTTCTGATCTCTATTTCTTCAAGTTAAGGAAAAAAAGAAAGTGAAGAACAAGGCCACACGATCTTAATGATCTCCTCCAACAGTTTAGAAAAGTCTTAGCAATTATTACCACAGCACCAAGGGGAAACAAGGAGCATGATTTCTCATCAGAAACTTGCCAAGTATCCAGTTTGTGGTCAGCTAGATAGACAGAGCTCCAATTATGTAGTAAGAAAGAAAAAAAAATTTTCACCTTCTTTCTCCAATACTTTCTTTTGTTTGCCTCTTACATTGCCCCAACTACATTTTATGTTCCTAAGCTCTCGTTGTTTTAATTTTTTTCCCCCAATAGAGGCTTAGGTAGAATAAAGTTTATAGAATCCCCAGTGCCTTAGGTGGGTGAGCAAAGAAAAAAAAATCTGACTCCCATTTCTCAGTTAAAATTAGAATACATTTTCAAGAGCCCTAAGCAGGAGAGAAAAATTCCATTCTGCCCTTTGCTCTTCCAAATTCCTACAGCCAAGTGGTTCAACAGCAGTTGAATGGCACACATAATGACATCATTGATTGGAACCATAATAGAAAAGAGTGAGTGGAGCGGGTGGGGTGGGTAAAGGGGGAGAGGAGGGAGGGAGGGAGGGAGGTGAAGATGTATTTGTGTTACAGACAAAAGACAAGTTCTGTTCCTCAGCAGGGACAAATGAAGAACCAGATGACGGGATAAACTGAGGTCAGAGAGTTTCCCCTATTGTTTCCTCTTTAAGGGGCTTTATCACTCCTTAAAAGATTTGTTCAGAAAGAGATAAACATCATAAGTCTTCTCCCCACCTGTCCCATCCCACCAATTCTCATCATTTATTTTTAGGAAGAGACTAAGAATGATTCAAGTGTTGATGATTTTCTTTTCCAAGGATGCCAAACCTCAATGAAAAAAACCGGACAAATCTGGGGTTAGATCTTAGCTTTGTCCTGAAACATGATCACTCCCCACAACATCATCTCCCTGACCCCAATTTATACCTACAGAAATTCCTTGGCCTCCAAACTTCCTCAAATTTCAAGAAGAGTTAAGGAGAAAACAAAAGTATTTGGGGGGACAGATTCCACAGGGAGAAAAGAGGGATTACTTATTATATGACCATACACATCCCAACTAGACATTATTCAAGAGATCATCTAGTCCTTTTTTTCAGTGCCAGATATCTCATAGAAAAAAACAGGGAAGGACATTTAACCTGGGCACTGTTAGCTAATAATATTTTTAATTTAAGAGAACTCCAGGCCCAATGAGCAGCTAATTTTCCAACTTAGCTTTGCCTCTATGGATCCTTTTGCATGAAGTCAAGGAGGTTGACCTATATATACTTAAACTTTAATCTCTCTACCTTATTTACTTTAAAAATTAAGGTCATTTTATAACTCCTCAAATAAAATTAAGGTCATCTTACAACCACTCAAGTTCTTAGAAGGCCTTGCTAATAACACCCTAAACACTGGCTCCAGCATATGAAGCTTGCTTTGAGAACAGGTACAAATGGCCTTGACCATGGTTCATTACAGTGTGATACTACAAAAAAGGCTGTTACTACTTGTGGGATCTTAGATATGTCATTTAACCCTTTGGGCCTCAGTTTTCTTAACCGTAAAATGATGGTGTTACACTAGATGACTTGTGAGTTCCCTTACAACTATGATTCCCGAGTGGAATCTTTGAGGTATTGGCCTGAAGATGATTGGCGAACCTTAGTATTATTTTTAATTCTACAAATCCTTGTTGAATACCTTCTATGTGCAGAGCTCTACAAATTTTAAATTAATTGCCCAATTCTCCATTTTTCCCTATGCCCTCATGACCCACATCTAACAAAGTCAGTCTAAAAAAGAAGAGATGACCAGCCCTTTAAGGCTGAATGGAGACCAATACACCAACAACAGGCCACAAAGGACATGTATGCTTGGTTACACTGGTGCCCTCTTGTGCTCAGAAATGACCCTACGGGAATGTTAGCATCCTCTCCAGTTCCTTAGTGGCAATGTCTTTCCAAAAAGGCAGGATAGGGTTCGGTATCTTTACTGGCCTACAAAGTATCTGATACAAACTAGCAGTGATCTGATATTAAAAGCTGCCTTAGAGGTTAATGTAAACCACGACAGCCTCCAGTCATCCACCAAAGGACCTTCTGGCTAACCCATCAACAATGGCATCATTTAAAAAAATGGAGAAGGAGGTGCTACGGTGGAAACAGCACTGTACTTGAGTAAAATGACTTAGTAATGATTTTTCACCTTGTTCAGCCAATTCTCTCATTTAGAAAATAGCAATCTTAATCATGCCTAAGGGAGACAGTGTAACAGTGGAAACCACACTAAATTTCTAGTCAAAGGTCCTAGATCCAATTCTTAGTTCCAACACTTACTACCTATGTAACTTTAAGCAAGTCACTTTAGCTATCTGAATCTGTAAAACTGGGGGGGGGAAGAGAATGTGGGTGTGGAAAAGATGATTTCCAAGTTCCCTTTCAACTCAGGCTAGTCTGTCAGTCAACAAGCATTTCTTAAGTGCCTACTATGTGCCAGGCATTTTGCTAAGTGCTAGGGACACAAAGGCAAAAAACAAAGGTAAAAAAAAACACACACACAAACACAATCTACCAGCCCCTGCTCTCAAGGAGCTCAGTCTAATGGCGGAGACACAAAGCAAACAACTGTAAGATGATAAACGGAATAGTCTCAGAGGGAAGGTACTAGCTTTAAGGGGAATCAAGAAGGGCTTCTTGTAGAAGATGGAATTTTAGCTTAGACTTAAAGGCAGCCAGGATGCAGAGAATTCTAGGGATGGGGGGAGAGTCAGTGAAAATGCTTCCCTGAAGTCAGTAGAGTTGAGCGTCTTTTTGGAGGAAAAGCAAAAAGACCAATGTTACTGGATTAGAGAAGAATACAAAGGAAGAGGCCAGCTTATAAAGACCTTTGAACACCAAGGGAACATTTTATATTTGATCCTAGAAGTGATAAGGAGCCAATCCTATCACAGGATTTTGTGAGGATCAAATGGGATGAGGTACATATGTAGAAGTACCTTGGAACTGTCCAGTGTTTTATAAACGTGAACTGCTATTATTATTTTAAATAGGGAAATAGTCTAAAGAAACAGTTGGTTTCCTACCTATATACATACACAAACAGATAGTAGGGCTCTGAACTTGGGAAAAAGAACTTTTGATTTCAGAGGACATCCAAAAACTCATTTAGGAGGCCTAAAGTACAGAATGCCTGGCCACAGACAATTAAGGAAGTAAGGAAAATCTGCAAATTACTAGGGATAAGATACTCTCAAGCTTGCTAGTTTTTAAGGTGTACCTGGTTAGATTCCCTAGATTTCTCAGTTAAGAAATACAAAAATATATATAACAGCTCTTTTTGTGATGGCCAAGAACTGGAAATTGAGGGGATGCACATCAATTGAAGAACAGTTAAACAAGTTGTGGTATATGAATGTAATAGAATACTACTGTGCTATAAGAAATGATGAGCAGGAGGACTTCAGAAAAACCTGGACTCATATGAACTGATGCTGAGTGAGGGGAGTAGAACCAGGAGAACGTCATACACAGTTAGAGTCACACTCTGCGCTAACTAACTTTGACAGACTTGGCTCTTCTCAGCAATGCGAGGCTCTAAGACAACTCCAAAAGCCTCATGATGAAAAAATGCTATCCACAAAAAGAGAATGAATTACAGAGTCTGAATAAAGATTGAAGCATACTATTTGTTCTCTCTCTCTTTTTTATTTTGTTTTGTTTCTTCTTTCTTGTGGTTCATTCCATTGGTTATAATTCTTCTTTGCAACATGATTAATGTGAAAATAAGTTGAATGTGAATGTATATGTAGAGCCTATATCAGACTGCATGTTGTCTTGGTGAGGGAGAGAAAATCTGGAATTCAAAACTTGTAGAACTGAATGCTGTAAACTAAAAATAAATAAATAAAAGTAATGAATGAATAAATAAGAAAAGAAATAAAGATCATAACGATGATCCCCAAGGAAAACAGTAACAACCAGACCCAACCCCTCCACCCCCAAGCTGCCTGAACTTGTATTTTCAATGGCTGAGCTGGATTTCTTATAAACAACAAGCATCAAGTTTCACCTTTCAAGGTGTGCTTGTGTTTCAAAGAACCAACACAATCAGTTCAATTTAGCTGCCTCAGTAACTCTATAACGCTAAGCCCAGATTTAGTTTTCACCCAAAGTAAAGTCCTATGACGATTAAGTTGTCACCTAAGCCACATCCCACATTCTTATTCCCTCTACCCACCTCTCACTGCTCTCAGAAATTACAGCCTCCAATATGCCAGACTAGGTATTAAAATGGTACGGTCAGTGCTGTGAATGCCCATTTCCTAAGCAAGAAAACTGACTCACAGGAAGAAAAACAACTATTAGTTGAACATAAATGAGATATAGTTGATGATGTTAGTTGACATGTTAGCACTTTAGGGTTCTCAAAACATTTTATATACATTATCATTACACACATACAGAGCCTTGAGACTCCAGAGCTTTAATAATTTGCCAATGGTCATACAGCTATTATAAGTCAGAGATAGGATTTGACCCTAGGCCTTCCTGACACCCAAGGTCAGTGTTCTTTCTGTCTATACCATGTGTCACATATCACATTGACTCACATAAATGGAGTCAATCAAAGAGGAAAACTCTCTTCAGTTTCTCAGGATTTGAGTGGGTACGGTGGCCAAGGGGGCTGGGGCAATGGTGGGAAATGGGGAGAATCATATTAGAGGACCAATTCCAGAGTCTTTATCTCCAGCTCTTGGCCCTATAATTACCATGTAGTTTATATAAGAAAGGCAGTCAAATCCATTCACAAATAACCCAAAGAATTAGAAGGGAATATTTACAACCCCCTCATGTAAAAATGTCTATAAATGCCTGTGCCATTCTTTGCCCTGTCACTTTCTATTACCGTAAACCAAAGGCGTTGCATTCACAAGGACCTAAGCTAGAAACATGGGTTGTTGGTAGGCCTTTCTTTAGGGGCAAATGAGAGGGGAGGAAGGGAGGAGAGAGAAGACACAATAAGAGAGGAGAGAAGAAATGTTGAATTTCTCCACGCCTATGTAATACGTAACACACATAGTATAGTATACTCAAGTAAATGAATGCAGAAATAAGCAGGTCAGTCATACAAGAGCTGGCTCAGAACGTTAAGAGCAATTAGGCTTCTTCAAATTTGCCATTTGTTCATGCCCTACTCCAAAGACACTGGGGAATGAGACCACATTCCAACAATTAAAAGCTTACTCACAAAAGCTAGTTTCCCCATGGCCCAACTACTGGTCCAAAAAAACCTACTGAGAAGTATGTATTAGCCAGGGAACTAAGGCCTCAAGTGAGATCAAGGAAACCCAAAGACTTTACCAAGTCCCTAACCCTGACCTCCTTACACAGCAACAAACACTGGGAAATATGTGGTCTGATAAGGCAGAAAAGCAATGTTCAGTTGCAGTACCAAGTTCCAACTTAATATGAACTTATTAAGTGCCTACCAAGTGTCAGAGACTGTGCTAGGTGTGCCGATGCCTCAGTAAAGAACTTGGATGATAAGATGAGGAAACTTTGTAGCTTTGTACTCACTTTTAAAAGCCTCATTCTCTTACTATGAAGTACAGTGAGAGAAGTAATTCTCAAACTCTCAAAATGAACTTTCTGAAAGAGCACAGAAAATGGCTCTTTCCACTCACAGAGCACAGAGTGAAGTTATTGAAGTATTTACTGGGCATCTATCTATCTAGGAATGATAAGCCTCTGGTCCCCTAAATTCCCCACCAACCTGCTACTTGATGACAGAAAGGAAAGAAATAGAAGGCAGCCCAGGTCTCATACTCATTGATCCCTTTAACTTTGCCTTCCAGGAAAATATTAATGCAACCAGAAACACCCTGCCTTTTGGTTTTTAATTTTCCCAGTCCCAGATAAAATGCATTAAGTTTATACATCTGCTACTCTTCATACCACTCAAGAAAAATCAAATAATTGATATTCTTCTCCATTTTACAATCAAACACTAAAGGTTTAATGAGCACTTGAGTCTAGCAACATACTTTGGATATTAATGGTAGCCCATTTATGTCAGACAACACAGATTTAGTTTAGGGAATATGGGCCCAACTATGTTTAATATAAGTGCCACATTAAGTGTAGGACAGGTGTTCAATCTTTGTACCACTGCCTGCATTTTTCTTCAAGCAAAATCATATCCTACTACTAGTTCCAATCCTTCCCCTGGTCAGTCAACTAACAACACAACTAATACTAAGATAGACAGTAGAGCCAAAGACATTGTTTGACTGGTCTGAAATACTGTACCATGTGGACCTCTTACCCAACTATCATCTAAACCCAGGAAGTACTTAGCCCTGTTCCTCTTAGATGAAGATTAATCAGATTAAAAGACCACCTATTATAGACCTCCTTATATTCTTATCCAAGTCTCTGGTACCAATCATGTCCTGAGAAACTGGTCACCCTACACATTATTCCAACAACTAAATTACTTAATTTATCAAGTAAGACATAATTATTTTTAGATAATACAATTGTTTAAAAGTTATCATTTCTTGTCTGATAAATTAAGTGATGCTAGAGATATCAAAAGAATGGGAGAATACATAACAACGGTTGTCTTGCTTTTGTTTCAAGAAGCCCCAAATTCTGGTTTTGGGGTACCTTCTACCTAAAAGCAAGGCTGTATCTCTTCAATGTAATTTTCATGGGGCCTAGAACAAAACAATTACATAATTCTATTTAATAAATTAAAAGAAAGAGGACAGCAACCTAATTGGAGAAGGTACAACTATACCTGGTAGAAACAGGTGGGAGTTATGAAAACTAAAACCTGATAACAACTATTGTGACAATGTAATCAAGACAGTGACAAGAGGAATTCAAAAGTATTCACCAGAAGTAGCAAGTAGCTATCTATTTTATTAAAAAGGCATCAATTCTTACTCATCAAGCTGCTCTAAAAGTATAGAAAAAGTTCTTAGGACCAGAACACGTTACCTTCTTGGAGACTGAGGAGACATTCAAACCAAATCTCTGAGCCCTTTCCTTTAATTTATCCATGTTTACCTACAAAAATACAGGACACAGGTGAGTAGATGTTTCAAAATTCAAAGAAGAAAATACTAAAAGAGAGACCATGGTGCAGTGCAAAAAACTACATAAAATAACATTATAGGTATTAGCCTATCAATATTTCTGGTCTCCAAGACTGCTCTGTGATGATTTCTATTAAGGAAACAATGGCACCAATTCATCCCACTGATCCTGAAATGAGGCCTGAAAAAGTTATGGCAAGTTTCTTCTCTGTCTTCTGCAAAATGGTCTAAGGTAATAACCTTAAATGGGACTTAAGTTCAGACTTTCCAAAACATACATCCAAAATGGCAGCCTGAAAAATTTATACCGCTCCACTTTAAATAGTCATCATTTCCAACTCGAAATGATGAACTCTTAACATACAATCTCTGCATGGACATACAGAGAATTTAGTTTCCATTTTCTCCTGGCCAAAGCAGACGCTAACAATGCTGCTCTAATTCTTTTTTTTTTCCTCAAGTCAAATTCACAGATTATCAATATCAATTTATTTTACCCCCCCTTATTCTGGAGATCCGGTATTAAGGACCCTTCATCACAAGAGTTTCTGGTTAGTTAAGTCAATCCACTCTAATCACATCCAACGAATGGCATCTCCAAAAGGAGGAGTTCAGGTAGTATTTCCCCTCCACAATTGCTTCCCATTGCTTATGTTAGCACATAAACACCGAATGTTCATATTGAGCTAAAGGATATCTTATTCCAGTTTTTATTACTTTGCAACTCTAATTTTAATGGCTGTTTTTTCTTTCTTTCTTTGTAATACATAGCTGGACTACAGAGTTAATAAGCAGATTTTGGGGGATAGGATTAAGTTAGACATCAACTAGCACCATCAACAAGGCCTGAAGCTACAGAACCAGAGAACTAAAAGTTAAGTGTGCTCTTCACTAGTTCTGAAGGTACATTAATCTCTACATGCAGAAGAAAATGAATAAAATGTCAAAGTGACTCAGAAAGATGTGCTAATTCTCTATTCCTGATGAAACGAAGACAGAGCATGGAGGAGACAAAGTCTCTGATATCAGAGTTCTCTGTACTCAACAGAATATGAAGAGAAAGTGGAAAAAAGTCCCTAGATCTAAAAGTAAATGTGTAGGGTTAAATAATCGGTTCTGCTCCTTTTTAAGGCCTGGAAAAAGCTAAGTAGACCCCAGAGTATAGGCCTTAATGTTGCTAAAATCTTAATCTACTGGTTGTTGGTGACTTTATAAAGTTCATTTCAAAGAGGAAAAAAAATCTGACTATAATAGGGTCAAAAAAAAAGTTTCTTACCATAGGTTTGGTGTCTGATGATAAACCTAAGGAAGCAAAAACAGAAGTCCAATTTACTGTTTGGAAAGAGTCACACATATTCCTCGAGATAACATAAAAAACAGTTACTCTTTATTCCCACTAAGGAAAAGACAAGAAGAAACCATTGATGAAAGTACATCAAGAGTAGTTTAATTTAGACAAAAGAACAGAAGTATTGCTTTAATGGGTCAGACTCACTGTCAATTTGGCTAGAATTCTGTCTCTTACAAGGCTAAAAAGGACCACAATATCATTTATTTATCATTCTTGACATAAACCTCAAAGGTTAAAAATGTTACTAAAACATACTAGCTTCCCTTAATACCCCATTATGTAGCTAATCATCTATGAATTTATCCAAATCACTTTTGAAATTATTTTTATCTTCAGTTTTTGTTGTGTATTAGGGTATTAAATTTCCATAAGTCTCCCTTAAAGTTTAGTTTAAAAGGCAGCACACTGTGTAGTATACAGAGATAGCAATTGAGAATTGGCATTGGATTCAGGAAGGCTCTCACACCTACTGGTTGTAGAAAGCAGGGCAAATCACTTAACCTCTCAACATCCTGAGTAACTCTCTAAGACCACAAGCTGCAGAAAAGCTGCTGATATGCATTAGTACAGAGAGCTTGCTCACTGAGAGCTCCCTGTAATATGAAACAGGTTTGATTAAAGAAAAAGTTTACCATGCATCATATATATGAAATACTTCTTTTTAGTTGTCTTAATTCATTTCAAGAAATGGTCCCTGGTTCTAGAATTCCAAGGCTTAACAAATAAGTATGTTTACTTTATCCACCCACAGCCTTTATGACTTAAGTTTTGCTCATGTCCTATATTAGGTTTCTTTGTAAAACATATCCTAATTTTTAGTCCACCCAAGCAGAATCTCATTCCTCTCATTTTAGTTTAATACCTCTGATATTTTTTAGGTCAATTATAACTCTGAGATAAATAAACAAAACTGAATCCATTATTCCTAGAATAGACAGTCTATGGTTTTTATAAGGTATAGGTTACTTTTTTTTTCCTGTTCTGTTTCCAAATACCCTCCAGATTATTCTCATTATCTTGTAGGCCTTTTTGACTATAACATTGATTTGGTTACGCTTTGTAAAATAGTCTAAAATAACTTCCAAATCATTGGGAACAACTTCTGATCCAAGGACAAGAAGATTTTGAATTTTTTCTGTGCAGGGACTTTTTCTTTTATTCTTCATTTTCTTCTGCATGAAAACTCTTTCTTTGTATGCTTCACCAAATCAGGCCCATAGCTAGTGTCCATATTACACGCTAGCTAAAAATGAATTTTTTTTTAAATGAGAAACTACAATGAATTAACAAATCTAGAAACCATCTTCCCTGGAGATTCCCAGAAAGGGGAGGCAAATGTTAGCACATACTTCCACTTCTAAAATCAGTGCCATTTTTCTCTAACTTGCCTAAGCTGGCTTAATTATACATGTCAGATAAAATAGATCAGATGATTTCTCAAGGTCTTCTAAACCAAAATCTATTCTCCTAATTTGGGGAAACCCAACCTCTAATCATTCCAAAAGAAAATCAAGAACCAAGAGAAAAGCTAGAGAAAACTTTGACAATGTCCCGTTTTCTTACCTTTTGCTGAAACTGAAGAAATGCCAAATCTGCAGAGAAACAAAGCTGAATTAGGAAGTTGTTCACACTCCAGGCTATCTATCTCTTGTTTCTTGTCAGGCTTACATATGGCACTTCTTGCTTGTGATCTCTAGCTTTGCAATCATTAGCTAATTCTAACAGC
Source organism: Pseudochirops cupreus (assembly GCA_028627135.1). Taxonomy (NCBI): domain Eukaryota; kingdom Metazoa; phylum Chordata; class Mammalia; order Diprotodontia; family Pseudocheiridae; genus Pseudochirops; species Pseudochirops cupreus. Next base: position 382,367,035 of record CM053581.1, on the reverse strand, counting down.
CCCATGAAAGAGATTTGGCTTTTTCTCTCTCATGTTGAAGAAAAAAAGCTGCCCATAGAAATAAGCTAACAGAAAGCCTTTATAAGAATTAGAACTAGCATTCAACAATATGGTCCTTGTCTACTAAGCAGTGAAGCATACCTGTTGATGATAGTTTTAAATCAGCAGAAATGCTTAGAAAACAAGAAAATGGTCCACATTTTGTGAAGTACATGGTTATATCCCAAAGATATGGCCACTATTTCCTCCCCATCCCCATGGCCCTCCTTAGAGGACACTCTTAAATTTTAGTAACTAAAAAACACTCACCGAGCTGCACGGGCAGCTTTCTTGCTCTCCAAGCTCACAGGTACATTGAATCGCTCAGCTCGTTTCTGCATTCTCTGAAAGATGAGACAAAGAAAGGAGAAAAATCCACTGAGGTCCCAACATGGCCTCCTTTGAAAAAGAAGTCCAGATTATCAGCTCTTTAGAATACTGAGACCTCCTTACAAGAACAAGATTAATAATAATGCCAGCCCCAGGAATCACACTGTCCCTTGGGCACATTCAAGCAAGGACTCAATTCTATAATTCTTTTCAGAAAGTAAAAGCGTGGAAACTAAAATGAATTCACCAGTACAATCCTGAAAACAAAACTAAATTGGGGGGGGAGGGGGAAGCATGCTTAACTTAATCTCCCTCCAATAGAATGTAAACTCTTTGAGGTGAAGGATGGTTTCGTTTTTGTTCACCACCATTAAAAAATGCTTCTTGATTGAGTGGGAAAGGAAAAGTGAAGCTAAAGATAAAAGCTATGTTTGGATGACTATCCAAAAGAACCAAAAAACTGGCTCAGGTCCAAAACTAAGAATAAAAAATTTCCTGTCAAGCTGGGTACCTTTAACTTTAAGGACAAGCAGTGTGCTCTGTGTCATCCCAAAAGGATTTTTTTAACTCACTATTCTGAAAGTACAAAGCAAAAAGTTCCTTGTGATATCTGGCCTCAGAACTTGAGATGAATAGTACAAGACTTCAATTCAGCCACGAGTAAGAAACAACTTTTAAAGAATCATCTTAATTGCAAACAAAGAAGACGTTCATTGTTTGAAATAATAACTAAATAAACAACAGTTCATGAGAGTAATGGAATATTAAATGATAACTACAGAGGAACATGTGAAGACTTCTTTAAACTGATACGAAAGTAAGCAAGGAAAACGAGAAAAACAAGACAGTTATTAACTACAACACTGTAAACGGAAAGCAAGTTTAGCCCTAAAAATGAAAAACCACTTTCCTCTGCTTCTTTCCAGAGGTGAGGGAATTATGCATGTAAAATATTGTCTATAATGTCAGACTTTTTCAATGTTAGTTTTGCTGAATTTTTTCTAATCATCTCTTGTAATAAGGTTTGGCTTTCAGGGAGGGGGAGGAACACAGTGGAAAATGTAGATAATATAAAAAGATAAAAATTTATTTTTTAAAAATCATCTTAGGATCAAGTGACTTATTTTGTATTTTCCTGTGTTACCAACCACTTGTCATGGGTTCAACCAGTTTGGTCTACCTTAATCCCCTAACTCTTGGCCTCTAAAACCCTGAGTCAGGGGACAGTTTTTTCATTAGCCAAAAGATCAGAAATGTGTGCATAAGTATTGTGCATTTTTTACAAATATAATTACTGATTTAAACTTGCTACTATGACACTTGGCAACCATCAGTTATACAACAACAGTATCTGAGAAATGGTAAGGTTCTACTGGCCTACTGGTTCACTTGTGCTAGTTTATTAGGTCAATAGTTTTTACAGAAAACCTCAGGCAAATCATACCCCAAAGATGGCCTACAACTGTCCTAAAGATCACATGATGGACGTCGGGATCTTATAAGGTTGCCACTGAAACCATAATGTTAAGAAACAGAAAACTAGTTGACCTATAGAAAAATCCAAATATTTTCCCATATGCAATTAAACAAGAAACGTACTAGAGAAACTGAGAAAAAAGGAAAATATGAAAAAAACAATATCACTTTTCAACCTAAAGATAAAGGGTAAAAGAAAACACAAATGGAAAGAGGGAATGTAAAATAAAGGAGCAACAGGTACAAAGACTACTTTCTAAAAAGAGAAACAAGGAGCAATGGGGACAACTGCCTACCTCAGTCTGCGGTATTTCAGATGTGATTTTCACTACCTTCTTCTCTGCTGCCCTGGAGAAGAAAGAGAAGAACAAATCAAAAAATCCTTGACACTATGATTTTACTTCCAATATGAATTCTGGGGGCTGCCACCCACTGATAAAGACAAACTGACATAGCAGACTATGGCTAAAATACAATAATTTAAAATCATAAAAGGAAGTTTCAGGAATTTGAAAAGAAATACACAGCAACACACCCAAAACCATTACTCTTGTTCTAAGAAACTTTCAATTCCTTTTTGAGCTAATAGCTATTCTTTTAATACTATTTCTCCTTTTTCAGCATCACAACTCATATGTGTGCTCCACGGGCCCTATTTCCCCCATTTCTCAGGGGCCTACAACTCCAGCTGGAACCCTGGAAGTGGGACAAATGAAAATGACAAAGGGAGTTAGGAGGAAGGAGGCGGGGGTCAGTTTGTCTTAGGAAAACATGGCTGAGTCTCTGGTCAAAAGGTTTAAGAGAGAAAACAAAAGAGGGGGGACCAGAGGGGCGGGAGACAAAGTTCGGAAGTACCCAGGATAAATGGAAGGACATTAACGCTCCACCAAACAACTCCCATAAAACTGTGGGTCATAACCAGCCTCATTAAGGTCCCTTATTTAGAGGCATGGGCGGCTTTTGTTCCAGTCTCCTGGACAGTTTTCCCATTTGATGCTCTGAAAGGTAGTAATGGTTTAATGACATTTTCAGAGGAAGCAATTCTGGAACAGGAACTCGTTCCCCCCTCCACCCTTTTGTCAGAGCACCCTGTACTGAGAGTTAGGCAAGAGGTGCCCCCTGCTGACTATAACCTAGCTCTGCCCTATTTAACTCTGCCCAGGTGATCAAACGGGAAACTGAAGGGCATCTGAGAAGAATCCTAGACCAAAGTTAAGATAAAGGGAGCTGCTTTAAAATGTTTGAGAACAATGCACTAAAATAAGCCCTGAGTGGAATGATCAGCTTTTAGCAAAGTTTCTGAGTCCTTACATAGCACTATTCTCTCATAAATTTGGAGATCTTTCAGCTTTCCTTCACCTTGCTCCCCCAACACCAGCTCTTCCAGTTCAGGCATAAAGAGTCTCAGGAGTTTAATGTCTTACTTGAAGTCCAACGTCATTAAAAGAGTAGCACTACTACCACCCCCCATCACTACTACCACCACCACCAGCCCCAGGCTAACGACTTCCTCTACATTCCAATCTTGATGTACAAATCACTTCAGTACCTCATGGTAGAAAGGGAACCCCAGAGCGGGAGCTTCCTTCCTCTCTCCGCCAGCTTGCTTCTACTCAATTAAACTCATGCAGTAAAAAGACATCATAATCTGGGGCTCAAGGGTAATCACTACTGTTCCAATAAGAAGTCTTCTCCTTTTCATATTCATAAATAAAACTAAATACAATATATAGGTATAGATACTTTCTGCACTAGGTTAGTTTAGATAGCTTAGTTAGTCTAAAAAGCATTTCAAATAAGCATATATAATCTGAAAATAGGCCTTCAAATACCCCTTGCCCTAACCTCATTAATTCAAGGAATTAAAACCATCTGAGCAAAAAATGACAAAAACCATTCTGTTTGTTCCAGAGGATAATGGATAGGTGGTACAATTTTCAAACATCACCAGTTATACAATTAATTCAGGCTAATAGGAACAACAGAGGTAATACAGATGTAAGGAGCAGATTCAACTGAAATAAAAAGATATTGAGCTGTTCTGAAATGCTGAAGTCCCATAAGAGCTTTTGGAAAAAAAGACACCCCACCCCCAAGAAAGGTTATGATAAGGTTTGCTGAGAAAATGTGGGTAAACTGAGATCCATTTTTTATTGTAGTGTCCTGCCCTTCCCCTTTCCACAACAAATAATATATATATATATATATGTGTGTGTGCATATGTGCATATATATGTATATATGTGTGTATGTATGTATGTATGTATGTATGTATGTATATTTCTCCTCAAAACCATCTTCCTTTATTCTACATGTCCTAGGAGAGAATATTTATGGATTCACTTACTCTATTGTTCCTCTGGTAGAAAAACAGAGCTTAAAGAAATCATTCCAGGGCTGGGCTATTAGCCACCCAAATAGTAAGCCCTACTCTGCGACCCGAGAACAAACTGTTTTGCCTTTCTATGAGCACGCATTTGGAATGAAACCATGCAGCCTATGCAGGAATGGAAGGCATTCCAAGAAAGAGACAATATAGTGGCCATTCTTCATATATTCTGAACATGCTTTTCTGGAGAAATCAGAAAAAATATCAAACCTAATGAAATCAAAACTGCCTTAACTCCATAGTCTAATTAATTTTTTTAAAGGGAGTTGAATGAGAGAGATCATTACACATCAGCAGTTTTCTCTGGAGGTTCTTCCTCTTTGACAGGTATTTCTACTGGCTTTGGTTCTTCTTCCTGCAACCAAATTAGTTAACACAAATTAAATCTGAAACATTCATTAGCAAAAAGGTTTTGAAAATGCCAAGGTGAGAACCCCAAAGCTCTGTACCTTCCCTCCTAACTGGACACCAAACCATCTCTCATGTCCCTTCTAGCTCTCAGGCCAAAATCTCCTCTAACCTGGACAGTCCATTTTCAGGAAAAGCAACAGCCTTTCCAACAGGAAAAGATAACTCCAAAACAGGCTAATACTAAAGTAATGGAGCTAGGACATAGCACTGGCTGGTCTCAAAATAATATACCTTTCCAACTCACCTCTGTTTCATCTCCTAGAACATCTTCTTCATTGGCCTCCTCTTCAGCTAAAGGAAATGAAAACACATACATCAAATAGTGATGCAAAGCTTACTCCTAATTTTCGTATACTTAGAGAGAAAAATATAATTTGTATATTAGTCTAAGCAAAACTCAATATGGATGATATAGCTCTACTGAAATAAAATCTGCAAATAAGCAAAAATCTGTTTTTGCATTATATCTATCAGTCTGGATTATCTGGAACCATCCTCCTCTTCCTTGGTAAAAATAACTGAGCAAAATATACCAACTACCTAGTTTCCTTGGGGAAAGGCACATGTAAATTACCCTCAGGCCCCAGGAGACACTCACCATGCTCTTCAAGATAAGCCTGGAGTCTATTGATGAGATCTTGCTTAATTCCTTTGGTCTCCAGGCCCCGTGCAAGACATTCCTGCTTTAGCTCAGCAAGCTGGAAAAACATAAGAAACTTCTTAGCCCCACAGATGCACCCAAGGAGATAAAAAAGAGAGGTAACACATAGTTGGTGAAAGTGAGTGAGTTCAATGCTTCTGGAAAGCAATTTAGAATAATCCAAGATTCTACTACTGGTCGTATACCAAATGGAAATCGATGATAAAAAGGAAGGCTTTCACATACAGCAAAATAGCAATGTCAGCATTTCTGTAAGAGCAAATAAAAGGACACAAAGTAGATGCTCATTCATTGAGGAACAGCGAAACAAACTGTGGCACATAGATGTAATAAAATATTACCATGCAATAAGAAATGAAAAGAAGACTTATGTGAAGTGATGTGGAATGAAGCAAGCCTAACCAGGAAAAAATATGCACAATGACAACAGAAATGGAAAGAACAAAAGCAGCAAAAATATAGAAATATGCTGTGAAAAAGCTTAGCCACAAAGAAGAGATAAGAGAAATGTACCTCCTTCTACTTCTTTGGAACACTGCATAAAATATCAGACTTTTCCTATAATATTGGTTAGTTTCATTAAACATTTCTTTTTTCCCTTTTAAAAATTCATTAGAAGGGATGGTACTCTGGGAAATGTAGGTGATAAAAAATAAAAAGCATCAATTAAATATTTATATACAACATTTACTTATTTATTTAAGGGGTGAGGTGGCCATCCCAGGATAAAATGTACAAAAAATGAAAAATAGTCCAACTTCTAGTTGTTCTTTATCCTATTCAACCACCAGGGTAACAGAGCTAATGCACCTTCTTAACATCCTCAAAAATTGGGAACACTTTTTAAATAAAACTAAAGGTTACCGAAGCCTTTTGTTCTTATATCACAGTTACTTTTAGAAACACCATCTTTCACCCATTTCCAGAAATGAACCCTTCCCACCGAAAAAGACACCCAGTCACATTTGACAATGTATACAACACTTGGCTCCAGCAGATCTAGGTTTCATTATCTACTCTCCAGGACCATTACTAAGTTTATCTTTAGTGAGTTTTTCATTTATATTACCACAGTCCTCCCGTCTCTTGTTCTTCTCATTCTGCTTATTTTAAACAATTCTTCCTATGTTTTTTCTTACATCTTCATATTCATCAATTCTTACCACATAATATTATATTATTACCAGAATTTGTTCAGCCATTCCCCAAATGATGGACATCGTTTCCAGTTCTTTGCTACCACAGTAAGTGTCAGTATGATAACTGCTATATGTTGAAACTATTTCAGTCTTTGATCTCCTTGGGGTATTATGCCCAGTGGTAGGATTATTTAAAGGGACAGATTCGAGACATAAGAATGACCTCAATAAAGTTCCAACCTACATACATTCCCGTGTGTTATCACAAACCTCTAGTCTCTTCCCTTAAATTTTTACACTCCCCCCCCCCAAAATCAAATTTTCCTAGCAGAACTTTGTGCTGGCAAGTGTATGAAAACAATTACAAAGCAAACAAAAAGTTTCAAAAATTTAAAAACCTAATAAATTTTTAAAATATAAAGCAAAAGAAAAATCTGCATTATTAAAATGCAAAAATTTGCATTTTATCTACCATTCTAGATTATCTGGAACCATCTTCCTCATCCTTGGTAAATATAACTGAACAAACTACAGTATGCTAACTACATATGGTTTCCCTGGGGAAAGGCCTGTAAATTACTCTCAAGCCCCAGAAGACACTAACTATGCTCTTTAAGATACACCTAGAAGTCTTTATGATGAAATCTTGTTTAATTCGGTCTCTTGGAATTGATATAGAGAAAATTCATTCCTATCTAAGCAAGCCATACTGATCACTTTCCGTCTCCCATCCTATAGACTTCCACGAATGAGTGTGTTTGTATGCTTGCTCCTGAACATGTGTGCAATCACCCACAGACACGTACGTTGCTCATTTCAGATAATGGCTGTCAGGAGCACCAATTAGCGCTACAAAAAGCAAGTAAATACTAATTTTGACTCCAGGGTGGAAATTAGGCCCTGCAGTGAATTCAGAGAGGTAATATTACCTACCCTCTTCTCCAAAAGCCTCCAGTACTCTGACTGACAGGAATAAGAAAAGTCATTCAGGACAGATGCACAGGCAGTAAAGCAGACATAAAGAAATTGTGATAGTAGGTGTGGCAAAAAATTAGGACCAGAGCCACGAGAGCAGGCTGGTAAATCCAGCCCCCTCAAAAAGCAAACGAGAAACAAACAAAACTGCGAAACTCAGTTCTACAATGACCACTTCCTCACTTGATTATCCCAATCCTTAATACAATTTTCTACCTCTACTTCTGTTAATACCTGAATAGATACTCTCTCCCATATATCCTATTTAGCAGTCTAGAAATCAGCACTTCTTAAACTGTGGGTCTCAACCCTACGTGGGGTTCATGACTCAGTTTAAGAATCGACAAAAGGGTCCTTAAAAGTTTAAGAAACCCTGGTCTAGATCAAGTTCAAATCTCCACTCCTTCCTCCATCCTTAAGCGATCTCTCCCTTATCTGACCTCTTTTAGCAATTATCTGCAGAACTACAGGAAAGGACGTATTAATAAGTGATATCCTATTACAACAGCAAATTGCTATTAAGCTTTTCGTGTTTTAATTCTTCTCTCCTCACATAGATTATAAGCCCCTGGAGAAAAAGAAATATTTCATACTTCATATTTCCATGTGCTACATTCTAATTCTAGTATGTAGGGAAAGGGGAAAACTGGTACTCAAAAATCTGTACCAATGTTATGGTTGAGTATGCTCATTTATAGTATAATTTTGCACTTGTTAACATTTAGTTTGTGTTCAGAATTAATAAATTAGTTCAAAGTTGAAATAAATCTTGGAGGTCAACTAGTTCAACCTTACACCCAAGATAGGAATGTCCTAATCAAGCGACAAGGAGTTTGTTAAGTCACAAACTATTTTTGAATGGCTTTGTTAAGACATTTTTAAGACATTTTAATTGTTAACACAGACTAGTCCTACAATTGGCCACCAAAGCAAGGGTTCTTAAGAGTAGGGAGGAAACAGTTCATGAATTTGGGTTAATTTGTTTTCCTTTGTAAACCTATATATTTTAATTTATGCATGCAAAAATATTCATATTTCACCAGACTACCAAGAGTTCTTGACACAAAAACAGTTAAAAAAAAAAACCTTGCTTAGAATGATTTTTTAAAAAACCATAACCACCCCCTTAATATTTGAAGAGCCATGGGGGCGGCTAGGTGACGCAGTGAATAGAGTGCCAGCTCTGGAGTAAGGACGACCTGAGTTCAAATATGACCTCAGTCACTTAACACTTAACACTGTGTGTCCTTGGGCAACTCACTTAACCCCAACTGCCCTGCCTTCCCCCCTATATATATGATGAGCCATACCTCAAAAGATAAATGGCTATGAACATACCCACACAAAGGATACAAAAAACCAAGTTTCAGAAGAAAAGCAAGTGATCAAGCACCAGGTAAAAACCGCTCTAAATCAATTAATAAGAGAAATACAAATTAAAACTCCAAAGGCTTCCCCTCACACTCGCAGAAACATTAAATGATGAGGAGCTCTGGGAAGGCAAAGAACACTGATGCACTGCTGGTAGTACTGTAAAGTAGTCTAACATCCTAAATGTCAAGATACCTAAGTGTTCATATACTACACCACCACTGGACAAATACAGAGGAAGTCAGTGACAAAAAGGACCTATGCATAACAAACTATTTGCAGCAGCATTCCTTTCAGTGTCTCTCTGGGAAGTGGAAAGGTGGTAGAGTAGACAGACTTACAAGACTGAAGTTGGAATCCTGCCTCAGGCGTTTACTGGCAGCATGACCCTGGGCAAGAGACTTAACCTCGGTCAATCAGTTTCCTCTTCTGTAAAATGGGGATAATAACAGCACCTACACCACAGAACCGTGGTGAGGCTCAAATGAGACATCATATGGATAAAATGTTAACTATTATTATTAGCAATAAAATGGAAACAAAAGGGGCTCCCTTGATTGAGGAATGGCTGAACACATGGTGGTAAGGAAACATGAAAAACTGCAGAAATGACAGAAATGACAATTTTAAGAAATCAAGAGAACTTGTATAACCTGACTCAGAGTGAAGAAAACCTAACTACAAGAATTATATGCACAATGAGTATTAACACAACAGAAAACAGTAAAAAGCAGTTGAATTATGAACTGTAATGAACAATTCGTCTTAGAGAACTAACCTAGAAACATACCTCCCTCCCCTCAATAGAAATATGAAGACTCTTGATGTGGAATGTAATACACACCACAGCTGTACTTGTTTTTGTTTTTTTGTTATAGGAAACTATTTGGGGGGCAGGTGGAGCAGTTAGAGGGGCTTAAGAGGAAATAACTGTGGTATAAACGCAGGAAAAAAACCCCAAACTTTTAAAAATCAAAAAAATTTGACAATGCTGTCACATACCCAAGTCTTCCCTCCTCTGGATTAAACATACCCTAGTTCCTTCAAGCAATCCTTACATGACATGAATTCCAGACCTTTCATCATTCCAGACAATCTAACTATAGACATGCTCTAATTTGAGAAGTGGTGTGGGGTAAGGAGAAAGAACACTTGACTTGAAGTCAGAACAGAATTCATATCCTGGATCAGACATTTACTAGTAGTACAACAACAGGCAGTCCATGAACATGCACTTCAGTTTCTTCATCTATAAAATGGAAATAACAACACTTAACACTACCTATTTCACAATATTGTATAGACACATAAGCTAATATTATTGAACATGTCCTTTTAAAATGTAGCACCCTGAAATGAAAATTCTTTTCAAGTAACTTCATATGTGTATATTTGTCTCCATCAGCTACACTATTATTTCAAAAACAAGTACCTTACCATTACTTATAATTTTGTTTTCTTCCATAACATCTACAGTGTTACTACATAACAAGCAATCCATAATTGCTTAAGTGCTTGTCAAAAGTAGCTCTTAAAATATAGATCTCTGAAAAAGGGCAGAGACCAAATAAAGAACTTAAGTCATAGATACAGAGTTGGAAGGGACCTCAGAGCCATCTAAGTTCAACCCCTTCCTTTTACAGATGAGGAAACTGAAGCCCAGGAAGATTAAGTGATTCATACCTAAGGCGACACAGGCAGGAAGCATCAAAGGTAGGATATGAACACAGGTCTGACTCCAGAGTCAATACTCTTTCCACTGTGCCACAATACTACAATATCCTTGAAAGGATAGTCAATGCTACTATAAACATTCGCTATTTATTTAAATGAATTTCCACAATAAGAGTTTGGCTTTACCACTATTCCTACAGTGGTTTGTGTGGCACCTGACACACAAGCTTATCCCAGGAAAACCTGAGGTCAAGTCCTACCTCTGAAACATAACTGGCTGTGTGACCCTGGGCAAGTCACTTCACTTTTCAGTGCTCTAAGCAACTCTCTAAGACTATAAGTTGCAGAGAAGATGCCAACCTGCATTAGTAGAGAGAGTTTCCTCATCCAGGAGTTGTGACTGTAGTCAAGACATTATGAAAGACAAGCCAAGAAGCTGCTAGAATTAATGGAAAACCAATGAAAACCAATATAACAATGAAATCACATCTAGTCCCCATCCTGTATTTCAACAAACATTGTTCTCTACCATACAGCTTTCTCCCTTGCTAGTTTGTATTTTGTGGTGGTTGCATTTCTTTACATTTTTCACAAGTTTAGAGTCAACAGTATGGATAGGGTCAAAATGAACAATCATTTCAAGAGAGAATCAAGAGATCATAGCACCAGAGCTGGAACGGCCCTCAGAAGCCAAGTAGTCTAGCCCCCTCGGTTTACAGACAAGGAAACTGACACCCAGAGAGGGTATGTGACTTGCCCAAGGTCACACAGCCAGTAGGTTGTCAGTGGCAGGACTCCTAAATCTCATTAGAGCTCACTTTATAGAAACAGAAGGCCTCCAGTTCCCAAGGGTCTTTATTCAAGAAGGACTTCCGGGTCATAGGCCGAAAAGGAAATCTTGAATTCAAATACAACAAATCTGCATATCCTTTTCATCAGTAAGGACATTCCAATCAATATGTTCTTTTTGAAAATGAAGTAAAGTGGAGTGTTGGGCATTCTTTTCTAATTATCTCTAAAAGCTCAACTAAAGTAAGCTAATATCACATTTCCCACCCAACCTCAAAGTCTTATTCCTCAAGAAAACTATTTTCATATATAAGCTAGAAAAATTAAAATGTTAAGCTTCAAAGCAGGGGTTCTTAACCTTATTTTCTGCCACTGACACCTCTGGTAGTCTGGTGAAATTTATGGACTCCTCAGAATGCTTTCATATAATTGAAGGAAATCCTAAATCTCAGTGAAAGTTTAGTGAAACGTAATTTTTTTTTCCCCATCCAAGTTCATGGACCTTCTGAAATCTGCCCACATCTCCCTATATTAAGAAGCCCTCCCATATAGCAAATAATAAGGCGGGACTCTCTCAATGTAAGTAATGATGCCAAACTCCTTGAGTTATTGTAAGAGGTGAAAGCTAGTATTTCAAGAGGGAAAAGAAGACTCAGTTGCTTCTAGAGCAGGGGTGCTTAACCTGGGGTCTGTGAACTTGTTTTTAGAAACATTTAGATAACTGTATTTCAACATAATTGGTTACATCTTAGGCATTTTATGCATTTAAATACATTAGGCTAAGAACAGGATTATAGGCTTCACCAGACTGCTAATGATGTAGATGACTCTAAAAAAGTTAATTCCTGTGGCATAGGGACATGTTCCTCTCCTGCTCCTTCCCCATGTTCTTTCAAAGTAGACTTTGATGCCTGATATCAGTCCAAAAAAAAAAAAGCAAAACTGACATGCCATGGAAATGCAAAGCTTGTAATTCAACCTTACAATCTCAGCAACTGATAGAATAAGAATAAAATTGATTAAGCCAAGAAGAATCCAAAAGAATAAAACAGTCCATGCTGCTAGGGCTAAACGTTTTAGTAGCACCTATTTCAGAGTATATCCAGGAAATTATAAACTTTTTTTCCTATTAGATATGTTTTAGACTGTAAGCATCAACAAGACAGATGATGTAGCTTTTGCAAATCTAGTAGAGCACTTAGTATATTATATAATAAAGGAAATCGGATTTTAGCTTAAGTTTCCGAAAACGAAGTGAGTAACCACTATCTGAAAGGGAGACTGCCAAACTCTAAAGGAACATCTAAAATCAACCAATATGTCTCTTTTACCTAATGGAGATTAATTCTTTCCTCCAATAAAAATAATACTAAAATCTTTGTCAAGCATCCCATACTACCCGGAGGATGACACAAAAGCAGGTGGAGGATCCAGGAAGTGAAGAATAGGGAAAACTGGGTTTGTTTTTCAAAAGCTTTCCCAGTTCCCTCCACCGTCTTGCAAAAAAAATAAAAAACAAAAACTCTTTGGGAAGGAAAGCCTCTATCTTACTCTGAGAAGGTGACAGTGCCTCCCTAAGGCATTGAAGGGTTGTAGCTTCACCCAAACGCCCGAGGTGAGCGGAAGGGATGCTAGTGGTCCCCATCCCCAGGCTCTCCCAGGCTTCTAGCCTAGGAAAGAGCTGGAGCATCCCTGAGTCGTCCTTTCGAGCCTTACACACCAGCACACGTGGGTGCCACTAACCTAGCTTGCTCGGAGAAGAGAGAGTGCGGGGAGACGGAAAGGGGGTCGGGGCCAGAGAAATAGCGGACAGGAGGCGAGAGGATGACGTGCTACCTCGCCTGTCTCCCCGCAAGGGAAGAGGGAACCACATACTCTCGGGAGAGCAGGAGAAAGCGGGGGCGGCAGAGAAGAGGAAGGGAGGGGCCGTGAGGGCCACCCCGAACGGAGAGGAAAGATGGCAGGGGGGAAGAAACGAGAGGGGGGCAAGCGTGGGGGAGGGGGGGAGGAAAAAGGCCCCAGAGAAGAACAGCCTAACAAGGGAGGGGACCGGGACAACAGCGAGGCGAGCCCTGGAGGGAGAAATGAGGGGAGAGAGGCGCTGGTCACCTCGTAGAGCTCGGCCCCCAGCCATGCCCGGGCCTCTGCCCCTAACGGTACCTTCAGCTTGTGAAGCTCCACCGTCTCCGCCGCCATCTTGTCGCCCCCTCCACCCCCAGTTTGCCCTCCCCCTCCTCCTGCCTCCGCCTTCTGGAGCTCCCGCCGAGACTCGGAGGATCAACACCACCCAATAGTCGTTGCCTATACTCCCACTCTACACCATCAGCTTTATTCATTCGTCGACCACCAGCATGGCTCCGCCCCCACGCGAGGGCTCGCCTGCGAAGGGGATTGGAGAAGGGTTGGTTCCCTCCCACCAGAGTGACGGGGCCACTGGCTAACCAAAACACAGAACACCAAAACGGGTGGCCAATGAGCCGCGGCAGCGCCGGGTGTGGAGGGCCAATGGGGACAGTTCAAGGGTAAGGCTGCTTCCAGGAAACAACAGGTGGACGAGGTAAAGTTGACCAACTTTGCGGCTGGCTGGAGTGGCCCTTGGAGCCTCCAGGTGAGGGAAGTTGGGAGTGAGGGGACAGCACCGAGAGGGGTGGAGGAAGGCTGTGAGGGCGAACTTTGAGGAGCTGGGATGGGGCCCCGGGCTACGGCCAAAGGGCTTCTGGGATTCCGGGCTTGCCTGGGTTCGGACGTGGGCTGCCGGCTAGTCCAGAGGGAGGAGGTCTGGCCGGAGCGCCAGCTCCCCCTGCCCCCCTCTCCCGCGTCGGCGGAAGGCCCAGGACGCGTCCCGCAGTTTCCTGCCATACGTGGCAGCCCCGGACCATAGACTGGCAGGGGAGAGGTGCTGTTCCCTCTGGGCTCCTCCCCGTATACGAGCCTCGCCCGACTCTCCTGCCCGCCTCCTCCGGAGGACTAGGGGCGGACCGCCCAAAATGCTCCCCCTTTCTCCTCCCCGGCCGGGCCCCTCTAAGGGCTGCTCAACTTAGCATGAGGCCGTTCCCTTCGCGCTAAAGAAAAGTGACCGATCCCCCTCATCCCAGAAAAGCTGTTCATATCTTCCAGGCCTTAGTGTCCCCCCCCACCCTGTTCAAGGTTCATTGCAGTCGCCAAACCGGTAGCCGAGGGAGGCGGACCAAAGGGAAGAGCAGCCAAGGAGAGAAGAACTCCTGATTCACTGCTGTGGCAGGATGAACGTGGGAGTGGCCCACAGCGAGGTGAACCCCAACACGAGGGTGATGAACAGCCGGGGCATCTGGCTAGCCTACGTCATCCTGGTAGGGTTTCTGCATGTGGTTCTGCTCAGCATCCCCTTCTTCAGCATCCCGGTTGTCTGGACCTTGACCAACGTCATCCATAACCTGGTGAGCCTCCAGCCTGAATCCACTTTCTCTCTTTGGGGATTTGCCCACCTGCCTCAAATCCATAGTTGAAAAGGATGTCTTCTACCTTCTCACCCCCTCCCAGGCTATGTATGTCTTTCTGCACACTGTGAAGGGGACCCCCTTTGAGACCCCCGACCAAGGCAAGGCCCGGCTCCTTACATACTGGGAGCAGATGGACTATGGGCTCCAGTTCACCTCCTCCAGAAAGTTCCTCAGTATTTCTCCCATTGTGCTGTGAGTTCCAGGGGGCTGAGGGAGAGGCTAGGTAGAGTAGGGGTTGCAAATGCACCACCACAAGGGGTAGAATCTCTATAAACTCATTGAAAGACTACCCCATGATCTAACCGTGCTAGGAGGATAGAGATGTTCAGTTCATCAATTATGAAATCCCAAAGTATGAAAGTCACAAATAGGCTTGCTGCCTCCCTGTGGTGGTAATAGGGATAGGAGCATCTGGGAAAACTCCAAAGAAACCCTAACCGAGATTTCTGTGGTGCAAGACTTTCTCTTCAAGTGTACAACAAATGAAGGTATCACTGATTTAAAAGGAAGAGGGTAATGTTAGAGACAAGAGGACATTTCCAGTGCTGTAGCCTGACCCTTCTTTCATTTTCCATTGATCAACACATTTTGTTGAATCTATAAACTATCTTCCCCATTCAAGAGAAATGCTGTTCATGTGGTGACAGTTTAAGGGTATTAGGACTAGCTGAGATAGAGCTGATCAATTAAGGAAATAACAGAGAGCCACTGACTTGGGGGTAGATGGTAGGAAGAACAAGAAGAGATCAGGGCATGGGTGAGATAGTTGAGACCAATCCCTCTTTTTCATCATGTTCTTCTTTCTTTCCCTAGCTACCTCCTGGCCAGCTTCTACACCAAATATGATGCTGCTCACTTTATCATCAATACAGCTTCACTACTCAGTGTACTACTGCCTAAGTTACCCCAATTCCATGGTGTCCGTCTCTTTGGTATCAATAAGTACTAAGATTTGGCAATGATCACTTAGGTACAGGGTAGGGAAGGAAAAAGAACAAGGGGCTGCCCTGTTCTCCTTCCCTTTAGTTACTGAAGACCTGAGGATCAACTGACCTTTTTTTTTTGCCAACTTCTGGGAGATGAATTTAGGGGTAGGGGTAGGAGTAGGATGACTCCCTTGTACAAGTAAGGGCAGGTTCCTTAGAATCAAGAAAGATGGAGAGGGGCTGGGCCCACTCTGTCTGGTGCTATAGTTTTTCTTTTCCAACTATCTACATCATTGCTATATATTTCTTTGTAATAGAAGCTGTTTTTCAAATGTAAATCTAGGGTAGTCAGCAGAACTTTGTGGGAGGTGAGGGAGGGAGAAAAGACTACATTCTTCCCAATCTTAAATTTAAAATAAACCTCTTTCTGATTGTTATCATATCCCACGCCTCCCTGAAACTGTTTCTTATCCCCACTCAACCAAGAGCTATCATCAGAGATTAGTAACCCTTATCACATAAAGAACAGGGTCAGGGCAAGAGGGCACACAAAAGAGGTAGGCATAGCTTGCCAGTTATATTTATAGAAAGGTAAATCCCCTGGCTTTAAATAGATATGTACATACAAACATGAACAAACTTAAAAAAAAACAACCCTTTGATTACACAGGGATATCTGGGGACAACCCCCCACCACCACCACCGAACTTGCTTTTTTTCTGCCTCCTACCCACCAAGGGCATGGGGACTTAAGTCTGGTTTAAAAAAAAAATTGTCAAATCAGCCATCCTTGCAGAAACAACCCTGAGGTTAGGTAGGAACCACAGAATAGAAAGAGGCAGCATTCCCATTCCCTGAATGGTCCTGGGCTTTTACCCACCCCTGAATGTAAGGGCCACTTGCCTCCTCTGCTTTGTCTCCTAATATGGATGATAGAGGAGAGAGCCCAGAAACAAAGGCCCAAGTTAATAAAAGAATGAGTATCACCCTGGCCTGCAGAAGGAGGAACAATATAAAAGCCCCCCAAACCCTAGAGAGCTCAGTCCCCCACAAAATACTCATCAATCCCAGTCCTAGCCATGGTCTAGGCACAGAGCCCTTCCTGCCAACCACCCCACTATTTCTTTGGTATTGTAATCAAACAAGGTTCAGTTCTTAGTTCCCAGAGTGGGGATTCAGTGGCTTCCCACAAGTCACTGAGTGAACAGGTAATGCTTGAAACTTTTTAAATATTGAAAATTTTTTAAAAAACAAAGCAAATTCCATCCTATGCTGTACACAGCCCTTATGACTCCCTGACACTGAGCTGGGGAGAGTGGAGAAGAGGAAGAGACAGGGCATCAGCGCTGGAAGGGCTTCCTCACTTTTTTCCGTCGTTTCGGTTTGGCTTCTGAACCTTTGGGTGCTGTGGAACTGTCTGGCCTGGAGGGTGAGGTGGCCCCAGGGCCAGGCTGGGAAGCTGCAAAGAAATTTCCATTGGGCATCTGGCCTGGGGGAACCTGAAAGATCCGGCTGAAGAAATCCTGAAGGTCAGCAACTGAAGCTGGAGGGGCATCTGGAGTGGCTCTACAAGAAAACAAGTATGATCAAGAGATGAACACTCCTAAAGATATATGGATGTTTTACTTATTAAGAAAAAGTACTAAGTCAGTGGCCAGGATATACTAGCACACTAAACTATTCTGTATAGTCAGTTCCCTGAAACAACAGGCAGGAAGAAAACACTACCTACCTCTGCCTCCCACCAGGACCAGGAACCCGGGACCCAAATGAGATGTGATAGGGGACTCTGTGGGTATCTGGGGAAATCCCCACTCGCTGGCACCCTGCCCATTCTGCAAACATAAGAAGGAATCAGATAAAACAACAGGACTCAACCCAAGTAAACATCCTAGCTCCTTCCCAAGGCTGCTGTTCAGTTGTTTCAGGTGTGTCCAATTCCCTGTGACCTCATGTGGAGTTTTCTTGGCAGAGCTACTGAAGTGGTTTGTCATTTCCTTCTCCAGCTCATTTTACAGAAGAAGAAACTGAGGCAAACAGGGTTTGCCTTACTAATGTCTGAGGATGGATTTGAACTCACAAAGATGAGTCTTCCTAAATCCAGGCCTGACACTCTATCCACTGTACCCCACAATTGCCCTCCCAAGACTATAGCTTCCATGTTATCTAGCATTGCAGACAACTAAACATTCTGGCCCTTCTGTTACCCACATTCTAACCTACTCTGAGGTAGGGTAGGAGTATACCTGTGATGTCATATACTTTTCCATCCATCATGGCAAAATAAGTTATCTTGAGGCCCAACATGCTTGACTCTGCCCAGAAGTCACCTTCCTCAGCAGGATGCATCTTGTTGCACTCAGCACAGTATCGAGCATATTGAGACTCTCGATCCATTTCAAACCTCCTGTCCCCCAACACAAAAACCTCACATGAGTCCTAAGTACAGCGCCAAGGCAATATCCTGACTTTAATAAACTACTTGTACTGATGGCACCACTTATTAGACAAGGAGGACCTTGTCCTTTCTACCTAATAGTTAAATTATTATTCTCCCTTTGTTCAACTATGTGTTGAACTACATTCCCAATCCCAAAGCTTTTTTATTCTTTGGTTCACATCCACCAACTCCAAGTTCTTACAAAAACCCAAAAAAAATTTAGAGGCAAGTGAAAAGATACTTCAACTGTCCTCTCTCTAAGCTGTAATGCCCTTCCATCTCTCGTGTCCCATCCTCCCCAGCCACACCCCGTGTTTTTCACCTGTGCTTCCCTTGACACCTGCTGCACATCATAGTATTCATGGCCTCCTTGAGTTCATCCTGCAGCTTGGACAGAAATTCGTTCAATGACCTGCTCAGCTCACTCTCTGCCATCCGTTTCCTGCAGGTAAAAGAGAGATGACAGCCACAGAGCACTAGGGGAAAAATAAGTCAATCCTTGGGTAACCAGTCATTTGCCATCTTCTGACCTCAGTTTAAAGTAAGGAGATCAGACTAGAGACCCTCTAGGGTCCCTTCCAGTTCTAGACCTACCACATTTCTCTCTGGCCGGCAACATCCTACTCCCCCCAGCCACAAGGGTCCTCATTGCCTCTGACGCTGTTGTATCCAAACTCAAATCCCAGGTCACTGCACACCACCTGATTTGGGGCCCACCATTAAGCCCCTTTTATATTTCTATTCTACATTTTGTCATAGTTTGAAAACTGCTTAAGGCATGTCTGGGCATATTGCTCAAGGCATAGTTCCCTGACTCCCCCTTCCCTAATTAGCATTTTATATATTCTCCTTGAATTATTATAGTGTAAAAGGTTCATTATGGTGCAAGGATCTTATCTAGGGACCACCCTGTCCTGTCCCACTGACCAAGCAGGGCCCCCACCCTCTTTGCCCACAACATGACCCTAGCCTGTTCTGGGGAGTTCCAGTCCCCTTTACCCCATGACCCTCCACCCTGCTCTGGAAAGCACTGACTATGGCCCTCCATCCTGTTCTAGGAGGGACCCCCATGATACAGGAAGGTTGCACCCTTATACCCTTTCGCCATATTCCCAAATTAGCCCTGAGCTATAGATCTGACCAATGGCTGTTTTTTTGCTTCTGTACTTCATGGCTTCTGCTAGCTCCCCTCCCTGATTGTGATTTTTGTGGTTTTAGCCTCTATAATCAAGTCTGTGCCCCCAAAAAGATTACTACTCATTTGAGTGAATACACTTGGGTAGTCGCAAGGCTTGCTTAATAAATCCACACCTAAATTTATCTTGAACCCAGGTCTCAACTCACTCATATTCTCTGTACATTTTTGGAGGCCCCAGTGAGATTTGGGGG
>CM053581.1:382327765-382347048 GCA_028627135.1 Pseudochirops cupreus | reverse complement strand
CCTTCCCTAATTAGCATTTTATATATTCTCCTTGAATTATTATAGTGTAAAAGGTTCATTATGGTGCAAGGATCTTATCTGGGGACCACCCTGTCCTGTCCCACTGACCAAGCAGGGCCCCCACCCTCTTTGCCCACAACATGACCCTAGCCTGTTCTGGGGAGTTCCAGTCCCCTTTACCCCATGACCCTCCACCCTGCTCTGGAAAGCACTAACTATGGCCCTCCATCCTGTTCTAGGAGGGACCCCCATGATACAGGAAGGTTGCACCCTTATACCCTTACGCCACATTCCCAAATTAGCCCTGAGCTATAGATCTGACCAATGGCTGTTTTTTTGCTTCTGTACTTCATGGCTTTTGCTAGCTCCCCTCCCTGATTGTGATTTTTGTGGTTTTAGCCTATATAATCAAGTCTGTGCCCCCAAAAAGATTACTATTCATTTGAGTGAATACACTTGGGTAGTCACAAGGCTTGCTTAATAAATCCACACCTAAATTTATCTTGAACCCAGGTCTCGGCTCGCTCATATTCCCTGCATAACAATACATCCCACCCTCACAAAGCAGTTTTTTTCTGTTTCTCACATCTCATATTCCTTCCGTCTCTCAGGGTTACTGACAATATCCCAGGCAGCCCGCAACACCTTGAAGGCCTCCTCAGCCCTGGGGTGATGATTCTTGTCAGGATGAACCTACAAAGACAGAGAGTGAGAAGTCAAATTCCTGTCTCAATGCCAAAATGAACCCACACCAAAAGATGAAAAAAAACCACATATACTAAAATTTTTTCCAAATATGTTTCAATTCTAGTTCATCCACCTAATCTTCCTCTCTCATAACTCAAGATGAGTGGAAAGTTCTCATGTCTAGGTAAAATGCTTCCTAAACTGTCTTTGACTAGTTTTTTATTATGCCCATTGGAAAAAGAAAACCACTGACCATCTTTCTCCACTTGATACCTCTTTAGAAAATTCCTACTTACCTATTCCTTGGTCTCTTCTTTAAATTTCAAGCCTTTTTTGCACCTCTCTCTCCTTTTCCCACCATTTCAATTATTCTTTCCAAATCAGTATCACATCCCACTGAAAATGCAAACTAGACTAGACTCCCAACAGTCTTGCAGTCTCCCACACATGACCACCCAGGTCACTGGCAATATGGCTGAATGACTGACTCCTTAAATACTAGTAAAACTAGAGACCAAACCACAGATTGGAGGAATAATGAAGAGTTGCCTAGAATTAAGTTTTTAGCCCCCAAAGCTTTCTGCCTTGAAATTTTTTACACACACACACACACACACACACACACACTCTCTCTTACACACACGCTCACACGCTTGCATACTCTCGCGCTCTCTCTCTCTCTCTCTTTCTCTCTCTTCACAGGAGAAAGCAGCTAAGGATAAGGAACAAAGAAGTTACCATCACTGCCAGCTGCCTATATGCTTTCTTCAGTTCCGTATCTGATGCCGTGGCTTCTACCCCTAACACCTGGAAGGGGTTAAGCTCATCTTCTGGGATTCCAGCCATAGCCAAGAGTCGAGACACCTCCTCTCCAGGTTGGTAGTATCGCCCACTAGATGCTGGCCCATCGCCTTGCCTGTTGATCCTCTGCTTGACCCAGGGTACCTCCAGCCAACCCCTCTGCAGCAGCCCCACCAACTGTTGCCATGTCCTGCTCTCTTTGAGATGAGTCCAACATCGGTGAACAGTGGGTGAATCCAGCCTGGAGAAGAGCCAGGTGGCCTGAGCCCGGCAGCCCAATCGGTCTCCCATGTACACCAAGACTCTCCAGGTCAGCTGAAGACAGCCCAACAGCAAGGCCAGGACCAAGAGTAGCACAGCACACAGCAGTCGTAGCAGGTGGGAAAAAAACCCTGCCCCAGAGCAAAGTCCCCTGCACAGACACAGGAACACCATCTGAGCCCAGCTCCCCAGCTGCCCAACCCAGCTTCCCACCCATATTCGAAGCAGGTCCAGATCACTGCCTTTCAGCTGTCCACAAGAATAGATAAGATGCCCACCAGTCTCCACATACTCCCCCACTAAAACCAACAACTCAATTAAGCACCAGAAACTCTTCTGTCCAAGTCGATACAGTTCCTCTGACCCCCATATGACCAAATACCAACGCCGGTCTGCCTGGCTCCGTTTCCGGCCAGGCCGGTGTCGACCAGAGGGTCGGGGGTCCCTTCGACCACCCTCCCTAAGCTCCTCTTTGGTTGGTAGACGATGCCTCTGCCTCCTGGGCGGAGGCTTCTTTCCACTGGGCATAGGAGAAGGGTCACTGGGAACCCTGGAGGGCCCTTCTTCATCATCTTCATCTTCTCCCAGGGCTGGGGAGGTACAGTAAGTGCAAAAATTACTAAATGAGCCATCTCCTCCCTCAGAGAAATGCCCCTCAGGAACACTAGGAGCTCCTTGACAGTTGCAGACCGATGGTACAGGTGGGATGGAAGCGTCCCTGTCCTCCAAGTCCCCAGCCCCATTGTCCCGAGAAAGCTCCTTGTCCACTCCCGTATTGTCATCGGAATAAGCTTCGGTCTGATCGAGATCTTCTCCCTCCTCGGAGGGCCCTGGGTCCCTGGGAGCACCGTGGCTTGGATCTGATAGGTGGCTGGGGCTCTGGGGTGGTGTATTCGTGGAACAAGGATGTCTAGTAAGGCAATAGGTGCCATTGGGTGCAGCCTCCACCGAGTCCCCGAATCCTGAGAATGAAAGTTTGTCGGGGCCCACAGTGGGCCCTGGAGTCCAGACACAAGAGCCACTGTGGGATGCCCGGTACAACTTCCTTTCCCCGGGGTGCTGCTGGGCCATGACCCCGGGGCTTCCTGAAGGAATTTAGGTCACAGCCATCATGATGACTTCGATGCCTGCAACAAAAGGGAGGCGTCAAACGCGAGGGGCTTCTCCCCGCTCCCGGGTCAGACCCGCTTGTGGGACCGCAACCAGGATCCCCTCCTTCCCACATCACGGCGCCCTCCGGCAAACCGGAGCAGCAGAGCCCCGAGGGCTCCCGGAAGGAAATGAAGAGCCTCTAACGGGTGAGGGCGGGGGCACTGGGGAGCCACGGGAGGAAAGGGGCGGGGCGGGGCCGGGGTGGAGGGAGGCGCCGCCAAAGTCGGGCCTGGGGCGGGGGAGAAAGGGGCTGGGAAATCGAAGAGAGACAAACCAGGCAGCGGCAGCAATGCTCTCCTTCCTGCGAGGTCCGGAGCCCGGGGGAGCTACGAGAGCCGCTCCCCCGGCTCGGCCTCCCGCTCACGCTCCGCTTCCGCCTTCCGTCCCCACTGCCGTCGACCTCTGCAGACTTTCACTTCCGGGGTCGGCAGGGAAGGGAGGAGCAACAGCGGTTGGCCCGGGGCACGCGCGTGTCCGATCCAGCGGAAGGCGGTCCGCAGTGGCAAGAAGCCCCTCCCCTTAAAGGGCCCGCGTCCGCTGGGACTGCAATCTGGCACTTGGATTTCAGTATCGCCCCGGAAGGGGGGGAGGGGGCGGGTGCTACAGGCAACACGGTGGAAAGCAGAGCTGCGATCTCCGAATCTGCAAAGAGACTGGGAGGCGCGGCAAGAGCCCCGCCCCCCCCGTGCCTCAGTTTCTCCTTGGGACCAGATAAAGAAGAATCCCAACCCTGCTCACTTTCTCCCATTCCCGCCCTGAGACCGCTGCCAAGGTGGACAGAGGCTTCTTTGTGTCCCAAGGAAACTGGGCGGAGAGGAGACCACCCCTAGACCATTCTCCGCCGCACTCCTGTGCCCAATTCTGCTCCTCCCTCCCCCGTAGCCCTCGAGCCTCCCCAGCGCCTGAATCAGGCGGAGCCACTGCGACGCTGCCAGAGGAAGCTGGCGAGCCGCGCTGTGCCGCCCAACTTGGCTCTGGCCCCCACTGTCCTCCCCGCCTAGGACCTGGCTCGGCTTCCCGGCCCCGCCACCGACGAGGAGGCAGGGGTCGGAAGGACAGAGAACTCGCGGAGAGGCCGGGGGAGGGCATGTTCCCAATCCCGAGGGCAGCACACGATCCTGGAGCCCGGAGACCCCAGCTTTGCATCTGGTTTGCATAATGTGCAAAGTCTGGTCGGGAGGCCGAAATCCCTCTCGAGCCCCACGGAAAGGAAGACCTCCCGCCCTTCTCCCCTTTCCAAGATTTCTCTCCCAGTCTGAGTCTTTCTCCCAAGAACTTCTAGATACCCCAGTCTCCGCCTCTCTCCCCGTCGGCCCCCTGAACCCTCTGACTACTGCCCAGGGTCCACGATGCCGACCCCTTTTCTCCGGGAGACAATACTCCAATTCTCTGGGAAGTGGAAGAAACCAAACCGGAGTTGGGGGGCGCTGAGACCCCGGTGGAGATTTCTGGGGGGATCTGGAAGCAGAGGAGTAGCCCGCTAAGTATTTGGAGTCCCTTGCTCTAGAGCGTCGTGGTACTCTCCTCTCTAAACACCTCCTAGACAAGGTTTCGGGTCTTAGGACTCCAGCTAGGGGAGTGAGAGCCTTGTTTCCCGCCCCCACCCCTGAGGTGGGGTTGGCTAGACCCGCCCCGTGATGTCACCCCCCCCTTACACTCACTCCATCCCCCACCCCAGCTCCTAGTTTCCTTCCTCCCTCCCTCCTCCCCCCAAGCTGGTTGCATTGAGTTGCCCGGGCTTGGGTTGCGCTATTCGCAAGAGTTTTGAGAGCTACCAAAGGAACAAGTTCCCCCGCTGCCCACAATCCATGGGTGTCCGACTCGGGGCTGAGATGCCAATGAGAGTCTAAGAAAGTGCCCCCGGGCTCCAAGCAGGGTGGTGAGTAGTTTCTGCCCCTCTCCCCATCCTGTCCTAAGGTAGAAGCCCGACATCAGAAGGGGGATGGGGTGGGGAGGCTCCGATTTTTGCAGCTTTGCAGAGTTACTTTGATGACCAAATGCAAGGAAGGAATACACTTTTCCCAGACGTAGTACCCCCCAAATGCAAACCTGCTTTGAACTATGTCCCTACTCAAGGCACTCATTGATTCCACCAATCTGTACAGTGTACTAGCAAAGGGGAGAGAGAAGCTGCCATCCTGAGTTTGGTTGAAGGGGATTTGTGCTAAGACATGGGGTGCCAGTGGGCAGGATGCCCACTCAAAACAAGGAGGTTGAGGGAGTGTAGACCAGTCCAACTGTTCTCTCCGACAACTCTGTCCCAGGATCTGACCCTAGGCAAGGTTTCAAAAAGCTTTAAGATCTGTAGCTCTACTCTAGTATGACTTTCTATGCCCCTGTTTTCTCTGGGTGCCTGCCTGGATCTCTCCCTTTTTTTTCTTTTATCACTTTTTTTTTCCTTTATCAACTTTTTTATTTTTATTCAGTTGCTATAAAGATGCCTAGACTCCCTCTCCACCATAACTCATTTTTCTTTATTCCACTTCCAGCCTTACTGGACTGTGTAGGGTTGGAAGCTCTTGAGTTGTGGTACCAATTGGTTCTTTCTTCCAGAACCTGCTCCTGGAACCCCAAACCCTAATCAAAGCTTTTAACTCCTCCCTCCAACGAGCATTACTGACTTCTGTATTTCTACCTCCACCTTACCCCCTTAGAAAGACCTGGGGTCTAATTTTACCCCATCACTCAGTCAGTCCCTCCCAGATTATCCAGAGGTTGCCTAGTAGCATCCAGGCCACCCCCATCAATTTACAGAAGAGTTTACAGAGTCCTACAAAAGTTAAGTGATTTGATCAAGGTTACCACAGGATTTTGTTTCACTGTTGCAAAAGAAGAATTCAAGTCCCAAACCTCAGACTCCAAATCTAATAGTAATATATACCACACTAGCTACTCATGATGGAGTTTTTTGCTCTGTTATTCATTAGAATATTCCCAGCAGAGTTGGGCATCCTCATTCCAGAGGACTTGGTTGTCGAGTGAGAATATCAGGACAACCCACAAGACCCTCTGAGTTACCAAAAAGGTCACCTTATGACTTCTGATGTTCCCCCAGGGGGTTCTCACAGGACATGAAGCACTGAATAGGTCCTGCTCCTCCTCACAGGTTGCCCAACCAACTCAAACTTTTGCAGATAAAGAGACAAGCTGGTCCAGTTCTCACTGTGGTCGCCTTGGCCATGGATCATGCACCGCCCCCCTTGACTGTGACCTCTGACCCAAGGCTCTTTAATCAGCAACTGCCAGAGCCTCCTGAACCACCATGTGTCTTGGAGCCACGGGACAGCCCCGAGTTGGTTCCTGCGCTGGCCTGTGCCCTCTGCTGTTTCTTTGGAGTCATCTACTGCTGCTTTGGTGAGGAAGATAGGGGCAAGGCCAAGGCCTGGGGTCCTGGGGGGGCAGCTGCCACAGCCTCTTGGTCTCTTGGCATTACTATCTTTCTCTTTCAGAATCACACTAATATACTAATCATATCGCCCCACACCTACTTTTCTGCTTCCCAGACAACTTTCTTCTGCTTCTCCCAGAATTTCTTGTCCTCCTACTATTGTTTACTTTTTCTGTCTAGCCGCTGCATCTTGTCTTCCCTTATCACTGTGTTCCACTAAACTGAAGTCCCTTACTATCTTCTAGGAGAGGGTACCCTCTTTCCAGACCATTCTGCTCCCTCCCCAATGCTTCCCCTTTTCTAGGCTCCCATCCCATTATTTGCCCCTTCTATCAAATACTCCCCTCCCCAATGCCTGAGCCTTTCCTCTAATCCCTCTCTTCTGCTCCCCATGCCTCTGAGTCTCTCATAATGTCTCCTTCTTGCAACATTTGTCCCTGGAATGCCTCCTATTCCTTCCTTCTATCATCCCTCTCTCAACCTCTTAGTACCCAAGACCTTGGAGTGTTCCCCTGTTACCTGGTGCCCATCTTTCCATCCCTATCACAGGCTACCGATGCTTCAAGGCAGTGATGTTCCTGTCTGGGCTGCTTTCGGGAGCTTTGGTAATCTTCTTGCTCTGCCACAAGGAACGGGTACTGGAGACTCAACTGAGCCTGGAGGTGAGCGCAGGCATCGCGCTGGGCATTGGCCTCCTCTGTGGACTGGTCACAATGCTGGTCCGAAGCGTGGGGCTCTTCCTGACTGGTCTCCTGCTTGGCCTGACCCTGGGGGCAGGTGCCCTACTGGGCACTGAACCCATCTACCAACCACCCTCAGCCTGGGTGCCAACAGGGGGCCTGGTGGGACTGGCACTTCTAGGTGCCCTACTTACCCTACGCTGGCCCCGACCTTTCACCGTGTTAGGCACAGCCCTGCTGGGGGCAGCCATACTGGTGGGCTGTGCAGACTACTTCCTGGAGGGGCTGGCATTAGGTGGGCGTCTGGGTCAGCGACTTCAGGCATTGCCTGCCCTACCTCCACTCTGCTGGTACAGCTGGGCCCTGCTGGGTGCCTGGCCCGCCCTGGGGGCACTTGGGGCCCTTGCTCAGTGGAGACTCACAGCTGAGGGACACAGAGGCCATGATGATGGTAAGTTAAAATCTTGATACTGACACCCCATATATTTCCCCATTCTCATCTCCTATGTCATTCCTGATCTCAAATGCATGGTTTGGGAGAGAGAGGAAAGAAATACATATTCTTTGGAAGGGTGCATGGGACTATCTGACCTGGTGGAGGCAGGGTCTTTTAGGAACAAAATGGAGGGTATTACTGATGCTTGGCAGTGAGAGTAGTAGTGTCAGATTTGCCAGGATAGAGGTCCTAAGGCTTGGGACTTCAGGAGAGAGATATAGGTAGGAGTGTCACTATTAGGGGATCATCCTACGTGAAAAGACTTCATAGGAATTAAAGGAAGATTGCAGAGAAGAGAGAACATGAGGGAGAAACATAGAAGGGAGAAAGGAAATATCCAGGGGAAAGTTGATGGGTAGTTCTTTCCTGGGGCTAACTGAATCACGGAGGGTAAATGGGTATAGAAGTCAAGTGGGAATCTACCTGAAGTGCTGACGGTTGGGTTTGGGATAGACTTTGAGAAGGTCCCAACGTAGTCCCTACTTCCTCCAAAGGGGTTTTGAGCCATCGGCTGAAGGGCCTCCAGCTTCTTAGGATCCGCCAGCAGGAGGCCAAGTGGCAGCAGAATTCTGGGGCAACAGCCAGTGAGGGCAGCTACCGTCGCCAGGTCCCACACCGAGCCCGGAGCCCAGCTGACAGCCTAGCACCAGTAAGTGGGCAGGGAGGGTGGGAGGAGAAATAGGGAGAGCCAGGACCTCTGACCTCGGCTCTTCTCTCCCCTCCCCTCCTCTTCTTCCTGGTCTTACTTACCCTACAGAGTTATCTCCAGAGTCTCCGGGATCGACAGCTGGGGCCAAGCACTATGGGTACTCCCCATCATGCCATCCTGGACCTAGACTCTGACTGTGGTTCCACCGCGCCCCTCACCACACCCCCTTGCTCCAACCAAACCTGAGCCTCTGTACGTGTGTGCACATACACACACACACACACACACACACACACACACACACACGTGCCTTAGAGAGAAGGGTCAGAGCACCAGGTGGGCAATGCTTGGGCAGAAAAGGTAGAATTTTCCACTGATAACCATAGACAGAAACACACATTGCCTCTTCTTCTCCCCAGCTGTTAGACTGGCTGTGGAGGGAGAGGGCATGAAATGTGTTCTAGCCCAGCCCTGAGAGAGAATGTGCCAGGGTGGAGCTGGGGACAGCTGGAGGGAGATTGCAGGAGGAAGGGGGTGGAAGAACTGAATTTTCACCTCTGCGCAAAGATAGCCTTATTATTCCTGGAATTCTTTGTTACCCCTGAAACTCAGCACTACTGCCCAACCAACCATGATCCCAAGCCTGGAAGGATCCTTCTGCCTTCTACAACAGGACTGCCTTTTGTACCACCTACATCCTATGCCACAAGATGGGAAAATGGGGTTAAGGTTTTTGAAGATCTTACAAAAAAGCAGGGAATTTCTCAATACCGATATAACTCCTTTCTGGGAAGAAGGGGGAGGATCTCTTTTGGGTCCCCCTGACTCCTCAAGTCTCAGGTTAATGAAGGGGAGTGGGTTATAACACTCAGTATTCTTTTCTTCCACACACCTCCAGTACCTGAGCCCCATTCCTACCTCATTTGGGGACTCTGTCCTCCCTGGTGCTTTCCCCTTTCCCTCCTCTCAGGCTTGTGGTATATGCTGGGGCAGAGTCCACTCCTACCCTTGCCCCTTGCTGGCTCCTTGTGATGAAGAGAAGAGGTCAGCTCTGGGGAGGGCAGCAGTGAGTATAAGGGTGGCAGAATGGGAGACGGACAGATGCCAGCACCTTCTCTGCTTCTTAGCCCTGTAGGACACTAACATTCTAACCTCGCCTCCACTCCAGCCACTAACCCTGGCCTAATATATTACCCCAGCCCTACTCCAGAATCCATAAACTCCCCACTGGAGTAAAGGAGTACAAATGGATACCAAGGCAGAGGGAGGGGAGACATTGACGGTATGTAAATAAAATCACATTGAAGATTAAACCAGTTGTTCCAGACTTTCCCTGTTTCCCCTTTTTCCGTCCTATGGAATTATTTCCAATCCAATTCAACAAGGTTTACTAAATGTCAGTTATTTGCAGGCACAGCCCTAAAGGAAAAACAATTGGTACCTAGAGACCTGAGATTTTGTTTGTGTAGGGAATTCCTCCCATGAATGCAGATAAACAGCTCACCCATTAGGAGTCAGAGTTATAGGGCTTTCACTGGTCAAATGCAATACTTAGGTTTACACTGGCTAGTTATGTGTCCAAGGTAAGACCAGGCAGGATTCTGGGCCGAGGCTAGGCCTCCACTACACCAAGGTTCCTCTGAAGCCTTTAGGAAAGTTAGAGTCCTATGTTCTGATCCTCAGCTCTGCAGACTCACAAATTCCATTTTAGTGGACCTGTCATTTTTGCTGAGATAAGTTTTCAGATTTTTGCTCAGTGGCTGTTCCCACTTTTCATTTTTTAAATAATTCCCCTCCCCACCTAGCCGCTATAAAATTCTTATGAAAGAAAAAAAACCTCCTTAAAACAAAGTTTGAAAACATATATTCAATATCTTTTAAAATATCTAGTAAGAATATTATTGGTTTTAAAATATCACCCAGAAGTGATAGGCTCTGAGAAATTAGTTCATTTGAGCAGAAACCACAAGTGACCCCAGTTATTAATGCGGATGCCAATTTATTCATTAGCAAAAGGAAATTATCCAACTAGATAACCAGTGCCTGCCAATCACAGCAATTCTCACCTGAAAACCAAATTATCAAGATCAAAAGGTTGCTTGTTGAACACAGAAACAGTGTGAAGAATTCATGTTCTTGAGGGACGTTTTCATCAAGCTAGGCTAATCTGATAAATTGTCATTCTCTATTATATATACTTCTCCGCATTTCCTTCTAAATATCTGGAACCAATCATGAGAATCTGAGACACACTGACAAACGTGGTTCTCCTGCAGACCGTTCTGTTACCCAACTTCATCTTGGTTGTTCTGCGACAAACAGTAGATCCTAGCTTCCTTACACTTGAGGTTGGCATCTAGTTTCAGGAGTCACCTCACTCACATCAATAGCCCGTTCTTATATTCTTTTCTTCCTTAGCCCAGTGCCTAGTGTTTAATAAATGCTTGATCTGATTTCCTTCTTTCAGTAATTCAACAAATGTACTATTTTCTTTGAAAAGCACGCTGCTGGGGCAGCCAGATGGCACAGTGGATAGAGCACCAGCCCTGGAGTCGGGAGGACCTGAGTTCAGATCCGACCTCAGACACCACTTACTAGCTGTGTGACCTTGGGCAAGTCACTTAACCCCAATTGCCCTACCTTCCCCCCTCCAAAATGGAATATATGTATGTATGTATACATATATATGTGTATATATATATATGTACAAATAAAACAAAAAGCACACACATAGGTAGAAAAAAACTTAAATAAGACTTGTTCCTTGCCCTCCAGGGGCGTACAATCTAGTAGGAATAATAAGACATTTACAACAGTAATTTTCATAAATTAGTATATGATCAGTGCTTAAGAGAATCACAAGGTGCTCCCGTGAAAGAGAGATCACACCTCCCAGGGAAAGCTGTTTCATCATTTGGTCACTAACTTCAGTTTCAAAGGGTGACATTTTTTTGCCTTGTATTCATATTTTTCAGTGATACCCCATTTGAATTTTTCAAGGTGCTGCACTGAGTACAGCAAAAACTATAAAGCAACCTTAACCACACCAAGCTCTATAAGCATTTTTTGTCTTGGTTGGCAAATACTCCATTCCCCTCCATCCCCAAGGTGGTAGTACAGTCAGTGACTGAAATTAGAGATGGCCCCAACACACAGAGCTGCCCTTAGGGCATGAAGTTGATGCTGTCCAAGACGGAGGGGTGAAGGTATGCATGGCCAGGGAGTAGTCAGTGTTTGATACAAAAGAAAGGGTAGCCCTGCCAAGGTGGGGAAGGTATGGTAGCCATCTAGGAGGGCTAGATGCAGTAGGTGAAGGGAAGTCTCTAGCTCAGGGACAAAGTGCCACTGCCAAGAGTGAAGAGATGAGCCCAGGACCAGAGGTATGTTGCCCATAGCTAGTGGTACTGTCCTTGGTGGGGTGGGGCAGTCTTCGGGTTTAGGGTGCTCAGGATCTAAAGAGTAGGGCCAGTTCCTACTCATGATCAAGAGAGGCAGTAGGAAGAAGTGAAGCAGTGTTATCTGGAGCTTAGAAAAATGTGGTCCTTTCTGTGGCTAAATGGACAGTTCTTGGGGTGGAGCTGGTGGCTGAGGCTGTACTGCCCACGGTTGGGGGGAGACAGTGCAGCCAGTTCTGGGAAGTGTCCTTGGGAAAGCCTTTCTCCACTCGAAGCTGCTTGTTCAGGCGCCAGTACTTCTTGCCCTTAAAGAAGTAGACTTTGCCATCCTGCCAGCTCAAGGCTGCGGAGGGCTTATCTGGCACCCCAGTGAACAGCTTTCCTATTGGCTTTGGGTAACGGCTGAAGTCATTCACTGCTAACTCATCCCACTGCCAGTACCCGGAGCCCTGGGGAGAAAAGAAAAGAAAGTGTTAAGGATGTCCGGCAGAGCCAGTGTAGCTTTCCCCTTCCAGTGCAGCAGCCTCTCCCTTTAAGAAGCCTTCATTCCTCTTTAAGGATTCCATCTTTCCTTTGGAAAAGGACTTTCACCACCATCACCTTTCCTAAAGGGAATACCAGTTCCCTTTATGTGCAAGGCACGAGGCATTGCCCTAAAGGAAAAGCAGTCCCTCTCTTTAAGGTCCTCACACTCTTAGTAAGTTAAAGACTTTGTACCTTGAAAAGGAAAACTTTCTGGTTGAGGGGCCAGTACAGAGCTGCATCCAAGTTGGGTCCCACGTGACTTAGCTGCTTAGGGAAGCCAGGGACCAATTTGAAGCCCATATAGCGCCAGATCATATTA
Organism: Pseudochirops cupreus; assembly: GCA_028627135.1. Classification (NCBI taxonomy): domain Eukaryota; kingdom Metazoa; phylum Chordata; class Mammalia; order Diprotodontia; family Pseudocheiridae; genus Pseudochirops; species Pseudochirops cupreus. The sequence continues at coordinate 382,334,695 of CM053581.1, read as the reverse complement.
CCTAAAAGGATTAGGGGAGAGAGAGAGAGAGAGAGAGAAAGTAAGATCTGCAGTATATCTTTATCCCTTACTTTTGAAAGTTTCTCCTTTATTCTGTATTTTTCCAGGGACTCGGGCTTAGAGTCAGGAAGGTCTGAGTTCAAGTCCTGCCCCTGGCACATACTAGCATTATGATCATTATAAGACACTAAATCTTTCAGTGACCCCGGTAACTCTTTAAGACTGTAAGTAGAAGTTACAGATGAGGTCCTAATCTACAACAGTGGAAGGAGTTTTCCATACTGGGAGTTCCATACACCAAGAAAAACATATATCTGCTGCCCCCCACAAAAAGCCCGAACCCCAAATCTTCATCTCTATCCTCTTAAACTATCTTAGCTCCTCTTTTTAAAGATACCCTATTCCTCCCTTACCTTTAAAGAAGTGGATCCATTTTGTACGGGGAGAGTAGACAGCAGCATCCAGGTTCCCTGGGAGCCCCTTCCATAAGGTCGCCACGGGGACAAGGGGCCCCAGTCTGGAGCCAGTCACCGTCCATACATAGTCTCCTTTGAAGGCATATGTCTTTCCATGAGGTCCTGGAAAAGGGATTATGGGTGAAAGTGAGAAAGCAAAGCCAAATCCAGGACGAACACATACTTTCTAAGGTTTCCCACCCAGAGAAAGTCTTATCTGAAGTTCAAAGTTTATTTCAAAACAAGTGTATTAATTGTCCAATGTGAGAGGCATCCTGTAGGTAGTGATAAGACTGCCAACCTCAGAGGCAGGAAGGCCTGAAAGCCTGGCAAGTCTAAGGCTTGCCTCAGACACACTGCTAGTCATCTTGCTGCTCAATGTCCAGGCCATTATCTGGGACAGTGTTATAGCTGATGAGCAGATCTGTAGCAGTAAAGGGAGTTTTCACCCCAGAAGTCCTCTACACAGATGAAATCACCAATCAGGACACTCCCTCAACAACCCCCTCCATATGTGCTTATTCCAGAGGCATTGAGTTCTCCCTTCCATGGCAGCCCTGAGTCATTCCCACTTTTCCAGTCTTTAGGGATAGATGGCTGGTTGAATTCCCCAAAGGGAGGAGCTTACCTAGCATCGTGGCATCCAGCTCTCCGCTGCAGGGGTCAGGCACAGCTCCTGGGATTATGGGCCCTGCGGTTACAATGGAAACTTCATTCCCTTCTTCCTCTACCTCCTCTTCCTCCTCTCCACTCGGAGGGATCCTCTTGCCTGCAAGTTAAAGACATATCAGGCCCTGGGAGAAGGCATTTAGGATACCACTCATGAAATACAAGCTTCCCAGAGTCCTCTCCCCACCACTTGCTTAGAGAGCCTGGGGAAGGATAAAAAATTCACTTTGGCTCCCAGTAGAAGCATCAACAAGGAAAGTTTGGTGACTTTAGGTGCCAAAAAATGGAGAAAAGTAAAGTGATCACAGTACTCTCTACTCCCAGTGTAGAAAATTGAAAGCACTGGGCCTAGGACTGAAGCCAGATGGAGGGAAATTCAAGCCTAAGGTTTAGGGATCCTGATGATTGGGTAAGAGGGAGCCAGGGCATTTCAATTCCAGAAATTCTAGAAATATCTCAGCATAAAAGAGAATCCTCTTTTGGAGGACTGAGGAAAAGGTGTATTCACTGAAGTAGGAGATTTGGGGAAGCAAGCATGGTTTGGGGGAGGGGTGGAGAGAGAGGCTTACCATAGAGGGCCTGAATCCCTGCCACATCATCAGGGTGAAGCTGGAAGTGGGGCCGGAAGCCAGAATAAACAGGTGCCATGAGGGCCTGAGGGTATCGGGAATGGCCCAGCCCTAGTGCATGGCCAAGCTCATGGGCTGCAATGATTCGGAGATTCACCCCCATCTTGGTCCCCTCTGTCCACGTCTCCGATTCATCAAAGTGCACACTGCCCAATTCAGGGATGTCAGCATGGGCGAGGACCCTTCCTGGGCACAGGGGATTGGGAAAGGGGAACTGAGGAACTGTTGAGTTAAATGTACAACTCCCTCCAGTCATTTCATTCACATTGCTGCTGGTCCTTTATCTAGTCCTCAAATAACTCTTTTCTGTAATCTCCAACCACATCCCAAACCTCAAAAGTATCCTCTGGGAAGGAGTCATGGATCAAAGAATCTGGAGTTAAAAAGGGCCTCAGAGGCCTTCAAGTCCAGTCTCTTCATTTTATAGAAGAAACCATATCCAAATCGACCACAGGGAATAAATAATGACTACTATTTGTCAGGTACTGTCTTAAGTGCTTTGCAGATATCCCATTAGATTGTCACAGCAACCCTATGAGGTAGGTGCTATTATTGCTCCCATTTCACAGTTGATGAAACTGAGGCAAACAGTGACTTGTCCAGAGTCACACAACCATTAAATGTCAGGCCACATTTGTACTCAGGTCTTCCTGACTCAACGCCCAGCATCCGATACGCAGCACCACCTAGCTGCCCCAACAGGTAGAGCCTATATTCAAACCCAGCTCTTCTAAAGCCAGATCTTGTGATCTTTCCATAAGGCTATCTGATTTCTAGGGAAGAATCGATAAACATTTATTAAGTTCTTATCATGTGTCAGGCACTATGCTAAGTGTTGGGGATACTAAAAGAGACAAAAGACAGTCCTGTTCTCAAGGAGCTTGCAATCACAGCTGGTACTAGACTGGTACTTAATGAAATCAGTTAATTATATGTTAACTGTCTGTTCTGTGCCAGGCACTAAGCTAAGTGCTGGAGATATAAAGACAACGAGTGCAGCAATCCATACTAGCAAACAGACTATGTTCTAAAACAGAATACAACAAGGACACGGAAGTAGGAATATAGAAATATGTATGCAGAATAAATGCAAGGTAGCTGGAGAGGAAGGGCAATTGGGAAAGACTTCATATAGAGGGTAGCTCTTAAGCTGTGTTTTGAAGAAAAAGAGGGTATCTAAGAGGCAGAAGTGAGGAGAGAGGGCATTTCGGTCATGGGAGACAAGTAATACAAAGGAATGGAGATAGGAAGATCGTTATTGTGAGGAACACAAAGGCCATTTGGCTAGATCATGAGAGAAGTGTCCATTGAGTCTGGAAAGATAAGACCAGGTTGAAAAGGCCCTGAAGAAAGGAGTTTATATTTTATTTTAGAGGTAATAACAAGGGGCAGCTAGGTGGCACAGTGAATAGAGCACCAGGCCTGGAGTCAGGAGGACCTGAATTCAAATCCGGCCTCAGACGTTTGATACAAAAACTAGCCGTGTGACTTTGGGCAAGTCACTTAACCCCAATTGCCCTCCAAAAAAAAAAGCAAAAAAAAAAAACAATTAGAGGCAATAACAAGACCCAGAATTTAAAATGGAGTTTACAGAGTAGGAGAGGGACATAGTCAGATCTGTGCTTAAGGAAAATCACTTATATAACAGTGTGAAGGACAGACTAAAGTGGAGAGAGACTTATGGCAGAGATACCTACTTAGAGGCTGTTGTAATAGTTGAGGCGATAAGGGCTTGAAGTAAAAGGATACCTGAGTAAGTAAAGATGAGGGGTCTGATGAGAAAGATGTTGTGGAGGTAGAAATGGCAACTGATTAGATATGCAGAGTGAGGGAAAGTGAGGAAAACGCCAAAGTCACACATCTGGGAGCCTGGAAGAATGCGTCAGTTAGGCAATATAATGGAGGAAGGAGTAGTCCTGAGTTCAAATCTAGCCTCGGTTGTGTGACACCAGGCAAGTCTTTTAACCTCTGTGTGCCTCAGCTTCATCACTTGTAAAATGTGTATAATAATAGCAGCTATTTTATCTCGCAGAGTTGTCATGCGGATAAAATTAGGTGATGTTCATAAAATGTACAAATTCTAGCTGTTATTATTGTGGTACACTTATCAAAAACATGGAAATTTGGAAGAAGGGGAAAGATAATGAGTCTTGTTTTTAATATGTTCAGTTTAAGATATTTCCAAGATATCCAGTTTGAAATGTCTAATAGGTAATTGATGATATGGGACTGAAGCTCAAGAAAGAGACTAAAGCAGAATATATTGATCTGGGAGTCATTATTAAACTCATGGGGACTGGTAAGGTCACCAGCTAAGAATGTAGCGAGAAGAGAAGGGAGCCTTAGGAGAGAACCTAGAACATTCCCAGCTGGGGTTGTGATCTAAGTCCGGGCAAGGAGACTGAGAAAGAGCGGTCATATAGGTAGGAGGAGAAGAAGAACAAGAACAAGAGAGAGAGAGACAGAGAGAGACAGAGAGAGGAAGAGAGAGAGACAGAGACAGAAAGAGAGAGAGAGAGAGGGAGGGAGGGGAGGAAAGAGAGAAGAAGAGGGAGAGAGAGAGAGGGAGAGGGCGAGAGGAAGAAAGGGAGAGGAAGAGAGAGAGAGAGAGGAAGAGAGAGGGGGGAAGAGAGAGAGAGAAGGAGGGAGGGAGGGGGAGAAGAGAGAGGAAGGGAGAGAGAAAAAGAAGGAGGGAGAGAGAGGAAGAGAGAGAGAGAAAGAGAGAGAGGGAGAGGGATAGAGAGGAAGAGAGGGAGAGGGAAAGAGGGAGGGAGACAGAGGAGAGAAAGAGAGAGGGAGAGAGACAGAGAGAAAGAGAGAGAGAAGAGAGAGAGAGAGAGGAAAGAGGAAAGAATATGAATTTATTAAGCACCTCTCTGTGCCAGGCACTGCAAGAAGATATAGAAGGTAGTGCCACAAAAGCCCAGAGAAGAGAGGATGGTCAACAGTGTCAAAAGCAGCAGACAGAGGCAGCTAGGTGGCACAGTGAATAGAGCACCGGCCCTGGAGTCTTGAGGACCTCAGTTCAAATCCAACCTCAGACACTTGACACATTTAACCAGCTGTGTGACCTTGGGCCAGTTGCCTTGCCCTCCCCCCCTCCAAAAAAAATAAATAAAAATTAAAAAGCCGCAGACAGAATGAGAAGAACGAGGACTGGAAAAAAAAAGGACGTGGTAAATAAATTATTATTGGTAACTTTAGAGAATATAGTTTCTGATGAGGTCACAGACCAAATTGCAAAGGATTGAGGAGAGAAAGTAGAAGTAAAGAATGTAGACACAGGACATAGATCTAGGACGGTGGCTTAGAGGAGATGACAGGGCCTGGTGAAGGTATTTTTAAGGGTTGGACAGACTAGGGCATGTTTGAAGCCAGGGGAAGAAGTAGTAGATAGGAAGAGACTGAAGAATAAAAAGAGAGAAGAGGGAGGGTGATGATCAAGTTTGCAATCCGCAGAAGATGAGAGGGGACGAGACCAAGGGCACAAGGGCTTACCGGGTCCATCAAAACCTTGTGAGCAGTGGGGACTGTGTCGGCCATGGAAGGAGAGGCGGATGTCTGCCCAGCCTGCCCAAACCTCTCGAAAGCTCAGGGAGGACACCTTGCTCCAGTATCTGAAGGCAGTATATATGGCTGTCTTGGCAGTGTGGATTGGGAGGGTGGATGGCCAATTCAAGATACGGAATGTTAGATGCCTCTTCCGCCAGCGACCTGGGGAGGTCGGATATGAATCAGAAATCAAATTTTCTTACCAATCCAGATGGGAATAGAGAGAAGGAAACCCATGCCCTTGTCTCCTCTCAGGGTCAACTCATAACCACTTTAGGCGAAGTGATCAGCGCATCTTTCCCCATCCCTGTTCCTTACAATGTTCTACACTATCTTCCACGTTCTCTTCCTAACTTCAACCCTCACCTAGAAGTAAGTATTTTTGGATCTTCTGGTTGAAGGGATCCTCCAGGCCACAGCGGGGTTCCCCCATTCGTGCCCTTGTGACCCAATCCAACTGCCCAGAGATTGGCAACTCTGAAGCTTCCTGGAAGGACCTGGAGTAAAAAAAAAAAAAAAAAAAAGGAAACTCATTGGCGTAAGGAGGACGATATGGTTAATAGTATTATTTTCTTTGCTGCCTGAGACAGTTTGTTATCTGATACAGAAGGTCTGAGGATCATTGTAGCCTTTTTTTTTTTTGTCTCTAGTTCACATAGTTGGGGATAAGGAAGAGATTCTTTTCTCTGTCCTTACAAAAAGGAAATGTTCGGTCTCCTTCCATACACTCCATTTCCAGCTCTCTCTCTCTCTCTGATTTTGGTAAAATTCTCCCTTATATTGAAGCGCCTTTCTTTTCTCTAAAGCCACAGCCTCTTCACCTTGTTCCCCGCCTCCAGACTATCCTTTAAATCAAGATTCTCCCATCAGAGTTGCCAGCCACAGGCAGCATTGTCTTTTAACATCCTCTTCCTCCTCCTCACCCTCACTTCCAGAATTAAATTCAGACCAAAGCCTAACTGGTATTGGGGAGAAGATGAGGAATTGTGGAACTGAAGGTCATTGAAGAATCAGCACAGTGAGATTAAGGAGAGTTGGATGGGAGGCAGAGGAAATGGATTCCAATATTGACCCAGCTGCTTTTGGAGATAACCTTAGAGTATATTCTCTGCACTTCAGTTCTGGACTTCCTCACTTTTAAAAATGAGGAAGGAGGCTGAGTTGGAGAGGCTGTGATTCTCTGATACTCTGGAGGGAATTCTTGTTCGGGGTGTGGGTTGGACTGGATATCTTCTCAAATCTCTTCTTACTCTTAGATTCTGTGAATTAGTCAATGAGTAAATATATCTTGGCAAGGACTGGGTAAAAATGGGTGGACTTAGGCACTGCTTAACCCGGAATAGAATCAAAGGAAAAGATGGAGTTGCATTCAGAAAATTGCAACGCATTTTAAAATCTCAAGCTATTCCCTGATGAGTGCTCTCTCTCTCTCTGTCTCTCTGTCTCTGTCTCTCTGTCTCTCTCTCTATCTCTCTGTCTCTGTCTCTCTCTGTATCTCTGTCTCTCTGTCTCTCTTTGTCTCTCTGTCTCTGTCTCTGTCTCTCTCTCTCTGTCTCTGTCTCTGTCTCTCTCTCTCTCTCTCTGTCTCTGTCTCTCTCTGTCTCTCTGTCTCTGTCTCTGTCTCT
>CM053581.1:382270851-382327265 GCA_028627135.1 Pseudochirops cupreus | reverse complement strand
ACCTATCTATCTATCTATCTATCTATCTATCTATCTATCTATATATGCAATTATTATTATTATTATTGACTACATCCAACTGGAACTTGAGATACACAGGCACTGCAGTTGGGAGATCCATCCTGCCCTACCAAAAAGTGACATAGGAGAGAATAGACTGGGGGGGGGGGGACACACTGGGATGGCTGTTTTTTGGGGCGGTGGGTGGGGGAAAGACGGGGAGAAAATATGTAACTCAAAATCTTGTGGAAATGAATGATGCAAACTATAATAAAACTTAAATAAAAAAAAAAGAAATGAGGAGCAGATGGACTTCATAATCACCTAGAGAGACTTATGTAAACTGATGCTGACTGAGGAGAGCAGAACCAGGAGAACTTTGTACACAATTACAGAACATCATATCTATGAAAATGAATTTTGATAGACTGGTCTCCTCTCAGCAATGCAAGGTTAGAAGACTTGCTCCAAAAGACTCATGATGGAAAAAGGATATCTACATCCAAAGAAAGAACTACAATCTGAATGCAGACTGAAGCAACGTATTTGCTCTCTCTCTTTTGTGTTTTGTTTTGTTTCATCCCTTCTTTCTCATTGTTCACTCCATTGGTTATAATCCTTCTTTACAACCTGACTGATGCTTAATGTGGAAGTATTTGTAGAACCTGTATCTGATTGCATGCTGCCATGGGGGAGAGGGAGGAGGAGAAGGAGGGGGTGAAAATTTGGAACACGAGGGATTATGGAACTGAATGTTGTAAACTAAAAGTAAATAAATTAATTAATTAAAAAAAAATAATAACACTATTTACCAAATTGGAAGTCAAATATTTATTTATGAATCAATTTAAAATAATAATTTGTTATTCCATGTTAACATAAGTAACATGTTTTTATGAAAGATAACCATATTTTACAAAATAAAAATATTAATGAAAGGAGTGGCATTTTAATATATTTTTGCAAACCTATTTAATGTCTGGTTTAACAGAAGACAGCTATATTCCCTTATCTGCTTCTGCATTCAATCTGCTTTGATGTGCTGTTGGTGATTGAAGTATGTGAAGAGAATCTGGCCTCACACATGTTGTTGTTACTGTTGCTTGCTGCTTTTTGTCCTTCATTCTCAAAGAGGACCATGACATTAGGAAGGTGATGCCATGACATGCAAGTGAATTGGACTTAGGTGAGGGAGGGCTGTGTAAAATCACCAGTATCATTTTCTCCTCCAGAGCCAACTAGGTTCAGTGGTGAGATATCAATCAGGACAACTGGAGATGGCCCTGGATGCAGTGGGAGTCCTTGGCCTTTTCATTTTTTGCTTTTTGGGGGGCAATTGGGGTTAAGTGACTTGCCCAAGGTCACACAGCTATTAAGTGTTAAGTGTCTGGGGCCAGATATGAACTCAGGTCCTCCTGACTCCAGGGCTGGTGCTCTATTCACTGTACCACCTAGCCGCCCCTGTCTTTGGCCATTTTAAGCTAGGGTCTTTAACAGGTCTCAGTTTGACCAAGGCAACACTCATTCAATAGAGAGGAGTATTTTAATAGGTAAATAACATCTTAGTATCATTATGTAAATAAATATTACTTCAATCCCCTGAAAGGGTCTCAGGGATCTCTAGGGTCCACAGACCACAACTAGAGAATCTCTGCTTTAATCCTTTCAAGGACCTTAACTAGACCTAAAACATCTCTTTCTAAATTTGGTGACTTCAATTAGTATATTTTCTAGGGTCTTAGCTTTCATTTTTGGCCATTTATAGACTTTCTGAAAAGAAAAGAATTGGATCTAAGTGAAGGGAGAAAGGATTTTCCTGGAAGGCATTGTTTCCTGAGAAGTTTAAGTGCTAATAAAGTTTTCATTTTTTCTGGTAAGTCTGGAAAGTATTTTAGTCTGCAGAAATGTTTAATTCTTAATATTTTTTAGTTGAACTACAAAAGAATCAAGTGAATAAAAATTCATTAAGCACTTTCTATGTGTCAGTTACTGTGCTAAACACAGAATAAAAGGAGGTTTTAATTTGCTTTTCATACTCTCCTTGTGCAAAAGATGATGAAATGGGGCTAAAATTCAATGGATTCAGAAAAGTAGAATGGCCAAACCCAAAAAGTCATCATTAATCCTTTGAGGTCAACAATACTCTAGGGATCTGTGTTTGGTCTTTTGTTGTTTAATATTTTTTGACAATTACTTGGATAAAAGTGTAGATGGCATGCTATAGAAATCCACAGATGACACAAAGCCAGCTATTATATTGGAAGTCAAACTAAGAGTTTAAACTGAACTTGATAGACTAACATGGGGACCAATCAAAGAAGAAATTTCATAGGGATAAATGTAAAGTCTGACCTTTGGGTTCAAATAATCAATGTCACAAACACAAGATCTTGGTATTTAGTAAAGGGAAAGCTTGATGTAACTGCTTATTCAGCAGTCAATTTCCTGAAGGCAACCAGCTTGATCTCTCCTGGTTTTTTATCTAAACCCAGCCTATCTATTTGTGTTCTCTATCCTAGGTATAAAAGCTGCTGAACAAGCTCTGTAGCTAAGAGTCCTCTCTTAATGTAGCCCAAGATTGATTGCTTTACTAACCACCAAGATCTTTCTCAAATGAATTGTTGTCCACCCACTCTGAGAGACATCAAAGGATCACACAGCAATGCATATTTCTACTACAGAATCTCTATTATCCCCAACATCAAATTGAAATTCTATTTAGCATTTAAAGCCCTTCACAACCTGATCCCTTGTGACCTTTCTCACGTTCTTATATTTTACTCCTCTCCATGTATTCTATGACCCAGCTACACAGGACTACTTATTATTCCTTGAACATGGCATCCCATCTCCTGACTTCCATGCACTGTCTCTGCCCCCAAACCTGGAACGCTCTCCCTCCTCATCTCTACCTTCTGGCTCTCCTGGACTCTTCAAGATTCAGCTCAAATCTCACCTTCTGCAAGAGACCTTTCTCAGTGCCCCCATCCCCTCACTGCTAGAGCTTTCCCTCTGAGATCACCTAGTTATATATATCTATCTATCTCTATATATAGATCTATATATGGATACATACACACACATATACATATATGTGTGTATGTATATATACATATGTGTATATGTATGTAGATACATACATATTTGAAATCTTTTATATACATAGTTTTATGTATTGTCTCCCCCATTAGAATGTGAACTCCTAGCAAACCTTTTTTTCTTTTTTTTCTCTTATGCTTTCTTTGCGTCCTCAGCAAATAGTACCAGACCTGGCATATAGTAAATTCTTAAGTGTTTGTTGGCTAACTGACTAACACTCTGGAATGAGACAATAAAGGCCCTTCTCCTCTCTTCAGTATAAGGCATTCCTTAAACCTCTACCCAATAGGGCAGTCCTGAGCCACACCAGTTTCTGTATCCATATTTGAGAAGATTCTCAAATGAGTCCTCCTAGGGCCAAGGTCAAGGTTACCCTGAAGCTAGGATCATCCTAGCTTAGAAACTCAAGGACACTGAGACTGGAGGATATATGCCCAAATTTATAGCATGGAAGTAGCATGGAAAAGAGGAACCACAAAATATGTAAGGAACTTATGGACAACAGCAGCCTGGTTACTATCATACTAGGTGAACCCTAATTTGTTCACAGAGATACCTCAGTTTCCGTATGGGAGTTAGGGGAGGCATAGAAATAAACAAAACATTTCCTGGCTAGACCACAGCTCTAGTGGCTAATTGGAGTTGGTGTATTGTGGGAATGGGCATTATGAACCCTAGAGAATCAATAATGGTAAGGGCCCTTGGATAACGTTGATGCTGGTTATTATTGGTAGGGTCAACTGGAAAGCCTTAGAATAATATCAAATTATAAGTAATATAAATTAATTGATATCAATTAATATTAATTACTATCGAATAATATCAGGTCCTCAGGAGAGTGAGAAATATTTCTCTTCTTGTTGCAGAGATTAAGCAGGTCAGAGTACTTTGAAAGTAATCAACCAATAAAATCAAAAATTTATTAAGTGCTTACTAAGTTCCATGCACTGCACTAAGTATTGAGGATACAAAAGGAAATGAAAGACAGTCTCTGCCCTCAAGGAGTTCTCAGTTTAATGGAGGAGACAACAAACAAAAAATGTATACATTTTACACAAGATAAACAGGAAATAATTAATAGAAGGCACTGGCATTATAAGGGATTGAGAAAGGCTTCTTGTAAAAGATAATATTTTGGCTATGACTAAAAGGAAGCCAGGAGGCAAAGATGAGGAGCGAGAGCATTCCAGGCATAACGGAGAACCAGAGAAAATGCCCAAAGCTGGGACATGGAGTGTCTTGTTTATGCAACAACAAAAAAGTCAGTGTCATTGGATTGAAGAGTATGTGGCAAGGAGTAAAGGTGTAATAAGCCTGGAAAAGTAGAAGGGGGGTAGTTATGAAGTGCTTTGAATGCCAAACAGAATATTTTGTAGGTGATCTTAGAGGCACTAGGGAGCTAATGTAATTTATTGAGTAGGAAGATGACATGCTCAGACCTACATTTTAGGAAAATCATTGTGGTGACTGAAGGAGGGTGGATTGGAGTAAAGAGAACCTTAAGGCAGGTAGACACACCAGCAAGCTATTGCAATAATCTAGGTATGAGGAAATAAGGTCTTGCATCGGAGTGATGGCAACGTCAGAGGAAAGAAGGGGGCATATTTAAGAGATGCTACAAAGGCAAAATCAACAGGCCTTGGCAATGGGGAGGGGGGCGGTGTTGAGAGTTAGTGAGGAGTCACACATGACAATTAGGTTATGAGGGATAGAAAGGTGATGTTGTCCCCAACAGTAATGGGGAAGGTAGGAGGAAAGTAGGGTTTATGGGAAAAGATAACGAGTACCATTCTGGACGTGTTGAGTTTAAGATGTCTATTACATATCTAGGCTGAGAAGTCTGAAGGCAGTTGAAGATGTGAGATTAAGACATCAGCGGAGAGCTTGAGGCAGTTTAGGTATATTTGAGAATCATCAGAATAAAGATGGTAATTAAATCTGTTAAATCCATAATGAGATCATAAAATGATGTGGTATAGAGGGAAAAGAGAAGTGAGCTTGGGACAGAACCCTGAGGGACACCTATGGTTAGAAGGCCTGATCTGGATGAGGATCCAGCAAGGGAGACTGAGAAGGAGTAGTCAGATAGGTAGGAGAAGAACCAGGAGAGAATGATGTCCTTCCCAGGTGAAAGTGAACTGCTCCTAACTGGTCTCAGTCACAGGAGTAGAGGAAAAAAAAGGGAAATGAAACAAAACCATTATCCTTACCCCCATGCTGCTCACACTGGGCCTGGGCTACCTAGTCTTCCACACTGATGAGTCAAGTCAACAAGCATTTATTAACGGCCTAAAATTAAGGCCCCAAATCCTGACACTCTGCTAAGTACTAAGAGTTCAAGAGTGGCCAAACAATGGACATGAAAGCTTTGTTGAGTTCCCTGTAGTCTACTATAAGCCACCAGGTGCCTATTGGCTTCCCCACGGGCCACAAGAGAAGCTGGTACAGCAGAGACCTGATGTTGTTTGGGATTAACTACACACGATAAATGGGACAATTCTAAAGGCTGGGATCAAGGGTATCCCTAGAGGAGTCTGCCTTGGCAAGGAGAAAGGCTAACTCTTCATGTGAGATGGGTGAAGGAAGAAATAGTAGCAGAGGACATCTTAAATTATGTGAGATGATGAAGAAGGGAGAAGAGGGAGCTCTGGGTGAATGACCTCAATTTGTTTAATGAAGTATGAGAAGATTCTCAGCTGAGAGGGTGGGGGAGGTGTGACAGGACACTCAAGAGGAGATGAAAAGGTTTGAAACAGCTGCTGTAGTGAGTTAGATAGTGACTCCATTAGGGAAACATGAGAGGATTGCTTCACTGTAGGAAAGACCCAGTTGAGATGATGTGACATAATTTTGTAGTGGACCCAATCAGCAGTTTCATGATTTTCTTCAGCTCTCACCAACAGCTTGTAAATAGGAATGAAAGAAGCATGGGAGTAAATTGAAGGTTGAGATTTGGCACAGCATGATGAGTGAGCCATAGGACAAGGGTGTGAGGGACTCAAGTGAAGAAGATAGTATAGAATTGAAATGATTAATAGTTTGAGATAGGAACAGGAGGAGAGAGTTGCCAGTACAGGGATGATAGTCTGGGAAAGAACCAAGGGGTAGAAGGATCAGAGGGAAAGTGAGGAACAGGGTTAGGGGTCATTAGGCATAGTGCAATATGGAATTATGAGCAATTATAATCAGATAAAAGAAGTTTTTGGTTCATGAACTTGATTATGAACTTTTGGGTGATGGCAAGATCAAAGGTGTGGCCATCTTTATGTGTTGCTGAAGGAGAGTGGAGGCGTACATTATAGGAGCTGGTAGGCTAAGGAACTGAGAAATTAGGGTACTTGAGAAGTATCAATACATATGTTGAAGTCCCCTAGCATAAAGGCAGGAGGTGACCACAAAATGACAGAGAAAAAGGAAGAAGTGTGATACTTCTTGTTCCATGTTTGTCCTGAAAAGCCCATCAGGCAACTTGGGACAGACATACGGCCCTCTTGTAACTAAAGCCAGGAGAAGGAAGCAGAATAGAGACCCCATGGGGAAATGTAGATGGAGGCAGGGAGAATACAGGGTGAGAACATATATACACAACAACAGATTGGTGTTAGGCAGAGGGTCAGAGAACAGAACCAGCATCTGTAGCTTTTAATGAAAGTCAAGCTCAGTCTATTGCTCCTTTCTCAACCCTGCTTTCCCAGAAGATAGGGCTGAGAAATTTTTTCAACCACAATTTAAAGCACAGTCTCTTCCTTCATCCTTTCAGACCAACCAAAAGACTCTGGGGAGCAGGGGAGAGACAATCCTAGCTACAATTCCTATCACAGATATCTATGCCTTACTTGAATATTAATCTGCATTTTCTATGCTACTTAATACTTAATAATAATTTACATGACTATTAACAGCATTTTCTCCCTAAAACCTATAAATTCATGGTTCAAGCTTGAAAAAAAGTAGTCAGCCCATGGGGGAAAAATATTTGCCCTGTTCTATTAAGAGTGAGGGTGAGCTGATTAGAAAATTTCTGCATTTTTTGGTAATTTCTAAGAATATTCCAGAGCATACTCCCTAGAATTCCTTTGAACCAGGAGAGAGAGTTAGCAAGGAGATAAGCTTATGCATAAAGAGGTTGGGGGATTGTTGTGGTTGTCCCCCAAATATATCTTTTGTTCACTGTTGCTAGCAAGTAGCCTTGCCTAGCATCAGTGGTTCTCAACCTTCCTAATGCCCCAACCCTTTAATACAGTTCCTCATGATGTAGTGACCCCCAACCATAAAATTATTTTCGTTGCTACTTCATAACTGTCATTTTGCTACTGTTATGAATCGTAATGTAAATATCTGATATGCAGGATGTATTTAAATTGAACATAACCCACAGGTTGAGAACCACTGCCATATACCCACATCTCTGCTTCATGAGGAGATTCAATGTAATACAGATGAAGAAAGTGATCATAACATTATATGTTTAGAGTTGGATGGAATTTCAGAGACTATCTCATCCAAGTCCTTCATTTTACAGATGAGGAAACTGAGGCCCGGGATAGTGACGTGACTTTTGAAAGGTCACACACAGAGTAAGTGGGTGGCAAACTTAGAACTGAACTCAGGTCCTCCGACTCCAAATTCAGTATTCTTTCTCCTTCTTTATGCATATTCCCTCTTTCTACTGCCTAGTAGAAAGTAGTGTTTGTCTTCCACTCAAATCACTGTTCATTCTAGACTCTAAACTACATCCTTTCTGCTATTGTTTATTTTATTCCCTTTCATTGAAACAGAAAACAACTTAGAGAAATTGTAAGATTGAAAAACAATGATGGTCACCCCAGCTCTTCCATATCCCCTGGTCCCTGTCCCATCCCTTAAAGTTATGACCTCTCAATGGTCTGAATGTCTAAATCACACATGAGAAGGGTTTAGAGTTCTAGATTACCCTTGTCCAAGCATGGACAGCAGAGTCTAAAGATAGAAAATCAGCTTAGAGGCCCAGGAACCTAACTTTCCCTGGGTTAACTAAGGGATAGATGAATTAAACATAGCCAAGCAGGGAAATCAGATCCTTACAGCACCACCTAGTGGAGAACAATACTTTGAAACTTGAACTGCAATCCTGTAGCCAAGAAAAGAACTGGATCAGTCAGTCCCATTACTCACTTCCAGACCTCTGGAGCCTACACTATAAGAAGGAATCTTATGCAAGAATGAAATAAACAGGATGAGGAAACAGGGATCCCAACCTAAACAGCTCATTGTGGGTGTCCCCCAGCAGAACCTCACACTAAACTTCTCATCTGTTCCATTCTGACACATAAAAAGAAATCTAAGCATAGTTTCTATCTGTAGCTAACAGACTTTCCCTGAATATACTTCAATATATATAGGATCAGCTTTCCACGGGGATAGTCAGAGTAGTCCAAAACTAGAAAGTTTTTTTTCTTTGGGCTGTTCCACTTTCCTTCATATTTACACCTAATTGTCACGCAGTGTAATAAGAGTTTACGTGTCATTAAATGCACATCAAGGTAACTTTGTTGTTTTATTTGATAAAAGGGCCTCCTGTCAATTAGAATACATGAGTTAGAAAAATTCAGTAAAATAAAGGGAAACACGGTAAAAAAAAAATTCTAATGACAAAGTTGTCAGTGATTACCACTAAGAAGAAAAGGTAAGTAAAGAGCTCAGATTTTGAAAGATCATTTTCAAGAAGATGGAAGCAAGACCATGGAATTGAGGAGTAATACAAAAAAATAGCTCAGATTGTAAGTGTAATGGAAGCGTCAGGAAGGTTAAGATCTAATAGAAGAAGAGACTTTTTAAAAGTGCTAAGAACAGCAAAAATGTGATCCTACACTGGGGGCAAGAAGAAAAATAAGTGTCTTGGGAATAAAAATGGTTTCCTCTGAAGGGTACTCCCATACTGGAGAGTGCATGAATGCTCACTTCCACCTTCCCCTAAGCTAACTCCTAATTTCAATGACCCCTCAATGCCCCACAGGGGGATTGTGATATACTGGGAGTGGATGCTCCTCTGAGCTCATCTGACCCATGGGAATAGTTTATCCAGCTGCTGTAGGAGAAAAGTCATCAAACGGTGATATCATCACCATGAGCCAACATGGAATTAAGGAGAGAGGCTTGCTTGTAGGGTGAAAGGGAAGACGTTTCCTCTAGATCCCTGGGAGATTTGGAGTATGTCAGGAGCAGAAGAGGACAAAGGAACATATATGAGAGACAGAACTGAGTTTTAAACTGTAATTTAGGTACAGAGGATGAGAGCTGGATACCCAGGAAAGGCTGTTCACCTGCAGAGAACTTAGGAAGTTCAGATAACAGCACAGGATGATGAAAGGAAACCAGAGCTAAGGAATTGTAAACCACTGTATCCTCTGAGAGTGGTGGAACGATGATATCATCATGTTGATTTTCAAAGAAGGGAAAAGGATAGATTCTTCAGACTATGGGCTGGCAAGCATAACGTCAATTCCCAGGGAAAAAAATTTTAGAATAAATCATTAAAGAGGTGATTTGTTGCCACTGAAAGAATTGTGGGAATTTAGTGAAGCAAACTGACTCCCTCTTGTGACTCAATTCTGGACCTGGCTCAGTTCCATTTATATTTAATTATGGGTCTAGTGCAATTTCTGTCTTGTGAGAAAATTTTATTCAATTATGGGAATTGTGAGAAAACCTTATTGCATTGTTTGAACCCAGCTCTGCATGTCTGGGAAACTGAACCACTTCTACCTGTTGCTTATAGACCCTCAACTAACGACCTATGTTATGCTGCCCAGAAACCCAGTCAAATCCAAAGATTGATGCAAAGAGTTTTCTCACAATTATACATCGCAAGCAACCCATATATTTTATCTGAAAACTGGCCCCATACTGTCTATTACTGGGTTCTTGTTCCTTTGAATGTAGATTGGGGGTAGGGGTAGCAGAAAGGAAGGACACTTTTCTTCTGATTTTAGGGAATGCACCTGTTTGCTCTCCACCTCCCAATTCAGAAAGCCCCTAATCTTTCCTCCAATTAGAAGCTAAATCATCTAATTCTACATCCTGTTTTGTATCCTGTTTATTATCTTTTAATGAACAAACATCTGTCTCCTCCTGTATTCAGGGTCTAGTACCACGCTGAGGAGAGTTGGTCCCAATTTGTTATGCAATTGACATGCATTGCTTAATAAATCAATATTCTTGGAAGTTTGAACCTTTGTTTCCTCAAGTTATTTCATCTTTTACCTATCAGGTTTTGTTCTGTTTTGTTTTTTGCAAAGCCAGTAAGGTTGAGATAGGACTTGGAACCCCAGGATAGGTTTTCAGAAACTTCACAGAGAAATATTCCTAGAGGTCAGACTCCATCATTATCTCAGATTCTTCTGAGCTAAGGTAAGATTTGCCCCCATACTGCTGGGAGCAGTTTATCCTCATCCTGCTGGGAAGAGATACTCCCTTTAAGAGAATGATGGGTTCCAGTAATAGTAAAATACTGAAGGAGTCCCCCTCAGAAAAATTGGTTTGGGACCAGGAGAAGAGCACACTGTTAAACTGACACCCCTTTAGGGAAATTCTTACTGGCCTGGAAACAGGTGTAGCTTGAGATTCTTGAGAATCTGGTGAGCTCCAAAGCAAGGAGATGGGAATTTGAGGCTGCCACTTGGAATTTCTCCCAATCTTTTGCCCAGGGTTAAAATGAAAAGCCTCAGGAAAAGAGAAGGTGGGGCAAGGTTGTGAATATGAAAGGAACTGATTTGGCTCTTTAAGCAATTTTTGAAAGAAAATAAATCAAAAGTTTATGGAAAGGTGAAAGTGTTAACCGTGAACCCTTAAAATGAGCTAATTGTTAACTCTGGCCTCTAAGTTTTAAAGCACAGGTGCCTAATAGCTCTGGAAAACTAAGATTTTGATTGTGTGGTTGTAAACCCATATTGGATTTGGTTGAGATTTGTGTTGTAACTAAATTATGATATGGTGAAATGTATTCTATTAATTGTGGCATCAAATGCAAAAAAAAAAATGCAGGGAAAACTGAGTTACACTCTGGTCTCAGAAATTTATTAGCTGTATGATCTTAAGCAAGTTGTCTTCTCTGTTTACCTCCGTTTCCTGACCTGTAAACAGGGAAATAATAATGGTACCCACCTCCCAGAATTATTGTGAGGATCAAATGATGTAACGATTTTGAAGCGCATGGCACATAGGAAGCATTATGCAATTGTTTACTACTGTTATTGCTTCTTAGATTGTATAATGTGATGACTCTACATGAGGTTTTAGCTATGATTGCTATAAAGCCAAAGCTGATAAGACGAATGATTTTTTTAATGTAAAATAATTTGAAAATGCTTTAGGCTGAAGTAATGTTATCTGACTGGTAATAAGTTTTGTTTCATGTTTTAAATATATGACATTGTGTATGTTGTATTTCCAAATTCTCTTATGTTGTAGAATTTGGGAAATCATTGTATCAGAAATGCTGTTAAAGGGGCAGCTACGTGGTACAGTGAATAGAGCACCGGCCCTGGAGTCAGGAGGACCTGAGTTCAAATCCGACCTCAGACACTTAGTGACCTTGGGCAAGTCACTTAACCCCAATTGC
Source organism: Pseudochirops cupreus (assembly GCA_028627135.1). Classification (NCBI taxonomy): domain Eukaryota; kingdom Metazoa; phylum Chordata; class Mammalia; order Diprotodontia; family Pseudocheiridae; genus Pseudochirops; species Pseudochirops cupreus. Next base: position 382,315,567 of record CM053581.1, on the reverse strand, counting down.
TCTGCCTTTCCCCCTGCAAAAAGCAAAAAAAAAAAAACAAACAACTTACAAAAAATAGAATATCTCTTGTACATGTCCCCTTTTCTCTTGGAACACTACTAGTGAAGGCTGCCATTCCCTTACACCTAGACTATTGAAATAGCACACTGATTCACTTCCTTACCTTCAGTCTCTCTCCACTCCTACCCCAAACTGATCTTCCTAAAGCCCTTCTGACTATGTCACCCCAACTATCCAGTTAACTCCAGTGGCTCAGTTGCAGTCATCTGCATGACCTTCAACACTCTTTAGAAGCTGGCCCCTTCCTCCCTTGTTTCCCAAGATTTGGTGATAGTGATCTACTTGCTACTCTTCACATTCCATCTCCTGACTCTGGGCATTTCGCTAGCTGTGGCCCTCATGCCTGGAACTCTCTCCTTCCTCATATCTACCTCCAGGCTTCCCTGACTTTCTTTAAGTCTCAGCCAGTCTCACTTTATCTGATAAACCTTTCCCAGTCCTCCTTGATCTGAGTGCCTTCACTCTGAGATTCTCTCCAATCTAGCCTGTACATGGGTTTGTCCGTACGTAGCTATTTGCACATTGTCTCATCCCCGAGAGCATGAGTTTCCAGAAAGCAGACTCATTTTTTCTTGTTTGCTCTGCCTTTCTTTGCATCCCTGGTCCTAGCACACAGTAGGAGCTTAATAAATGCTTATTGACTAAATTGCAGAAGAGGTCAATTTGCATCGGTGAGGGCAGTTTCTTCACTGCAAATTCTCTATAGCAATTAAATTACAAGTGTGCTTCTCCTCTCACCCACTTCCCCAGCCCCAAAATCTTTGTGGACCCAGTGGAAAGATGTGAGAGGGATTCAGCATGGGTTGAATGACTGGACCCAAGGAGTTTTGAATAAAGGATCTGTGTATGCGTTGTAGTGTTTCTAGTAGAGTGTCCCAGGGCTCCATTTCCAATCTAATGTTTTTATTAAAGACTTGAATGAAGGTATAGATGAGATAGTTATCAAACTCGCTAATGACAAGAAGCTGAGGAGGCTAGTTAATATGTTGTATGACAGAATCAGGAAGCAACAAGCATTTTATTAAGCATTTACTTATGTGCCAGGCTCTGTGCTAAGTGCTGTGGATACACATACAAATAAAAAGAAAGACATTCCCTGCCCTCAAGGAGCTTACAATCTAATGTGAGACCACACATAAAAGGGAGATTAGAGCATGGGAAGAGAAGAAAGAAGGTATCCTAGGGGGTGGAATAGTGAAGTCTGGAGAGCATCAGAAGCATAGGTTGTTGGTGAATGACTCAGAAATTACTAACCTAGGTGGTTGGAAGAATGGGAGATTCAGATTTCAAGCCAAAAGGACCTTAGAGCATCTGATCTCTGCCCCCAACAAAGCACCTTCTGATCCAATGCTTTTGTGATCAGATCCTTTCCTGTGTAGAGATAAAGTGTTCTGCATTTACCTAAATCATTCCCATATCCCTGTTGAGTGTCCTATTCATGATACTGTTAAGTAAGCTTCTTTTTCTTAAATGTTAAATGGTCTCATTTCATTCCAATCCAAAACCTCCAGGCCAGACTACCCCTCCCAGCCAGCTTTGTGTCATCTACAAATTGGACCCTATACCTTCATCTAGGATTTTAGGTTATAGATTGAGAACTCAAAGGGTCCTTTGAAATCATCTATTCCCATCCCCCCATTTTATAGATGAGATACTGGGGCCCAAGAGAAGTTAAGTTGATTTGCCCAAGGCCACACAATAGCAAAGCTAGCATTCTATTCCAGGTCCTCTTAATTTCAAATCTGGCCTTCCTTCTCTTTGTATGATGTTGCCACTAAGTCACTGATAAAACTGTTGAAGAACACAGGGCAAATCCCTGGGATGTAGACTCGGTAATCTGTCTCCAACATGTCCATAACCCAATAATGACTCTTCCTTGTGTCCTGTCACTCAACTAGTTCCAATTTTACCTAACAGGTACTATCATCTAGATCAGCAGTTCTCAACCTGCGGGTCACGACCCCTTTGGGGGTTGCCTAAGACCACTGGAAAACATATATTTCCGATGGTCTTAGGAACCAAGATACCACTCCCCTCTCTGTCTCCAGGTGGGTCTGCCCACATGCAGATATGCCCACATACGAGTACTAAAGGGTTACGGCATTAGAAGGTTGAGAACCACTGATCTAGATGAATCTCATCATTTAGCTCAAACTGAAGCATACTTTGTCTGCATCTCCATGATTTAGATGCAGTAACTGCAAAAAATGTAAATTAGCTTAATTTAAGAAGGCCTCTTCTTGCCAAAGTCATGTTTGTTTTTAGTAATCACTGCTTCCCTTTTTAAATTATTAGAAGCTAGTTCTTTCAAGATATCATCTAGAATTTTGCAACGTGATAACCATAAAAACATTCTGCTATTGACTAGGAAATAGAGTGGTGAGTCAATAGAATAGATTAAGTACATAATACACAGTAGTAAATGAACATGGTAAGCTAGAGTTTGATAAACCCAAAGATCTAAGCTTTTAGAGCAAGAACTCACTATTTGACAAAAATTGCTAGGAAAACTAGAAAGCGGTTTGGCAGAAACTAGGAATAGACTAACATCTTACACCATACACCAAGATAAGGTCAAAATGGATATGTGATTTAGACATAACAGGTGATATCATAAACAAATTAAGGGAGCATGGAAAAACTTACTCATAAGATCTACGGATAAGGGAAGAGTTTATGACCAAACAAGAGAGAAAGAGGATCACAGGAAGTAAATGGATAATTTTGATTACATGACATCAAAAAGCTTTTGCACACACAAAACCAATGCCACCAATTAACAGAAGGAAAACAGGAAACTGGGGGGAAATTTTATAGCAAGTTTCTCTAATAAAGTTCACCTTTCTCAAATATATTGGGAGTTGAATCAAATTTATAAAAACAAAAGCCATTCTCAAATTGATAAATGGTAGAAAAATATGAATAGGCAGTTTTCAGAAGAAATCAAAGCTATCTATAGTTATATGAAAAAAATGCTCTAAATCACTTGATTAGAGAAATGCAAATTAAAACAACACTGAAGAACCATCTCAAACCAACCAAAGTGACTAGCATGACAGAAAAGGAAAATGGCAAATGCTGGAAAAAGTTGTGAACTGGTCCAACCATTCTGAAGAACAATTTGGAACTATGCCCAAAGGACTATAAAACTGTGTCTCCTCTTTGACCTAGCAATATCACTACCAGGTCTATATCCCAAAGAGATCAAAGAAAAAGGGGAAAAAATCTATGTATACAAAAATATTTTTGTGGTGGTTAAGAATTGGAAAATTGAGGGCATGCCCATCAATTGGGGAATGGCTGAACAAGTTGTAGCATATGATTGTGATGGTAGTACTGTACTATAAGAACTGACAAGCAGGACAGCTTTAGAAAAACCTGGGAAGACTTATATGAAGTGAAACGAACTGACATGAGTAGAACCAAGAGAACGTCATACATAGCAACAATATTGTAACAATGATCAACTGTAAAAGACTTAGCTTCTCCAACGAATAAAATGATCCAATACAATTCCAAAGGATTCATGATGAAAAATGTTATCCACCTCCATGAAGAGAACTGATGAACTCTGAATACAGATCAAAGCATACTTTTTTCCACTTATTTATTTTTCTTGCAACATGACTAATGTGCATATAACTTCATATGTATAATTAATATCATATTGCTTGCCTTTTCAATGAGTGAAGGAGGGGCTAGAGGGAAAGAATTTAGAATGCAAAATGTTTGAAAATGAATGTTAAGATAGAGTTTTGCTAGGAACAGAAGTGAAGTTTGATGGATTACAATTTGTAGAATCCACCCTCTTCTTTTTTTGAAAGTCAGGATATTTGCCTTTCTTCAGTATTGCAGCACCTCTCCTGGTCTTCCTAATATGTCAGTGATCAATAGTGGCTCACATCTTCCCCTTCTTTCAGTATCCTTGGATAGAGTTCATCTAGGCCTGGAGGGCAGATAGATGCTGTCTCATTTATCTTGAGTCTCCATTCCCTGCTAATCAATTTTGTCCTGTCCTTTCCAATCTCAAAATCATTTTCCTTGGAAGAGAAATAAGAAGCAGAGTAAGAGATGAGTACTTCAGCCTTCTAATCGTCACCTATTTATTACCACTACCCAGTCCCCTCTATACAGCAGTCCTATATATTCTTTGACCATTATTTTTTAAAAGCCCTTGTTTTTGAGTATTCATCAAGCTAGTTTGTTCACGTACCCAATTCTTAAAACTCTTCTTACAGAACTATGCTATTCTCGCTTGCCCTTTCATCTTTATTATTTTAAATTTTTTCTTTCTATTGACATATTTTGTTTTCACATCGACTAGATTTCCCCCTTGTATTCCTCTTCTGCCCCTTCTGGGTCATCCTTTATAACAAAGAATTTTTAATGAAAAAAAAAAGAGGAAAGAAGAAAAAAAAATCAGTAAAATTAGCCAACAATCTGATCTGATAGCATATGCTACATTCCAAACCAATAGTCCCCACCCCTATTGCCCATGTCTACAATGGAGAGAAGGTACATTTTCAGAGTTTTTAGCAACCATATTGTTTATATTGTTTTTCTGGTCCTACTTCCCTCACCCTGCACCAGGTCACAAGCCTTCCTATACTTCTCTGAATCCCTTATATTGGTCTTTTCTCATGACACAGTAATATACCAGTACATTCATGCACAATTTATTTAGCCACTCCTCATTCCATAGCTCCTTCATGGTCTCTAGTTCTCTATCACAAAAATACTGTAATTAATATTCTGATATGTAGAAGCTTTCTATCTTTAACCTCCCTGGGAATATAAGTGTAGCAGTGAGATCCGTGGGCCAAAAAAATGACATTGTCACTTCTTCATAGCATAACTCTCAATTGCTTTCCAGAACAATTAGAACAATGCACAGCTCCACCCCACGTACTGGTATGTTTCCATTCCATGGCCCCTCTAACACTGACTACTTCCATCTTTTCTCATCTTTGCCAATTTGGAGCATGTGATATAAAACCTCAGAGATGTTTGGATTCACATTCTTATTAGTGATTGGGAACAATCTTTAACGTAGCTGTTAACAACTTAAACTTCTTCCTTGAGGAACTGTTTATTGATACCCCGTAACTACTTCTATGTTGGGGTCACACATTTTTTAAAAAAATCTCAATAGTTTAAGTTCCCTCCATAGCTTCATTGGTCCTTTTAGGCAGTTTGCATTTTTCCTTTTAATAAGAATTATTACCACTTGTGTCAGAATTTGATTTTTTTCTCAAATTTTTAGAATTTTATTCTCAAAAGCGTCCCTTCGTTTGGGGGCCAATTTCTCCTGCAAAATACTAAGACCACTGGATCTTTATCTACCCCTTACCTGATCTCTTGACTGCCTAGGGCTCCCCTGCTCAGTTAGCTCCTATTTACCTCTAGGACGGAATACAAACCTCCTCTGTTGGGCAATTAAAGTACTTCACATTCTGGCTCCAGCCTCCCTTTCACACATTTCTTCAGTCCAGCCAAACTGGTCTTCTTGCTGCTCTTCACATAAAATTCTATCTCTTATCTCTGAGCACTTTGCACAGCCTTGTAAACCCTTCTCGTTTGAGCTCAGGTCAAGATCCAGTGATGTGCAGACTTTTCTGATCCCCACCCCCCACCCTCAGCTGCTAGTGCCTTTTCTCCAAAAATTACTTTGTATTCATCTTTAAAATAACATACACTTAGGTAAAAGAAGTGACCAGAGAACCCTTTGATCTAATAACTAGGGCACTGTCCATGAAGCCAGCATGCAAACCCTGGTTCCATAAGGATGTAAATGTGCTCTGGCACAGGGTTGAAGAATTGGCAGTTTGGAAGGATGAAGCAATCCCTTACTGGTTCTCATAACCGGGAGCTGTGTCAAAGTGGATTGGAAACTGAGCCAGGAAGAATCACCCACTCAGTATAACAAGGAAAAGGAGAAATGTCTTCGAGTGTCTTTCCACTCAACAACAGGGAGGGACACTTATGGAGGGGATTCATGATTCAGGTGTTAGGACTAGATGACTTCTACAATCCTCCTAAATCTAAAATTACATTGATATTACAAAACTAAGTTTGATTCTAATATGCTCAATCTTCACAGACCAATGCTGATGGAAAACTGGTTATCTGCCAAGAAAACAAGTCGAGGAGAGATGGGCTCAAACAAGCCTGAGTGTGAGAAACAAGGCATCCCTAACAATCCTCTGGTTATCGCAAAAGAAAAGAGTCACAGTCAGACATCTCTACTTGGGATTTATTATCTTATTCTTTAAAAAAAAGAAAAAAGGAATGGGGTAGAATGGAAATAACCCCAAAACACTAAACAGGAACCAAGAACCCAAGAGGTTATAGTCACCCATCCCCACCCTAAGTTCAGCCCTTCCTGAGACCCTGACCCATCCTACCCACCCACCCAAATAAAAAGAAAAACCCCAAGCCAGGAAGAGTGGTACCTGGGACAGTCACTGAGATTCCGGACACAGGGAAAGGGAAGGGTAGAGTCCGAAAAGTAAGGGCTCAAGGTGAGGATTAATGGAGAGGCGAGGCTCTGGAAGAAAAGTCTGGGCCAGAGACATCGGGGCAAGAATAGGAGGGCAGAGAGCAGGGTGCTTCCCTCCTGGCTGTTGCTGCTGTTGCTGCCGCCACAGTCCCCAGGCCCTTCAGAGGGAACGTCATGGTTTGTCCTACAGTCCACATTCCCAGTCCAGGAGAAGCCTCATAAGCCTAACTCCAAGTCCTCCAACTCTTCTTCTAAGGCCCCCCTCCTTGCCAGTTTTTCTAACTGCTCTCTGCTGGGATGGCTGATCTCCCCACTCTGGATCCGTTGCTGCAGCTCCACTATCTGACGAAGTTTCTTCTTCAGATTCTTGATCTTCTTGGCTTTCTCGGTGGTGGAGAGTGTGTCAGGTTTGTCAGGGTTTGGTGCAGGAGTGGCTCGGGGAGCAGGGGGCACACTTGGCAGCTGTGCTGGTTCCTTCAATGATACTTTATCCAGAGTCCGGCTCAAGGTCTCTACTGCCCCCTTCCCTTGCTGCTGCCGCCTCTTCTCCTTGCGTTTCAGGTTGCGTTTGGCAGTCTTAGAAAGGCCTGGTTCACCACTGTCTAGCCGGGGTGGAGTTGGTACCCCAGCCTCAAGGCTCAGCCCAGGAGGTAATTCAGGTTTACTCTTGAAGAACTTTACATACTTGTTTTCATACCTGAGAGGAACAAAAGCTGTCAATATGTCTTCAGTTCCCCTTCGTCCTAAGCCTGACTTTCTCTCCACACCAGTCTGATTTCTTTCTTCTCATCCCTGCCCTAGGGAAACCAGTTTCCCCTCCCTTTCCTCCCTTCCCTTCATTATAACTTGCAGCCCAGCACAGGTGTTATGGAGGTCTATGAAACTCTACCCAGCCCTCTGGTGGTAATGATAACAAGCATTACAGGAACTCTTACTCTGACTTGGAAGATCAGTAAGAGCCTTCTGCCTCCTTACCCTACTCCTGCTCTCACATCCTATCCAAGGTCTAGATTACATCTCTTCGGAATCCAAGAGAAAAATCCCCCACCACCTACACATCACCCTGCTTCTCCTGGGATAAATTACCAGCCCTCTACCCCTCCCTAGACCAACCACATACACAGGAACTTCCTCCTGGGGAACGTAACCTTCTTTCACTTTCCGCTGCTTCCTCCAGGTCCCGTCCGGTCGCTGAGTTGAAGCAATATATTTACCTAGAACAGGATAAATCAGGTTATGAAGACAATCCTTCTTGTTTTCAAAAAGCTCCAGAAAAAGAATTAAATCCTTCAAATTATTTAACTGTGTTAATTTTCTTTTAAGTATTGCTTGTCTACTCTATTCAACTGATCCATTTTTCTATTTTTTTTTAAACCAGTACCAAACACATGCTGGTTATCTATCAATTACTAATGGGGAAGGGACTCCTCATTTGATAAGACCTGCTTGGAAAATTGTAAAGTTGTGCAGAGGAAGACAGGTTCAGGCTATGCATGCACCTTGCACCATTTGCCATGATGATGATCAAATGGACGAGCAATTTAAACGTAAAATGTCTTATCATTTTAAAAAATGGAGAGAAGTGATCAGAAAAGACAGAAGACAATTTTGTTATGTAAAATTTTCAAGCTTTTGAATGAAAAAAATGCAGTTAGAATAAAAAGAAGTTGTAGAGTGGAGAAAAAAAACCTTTGCATCAAAAATCTCAATTAAAATTTTAATATCCAAGATAAACATGGAATTAGTGCACATATATATATGACTAAACCATTCCCCAACAGATCAAAGGGCTGTAAGAAGACAGGTACACTACAATATTGTTGGCTGAGCTAGGAATTGGTCAAACTGACACAAAAATGTTACTAAACTCTTCATACTCTAACACTAAATTATTTATGACCTAGTGATTCCATTACTGGGCATATACCTTAATGAGGTCAATGACTTTGACAAGGAAACATCCTATCTATGCCAAAATAGTCATAGCCACACTTTTTTGAAGTAGCAACAACCTAGAAACAAAACGGGGAACAAATGAACAAGCTGTGATAAATGGATGTAATAAAATATTATTGTGCAATAAAAATAATAAATACGAAGAATCCAGAGAACCATGGAAAGAGATGTATTGATTTAAGCAGGGGCAAGGAAAGAACCTGTAGAATTCACACAATGACTACAATTATCTAAATGAAAATGATGCAGAAAGTCATCAGAAATCAGAGTAAATGCAATGACTGGTGTTGGTTCTAGATGACTGTGACCTGGGAATTTCTTTCTCTATATCCTCAGACTTTAGCACAATGTCTGGCACTTGGGAAATGCTTGTGTACTGACAGACTGAAGACCTCAAATACGGTTTGTTCTCCTTTCCATAGAGAGGGAGTAAACTCTGGATGTGCAGTATCGTATGCTTTTTGACCTAAGATTAGGTCAGTTGCCAAATCCTAACCATTTCTTTGTTACAAGGATGGCAAACAGGTTTATTAGATAATAATTGTTTTTAAAATAAGATAAATAAATTTTTTTTGAAGAGGAAAGAATGAAATTCTATCAATTTCCCTCAGTCACCTACATACAAATATATCTGCACATTATTTCTCATGTCTTACATCACTCTAAATGTACCTGGGTGGCAAACACTGTAAACAAAGTAAAACGTACTGTCCTTTTTCTTTAAAAGCTTGTAATTTACTTGAAGGAGACAAGCCAGACATTAAGTCACTCCAAAAAATACCCTCTTTATCTGAACATTATTGTTCAGATATGTGTTATGCAGGGCAAATGAACACCAGGCTATGCATGTACCATCAAGAGACACATAAAAATGCTGTGAGAGTTCAGAGGAGGGAGAAAATTGCTCCCTAATGGGCTCATCTGGGAAGTCTTCAGGGAAAAACGATCACGTAAGGTGGGATCTGAACAACAGGTTAAATTTTAGAAGGTAGAGATGGAGTATCTAGTCAAGGGGAATGGCACAAGCAAAGGAATGGAGGTAGGAAAGCATGGTGCAGTGTGTCTCAGAAGATGTGGAGAAGTGCTATTTGGCTGAAGTTTAGCTACATGACAAGGGATGTGTAAGTTAGTAAAAACCCTGGGGCCAGCACATGGAGGATCTTCACCTGGCTGAGGCAGTGGCAAATCACCGAGTAACAGAGCAAGAGCTGTGGTTTATAATTACAGCTAACATTTATGTAAGGCTGAATGGCCTGCGAAGCACTTTACATACTATCTCTTTTGAGCCATACAGTAACCCTATGAGATAAGTGCTACTGTCACCCGTATTTCGTAGATAAGGGAACCAAGGCAACTCATCTAACCTAGGATTAAACATCTAGTAAGGGTCTGGGAAAGATGGGCTCAAGTCTTCTTGACTCCAAATCCAACCCTATCTCTATCCATTCTGCCACGTCAAGTGTTGCGCACCAGCGGCCTCTAAACCCTGACTGGGTACTCCATCAACGGAAATGTTTGGGCACATACCCCCAACACGTTTGCTTATTTATAAATTCTATAATACTCCCCTACTAATAATTATAAAAATTATAAAATTTACACAAAAATAGTAATTTTAAAAGGATAAAATAAAGCTAAATTAATAGTTGCTCTAAGTCACTAAGGAGTTAATTGAGTAGGGCAGTGATATGGTGAGAGGTGCCCTTCAGGAGCCGTGAAGAAGGTGGGCTGGAAAAGGGAGCGATGAGGCAGAGACACAAATTCAGAAGTTATTTCAATAGTCTAGGCAAGATGTCATGAAAGCCCTAAACGAGGGTAGTGCTTGAGTGATTGCAGAGAAGGGAAGAGATGCCAGAGGGATTGTGGAAATAGAAACAGTAAGACGTGGCAAATGCCTGGCTATGTGGGGAGATGAGAATTGAGGCACCGCAGATGACATCAAGGTTTTGAACCTGGGTGACTGGAAAGATAATGATATCCTTAATAGGAAGGGGAAAAGTTGTGAATAGGGATGGGTTTGTGGAGGGAAGACATGTAATATATTCTGAGATCTGCTGCAAACTACCCAAGACTGCTCATCCTTTGCAACTCACTCTGACCCACCCAAATGAAAAGGGGGTAGTGGTACTCTTAGCAGGCACTGCTCTAAAGGCTGGAGCCCACCATCTGAGGGGCACCTTCCACAGCCAGTAGGAGAAGTTGCCTGGGTATAGGAGGCAGAATTTTTCCAATGGCAAGAGCTCAGCTGTTGTTATGAGTGACTGGGTCCAGAATAGGTCTAACACTGCCCTGAAGGGCCGATTCCTGGACTTAAGGGTGGGGAAGAGTATGTTGGAAGATTTCATAGTGTGTGTGTGTGTGTGTGTGTGTGTGTGTGTGTGTGTGTGTGTGTGTGTGTGTGTGTGTGTGTGAGAGAGAGAGAGAGAGAGAGAGAGAGAGAGAGAGAGAGAGAGAGAGAGAGAGATAGAGAAAGGTAGGTCCCCTCACAACAAGTGATTGCTGGGAAGGTACCACAGTAACCATCACTTTTGTGGCTACAATTATAAAGGACTTATTAGAAGGCACAGACTCTAAAGGTGTGGAGACCAATTAGGAGGCTATCCCAATAGTGCAGCTGAGAACAATGAGAACTTGGCACAACGGCAGCAAAGGAATGGAAACGGAGTGAATGGTGGATTCTGGGAGGGGTGGAATGGAGATTTTGAAATTTCTTAAATGTGGGGGGGAGGGGGGTAAAAGAGAGGGAGGAGTCAAGAATGTTAAGGAGATTTTGAGCTCCGGTGACCGGAAAATAGCAGATAGGCCAGAATATAGGTCTTCAATGGGATGAAAACTGCAAAGGGGTGGGGAGGGGGTGTTTTAATTTAAAAGGAAAGAAAGATTTAACAATTAGAACTCTCCAAAGGTGAAAAGAGCTTCCTCAAGAGAGAGTGGATTAATGTTGGAACTAGAGAAGAGATGAAAAACATTTCCCTCCTCTCAGCAGAGACAAGGGGCACCACGGGTATACAATGTTACCAGTGAAGTCAGATACAGTTGCTTATGTTGATCAGTTTCTAACAGCTTTCCTCCTTACAAAAGAGCAGGTCTGGCAGGGGGTGGGGGCAGACATGCATAGGAAAATGACTGTGGTGTAAAAAACAAAAGGTATCAATAAACTTTTAATAGATACATACAGAAGGAGTGGGATCCCCTTCAGGGCAGATCTTCAATAGAGGCTAGACAGGACTACTTGTGGGACACGTGTTCAGCATGGACGAGACCTCTGAGGCCTTCCCCTCCCCACTTAGATTCTGAGGACTACCAGGAAAGATGAATACTTCCAATTTGGATATGTCAAGTTTGAGATGTCCACCGACATTTAGGTAAACATGTTCAGCAACTAGTCTGGAGCTTGGGAGTGAGTTCAGGGACAGACACATAGATTTGCACAGAAGTGGTATCAGAAACCACAGGGACAAATGAGATTACCCAGGACCTGGGTACAGTAAGAGAAGAAAAGATGTTGGCGCTTTGGATATTAGTTTAAAGTCAACCCAACAAGCATTCACCGAGCACATACAAAGACAAAGACAGTCCCTGCCCTCAAGCAACTTAGGCTAAGGTCTTGGGGTCACAGGATCCTAGAACTACAGCTGCAAGAGACCTCAAAGGCTATCTAGTTGAACTCCCTCATTTTTGGAAGTAATAAAAACGAGGCACAAAGATTAGGTAACTTGATACTTGGCAAGGGGAATGAATGGGCAGGATTTGCATCCAAGTCCTCTGACTTAATGTTCTCTCCAATGTCTCAGACTACTTCTCATTTGTGTGTGTGTGTGTGTGTGTGTGTGTGTGTGTTGTATGGAATAACATGCACACAGATAAATTCAAAGTCATTTAGGGGGAAGCATCAACAACTGAGATAATCAGGAACTAGAGCCTTGTAGGAACTCAGAGGTTCCATCTGGGAAATAGGAAGAGGAACCACTGAAGTAAACAGAAGGAATGGCCAGGAAGATGATCACATAATGTGAGAGTAGGAAGGGACTTCCATGGCTACCTAGTCAAAATATATATCAAGTCCCATGTTCAAAAGGAATCCACACAACATATGCAACAAGTGGTTGTCCAGACCCTAAGAACCGGGAGGGTATAGTGCTATGAAAACAAAAGAGGAAAGAAGAAGGCATTGAGAAGGGATGTTTCTAGATCAAGAGATGGGGGGAGGGAGGTATAGGTACAGAATGTGGTACATGATGTCAGCTGATGAAGTTGCTTAGTGTATTTTTCTTTGTTACAAGAGCTCACGGTGGGAAAGTGGGGCATATCAGAAAATATGATGGAAAAGAAACAAAAGATATCAATCATAAAAAAAGACCCAAAAGGAGAAGGGATGGTCAATATTTTCTGATGCTGAAGAGGTCAAGGAAGATGAAGCTGAGAAAACATTGTTGGGTTTAGTAATAAGGTTACTGATGACTTTTAGAGAGCAGTTTCAATAGTTTTTGGTAGAAAAGGCAGACTAAGGGTTTAAGAACTCATCAGATGGTGAGAGAGTAGAATCATCAAATATAGATTATTTACTCTGAGAATTCTGATGTTGAAAGGAAGGAGAGTATGGTACCTCGAGGGGGCATAAAGGACAAAGGAAAGGTTTTTAAGAATTAGGTAATATTTATAGTCTAATGGTTAGTGGTCGGGCAAAGACGAGTGAGACAATAGGGAGAGGGAGAAAGAGAGAAGGGAAAGGAGGAAGGAGGGAGAGAGAGAGAGAGAGAAGATGCTTGATAGAGCAATGTCTCAGAGGAGACATGATATATGGTGTCAAAATAATCATCTCTGAGCTTTAACCTTGGTGAGGAAGAGAAATACCTCTGTTTCTGAACCAGGAGGAAAGGAAGGAACAGTGGAAGACCCTAAAGAATTTTATAAAGTGTGGTAATAGAGAGTTAAGGTTCTGGGTCTTTTCTGAATAGAGGCAACCCAAGTCACCTGCCAGGGGGATGGAAGTAGGGGTAAGGTTTTGTCACCTTAAAAGGAAAAGCTGTTGTGGAGAATGAAATAGGGAAACAAGAAGTGAATAAAAAGGACTCCTGTGCAGCAAAGTAAAAAGCACATTTGGCACACCCTAAAAACCCTAGGGATTCTTCATATGAGCACACTTAACATACAATTCAATTGTATGTAGTTGATAATATTTGTTTTAAGCATCTGTTACAAACAAGGAATCATGCTAGAGCAGCGGTTCTCAACCTGTGGGTTATGGCCCCTTTGGGGGTCAAAGGACCCTTTCACAGGGGTTGCCTAAGACCATGGAAAAACACGTATTTCCAATGGTCTTAGGAACCGAGACACCGCTCCTATATCAATCTCTAGGCAGGTCCGCCCACATGCAGACACGCCCATATACGAGTATTAAAGGGTTACAGCATTAGGAAGGTTGAGAAACACTGGGCTAGATCCTGACAATACAAAGTTTAATTTACAACAGTGCCTTGCCTTAATAAGTTTACATTCTACCGGTGTTCCAAGTAGGGAGGACACAATATACAGATACTGAAGTAGTATAAAATAAGGGGGATCATATAGTATATGTAGGAATATACAGCTAACTATAATAAAAAGTAGATTGGGATGTGGGTAAAAAAGAGATCCAGACAAAGTGCTTTAAAATAATAAGAGAAATAATACTTTCAGCTGTGTGTGAGGATGGGGGTGGGCGTGGGGGTGGAAAGGGAGGACTCAAGAAGGTGTTTTAAAGGAGGTGGCAGCTGAGCTGAGTCTTGAAGAAAGGATTTTGCGAGGTAGAAATGAAGAAGCAGTGCATTCTAGGAATGCTGGAGGATTTGTATAAATGCATGGAGATAGGAAACAGCAGATCAAATTCAGCAAACTGCTCATAATCCAGCTTCAGGGGGCATAAAGGGGAGTAAGGTAAAATAGGGTTGAAAAGGTAGATTGGAGCAGATTATGGAGAACACTGAATGGCTGGCAGAGGGAGGGATTTGTCTTTAATCTCAAAGGCAACAAGGAGTCACTGAAGGTTTCTGAGTAGAGGAGAGACAAAGTCAAACTTGTGGTTTAAGAAACTCCTTCTGACAACTGCCTGAAGGATGGGTTGGTAAGAGGAGAGACCAGAAAGAGGAAGGGAAATCAATCAGATTATTACAAAGGACTTCATTCGAGAAAGGTGATGAAGAACTGAATTAGAGTAGCAGCAGTACAAGTAGAGAGTAAGAACCAACAGAAATGGGGCAACTGCCTGGATGCTGGGGATGGAAAAGAGGGGAAGATTTCAAGAAAATTCAGAGGTTCTAAGGTTAAGAATCCAGGGTGGTGGCATTTTCAAAAATCAGAAAATCTGGAGGAAGGACAAATTTCATGGGAAAACATGTTGAGTTCAGTTTTAAGAGAGCCTAGGATGTTTTTAGGGAGTAGGTGGAGGATGAATCAGCAAAGAAAAGAGAAAAAGAGTAATGGGAGAAAGGTAGAGAAACAAAAAAAACCCAGCAGGACATAAGAGCATCTAGTAGGAGGGATAATCAAGTGTTTAATGCAGCAAAAAGGTCAAGAAGGATGAGAATTAAGAAAGACCACTGAATCTGACAATTAAAATCACTGGCCAGTTTTAATGTAATGGTGGGGTCAAGTGGCTAGAGCTAGACTGAAAGGGGCTGAGTGAACGGATGGGTAAGTGGAAGCATGCAGTATTGACTACTCGTTCTTCTACTCTAGCTGCAAGAAATAGAGAAATGGGAAATAATTTGAAGGAATGGCAGAATGAAAGGCAGGTTCTTTAGAGGAGATCTGGGAATATTTTTAAGTATCAGTAAATAGTCATGTAGGGAGAGGTTAAAGAGAAAGTAACTAATTCGGAAGCTCCCAAAGGAGACTGGAAGGAATGGGGATCAGGGGCACAAATGAAAGGGTTGACCTTGGCAGAGAAAACACCTCATCCACTGAAACTACAGCAAAGGAGAAAAAGGTAAGGTTCTAAGGATGGGGGATGAGAAAACTTAGGAATGATAACTGTCATAGTCTCAGTATAGGAGGAATGGAGGTTATATGTTGAGAAAGAGGTAGATCTGGAGTTGGAGGTTTTAAAAGACAGAGTTTGGAAAAGTCACTGTAGGGAGTCAAAGATGACAGCAGTGAGAGCTCAGTTAAGGTTAGATAACATGACTTTATAGTGTATCCAGTATTGATTTCATGACTTATGCAACATCTGCTCTACATGGGGACACATACACCACACGTACTCTACACATATTTTCTGTATATTTTTGTCTTGATAAGGAGGCTAGAAGTTTCCTCCCTCTGGTCCTTGGGCAGAACGGCTGACCAGTACCAGTACCATCTAAGGATGAGACCTCACTTTCTCCATCTCTGTCTTCTCCCAGGACCTCATCCAGCACAAGGCTGCTGCCTATCCCCCAGCAGGCCTTCATGCAATTCTTCTCTATAGTTTAGTGAGACAGAGAGCTGAGGAAGGGTGACATTAGTAGTTTGACTACCAGGCTGAGTGCAGAGACCCGTGTTCTGGTCTTAGCACAGTGCCTGGCACACAGTGGAAAGTTAGTTAAGTGCTTGTTGACTTGACTTGACTGATCCCTTCCCTGCCCAGGCTGACAGTTTCCCGGGGAAGGTAGAGGAGATGCTTAAAGCGGCCCACGTTGGCGATTAGGTCTTCCAAGAAAAACCTCAAAGAGTTGGTAAAAGGGAGCAAGGGCCACAAGTTAAAGAGTCCTTCCCAATCCTTCACACCTAAGGTGGGTGAAGCTAAAGTGGGGGTGGGGGGAGACCAGGAATTGGAAGGGACACGGGCAGAGCTCCGCCGGCTGGCGGACCAAAGGGGCTCCGGGGGCCAAGTGGAGATTCCTGGGGCTCAGCGGAGGCCCGGAGACCAGCCCTGGCCAGCAGAGACCTTAGCCTAGAGTTTGGGTGACCGGAAGCAGAGGGACCCCGGCGCCACAGGGCCGGAAGGGGGCGCAGGTGCAGCCCCGAAGGAGCGAATGAATGGGGTAGGCGGTCCGGGGGGGCGGGAACAGGGGAGGGGCCCCGGGATGGGCGGGGCGCAGGTCCCTTCCAAGTCCGCCCTCCACCTCTACCCCCACCCCCCCAGAGGCCCGGGGAGAGGAGACTCTGCATCGCCCGCACTCACCGCCGGTCTCGTCAGTTACATAGGGAGTCGCCATCTTGGAAACGAGAACCACTTCCGGCGTGAGTGACAACCTCCCCCAGGACCCGCCCCCTTCTCCACCGGAAGTGGAGTCCAGGCCTGGTCGCGAGCTGCCATTTTCGTCTTAAAGAGACAGCGCCCTTGGACTTCATGCCCCGGGCTAAGGGAGGGCCGAGGAAGCGGCGGGGGTTATTAAGAGAGGACGGTACCTTTCAGCTCGTCCTCCGGAACGGGCTGGCGGCTGGACGACATCCCTGGCCGGGCGGCACCGCACAGGCAGAATGGAGAAAGGGAGACGCTGCAGGCCGGGCCGCCGGCGTGCGCGACCCGCCGAGAGTCGGCGCTCGATCAGTGTCTGTGGAATGAATGAAACAGGAGGCCTGAGGCCGTTTCCCTGCGCAGGAGGAGGCTTGGCCGCCGAGATCCTCGCGGCTGGCCTCCGGGCCCCCGCGCCGGCCGCCTCCACGAGACTCACCGGCTCGGCAGAGGCCGGAGATCTCGGTTCAAATTCTGACCCCGCTCCTTCTTCCCCCGGTGACCTTGGACTAGTCTCGCCGGAGGGGCTGGGCTCGCTGACCTCCCCTTCGCTCCCTTCCGGCCTAAGCCTCTCCTCTCCCCCCCAGCCTCAGTTTCTGCCCAAGATTCCCACCTCTCGGTCTACGGCTCTACCCCGAGGGTGCGGGAAGAAAGAGACCGCGGGAAGGAGGGAGGGGCGTGATCGGAGGGGTTGGGCTTGACCCTGCAGCCCTTCCAGCACTCCCCATGTCTGCCCTTCTCCCCTCCCCTTTTACTAACTACAAATCTTCCCGCCCTCGCCCTCTTCCCCCCGGCGAAATTCCATCTACACTTTCTCCCCCGGAGGCGAGGCGGGGGAGGCCCCTGGCGGTTTCCTTCTCTCTCCGGTCTTCGATTTTCTCCTCTCCTTTCCCCCCGCCCCACCCCAGCCCACCCCTCACTGTCTGCGGATAGCTGACATTTATGTAGCACTTTACCACGGAACGTGTTTCTGCCCCATCTTCTGCTTTGGGCCAAAAGTCCTCCCTGCGGAGGAACGGGAGGGGGGCGACCCGAGGCAGTCGGGACAGAATTCAGTCGCTTGGGAGCCTTTTTTTTCAAACTGAGTAATAGTAACAATATACCACATAAGAACCTTCCGTGACTTAGAAATCCGACTATTGAAGGTCCCAACCTAACAAATCAGCAGTTTTCTTCTTCCACCCTGCCGCGGCTGCCCAGCTAAGATGACTGCCGAGTAAGCTGGAATACTGTTTTGCATTTAATTTGCAACGATTAACTTGTATACATTCCTTCCCCCAATCCTCTCCCTCCTAATGTTTCCATTCTATTCTCTTCCACACACCCACATCCGTAGTAGCCTTTCTGCAAGAAGCTGCGGGGGAACCTGGAAAAACTGGTAGAACTCAGTGGCTCTTTGGCATAGTCTCTCCTGGCTAGGGTCACCCTTTCAGTTCAGTCTCTTTGCAAAAGGGAAACTCCGGAGACCTACAGCAGCTCCCCTCGGGGCCTGGATAAGCTGGTGCCAAGTGCCCCTCCTCTTGTACCTCTTTCCACCCCCAGACTTCCTGCCCTAACTTTGGGGCTGGCAGGAAGTGAAACTCACTTGTTGGGGGACTTGCGGACCCTAGCCTAGGCTGGGGTGTGGCTCTCGCCCCGACCAGAGGAGGAAGGGAGAAGTGGGGGTGGGGGTAGAAATGAAGCTGTTGTTTTTTCCTCCCTTTGTTCGCTGTGGTTTCTTTTTCTCGCTCCGTTTTGTGATGTGGCAGATAAGAGGAAATGTGCACCTGGGCCACGGTGCAGCGAGCCTATTGATTATACCCATCTCCCACACATTGCCCCAGGGCAGTGGAGGCTGGGTGGGATGGGGGAGAAAGACTGAAGAAGGGGCATACACTAAGGTAATTCACTGAGGGTCTCAGAAGGAGTTAAGTTCCACTGAGGGAATGAGAGCCACTCACCCTGGTTCCCCACGTTGAGATCCCCTGTAATTTCCGTTCTGTGGCTCCAGCTCTTAAAAAGGGAGCTGTCAGAATGGGATATAGGTATAGTGAGATCAGGAATGACATTTCTGCGCTGCTGGAAGCTTTCAAAACACTGTCTCTTCCAGAACCCTGGGAAGTAAGTAGTGCAAGTAATATTGCCATTTTACAGGTAAGGATTCTTGAAGCTCCTAGGGGAAGGGAAGAGAGAGGAATACGAATTTATATGGATCCTACTGTGTGTCACCTGCTTCATAAATATTACCTCATTTGATCCTCATCGGAACTCTGTGAGTTATCCCTGTTCATATCCCCATATTACAGTTGAGGAAACTGAGGCAAGTGATTTGCCCAGGGTCACATAGCTAATGATAATAATAATAGCTAACATTTATAAACTGTCTACTATGTGCCAGGTACTATTCTAAGCCCTTTACAAATACCTCATTTGATTCTCACAAAAACCCCATTTAAGGCTGGATTTGAACACAGGTCTTCCTGACTCCAAGCCCAGCACTCTCTCCACTGCTCCACCTGGTGCCTCATAGATGCCTTGCCCATGGCCACACAGCTAGACTCAAACCCCAGCCTTTTGACTTAAAGTTCTCTGCTTTCCCCACAATACGACACCTGGCATCCTCATGAATATTCTTTGCTGGGAAAAGAGATCTATAAGGACATAGGAAAGAGAAGAAAGTTCAACCATTTCCTAGGATGGAGAACTTTTTGACCTGTGATTTCATTGCTGCAGGGAGCTCCGAGTATAGGAAGCTTCTCTATCCATGCAGGTTTGGCAGTTGGTCTCTAATTTAAAAGTTGCCTCACACGCTGAAAGTGGAAGTGACATGCCCATTGTCTTGGAAGAGACTGAAATCTTAGGGACGGCACTTGAAGGAACAAAGGTCTTCCTAACTGCTAGGCTGGGTTTTCTATCCACTTTACTACTATGCTTCCTCTTACAACATTGTAAATTTAATGCGTACAGTATTTTATAGGTAGGAAACTAAGAATAAAGCAGAGGGGTGAAATTTTTCTCAGTTCTCACAGCTGTGAGACCACACATAAGTTACTTCACTTTGAATCTCGGTATTCTCATCTACAAACGAATAATGTGCCCTTCCTCATTGGGGCATCATAAGGACTGTTTTTCAAAACTTGAAATTTGCTATGGAAATATGAATTTTGTTTTATTCTCTCTAAAGGTGGGAGGGAACAGAGAGAGACTACATAGTCTTTCGTCTCAGAAACCTGCCCCAGATATCTAGCTAAGATAACCAGCAGCAACCTCTTCCTACCAGAAACTTTTTACTTTGCAGCTTCCTTTCTGGGGAACATAAGGGAGGATCCCACAAGTGTGTCTGTATTGGGGCTAAACAGGAACTTCTTAGATATCTTTTTCCAATCCCATTAAAAAATATCCTATTTGAAGAGGCTGGTCTATACAACTTTCCTATCCCAGACTTCAAGGCAGGTATGAGAGAAGAGATTCCGGGAAATAGTAGTTGGTTACTCTGCCTCACTTTAATAAGGGAAGAGAATCCTGGTTATTGGAGATAGGGTGGGATTGGAGAGAATCCTTACACCTATAAGTCGAGTCCAAAGGCTTTTACCTCTCTTTTCTGGTCTTCTAGCCCCACTATCTACTGGGGTCCCAAAGTGTTTTCTCTGCTGAAGTATCTCTTTCTGGGACACAGAACCAGTCTTCCCAAACTACCCATTATGAGGCATGAGAACCCAAATTTTTATTTTCATTTCTCATTTCTGGTCAAGCATGAATAGTCATTCAGTTAAAGTGGCAGATAAGAGGGGCGGGGAATAGACGTGGAATAAAGAGATTAGAGGAAAGTGTTGGACAAACACCTGTACTCCACAAAGTAAGGTGGAATTGAGAGATGGAAATGTTCCCAGAATAGGGAGATGGTGTCACTTGGGGTATGAGAAATCTAGGGTTTGGCAGTTTGTGGAGTGTGAGGTATATAGCATGAGGGTCTAGAGATTCTCTGAAGTTGTGGTCAAGTGAGGAGCCTAGGTCTGAGCTCCCTTAATCTGATGTGATTTTGAAGGTATCTCTAGTGATTGAAATCCATGGACTCGGAAAAAATGCTTGAAAATTACCTAAGAGAGGAGGTAGCCAAAGCTCTCAGAAGATGATTTAAAGCCAGAAGGGAACTTAAGAGGCATCTGGTCCAACCCCCATTTTACAGATGAGAGAAATGAGGCCCAAGGAGATTCAGTGCTTAAAGTCACCCAGGTATTAAGCTAAGAATTGAACAAGTCCTCACCCTACCCATTTCGGCTACAAGACACTGCTTCCTATAGGAAAAGGACAACCGAGGAAGAGTGGGGCGGTGTCCTCTTTGCCCCTCAGCTTTTCCCCCTATCTCTGGTCCTTCAGGGTCAGGGAAAGGTGAAAATGGGAAGGGACGTCATTGGGTGATCTAGAAATAAAAAGAAAAAAATGGGGAGGAGAACTGGAGGATTTGCAAAGGTCGGGGACTTGGCTGTAAGAATGAGTAACAACGTCACGAAGATCATCGAGGGCAACTGATCCATCTGGAGACTCTAGATGTCGGGAAGCAGCAAGCCCGCTAGGTCCCTGACGTGGGCTGGGGAATGGGGAGAGAACTGGGGGATGGGGGCGAGTCCCGCTAGGCTTGAAGGGAGGCAGCTAGAGGCTGTGTCGTCAGTCTCTGGGCGGCCCTCTGGAGGCAAAGCCCGCCCCGCCTGGCTCCCAAACCCAGCTCGGGCTCTAGCTCTGGCTCCCAGCTCCAGCGCCGGCGGCGCAGCACCCTCCCGCGCAGCCCCGCTCTCCTTAAGGTAAACTCCATAAACCCCTCATTAACTCTCCCACTCCCCTCATCTCCAGGGGAGGGGCCGGGAGTGAAGGCCTGCGGGGTGTCTCCAATTAGTACGGCGGGAACAGTCTGAGCAAAACCTTGGGATTGGAAAGAATCGTAGGCTGGGGAGGGGAGGCGGGGGAAGGATTGGAGACTGGGGATGTTGGGGGGAAGGGAGTGGATGATCAGCCCTGGGTAGGGAGCAAAAGTGGAGGGCTGGGAGGAGTGAACCTAGGCACCTGGCTTCCTTGGAGGGAAGAGCTGTGGTGGTTCCAGGAGTTTCAGGGGTGGGAGTAAGGACATGCCCTGCCCCTACCCAGTAGCGACCCCTCCCTCCTGGATCTGGGTGCGATTTTACACTTTGCCTTCAGGCAGTACCACCATCTCACCCCACCCCCTCCCCTGGCCGAATTTATAGTCCTACGGAGTCTATGTTCTATGTTACCCTTTTTATGAGGGAGAATTAACTTGGTAGGCAAATCTTACCACTCTTAGCCCCAACTTTTATTCTAGTGTTCCCTGAGGGTGAAGTGATTTAGAAATCCTTAATCTAAATCTCTGCCTCCCTCGTACCCACTTGGCATCCAAAACATAAGCCCACTGACTGGCGTAGGGACTAGTGGAGGTGCCTGACAGTCCCAAAGCTGTCGTTCACAACCCAGGTGGCCTAGCTTCCAGCCATCCTTTTCCAATGTTCCCTTCTCCAAGACTGACTTCTGAGCTCAAAGCCTCCATGGCCTTGGGAGCCTCCCTTAAAGGTTAAGATATATTGTTTCATATAACAATTTGTTTCAAACTTCTTGAATATTTTTTAAGGGAAAATACTAAATGTCAAAATGTTTTGAACATAGCATTATTTCTTTCAATACCAGTCTCTGTAGGCAAAAGAAGAGTTAAAATAAGGGTAAAAATGTAGAAGCAGTGTAATAGAGTGGAGAACACACTCGACTTGGAATTAGAAAACCCAGGTTCTAGTCTCTCCGATAACCAGCTGGAAGATGTGTGACCTTGAACACAAGTCACAACTTTAGTGCCTCAGTTTTCTCAGTTCTAAGTGAAGGCAAGGGGAGTTGGACTAAATGATACGTAAAGTCTCTTCCATCTCTGACTGACTCCTTTCCTTACTTTGCTGAACCTGGAGAGCCTGAGGAAGGGGGAGGGGAGGGAAGGATGAGTCACAGAATGAGGAGGGCAGCAGACATGCCCTGCCCCTACCCAGGCTTTTGCTTGGACTAGCCCAGCTTACAATTAATCAGGAGATTGTAACCAGGCAGGGCCAGAGGAACTCATGTACCCAAATTCCTAAACTCTGTTGTAGCCATTGACTGATTCTTACCAGATCCAGGACTGACAATTCCCAGTCTCTGCAAGCATGTCACTTTATGCCTCTCTTATTCGCCGCCCCCCCCCCACTCCAAAAACCCTCCAGGGTTTTCTAGATAGTCTGGTGCCTCAACTAGCTCTTACCAGGGGTGGGGAACCTGCAGTCTCAAGGCCACATGTGGCCTTCTAGGCCCTTGGGTTCAGCCTTTTGACTGAGTTCAAATTTTATAGAACAAATCCTTTTATTGGGGATTGTTCTGTGAAGCTTGGAGTGAGTCAAAAGGCTACACTTGGGGACCTAGAAGGCACATATGGCCTCCAAGCCAAAGGTTCCCTACCCCGTTAGACACTTAAAGTTCCAGGGACTAGTTTTGCCTCATCTGAAGACTATGAGGTCCCTCTGCACAGGGGAAGCTGAAAAACCTTGGCTGGGCGCTGGGGTACTTAGATTATGGACCTTGGCTTTAGCAAGAGTGGGCAACTAGATGCACTAGTGGGCTGTCCCGCCTTCCCATTCTTCTTTGACATAGGTTTTGGTCTTCCCCAGCTTGCCAATCAGGTACCCTTAGGAGACAGATTTGGACTGAGTTTCTTTAGATCCTTTCACCCTCTGGGAAATCAGAAGTAGTTATTCGAGATTAAGGGTGGTGAGGTAGCACAGTTGGGGGATGGAAGAGAGGGTTCTTAAGGTATGGAGAAATTTAGAATGGTCTTCTATGCTGTGTTGGGGAGTGCAGGGATTTCCTGGAGTTTCATTCTTCCTAAGTTAAACAGCTCCTGTTTCCCACTCTCCTATATGGCACCATATAGGTTCTTTTCACCCTTTTACCTCAGTTTCATCTTCTAACTGAGGCACCTTTGGATCCTGGGACAAAAAAGAAAAGGCTAAGAAAGAAACTGCCTGTTCCTTGCTCACCTTTCCCTGACACTTCCCCATTGTCCCTCTTTCTAAATGGTATTCTCTGGATGTGTAGGGGAAAAGGTGGGAGAAAACACTGGGTGGACAGAAATAGAGCCTTCTATCTGTGCTCAGAGTAGAGGAAGGAGAGTTGGTGTTTGTGGAAAGGAAGCTCATTAACTCAACCCGATCTTAATTAGCTATGACATTATGTCTTGTTAGCTATTGATAGCCATTAGAGCTAATGGAAACGGTGGCTCCAGGACAGGGTATACCACGGTCACTGTTGAGAATAGCCCTTTTTCTTCACAGCAGCAGGAGGTTCTAGGCCAGTCCTAAGGACTCCCAAGGAGCCTCTGAGAGCTTCAACTGCAGACATTGAGGGGGTGGGGAAGAACCAGGAGAGGGCAGGCTGGGAGATAAAAGCTGAGGTTGAGAATAGAAAAGCTCTAGGGAAAGGCTAAGTTGGAGTAGAAAGGAGAAACTGAGAGGAAAATGAGCACAAATTTCTTGCTACCACAGGAAGGAAAAGAGCCAGGGTCACCCCTGAAGGTTTCAACTGCCTTCCTGGGGTACTGTCCCTTCCTTCCCTTACCATACATTCCTTAAGACAAGAGAAGAAGCTCCCAGAAACTTCCTTTCAGGGATCCTTTAGAAAGAAACATAATCTAGTCCTCTATGTCTCCTGCCTTCTCAGCAGCCTAATTCAATTCGATAAGCATTTCTTTTGCTCTAGGCACCCAGCTGGGCGCCCGAGATACAATAACAAAAAAGTAAACAGACTCTGTGCTCAATTAACTCCTTTCTTTTTCCCTAGTGTCAACAGTCCAAAGTTAGGGAGGTTAAAACTAGGGGTTCCGAAGACGTGTTCAGCCAGGGAAGGATAAGGCCTCCCACCCATCTCCACTGCTCCCTAGTTCCTTTTTCCTGAAGTTCGGGAAGCTAGTTACAGTGCCTCCCTTCCCTACCAACTCAGGGTCCAATGTCTTCTCCCTCTCCAATAATCAAGGGTAGATCAGTGGGCAGGACGGGGATCAGAACCTCATGCACTTCATGATTCAGGGGTGCTTGAGGTAATTGCCCGGTGGGTAACCGTGCAGTCCCAACTGAATTTGGGACAACAGAGAGCAGCAGGTGGATGGGGGTAGGGTCAAAACACCTCAAGGTGGAAGGTGGAGCTAGATGGAAGTGTGGGCAGACCTCCATCACCATTTTAAGAACCAGAGAGAGACTTCTCTCCAGGAGAAACACCAGGCTGTGGGATGTACAAGAGGGATGGTAGAAACCAGAGACAGAGAAACAGCTAAACAAAGAGAGGTGGGGGTGGAGGAAGGAGCAGAGGAGTTGTTTCCTCCAGCAGGCCAGGAAGAGGTAGAGAGGGAGGGAAAGAGACACAGGTACCAACACTAACACCACCCTGCATCTCACCCCTGGCCAACCATACTATTGTGTGTCTTTCCTTCGGTATCCCCCATCCCAACGTGTACTCTGAACCTCTCTGTAGGAAGCTCAACCTTCAA
This sequence comes from Pseudochirops cupreus, assembly GCA_028627135.1. Taxonomy (NCBI): domain Eukaryota; kingdom Metazoa; phylum Chordata; class Mammalia; order Diprotodontia; family Pseudocheiridae; genus Pseudochirops; species Pseudochirops cupreus. The sequence continues at coordinate 382,290,316 of CM053581.1, read as the reverse complement.
TTGTTCTGCCAACTTAGGAAGCAAGTGGAAAGATGTTGAAGAACTGGGGCCCCTTGAGCCCCAAGGACTTCGTCCAACTGCAGGAGTATATGGAATGTGAGTCTTCTGCCTCTTCCCCATTCTTGGGATCCCCTACATGACCTCCATTTCCAAAGATGCCACCTGGCCCTCAGTCTTCCAAGTAACCTTGAGCTGTCCTATGTCATGATCAGGACTTGGGGAAGGAAGCAAGTGACTGGGGTTTCAATCACTGATCCCTTGCTCTGTGCCTCAAAACTTTCTCTAATTCCTTATTTCTTGGTTTCTCTGTGTGTGTGTATGTGTGTGTGGTGTGTGTGTGTATGTGTGTGTGATGTGTCTGTGTGTCTGTGTGGTATGTGTGTCTGCCTGTCTGTCTTTCTCTGTATCTGTCACTGTGAGTAGCAGAGTTTATTTCTCTATGGACTGTTCTTTTGGATGTTACTTCCTCTCTATGCGTCTCACTTTCCTTATCTATTGAACTAGATTTTCTTTAAGGTGCCCTCCAACTCCAGTGATTTTAGGGCAGATCTGTATATTGAGGATGAGAGGAGATTCTGCCCTGAATATAACTGTTCTCTCCCCCAGATTCAACCAAGAAAGTCAGTGATGTCCTAGCTCTGTTCAATGAAGATGGAGAATTGGCTCAATATCTCCAGGGAGATGTGAGAGGCATCTGCAAAAACTTTTCCCTGCTCCCACTCCCTTCCCTGTGGAATTCCTGATATTCCTTCCACTTCCAGACCCCCCACTTCCAGGGATCACTTTCTATTCCCCCTATTTTGTGCCCCTCCCTCACAGAATCCTACATCTTGTCTTTGTTCCTCTGAGGCCCTATTTCCCACAGAACTTCCCAGCCTCATCCCCAGACCTTTCTTTGACTCCCATAACATTAAGGGTGGAAAGATGAGGAATAACTTGCTGAGTGAAGAAATACATTCTTGACCCAGGTGATCATGGTCCACCCTAAGATACCCCCAAGCTTTCCCATTACCTCTAGCTCATCATTCCTTGTTCTTTAACCAGATCCCTGGGGTAATTCCCATTCCTATACTAGTCCATAGGGTATGAAGGGTTTCAGCTCTTCCTGAAAGCCTACCTAGAGGTGAATAATGTCCCCCCACAACTGAGCCAAGCACTTTTTGGATCCTTCCAGACCATGGAGTCTCAGAAACAGGACGAAGAACAAGGTATAGAACTGGGAGTTAGCAAGTGCTAAGCCTTAGAAGCAAGATCAAATCAGCATGGGGTCTGGTGTAATTCAACTGATAATCTTTGCTCAGACTATTTGGAGAAGGGAGGGGTGATTTAGACTATTATATGACTGGAGAGGACAAAGGTAATGGAAGGGATGGGCTAGAAAGGAAGCAGACTAGCTGGATCAGAGGGAACCTCTGACCTTGCTGAACTATCCTCCAGAAGTATCCCTGATCTGTCTCAATGATGTCTCCTGCTACTTCTCCTTACTGGAGGGTGGACGGCCAGAAGACAAGCTAGAGTGTGAGTCATCAGAGCAAGGGAAATATGGGGGGAGGGTTGGGGTAAGGGAAAAAGTTGGAGAATGTATTTCTAGCCATCCTCCCCCCACTCTTCCAGGATTCCTAGTCACTGATTTGTCCATAGAAAGAGGTAGAACCCCTAGGAATGGGCTTCAGGTCCCTCTTACCACTCCCCTGTTTCCTCTAGCTTTCTCTTACAAAGCCCTTTTCAGGTATAATACATAGCTTACTCTTATCATTAGTTATATGTTCATAAATGTATTGGCTCCCACAGCAGACTTTCTGAGGGCAGTTTATCTCTCTTACCTCTTTATCCTCCAGAACAGAACTGTTCATTCAGGGAGGTTTAGGATAGGATATGGGAATGGCCTCCACAAACTGACCCTAGCTCTGCCCCCCACCCAATTCACAGTTACCTTCAAGCTCTATGATACAGACAGAAATGGACTCCTGGACAGCTCAGTGAGTTCTGAAGACTGGGGAAGGGGGTGGGTAGTGGGTAATAGATATATTTTTGGCTCTGTTCTCCCTTCCTTGAGCCCCTATCCCTTGCAGGATCCCCAGGTGCAGATGATGCCAGGGAAAGAAGTTGAGTTTTCTGGGCAGGGTGGTGGAGTAGGTTCTGGCATAAAGGGCATGGGACAAGAAGTAAGAATTGTCCTCACTCAAAATCTCCTTGCTCTAGTCCCTCTGGCACCACAAGATTTCCACAGGCAGATAAGACTATGGGGGAGGCAGATCTAGAGATGGGGACTTGAGTACTTTGGACCCCAATAAAGGGCTTAAGGGGAAATCAGCACAGGAGTGTGAGATTTGATCCTGGCTCTCCCTAGGAAGTGGACAGAATTATCACCCAGATGATGCGAGTGGCAAGATATCTGGATTGGGATGTAACTGAGCTGAGACCAGTAAGGCAGTTTTTTCTTTCCCCATCCCTTTCTGCCCTGTCCTTGTATACTGTCTCCTACCACTTCCCCATGGACTTTGTACCTGTTTCATTCTCCTGTCCGATGAGCATCCTTGATATCTGGGTTGGGCTAAGCTCCTCAAGTTGGGAATCTTAACTCAGAAAGTCTGTATACATGAAATCTTTTTTTTTTTCTTGACCCCCTTCTCTAATATTCAGATTCTGCAGGAGATGATGAAAGAGATTGACTATGATGGCAGTGGTGCAGTCTCTCTGGCTGAGTGGGTACGGGGTGGATCCACAACTGTGCCTCTTCTGGTGCTGCTGGGACTCGAGGTGGTGAGTCAAGGAGGAAGGGAACAAGGACTTCCATTTTTCTCCTTCCATCTCAAAGCTCTGCTGGGGACAATTATGACTGCTGTCCAAGGAAATGGTACTGGAGAAGGGCCTAGGTGCCCCTCATCCAGATTACTTGTGGTATCCTCCCCAGAGCTTGAAGGATGATGGTCAGCACATGTGGCGACTGAAGCAGTTTTCCCGTCCAGCTTATTGCAATGTGTGTGAGACAATGCTGCTCGGAATAACCAAGCGGGGACTGTCCTGTACCTGTGAGTGTATTGGGAAACAGGGTGGAAGGTAGGAACAATCTTTGAGTGTTGGAGAGCAAAGAGTTGTGCTTATAATGAGTGAGTGACCCCAAAAGAGAGCCCCAAGCATGGGTTGGGGGTTCCAACCGAGGCTAAGAGCTTTCCCCTCTTATTTCTTTTTTTTTCTTTCCCAGTTTGTAAATTCACAGTCCATGAGCGTTGTGCCAAGAAGGCCTCACCCTGTAAAGTCAGCACCTATGCCAAGTCCAAGAAAGACACTGGTGTGAGTGACCCCTGACCCCAATCGGTGTTTTCATTATCCCTCCTTAGCCCCTTCTCTGGACTTCTCTGGGAATAAAGGTGATTCCTCCTCCCCTTCCTAGGAAGCAGGGGTAACCTAACCTAGATGTTATTCAGGTCCCTTAAGCCATCAGGTTATTCTCTTTTTCAAGGGCCAGACCCATGTGTGGGTTCGTGGAGGCTGTGATTCTGGGCGCTGTGACTGTTGCCAAAAGAAGATCCGGAATTTCCAAAGCCTGACAGGATTGCATTGTGTGTGGTGCCATTTCCAGGTCAGGAATAGACTCTTTCCTCCAGACCTCCCAGAACCTCCCAGCCATCTTGGATTCTCTTCAGCTTCTGTCCCCAGGCTCCCTCCCTAAGTAACCTTTTCCCTTAGTCCCCTTCCATAGACCTTTCCTACTATAATATTCCCTAGACTCCTACCACATGGGCTAAAGTCCCTCTATATCCCCAAATATTCTCCCATCTCTTTTCTCCTCCCTGAGTTGGGAGGTCATAAGGGTAACTCTCCCATTCATGGTTCCTCTTACTCCCTAGATCCATGAGGACTGCCTCTCTGCCATGGGCCCTGAATGTGACTGTGGGCCACTTCGAGACCACATCCTGCCTCCCTCAGCCATCTATCCTTGCATCCTGGTGAGCCCTTGGGCTTGGGAAAAGAGGAGAGATAGACTAGAAAGAGAATCTATAGAACCTCTCCCAAACCCTGTAGAGACCCCCCTCCCTAGACTTTCCACAAGCTTCATAGCTCCCCTAGGGAGTACCTGTAGATCTCAGAGAGAGCATATCACTCTTGCCCATTTCTTTAGGGTTCAGGCCAGACTGGTGCCTATCTGTAGCTGAGAAATAGTGAAGGCCCCACAAAGTGGACTCAACAGGGACAAAAATACCTATACACGAAATTCATCCTTCCTCCCTTCTGTTTACCTCTGCCTCTGAACAGGACCGCCAGAACTTGAGCTCCAGGAATGTCGACGAATTACAGCATTTGGTCCCTGATGGGCAGGCCCTGCGGGTACAGGCAGCAGTGCCTGGGCATCATGGTGGGGGAAAACTTGGGGTACTAGGATGGCTAGACCCTGGACTGGGGGGGGATGAAGTTGGGGGAAAATCCAGGGAATACCCCCTGGCCCCCAGATCTTCATCCCTGCCAGTAACAGGCAAAGGGGAAAGGGGAAGAGAAGGCATCTTGATGTGAAGTCCCAGAACCTGCCTTCTGCCTCTTCCTCCCCCTCAAGTGTTTTATAAATCTTAAAACTCTCTATAAATGTGAATTATTGTTGCTATTATTATTAATCTTTGGGACCCAATTTGCCTCTTACATAATATTCCTACCCTATCTTTATTGCTTTTCCTCAACAGATTATCCCGATCCCTAACACCCACCCACTTCTCGTCTTTGTGAACCCCAAGAGTGGTGGAAAGCAGGGGGAGAGGTAAGTGGCAATAAGGAAAGATATGGATTCCTAGTTCGGAAATGCTGCCAGGAGAAAGGTGGATGGAGTCTTCTCAGGGATTAGATTAGAGAAGGGGAGGGGGGCAGGTTGAAAAGTGTTCCAGGAGAGGATAGGAAAAATGATTCCACGCACCTCATTGCCTTCACCCTTTGCAAATCTAGGGTGCTTCGAAAGTTCCAGTACCTACTGAACCCACGACAGGTTTACAACCTTGCAAAGGGGGGTCCTGAACCAGGGTGAGTAGAGGAATATTTTGATCTTGGTCTAAATGTATGTGTGTAATGGGGAGCAGGGATGATGAGTGTGTGGGAAGGATGGGGTACCTGTGCTGAGCCTGAAGAGCTGGAATATGGAACAAAACCTTGAGCACTGCCTCTAGAACCATCTTCTTTTCTCCTACCTCTATACCTTTGTACACACAAATTGATATCTTTTCCTGTGTAAATGGGGATCTCCAAGGAAGATCCTTTATTTCCCCAGTTGTCAACAAGCCCCTTGTAAAGTTTGGTTTTTTATACAGTTTCACATTCTTCCCTTTCTCTGCCATCAATCTGACTTCATTTTTCCTTCTTACAAACAAAACCCTAGAGTGGAATGGTGGAGGAGGGAATCACCCAGAAAAAAAAATCTCATTGATTCTGGGGGTCAAGGAATTAGGGTCCTTCCAACCTTATTTATAGTTATAACCCCCTCCTCCCTTCCTTCCTTTGTCTCAGGCTTAAGTTCTTCAAAGACCTCCCAGATTTCCGGGTGCTGGTATGTGGAGGGGATGGCACAGTAGGTTGGATCCTGGATGCCATTGGTCAGTATTAGGGGAGAGACATGGAGTCCTGGGGGCCAGGGCAGTGGCGACCTTCTTGGCTTGACTCTCCACTCCTGTCTCTCCTTTGCCCAGACAAGGCCAGCTTCCCCAACCCACCACCAGTAGCTGTGCTTCCCCTAGGCACAGGGAATGACCTAGCTCGATGCTTAAGATGGGGAGGAGGTGAGTACCATTCATGGGGGTAGGGGAGGAGGTGGTACCAAAAAGAGCCTAGGAAGCTGAGAGGACCTTGACAATTGGGGTGTGGATGAGCAGAGAATAAGACTACAATCAAGAAACAATGAGGGGTTAGATTTTAAAAGGCTGGAGAAGCCACTCTTGTTAACTGCTCTCCTGCTCACATGAACCACCATTCTCAGGGTTTGCAGAGATAAGGATTCAGATAGATGTTGGAGGTGAGAATGATTCCAATAGAGAAACTACTGGATTTGAAAAGACAATTGCCAGAGTCAGGCTAAAGACTTGGGGAAGTAGAATATGGTAGCCAGAGAAAATCTTTCCAATCCTCAACTGTCATGACAACACATCTGTGTATGCATGCATAGAATGGGCCATTAATTCCTGAAGAATCAAGATGAGACATTCCCTGGTAACTGGCTGAACCTGAAGGCCTGAGAAGTTCCTATCTGATTGTCTCTCCCCTCTCCTCTCCTCCCTCCAGGTTATGATGGGGAGAACCTGGGGAAGATACTCAAGGACCTGGAGTTAAGTGCCACAGTATATATGGATCGATGGTCTGTGGAGGTGATTCCTCTGGACCCCAAGGAGAAGAGCGATCCAGTCCCCTACCAGATCATCAACAACTACTTCTCCATTGGTGTGGTCAGTGGACTTTGCTTTTTTTTTTTGGAAGAGAGTGGGGTCAGAGAATAAGTGGGTGCTCAAATCATTGTGAATGGAGGATACAGAAAGGGAACAAGAAGTCTGAGAGAAATTCTAGAGCTCGTTGAAATAGTTCAGGGAGGGGGCAGCTAAGTGGCACAGTGAAGTCAGGAGGACCTCAGTTCAAATCCAGCCTCAGACACTTAACACTTACTAGCCATGTGACCTTGGGCAAGTCACTTAACCCCAAATGCCCTTCCCCCCTCCAAAAAGCAAAAAAATAATAATAATACATTTTTAAAAAAGAAATAGTTCAGGGAGTAGCACTGTGGTTTCATAGACACTTGAGTTATTGGGATCATTGGCATGCAAGATCTAGGCCATTGTGCAGTCACCCCTTCTTTCCCTCCCCACCCCCCAGCAGCAGATAAATAGATGTGGTTTATATGGATACTGAGCTAGTTGGGGGGGGGAGGTGTGTGAGCGGGGTGGCCTGGGGTGGCCTTTGCTGATTAAAAAAGATGTTGGGACTCGTCTATGAACTTCTGCCTTCCTCACCCAGGATGCCTCTATTGCTCACCGATTTCATGTCATGAGGGAGAAATATCCCGAGAAGTTCAACAGCAGGTGAGGGAGGTCTGGGAATATTGGGAATGGGGTAGCCACCTACCCGATAGAGCAATAGAGGGGGCCAGGCTTTGGCTACTCTCTGTGTCCATGGGCCAAACAAAGCAGTGAATTCACTAAGTGGACATCCTCTCACCCCCAAGCTTCCCTTGTACCTCTTAAGACTGGAGATGGAGTGCTCTCTTGCCTCCTCCGCCCCCCTGCCCTCCCACAGGGCCTCTGTAACCTGGCCTATGTAACCTGCCCCCTCCCCCCTGGGCCTGGGGTGTGGGGCTGAGGCAGGATGAAGAACAAGCTATGGTACTTGGAATTCGCCACATCTGAGTCCATCTTCTCCACATGCAAAAAGCTGGAAGAATCTGTTTCAGTGGAGGTGAGGTTGAGACACTTTCCAAACGTGACCCGGCCCTCACACCTAAAAGATGTGTCCCTAACACTCCCATCTTTCTTTCACTCTCTGATATTCACCAATTCTGACTCCCAAATGCTATGTTGTCCAGACTATTAAAATTCCCCCAGGCTCCCAAGCCCCTGACTTTCTGCCAGTCTCCCAACCCCACCCCACCAAGGTACCTAGTATCCAAGGTATAGGGGGGGAAGGTGTCCAGTCACGGGAAAGGATTGGGGAAGGGGAAGGGGCATGAAAAGGAAAAGAGGTACAGCTACCTCTGTTACTCTTTGGGGGGGTGAGAGCGTGAGCGCCAGAGTTCTCTCCTTCCTTCACCTACCCCAGATCTGTGGGACACCTTTGAAACTGAGTGACCTATCCTTGGAAGGCATTGCCGTGCTAAATATTCCCAGCATGCATGGAGGCTCCAACCTCTGGGGAGACAAAAAGCGACCCACCAAAGATACCCAGGATTTAGATAATGCTTCTGTGCCTCCTGAAGCTATCACCAACCCTGAAGCCCTGAAAACCTGTGTGCAAGGTGAAGGTTACGAGTCACCTGGCCAAATTGGGGGTGGAATTGAATGGCCCTTTTAATGGTGGGAGCAGGGCAGGGAATACTCTGTTTCTTCCTATGCTCGCCCCTCAACTTTTCCCAGATCTGAGTGACAAGCGCCTGGAGGTGGTAGGACTAGAGGGAGCAATTGAGATGGGGCAGATATATACCAGACTGAAGAATGCTGGACATCGGATTGCTAAATGTTCCCAAATTACTTTTCGGTAAGGAAAACCCAGGGCTTAGTGGCAGGAGGAGATGAGATGGGAGGGGTGCCGGAGACACAGAGAGAACACAAGAATGGGAGAGTGGAATGATTCTAAGTGCTTAGAGACCCTTCTCTGGTGAGATAGGGCCTGAAGTCTCTGAAGGCAAATTGGGGGAAATCTGTATGTTCTCCCTCCCTCCCCCTCCCCTCCACATCAATCTGCTCTGGGCTCCCACAGGACTAGAAAAGCCCTTCCCATGCAGATCGATGGGGAACCCTGGATGCAGGCACCATGTACTGTGAGTTCTTCCCCAAACCTAACTCCATAAGATTCTCTGGTCCCTGAACTTACGCCCCAATGTCATTCAGATCTTGTACATGGCAAACACATCCCCTGAGTCTTCTCTGAGCTCCCAACCCAAATCATCTCTTCCCAAGCCCCTTACTGCACTGTTTCTAAGATGAACAGTTTTCTGCTGAGCCTGGCAGGCCACATACATGCCCAGACTCCACAGAATTTCCCTGGAGCTCTCACTGCCCGATCCCTTAGCCTACCGGCTTCCTTCGCTATGAACCTGGGTTCTTTACCTTTCAGATCCAGATCACCCATAAGAATCAGATGCCCATGCTTATGGGCCCCCCTCCACGCTCCTCCAACTTCTTCAACCTTTGGTCCTGAGGGGAGGGCCCCTCAACCCCTTTCCCCCACTTCCCTGGGCTCTCCCTCTACATCTGTGCTACCATTCCTGCTCCTCCCTTGGGGAGCTTGGGTGGGCTCCTTCCCCTCACAGTATTTATTGTCCCACTCTGCTTCTGTTCCTGCCCAACACACACATTGAAAGTGCCTCATCCAAATAAAATGGTTTGGTTTTTCATTTCACCATCTTGTGTTAATTAAGGAAATTGGAGGCTTGTTCTCCTGTTCTCCACTCTGCTTTGGGTTGTTGATAAACAAGAAGAAATACAGTGTTGTGTTCAAAGTTTTTAATTCAGGTAATGGCAGGGCAGCTATCAGGGAGAGAGGAGAGGGAAAGATGTGAGTTCCTCCCAGTCCTAGACTAGTCCTGAGATGCTTTGGGCTATCAGACCTGATGCCCACTGAGGAGAGGGCTACTTTCTCCCCTTGGGCCTGGATAGAAGGAAGGGGGCAGTCTCAGCCAGTGAACTGTACGTTGAGGCAGCCAGGATTGTGGAAGAGCTGAACCCCGTTTCACACGCCTGGAGTGATGGGAGGAGAAACGGTGATCAGCAGGGATGGAAAATCTTTCCTAAAGTTGTCCTGCCCAACTCACATGGGATTTTCATGTGTACTATCCCACAGAAAGGGATCTATCAGCCATTTTCAAGGTGTCTGACCGCCATGAAGTTCCACTTGGGTGCTGAGGCCATTTCTTTTCATTCTGCCTGTCTTGCATGGGGACAGATCTCCCTCTAAAGGCTTCATATTCAAAGTCCACAAACCTCAGGGGAAACCTCAGTCTGCTTAGCCTCTTGTTTGTTTTATTCATCCCTCAAAAATACAGAACTATGCTTTCCCCTTTGGTAGGGAAGACATCTGTGGGGGAAGAGGGACAATAGACCCTAATAGGAGAATACATTTGTATAGCACCTTATGATTATGAAGTGCTCTATATACATTCTCACCTGATCTTCACAATAGCCCCAGAAGAAGGTAATACAAGATGTTAATTCCCATTTTAAAATGAAAATTTAGAGCCGGGAGGAACCTTAGAGTTCACTTAGTTCAGAGGTTCTTAACCTGGCATCTATGAACTTGTTCTTAAAAATATTTTGCTAACTTTTCAATATAATTGGCTTCTTTTGTAGTCCTGTGTGTTTTATTTCATGTAGTTGAAAACTGTTCTGAGAAGTACAGGCTTCACCAAAAGCTTGTACACCAATTGAACACCTCATGTTACTGAAAGAGGGGAAGGGACTTATGCCCAAGGTCATACAACTGATAAGTTGGCAGATCCAGGATAGAAATTCTCACTATTACATCATCCTTCTGAATATTATAGAAGAAAATAAAACAAAATGGGGCCCACGGTCATACAGCTCCCAAGTGGCAAAACGTAGAAAAGTTGAGTCTTCCAACTCCAAGTCTAGAGCTCTTTAAACCATGGCAAGAAGGCTAGAGGAAACCTGGGTGAATCTCAAGACCCACTTCTCTGTTCCAAATCTCTATGGGGGACAGAATGACTGGGGAAGGACTGAAACTACAGCAGACAGGCTAGCACATGGAGGAGGAAGCATCTTACCTGTACATTAGAGATACCAGGGCTACTGCCACTATAGCCAGCATAATGCCTACAAGCAGCGGAGCCTTCTGGGTGCCTGCTTCCTGTCCTGTGAACACAGCCCCGGGTATCCTCACTGTTAACACTCCTCTCTTCTTGAACCCTACCCACCAATACTACCAACCTTCCCTCAGATACCTACTCGGGACTATGAGCTGAGTGCTGGCCATAACCACGCTGTTGGTGTCGGCCAGGGATACATTTAGGCAGTAGATCCCGGCACCTCCTTCCAGAACTTGGTGCAGCACCAACTGACAGTCTGGACTGGATACTACAGGCTGGCACAGTTTCTGGACTGGGAGCTGGCACCCTGGAGATGAGATCTCTGTGCAAACTTCATCAGGCAGCCTGAATATGGGGGATGGAGGAGGGGTGGGGGTACGGGAGTCAGTTTCTGCCAGGAAACTGGGGAGAAAGACTGAGCAAAGAGAGTCAGTGCTATTAATCAGCACTGGTGAGTCCCCTGGAATGAAACATTTCCAAGGGTCAATGTCCCCTCCAAGACGACTCACCCGCCTTGGCAGGACACAGTGAGCTCAACTGCGTCTCCCTCACTGACGGGCACAGCCTGCAAGATTTCAGCACTCTCAATCCCCTCTGTAGAGACGGACAATCACACAGGAATTCTTAGGGTTTATTTTGGAAAGGACCTTGGAGGTCATCTCCAACCTCCAAGGAAACTGAGGCTCATAGAATCGAGCTACTCCCCCAACTCTATCTAGTCTGGAGAGAAACCGCTGATTCCTCCAAATAAGGATCCATTGTCTGAGTGTCCCTGGGACTCCAGAGCTGGCTCAGAGCCCCAGAATTTTTTTGGAGATCTTGCCAACCTTCCTTTCTCTCTCAAGGCTTTGGGAGACTATTGCCTCCCTCCCGTCCCTCTCCCAACTCCTCCCGAATAAAGCAGACAGGACTCACGGACAATGTCAAGGGTGAGAGCAAAGGAGCCAAATCGATACAGGATGCAGTCCAGAGGGGTCTGGCGCCTCACCAGCGCCAGGACAGCTGTGCCAGCAGAGGGGAGGGCTGACAATCCTTTAACATGTATAGTGGGAAAAGAAAGTAATAGGAAAAAATAGACAGGAGTTCTAAAGTTTTCTAGCTAGGGCCAACTCAAACAGGTGCATTAACTAGTTCAAGTGAATTTTTGTGACAATTGGGGTTATGTGTCGGGGGTTAGGGGATTTCTACACATTTAAATACGAAATAATGACATATGAATGAAATATAAACCTCATGAAGATTAATTCTGAATCTACCACCCATCCCTACCTGCTTTTCCATTTTAATTCTAGGGACAAGTTGGCTTTTCCCCATGGTAGGGACAGGGGAGGGACCCAGGATTCCTGAATCCCAGCTATACCCACCTGTTATTCCAGGGAGGTTGGTGGCTTCTGGTCTTAAAGAAGTAGTAGAAGGAATTGTGGGTACCTCTGAGGTGCCCTCTGCAGGAACAGCGGGGCTGGTGCCTGGGTTTACCATGACTATATCAGAGGTGTCCACAGACTCCACTCCTGTTGTGTTCCCTATCATGTCTGCAATTGAAACCCCCTTAGCTGTGTTATTGGTTGGTGCTACAGTTGGCATTTCCCCAGCAGTGGTGCCTGGGAACCCTTCAGTTGGCGCTTCTCCAACTGTGGTCCCAGGAACCTGTACAGTTTGTGCTTCCCTAGTAGTGGTGCCAGCGATCATGACAGTTAGTACCTCTGTGGCTGTGGTACTAGAGGTCACTGTGGTGTCCCCAGCTGTGGTGCCAGGGGCCTCTGAAGTGGCTATCCCTCCAGCTGTGGTGCCCAAAGTCTGTGTGCTTGGGGGATCAGTGCCTGGAGCAGGAGAGGTTCTGCAGGAAGCTAGGGGAATGGCAGCCTCCAAAACCACCTGGGCAGTGACTGGGCCTGGCACCTGGTACGTGTGAGTGACAGTGGGTACTCGGGAGATGAGGGTCCCACTGCCATCTCCAAAATTCCAAGTGTAGGATAGGTCAGCCTGGGACAGATAACTGCTAGGATCATGGAGCTGAAGGTTGAAGATCAAGGGCTGGTTCCTCAGAAAGCGCCTCTCTCCCCCATCCAAGGCCTGAAGCTGTGACACACTCACAGAGAAGGGAACCTGATCTGGGAGTGGGATCAGAAAGGAGAAAATGAAGGGCTAAAGACTTTCCTGGCTCCTCCTCCTATCCCTGCACTCTCTGGACCTGGACAGCTGGAATTATGGGAGACTCCATTTCCAAGACTATTTTATTTCTTTATTCTCATTGATTCTTCACTAGTCCTTTACCCCTATAATCATGCAAATTTCCTGACTCAATCCCCACAGAATACTTCTCTAACCCCTTCCCAGTACCTGGCTAGTCCCTCTCAGACTCAATCCCTTCCCAGATTTCTTATCTATTTTTGCCACATCCCTGATTCTATTCTTTGCTCCTACCAGTGAGGGTGAAGGCAGACAAGGCTCTGGCAATGGGCACATAACTCCGAGGTCCTCGGTGATGATAAACTGTCACCTCCATTGTATGGGGTCCTATAGCAACTCCAAGTGTCTCAATGCTCAGTTTGGACACTGGGCCTCCCATAACTTGCCAATATTTCCCTGTGGTTAAGGTACAGAAGAGGATTAAGGACTGTCAGGTATTTGGTCCAGAGAGGACAGAGGTACATATTGAAGTGGGGTCAAAGGAGAAGATTAGAAATGTCAAGAGAGTGGGGCAGCTACCTGGTACAGTGAATAGAGCACTGGCCTTGGAGTCAGAAGGACCTGAGTTCAAATCCAGCCTCAGGCACTTAACATAAAACCAGCTGTGTGACCTTGGGCAAATCACTTAACCCCAATTGCCCTGCCTTCCCCCCTCCAAAAAAAAAAAAAAAAAAGAAATGTCAAGAGAAAGCAAAAGCTATTACTGGCAAGATATTCAAATGAGTGCAAAGTGGGTGTGAATTAAAAATAAAAAAGACCCAAGGTAGAGAACCATGGGAGGGAGCAATCCCAGGATTTAAAGAGCAGAATAGGGTCCAAGGGAAAGGACGCCAGGACTAAGATGATCCCAGAGGTGAACAGAGTCCTTAAAAATAAGGGGAAGGAATTGGTCAGAGAAAATAGTTTCTTACCCCAAGTCTTCCAGACATAGATGAAGTTCCTATGAGGTCCAGCCTCAGATGGGCAGGGTTGCCCATCAGGAAAGACACAGGAAGCATCAGAACCTTGAGGATAAACAGGTTGTCCACCCCATACCTGGCTCCCTGAAAGAAATAAGGTCATTTTTGAACTTTAATGTCTTCTTTACCCCAATCCCAATCACTAACCAAGAAAGAGGTTAAAGGCATTGACTGAGTAAAGTGAAGCCAGTGGCTCAGTGGGGCAACATTCTAGACACATGGGGTATTTTATTAAATCTGTAAGGATATTAGGGGGAGTACACAGAAAGGATATACGCAGGAACAAAGAGAGGTCCCTTACCATTGATGGTACCATTGCTGGCCCAGATAATATGCCCATTGGGCAAGACCTGCTGGCTTGAGGGGAAGTGCAGGATGATAGAGAAGGAAACATGGGCACCAGTCAGAGTTGGAGCATCATTATTGACCTCCAGGGTCACCTGACCTCCTGGATAAGAAAAGAGCATTAACTGGGGATCCTGAGGACTCCTGCAAAACCCTTTTCATTTTATGGTTTATCCTCTAATCCCACTTCTAACTCTGCTCCTCTTCTCACCATTTTCCTAATTCCACCCCTCCCTACCTGTCCCAAGTGCTGTTTCTCACCTTTCCAGCAGTCAGGGCCCTGAATTCCAGCCTCCATCCATTCTGGATACAGCTTTGAGTTCCACACATCAGTTTGGGGCTGATTATTGACACCTTTCCAGCCTGGTTTACTTGGCCCTAAAAACAATAAACCACAAGAAACAATTAGTAATCCTCCCACTTAGGGGACATGTAGTAGCAGCAGCAGCAGCAGCATCAATTTTATACTTATTATTTATATATTTATAGTTTGGACCGATGATTTAATTGGTATGGAAATACCGTATATTGGTATAGCTCTGTAACTCATATTTGAGTAAGAAAACACCCTTTCTTATCTGGGACACTAAGAAAATAAACTAGCCCATGGTTACATAGCTAGTATGTGTCAGAAAAAGGATCTGAACCCATTTTCCTGATTGATTCTAAGATCAGCCCCTATATCTACCATGCCTTACTGCTTTTAGGTGATAAATGCTATTTCATAATAGATTAGAAAAAACACTGTGAGGGATGGGGCAGAGAATCAAAAAGGTGATCCTCTAGGTTAGTAGCAATAGGAAATCTTAGAAGGGTCTAGAAAAGGGCTAGGACACAGAAGGAGAAGATAACTAGGAGAATACATGCTATAGAGTAGAATTCTGAAGGATCGGTTGAGCCCTTGGTTTGATCAATATGATGGAGGACTCAATGCTCTGTTCTAAATCTCTAATGGAGAACAAAGTTATCAGGGCTGAAATTGCTACAGATGGGTGAGCTCAGTGGTTTCCATCTTGTGGATATATTACAATGGGTCAAACAGACCTTTCACATATTGAATAAATATTCAATGGGCCTGGGTTTAATTCCTCCCTCTGACACTGCCTGGGTGATCTTAGACCTCAGTTTCCTCATCTGGAAAGTGAGGAGGTTAGACTGGACTGACTCTAGGTTTTCTTTCAGTTCTAAAGCTATGCTGCTATGAAATAATGTTGTATGAATTTATGTATCACTATATTCCAACTGTATATAGATGCTGTTACTCTTAAAATACAAATTAATTTTAAAATGTTACTGAATTCATAGTAGCTTTTTTTCCTTAGTCAATGGATACTAATAGTACAACTCCTATTGGGTGAGGGGGTTGTGAAATGGTCTTGATGTTTAAAAAGAAGGAAGGGAAAAGAAAGAAGGAAAGAAAGAGGGAGAGAGGGAGGGAAGGAGAGAGGGAAGAAGGAAGGAAGGAGTGAAGGAAGGAAGGAAGGAAGGAAGAAAAGAAATCTATCAGACAAAATATTCCTACCCTTTGATCCAGAGATTCCACTATTAGGCATATTTATCATGGAGGTCACTGAAAAAAAAAAGAAAGACCCCATATTCACCAAACATTTCTAGCAGCACACTTTGTAGTAGTGAAGAACTGAAACCAAGCATGTATCTACCAACTGGAGAATGACTAAATAAATTGTAAATGTAATAGATGAAATAGGGAATATTACTGTGCTTTAAGAAATGGTGCAAAGAAGGATGGAAAGACTTATATAAACTAATGCAGAATGAATTGATCAGAGCCAAGAAAACAATATACATAATGACTACAATGTAAGTAGGAAGAACAATCACAAATGAGTGTTTCACAATTACAAAGATCAAGCCTGGCTCTAAAGAAGAAATAGGAGAAGACATCATCCCCCACTCCTTTGTAGAGATGTGGGAGTCCACAGATGGAGAGCATTGCCTATATAGTGAGATTTTACAAATATGGTATGTATATGTCAGTTGTGCTCATTTTTCTCGTTTTTTCATGGAAAAATTCTTTGTTATATGGTATGGATCTCCAGAAGGGGGAGGAATACAGGGGAAAGTTTAAGTGACGAAAAACAAAAATTAATAATATTATTTTTTAATCTATTCTTATGCTAAAAAAAGATAGAGAATTGCTGGGTTAGGTATTAGGGGAGATGGGGTTTCCTGACTTTCTAAGATTCAGAGGGACAACAGGGGCAAGAAACGGGCTTAGGGAATTAGAGGTTGTTAGGATAAAAGGAGTAATAAGATCTCCCCTTCTCCTTTCTCCTCCCCAAGCTCCTCCCTTACTGGAGCTTCTGATATTCCAGACCAAGCCCTCTTCCCAGTCACGAGGTCCCAATCCCCCAGCAGATCCTTTTCATGTGATTCTCAGCTGAGACCCCCATGCTTCCCTAGTCCTAGCCCCAGAATAGCAGGCAAGGACAATAGGTCCCCTTCTCACACCCAAAGGAATAGAGGGTTTCTCTTTAACCTTTTGATCTCATACAGTTCCTTCTTTTCCCAGAGAACTGCCTCCTTCACATCCATGCTCCCAAAGTGCCAGGTACCAGAAGAGGCAGGAACAATTGATATACCAACTTTAGAGATAGTGTATTTCACCTTCAAAACCCCTGATTTGATCCATTTCATTCCCTTAAGCAACAAGCACTCCAAAATTCCTCCTCTCTTCAAGAGGTGCTTCACGTTCAACTTTCCCACATTTCTAGAGGGGAAGGGATGCTAGTCTAAATGTTCAAGTCCTTCTGAATACATGGAGAAAGAGGGTCAAAAGTTGCCTAGAGAATTGGCTAGGGGAGCTGTTGTCCTCAAGATTATAGAGAAGCTAAAGCTAGGAGATAGGGGTGGCTAGGTGGCCAGCGAATAGAGCACCCACCCTGGAGTCAGGAGGACCTGAGTACAAATCCAGCTTCAGACGCTTGACACACTTACTAGCCATGTGACTTTGGGAAAGTCACTTAATCCCAATTGCCCTCCAAAAGGCAAAAATAAAACAAAATAAAATAAATAAACCTAGGAGATAGTTCCAGCTCAAATTGCCCATCCCCAACCAACCTCCCCAATACATCCAATATTTTATTCTCATACTCACCATCAGCAGCTATTGTGGTCAACAGGACACAGGTCATGGCCGTATTATAAAACCAGATCATCTGTTCTAGTCTCATTCTTTCTGTCAGTTGAACAACCATAGCACAGAGGCTGGTGCCAGCTCTTATATAAGAAAGGGGTACTACTCATTTGCATAGCCCTGCCTATCTTCTCCTCCCTTCAAAATTCGCAGGGAAGAAAGGAATTAATGAAGACATGAAAATGGCACTGACAGTGGCATGATGTAAGAAAAAGAACAGTGTACTAGGTGGCAGAAAATGTGGGTTCTGTTTCTATTCCTGCTCCTATTAATTATTGGTTATACGACTATAATCTCTCTGGGCCTCAATTTCCCATCAGCAAAACAGGAATGTGTAGAAAATGCTTTGAAAACTCTTCTTTTCCCTATTTCAAATCCTGCTGGATATTTTAAGCCCCACTAGGTGATTAGACTTTTTTTGGCTCCATTTTCCCTCAACACCCCCAGATAATTGTTAATTATATGGTTGCCTGAATCTCTGGGTTAGACAGGAGTCAAGCAAGAATCAAGGAATTTCCTTCGTCCTACCAACCATCTCCACCTCCTTCCTCCATGGCTACACAAATAATTCAACATGAAAGATTCAGTCAAAGAGTTAGTTACATGAAATCATGACCTCATGAAAAGACGAGACAGATCCTCTTCACATGACAACCTGTGAGACAGAAACGGGAAAAGATTGAAAGGCAAGGGTAGTGGAAAGAGCATTGGATTTGTAGTATGGGGGTGGGGGAAAGATGTTAGAGTTCTGACTCAGACACTTGCTTGTTGTATAACCCTTTACAAGCCACCTGGGTTCTCTGATCCCTAGTCTTCGCCTATAAAAAGGAGACAATCACGTGTATAATCAACCTACCAAACAGGGTTGTTGTGAGGACCAAATGATTTGATGAGTATAAAGTATTGTATCAACACCATCTATATATACCATCACAGAGAAAATCAAGAATGAAAATCTTTTTGTATATTTTGAGTGCTATATAAATATTTATTATGAGGCTAGTACTAACATAGTTATTACTCTAATAACTCGCAGTTATTTAGGGCTTTAAAGTCTGAAGTCAAAAGGGGATTTGAACTTAGGGATTTACATTCTGACTACAAATACAGGAAGTTATTTATCCACTGTACCCTCTTGCCTCCATTATTATTATAATAGCAATATAGTCATATACAGTGGTATGCTGGTAAATGCTTAACGACCAGCTCTCTGAAAAGAACAACCTATGAATGACACACTTTTAAGTTTTCATTTTCTTAAGTTTAGACAATCAACAAAATAGTTAATTAAGCCCTGATTGGTAGCATTTGCTGATTTCTTAAATGTAAATTCTCACACTGAAAATGTAACAACTCTCACGAGTAGGTTTGAATTGGCTCTAGCACGCCCTCGCATATCTCCTGGATTCAGAAGCATAGTTCTCTGTATTCAAGGTCATTCTTCTCTCTTCAGGACTCTCTTGGAAGAAGGGAAAATAGAAAAAAAAAATCTGGACTCCAAGTCAGAAGAGACTTGAGTTCAAATCTTACCTCTGACATTTACTAGGCCCAGCACAGTGCCTGCCCCTGTGGCACCTAGTACGTGCTTAATAAAGAGTCACTTAACTGAGCCTCAGTTTTCTCAGCTGTAAAGTAGGCATAATAACCAACACACCCTCTACCTGACAGTTGTTGTGGGGTTTAAATAAAATAATATTTTAACAGTGGTAGAGATACGCTTCTTCAGTGTATGGGTGAAAAACGCTTTGTAAACTTTAAAGCACTTGTATAAATGACAAATACTATTATTCTATTCCTTTGATCAGGATTTGTAGAAAAAAGGGTGAACAATACCACTGTTGGGATTATATCCCAAAGAGATCACAGAAGTGGGAAAAGGTCCCAAATGTACAAAAATATTTATTGCAGTTCTCTTTGCGGTTGCAAAAAACTGGAAATATAGGGGATGTTCATCAATTGGGGAATGGCTGAACAAGCTATGGTATATGAATGTAATGGAATACTATTGTGCTATAAGAAATGGGAAGGAGATGGACTTCATAGTTACCCGGAGAGGCCTATACAAATTGATGCTAAGTGGGGAGAGCAGAACCAGGCAAAACCTGTACACAATCACAGACACATCGTACATATGATGACCAACCTTGATAAACTGGACTATCCTCAACAACACACAGCTAAAGACAACTCTACAAGCCTCAGGATGGAAGGAGATATCTAAACTCAGAGAAAGATATAGAAAGACTATAGTTTAAATGGAGACTGAAGCAAAACACGCTATCGTTCTCTTTCATGTCTGGTTTTGCTTTTTTTTTT
>CM053581.1:382260303-382270751 GCA_028627135.1 Pseudochirops cupreus | reverse complement strand
TCACAGCATTTTCTTTTCTTTCTCATTGAGTTTAGTGCCTGACTCATAAAGTCTCTCCTCATCACCTGCACTCAACATACATGTTGTTACCCCGTCAAATACCTTAATATCCTAGTTCCTCCACCTCCTCAATTCCATTGATCTACCACTCCAAGCTATCTCTGCTATACAGAGATGTTTATATCCTTAATTTTGACATCACCTATAAAGTTTCCACACTTCCAATGTTCATGAATTCTGAAATTCACTTAACTGATTATAATCTTTTATTATTCCTTCTCTCTCTGTGCTTTATGATCCAACACTTCTTGATCCCCACGGTGATTTTCATTCCCTCCAAACCTCAATTCATTATCAAGTGATCACCCCTATACTGACTGAACTATACTCTCCTTCTTCCCTCTCAGTCCCCTTTTCTGTCTTACTACGAATCACACCACACCAAGCCCCTAACCTAGATTAGTCACATTATTCTTCTTTGCTATTGATATGTAACTGAATGGAACCAGAGGAAATCATAAAAGGGTTCCCTGGGCCCTCTACGTATTTGTGATCTAATCCTATGTGGTCCTTCACTGTAGCAAGGTAAGGGTATTCTTCCTGATTCACCCTCCCACTTTCCACACCTGTGTTCCAAACTTTCTCAAGTCCTCCATGACACACCCTCCCCTAAATAATCACAAGGCTACCTTGCAATTTCATACTTCACTGAAAAAATTGAGACTATTCACCAAGAATTGTCTTTTTCTCCTTCTTCCTCATTTCATATCACTACCTCCCCATTCACTCTGGTCTCAAAAAAAAAATTTAAAAAAAAAAGAGGTGGTTTTGCAAGGTAAAGCCATCTACAGCAACCCTTGACTTCCTCTAGGCTTCTCCAGAAAAGTGACTCTACTACCATTTCCACTCTCTCTCATCTTTCCTTTCTCCATCTCTGTTGGCCACTTTTTCCTACTGCCTAACAAGCATGCCTATGCTTACCCCATGCTTAAAAACCCTCACTTGAGCCTACCATCTCTGACAGTTCCACTCTCCTTCATGATCAAATGCCTTTAGAAAGCAATCTACTACTGATGCTTCCAGTTTCTCTCCTTCAACTCTCTTCTAAACCCTCTGCAACATGACTTTCCACCCTCAAGATTCAACTGAAACAGCCCTCTCCAAAGTTACCAATGATCTCTCTTAATTGCCCAATCAAATAGCCTCTTTTTAATCTTGATCTTCTTTAACTTCCCCGAAGCATTTGATACTGTGCATCACCTTCTTCTAGATTCTCTGTCCTAAATTTTCATAACACTGATTTCTGCTTCTCATTTCTATCATACTCTTTCTCAGTCTCCTTTGTTAATTCTTCAACTACTTCACATCCTCTGACTGTATCCTCCAAGGCTCTGTCTTGGGTCTTCTTTTCTTCTCCCACTATACTATCTCCTCAGTGATCTTATAATTAATCACTATGAAGATGATTCCCAAATCTACATATAACAGACTTGGTTTCTGTGATGAGCAACAGTCATGAATCTCCAAATGCTTCTTAGAAATCTTAAAACTCAATGCCCCTCTAAGGATGTCAAACTCATTATATCCAAAAAAGAATTCATTATCTTTCCCAATAAATCTTCCCTCTACCCCTTCCCTATCACTGTCCAGGGCACCACCTTCCTCTAAGTCACAACTTCAATGTCGCTCTAAACCAGTAGTTCTCAACCTGTGGATTATGTTCAATTTGTAACAATGAAAATACATCCTGCATATCAGACATTTACATTACGATTCAAAACAATAGCAAAATTACAGTTATGAAGTAGCAACAAAAATAATTTTATGGCTGGGGGGTCACCACAACATGAGGAACTGTATTAAAGGGTTGCAGCATTAGGAAAGTTGAGAACCACTGCTCTAAACTATCCACTCTAATTTGCTTCAGATACCCAATCCACTGCCAGTGTCATTGTTCCCCCCTCAACATGTCTTGTATATATCTAGCTTCTCCTCTCTAGTCACACTGCTATAATCTCAGTTCAGATTTTAACCCTAGTTACTTCTTACCTGGAATATTGCATTTGCAGTAGTGATCTTCATGTCTCTTGCCATTTTAATCCATCCTCCATTGAGCTGCTGAGATGGTTTCCCCCCAGCCCTTTTTCCAAAATATAGGTCTCATAATACTATACCCTTGCTCAATGAGTTCCAATGGCTTCCTATAATCTCCAGAACAAATATAAACTCCCCTGTTTGACACTTAAAGATAGCCATAACCTGGCCCTTCCTATCTTTCCAGTCTTCTTACATCTCACTCCCCACATTCCATGACAAAGCAACACTGAACTATACTTGTTATTTCTTAAACCTGATCTCCTACCTCTATGCCTTTGAACAGGTTGTCCCTCATATCTGGAATGCTGTGCCCACTCACTTCTGCCTTTCAGTTTCCCTGGCTTCCTTCAAGACTCAACTCAAAAAAAATGACAACTCAAATCCCACCTTCCATAGATCTTTCCAGGTGTTAGCCCCATCCCCACTTCCACCCCACAACTACTCTCTCTATAGATAGACAGACATATAGATAAGACTGCAGGGTATTTACAGGTTGTGTCCTCTATTAGAATGAACAGTCCTTATGGAACATTTGGAAGTTCTTTTTTGCCTTTCTTTACACCTCCAGCAGTCACCTCAGTGTCTGGCACATAGTAAGTGCTTAGTCAATTCTTGTTGATTGACCAACTGGCAGCCAATAGCTGAAGCAAAACAAACTTATTGCTCCTTGAAGATTAAAAGGAGGGGGAAAAAAAGGACTGCAAAAGAACTGGAATCTAAGGGGATGTCTGGGGGAAAGGCTAAGCTAATTATGATATATGAATGTAATAGAATATGATTATAACATAAAAGATTATGAAAGAGATTATTTCAGAGAATCCTAGAAAGCATGATGCAATGCAGAGTCAAATGTACCAAAGTAGAAGTTTCTACAAGGACAACATGGCAAAGGAAAACAATTCTGAAAGACTTAAGAACTCTGATAAAAGCAGTGACCAAATACCACCTCCAGCAAGTTGATGGACTCAAGATGAAGAAACATAATTTTTAGACATGCCCACTGTATGGATCTGTTTTGCCTGATTATGTTTTCTTTCTTGGTTTTTAAATGAGGCATGGGGAAAGGCTGAGAAAAAAAAATTGACACAGGCGGCTAGGTGGCGCAGTGAATAGAGCACTGGCACTGGAGTCAGGAGGGCCCAAATTCAAATCCGGCCTCAGACACTTAACACAAAACTAGCCATGTGACCTTGGGCAAGTCACTTAACCCCAATTGCCCTCCCTTCCCCCCTCCAAAAAGCAAAAAAAAAATTTGAGGGATACTGAAATATTTTTAAATATACAGAAGAGAAAAACAGACAAGCAGAACAGTCTTAAATGTTATACATGGAATTTATTATGTACTGTTTACAAAAGCAAGGGGTATGAAATGGAAATCCAAGGTTTCGTATGGCATTCTTTTTGTGTTCTGCTGTGTGTAAAGAAATGTTTACATGACAGGAGGGCCAAAAACTTCAATACAACTTTTTTAAAGTTAAATCTGCGTTTGGGATAAGAAATATGTCATGCATCTTGGGAAGATTTCTATCCAAAGTGAGTAAAACTAGTTTTGTCATTTAAAGGGTGAAATTGCTCTGCATTTACTCTGGACATATACTGTTATCTGTGTAGTATTTGTCGCTTCCTTCTTGATACAATGTAAGCTCTTCCACAGAAGGGACTGTTTCATTTTTGCCTTTGTAACTTCTAATTCCTAAGATAATTCCTGCTAAAATGGATGTTTAATAAAATGCTTGCTGAAAGAATGAATGAAAAATTTTGAAACGAGTTTTTTCTCTTTGCCTTTACATAAGTTATCCCCCAAACCTGGAATGCACTTCCTCTTCACTTCCAAGTCTAGAATCATTAGCTTCTTTCCAGGCTCTGCTCAGGTAGCATCTTCTCCTCCATTCTATTTTCCTAGCAAAGCAGACTTTTTCCCAGAGCAAAACATTACATTTTCTAACCCTGAACATTTAAACAAGCATCTTCCTATATATGGAATGTACTTCTTCCCCTCAAACCCACCTCCACGTCTCTGAATCCTTACCTTCCTTTGAGGATCAGGGCAGATATAATGCTTCCAGACAGCTTTCCAAAGTCCCCCTAATTATTAGTGCTCTTTCCTTCCTCAAGTTACTTTTTGAGATCATATTGCTGAACCCACATTAAAACATAAACTTATTACTAAAGATTGTTTCATTTCTGTCTTTATATCCCCAATGCCTAGAACAACATGAAGTAAGTATTTCATTAAGTACTTATTGAACTGAATTACAAACAAATACAAAGTTGACAGAAAGCCTGCTTTAGAGTCAGGAACACTTGGTTTCAAGTCTCACCTTTGATACAAACTGGCTCTATCTTCTTAGACTTTACTTCCCTTGCCCTCAGTTTCCTCAACTATGAAATTACGGGGTTAGACTTGATGCCCATATGGTCCTTTGCAGTTCTAAATCTATGACTCTGTATCTTTACCTCTCAGTGCCTCCAAGCAACTAAGACTACAAACTGCAGAGCAATTGCCCATCTTCATTAGTTAAAGGAGTTTCTTTACCAGAGGTTCTCTATGCCAATAAAATCACAAAGACACAGACACAGAGACAGAGAGACAGGCAGACAGACAGACAGACATACACACACTCTCTCTCTCTCTCTCTCTTTCTCTCTCTCTCTCTCTCTCTTTCTCTCTCTCTCTCTTGAATGGAGAAATAAACTTTTTTCAACTTACATTAATAATTTCATCTTTACAAAATACTAATGCTTCGGACTGCTTGCATCGAGGGAAAGCTGCTTCAAATGCTATTTTTGCCGCAATTGCAGCTGGGGCGTAAGTGTCACATTGTGCTATTAGCCAATATCCCATAAGGCTTTTTAAGTGAGGTGCCAAATGTTTCTTTACTTTTTTAATAAGTTTTTCAAAAGCTATTTGTGTGGCTTCTCGAACTCGACGGTCATAATCCTATTAAAAATACAAACAAGGTTAAAAAATAATTGCCTCTTCCTCCTAAGACTGTACCTACTAATATATAACTGAAGGCATTTCTTTCTTTTTAAACACCAATAAAAATCAAGAAAAATAACCAAGGTATTTTTGATCTTACATAGCGAGTACCTGGTTTGTCTGAATCTTTCACTTTTCAAGTAATTAAGTTACTAGATGTTGTGTATACATGGCTTAAAAAACAAGGCTGGAACCTACTCCTTGCTCTGATGCTAGTTTATTAGAAGGATTGCATAAAAAACCAACTTATATTTTATTTCCCTTATTCTTCAAGAAGTAAATAAGCATGTAAAATAAGTAATTTATAGAACAAGAAAATATTTGTATAAGTCTGTAGTCTGGATTTAAAGCATGTTATCAACAGGAATAAAAACAAACACAGTCCCCAGAGCCTATGTAAAATACAAGAATCTTTTACTTGGCTTTCACAATGTTCCTCAGAATTCACTGTTCTTTTCAAAACCTCATCAAAGGGAGATCACACAAATTTAAGCATTCATTACTGAAACAAAGGAAAATGGCCATTTTAAAACAAAAAAAGTGTTTCAGTACTTACAAGTGAGATTTTGCAATAAATTCTTGGCCAGTATGGAAGAACACCTTTTACGATCTCTGCATCTCTTTCGTCACACATTGCCCCAAATTCTTGCATCGCCTAATTCAAAGTATCAATATATGCAAGGTTACTAATACTCTTGGTAGAAATACATGAGTAACAAAACACCTCCATGTCACACTTACTTTGTTCAGTCTGGCAAAGTTTAAATAATGTAAATCAAGGTTATATAGGTTAACTTTCACCTCTGCCATTTGGAAATACTTAAGACATTCAGGTTAACATAATAAGGAATTTCTGGCATTTTATAAAAATCCTCTCAAAATAATTTGAATTCACAATTATATTCCCTAATATGTATCAAATGTGTCAAAATTTAAAGAATTTTTTTAATCATAGCAACAAATCAATTAATAAATCACCTAGAGGCAGATCCAGCTACTATGTTTCTGAAGTTTATGCTTCAGAAAAATAACTTGTAAATATGTTAAGTCTAATCTAATTTCCCTTACAAACAACACAGGTAACACAAGATATGCTTTTGACTTCTCTAATGGAACACTATTTTAATAAAAGGGCTCTCTTGCCTAATTTTTAGATAAAGAAGAAAACTTGCTTTTAATTTTGTTGTGACATCTTTCTTGGAAAGTTTTCGTAGGACCATCCGGAAATCAGAATCCACCAGGCTGTCTATTTCTTCTGCTCCTTGTACAGCAGGAACATAGCCTAGGTCACTCTGAGATGTCCCAAATCCAATAAATCCAGGTACTGTTCCACGTTCTTTTGCAAGGAGTTCTGCAGCACGGCCACTGTTTGAGGGCTGATGAAAAGCAAAGAAGACAAATCAAAGAATTGTCTTCTAAGACCTAATAAGAAATTCCTTTAAAATTTTTTTCATAATTGTTAAGAGGTCCCCTGAACTTGTCTTTTTGAGTTGCCCAATTTTCCAGAAACACTAGACCAGTGGTTCTCAACCTTCTTAAAGCCGTGACCCTTTAATACTCGTATATGGGCATATCTGCATGTGCACGGACTTACTTGGAGACGGACAGAGGAGCGGTGTCTCAGTTCCAAAGACCATCGGAAATATGTGTTTTCCGATGGTCTTAGGTGACCCCTGTGAAAGGGTCGTTCGACCCCCAATGGGGTCACGACCCACAGGTTGAGAACTGCTGCACTAGACCAAGAGTGCATAGGAGGCCCTGAATATGTTGAGCACAAAGCTCCCCCTGAGCTAACGTAATTTGTTGTTTACACCCCAAGCTGGACTCCCTTTGTGTCCTTGAGAATCAAGACAGATGTCAGTCAGTCTCCACTAGACTGGGAAACAGCTTGTCCAGCTGGGACCCTTACAGATAAGCAGACCATCTATATTTTCACAGTTTAAGTTTCCAAGGGAAAAGAAAGCTGCTTTCGTCATCTTAATTATTCATGATTTCTCCCTCCTCTGTCACTCCCATTCAGGTGAAAATTTCTGTTTCTCCTCTTCTATTTGTGGAAATTTCATAAATATGCAGGCTTCTGTCTGGATTGTGAATTCTTTGCCCTGGTTTAGGGTTCTACATGCATGTTCATTTCTCTTGTAATAAATATAGTTGCAGCACAATGTCTCATGGACTCGTGATAGTGTTTTTTGGTTAACATAGTAAATATTCACTTAAGAATTTTTTTTTTTAGCCTGAGACCTAGGGTATCAAATATTCCTCTATAGAATGGCCAATCTTAGCCTAGCAATACTAGATTTCAAAATATATAACATAGTGTTAACCATGAAAACAATCTAGTACTAGCTAAGACATTAAGTAGTGGATCAGGGATAGATTAGGTACACAACACATGGTATTAAATAGTAGTAGTAAACGTTCATAGTAATACAGTGTTCAATAAACTCGGAGATCCAAGTTTTGTGGGCAAGAACTCACATTTGACAAAAATTGTTGGGAAAACTGGAAAGCTGTGCAAAAGAAACAAGGCACAGATCAGCAACTCACACCATATACCAAGAT
Organism: Pseudochirops cupreus; assembly: GCA_028627135.1. Classification (NCBI taxonomy): domain Eukaryota; kingdom Metazoa; phylum Chordata; class Mammalia; order Diprotodontia; family Pseudocheiridae; genus Pseudochirops; species Pseudochirops cupreus. Next base: position 382,263,109 of record CM053581.1, on the reverse strand, counting down.
AAGGTCAAAACAGGTAAATGACTTAGACGTTTAGGGTGATATCATAAGTAAATTGGAGGAGAATGGAAAAATATAACTGTCACATCTATGGATAAGGAAAGAGTTTATGACCAAACCAATGAGACAAAACCAATCATGGAAAGTGAAATGAATAATTTTGATTACATGAAATTAAAAAGGTTTTACACAAAATTAATGAAGCCAATGTTAGAAGGAAAACAAGAAACTAGGAAAAAAAATTTTATACCAAGCTTCTCTGATAAAGGCCTTATCTCTCAACTATACAGGGAAGTGAGCCAAATTTATAGAAATAACAGCCATCCCCCAATTGATAAATAGTCAAAGGATATGAACAGAAGATAAAATCAAAGCTATCAATAATCGTGAAAAAATGCTTTAACTCACTATTAAAGAAATGAAAATTGAAATAACTCTAAAGTGCTATCTCCCACATATTAGAGTGGCTAACATGATAGAAAAGGAAAGTGAAAAATACTGAAGGGGATGTGGAAAAATAGGGACACTACTATACTGATGGTGGAGTTGTGAACTAGTCCAACCATTCTGGAGACAATTTGTAACCATGGCCAAAGGGCTAGAAAACTATACATACCGTTTGACCCAGCAAGACTAGGTCTGCATCCCAAAAAGATCGAAGAAAAAGGAAAAGGACTTATATGTACAAAAATGTTTATAGCAGCTCTTTCGTGGTGGCAAAAATTGGAAATTCTTTTTTTTTTTTGGAGGGGGGGAAGGCAAGGCAATTGGGGTTAAGGGACTTGCCTAAGGCCACACAGCTAGTAATGTGTCAAGTGTCTGAGGTCATATTTGAGCTCAGGTCCTCCTAACTCCAGGACTGGTGCTCTATTCACTGCACTACCTCATTTCCCCAGAATTAGAAATTCTTGAGACGATGCTCATCAATTTGGGAATGGCTGAATAAGTTGCAACTGTGATGAAATACTACTATACTATAATAAATTTCAAGAAGGAGTGTTTCAGAAAAATCTGGGAAGATTTATATAAAACTGATGCAAAGTGAAGCAGAACAAGGAGAACACTGTACACAATAACAGCAAAATTGCAATGACGATTAACTGTGAAAGACACAGCTAGTCTCATCAGCATGATTTAACATAACTCCCAAGGACTCATATGAAACATGCCACCCTACGAGACAGAACTGATGAATTTTGAGTGCATACTGAAGTAAACTGTTTTCACTTTCTTTTTCCTTTTTTGGGGGGGTGGAGGGGAGAGAACATATTTAGGTAAATATGTTTTGTATGACTTCACATGTGCAATCAATATCATCTTGCTTGTTTTTCAATGGTAAAGAAGGGGCAGGAAGGAAAGAATTTGAAACGCAAATTTTTAAAAAATAAACATTAAAACATTTTTAACATGTAATTGGAAAATATTTAACTAAATAAAAAAATTGTTTTAAAAAAAGAATGGCGTATCTTTGTCATCAAGGAAACTAAAACAAATGTGTTTCCTGGCTTCCACAGCACGGAATATTTACCTAGTTCAGAAGGACATAGGGAGCTTAGTGAATTTTGCTGAGATGACACAGAAAGATGCCAGAAATGCACTTCAAACTTAGCTTACATAAAGAAACCTTTAACTGGTTTTTTAAAATTTGTTCCTCTAAATTTTCAATATTACCTTGTCTCCCTGCTCTGAAGGCTTTTTGGATTAGTTCTGTCACTTCAATTACTCCAGTAACATTTTCTTGAATCTTCTAATTCTTTAACCTTCCATACTACTAATCACTTAATTCTTATAAGTAGCTTGATGCAATTTAAAGTACATGGTTGCTGGTGATGGGAGTGGGGTCAAGATGGCGGCATAGAAACAGGAAAATTCTGTGGCTCCCCCATAACCACTTCAAACAGCTATAAAATATGACTCTAAACAAATTTTAGAGCTACAGAACCCACAAAGTGACAGAGAGAAACAAATCTCCCACTGAAGGCAGATCAGCAGGCAGACAGGAAGGGTTCATCACAGCACACTGGTTGCATGAGCTGCAGTTTTAGCCTCAGGGTAACCTGGACCAGCCGCAACTGGAGCATTTGGGAGAGTGGATCACCAGCAGCTATAGCCAGTTTCCATAATTATCAACCCATAAATGCCAAAGACAAAGTAAAAGGTCAGTGGAACTCTGCTGAATGTGCGGGGATAGAGGAACGGGTCCAGTCTCCGCTCCCGGAGTGAGAAGCAGAGGAAGTGGCGGTGGCCATGCTCCCACCTCCATGTGGCTGCTTCAGAGGCTAAGCACTCTTGCCTTAACCTGCCTGGATCGGGATCGTGGTCTTGGATGGTGGTCCTGAGGTATGTGACCAGTGAGTCGAAGCTGGTGGGCGCTGTACAGAGAGCGCCCTCCTAATAGCTCCCAGCAGCTGCAAAAACCCCAGCGATTACGGACAAAGCTCTCCACTCTGGAAGCAGAGTTCTACTGTGGCAAAGAGCTCAAAAGTCAAGTAACTGACTGGCAACATGAGCAAGCAAAGGAAGCAAAGCAAGCACAGCCATCCAACTTTAGATTCCTTTTTTGGGGACAAAAAGGATCAAAGTATAGAACAGGAGAAAGACAACACAGTCAGAACTCCTACACCAAAAGCTTCCCAGAAAAATATGAACTGGTTACAGGCCATGCAGGAGTTCAAGAAGGATTTTGAAAATCAAGTAAGAGAAGTGGAGAAAAAACTGGGAAGAGAAATGAGAATGATGCAAGAAAATCTTGAAAAGACAGTCAATAACCTGACTGAAGAAAATAACACCTTAAAAAATAGACTAACTC
>CM053581.1:382169808-382259803 GCA_028627135.1 Pseudochirops cupreus | reverse complement strand
AAAAAAAAAAAAAAAAGAAAAAAGGGTGAACAAGAGACTAAAGAGTCTCTCCAGACACAAGATATAAAGGGCAGGGGATATGGAGGTACATGGCTATAGAAAATGGGAGATTACCTACAATAGGTGAATAATTATTGGACATAGACAAGAGCCATCACCAAAACAGTCTTTCAAGCAAGAAAAGTTGACCTAGGTAAAGAATTGGCAAAGTGGAGAAAAGAGATGGGGCGTTAGAGTATTTTACTGGAGCCAGTAGGACAGGACCGGATTCTCAGCCCCACCCCTGTGATGACGTAGACCAATAAGACACTCTGGGGGCGGAGCTAGTGAAACGCGGGAAGCTGGGGCGGGGCTTCAGGAGGAGGCCGGGCGCGGGAGGGGGGAGGCGGCAACATTGTTGCAAGTTGAAGAAACTGACTGACAAGGGGCAAAGGATACACAGCTTTCCATCCGGGCTCGGGCCACCGCGCCGGCCCCCTGCCCTCCAACTCTGTCTCCAGAGCTAGGTTCCTCTTCTCAGGATTCCCACCCGTTCCCAAGTTCCCACTCCTGGGCCGTGCCGGCCCCGCTCCCCGGCTCTCCATGGATAATTTCCAAAAGGTGGAGAAGATCGGAGAGGGCACTTACGGGGTGGTGTATAAGGCGAAAAACAAGGTGACCGGTGAAGTGGTAGCTCTCAAGAAAATCCGTCTGGACACGTGAGTGGCCCCCTCCTACCCTCGACCCCACCACCTCGAGGGTTCCTGGAGTGTCCCCATCCTAGATAGAGGTCGGCGGGACCGGAAGATGGAGGGGCAATTTCTTTTGGAGTGGGGTTCTGGGTTTTGGGGGGGACAGGGTAGCGTGGCTTCCTGGGTGGTGTATTGGGAGGGGTCTCTCAGCCCCAGTTGAAGGAAACTTAGAATGTGGAAAGCCCCTTCCTAAAATTGCCTGTGACAATGCCCCAAATGTGTAGGGATTAATTCGGGGAGAGGGAAAAAACCTTTAGAATGGCATGTGGGACCCAATGGAGTTGGATTTTGTAGGAAGTAAGGAGGGAGAGGGGTGACAGAGAGACCCCAACTGGTGGTAAGCAGCTGCCAACAGGTCTTCCCCCTCTTCCCTACCTTAGAATTCTCCCTCCTCTTTCAAAAGAATGGCAGTTGAACCTTCACTGGCCCCACTGGGGGAGGTTAGGATCACCCCCTCAAACCTTTTCCCCATTGTCCTCACTTGCCTCAGTTTCCCACAGTGTAAGAGAGTTAGATAGAGGCCTCACTTCCTAGCACTTTATTGTACTCTGGTGGGTGGGAGGAAATGGTGGCTTTTATGTGTCCAAAAGCCACTCCCTGGCCTGTGAGCCCCACCCTGCATGGGCAGGAGGAGTTTGTAGGTTGGCATTCTCTCTTTAGTCTCTTCCCCACCTTCTTCTCAGAGATGCTTGGAAGGGCCTCGGTTAGCAGTTGGAATCTAATTAGGGAGATTGGGCTCTGGGGAGTGACCTTCTTGCTAAACTCCCATCTCTGCTCCCCCATCCTCTCCAAGTGAGACAGAGGGCGTCCCCAGTACTGCCATTCGAGAGATTTCTCTACTCAAGGAACTTAATCACCCCAACATTGTCAAGTAAGTATGTCTTTGAGGAGGCTCTGATATGTTGATATGTTCATCCCCACAGAGTGGGCCACTGATTTCCCCCATCTCTTCTCATAGTGATATAAAACTGTTAGCACATCAGTATCAATGATTTCTTTTCCTCCCCCGCTTTGGTCACCCTGACCTCTCTTCTATAGGCTGCTGGATGTTATACATACAGAAAACAAACTCTACCTGGTTTTCGAATTTCTGCATCAGGATCTCAAGAAGTTCATGGATGCATCTGCACTCACAGGCATCCCTTTGCCCCTCATTAAGGTAACTTGCCTTTTCTTCTTCTGGCCTTTGACTCTCTCTCTTTTTTTTTTTAAATAATAACAACCTGAATATATGTCCCCATAGTCCTTGTGTTCAGGGCAAATAGGGGATTCTACCTTCAGTAAGGGGTTTAAAACACAAAATATTTTACAGGTAATTCAGGTTCCTCTCCCTTCCCAACCCCCCACCCCCCATCTCATTTGTGCCTTATTTTATAGGTCATTAATTAGGGCTGGGCTGGGCTGGGCTGGGCTGGGCTGGGCTGGGCTGGGCTGGGCTGGGCTAGGCTAGGCTAGGCTAAGCTGGGCTGGGCTGGGCTAGGCTAGGCTAGGCTGGGCTAGGTTGGGATAGACTAGGCTAGGTTGGGATAGACTAGGCTAGGCTAGGCTAGGTTAGGTTAGGTTGGGCTGGGCTGGGCTGAGGAACCCAAAATGTTGCAACTACACTGAGTCAACTCCTTATTAACTGCTCAAGTAGATGGTAGGAGAGTTTTAGAGGAGGTAGAGCAGCTCATTTAGCTGCTCTAGTTTACTTTAGCTGCTTTAGTTTACTCATCCCATCTTCTGACATGAAAGCATTATGAGTGCCTTCTTGGGAGGCACAATGGCTGCATTTGAAGGACAGGGCTTTGGATTCCTCCTAGGAAGCTATTTTCAGTGTATAAGTTAAAAAAACCCTTTTATTCAACATCAGCTGTGTACATGGCACTAGAAGAAAAGAGAGCTGAATGCTATCATGCTATTCTTTTTTCTTCCATATACCTCTCTTGCCAGAGCTACCTGTTTCAGCTCCTCCAGGGACTAGCCTTCTGCCACTCTCACAGAGTCCTCCATCGAGACCTGAAACCACAGAACCTCCTCATCAATGCTGAAGGCTCCATCAAGCTGGCTGACTTTGGACTAGCCAGGGCCTTTGGAGTACCTGTTCGTACCTATACTCATGAGGTAAGAGGCCCATCCCCTATTCCCCTCTAATGATCTTCTTTTAGGTACTTCTCAGGAGTCATTATATGCCCTTTACTAAGTCACTAAAATTTGCTTAGAACCTACTATTTTCTTGACACCATGCTGGGGATACAAACATGAAACAGTCTCTGCCCTCAAGGAGGTTACATTTTATTCAGGGAGACAACATGTACATAAAGAAATATATAGAAAATAAATAAGAGGTAATTTTTTGAGGGGGAAAGACACTAGTAGGTGGGAGGATCAAGAAAGGCTTTTGTCACTTACGTAGAGTTTTGAAGGAAACAAAGGAAGATTCTAAGAGGTGGAGGTGAGTGGGATGGCATTCCCTACATGGGGGCCACGTATTGCAAAGGTCATATGGTATGTGTTAAGAACAGCATGAAGACCAATACAAGAAATAATTTTAATAAGATTAGAGGTAATAAGGCAAGCTGGGGCTGGGTGTAAAGGGCTTTAAAAGCAAAACAGAAGAGATCATATGTGATCCAGAGTTAGTGAGTAGCCACTGGAGTTTGAATAGGAGAGGGTACTGTAGATTATCTTGTTTGAGGGAAGAAAGGTCCCACAACTGTCAGAGGTAGGTGCTATTATCCTAATTTTACATTTGAGGACTGAGGCAAAGGTTAAATAACTTGTCCAAGGTCATATAGCCAGTAAGCATCTGAGGACAGATTTGAACTCAGGTCTTCCTGACTGCAGGCCTAAGCACTCTACCCACTGTGCCACCAGCTGCCTCTAAAGTGACACATGTAAGACTTGTGCTTTAGCAACCATATAGGGAATGGATTTGAATGAAAAGGGACTTGAAACAGGGAGACCAAGGAGGAGGCTATTTCAATAGTGTTGGCAAAAAAGTTTATGGGGACCTGAACTGGAGTGGTGGCTAAGTGGAGAGATACTGTAGATTTGGAAGTAATAGGATTTGACAACTGATCAAATATGCAGGATGAGAGAGTGAGAAACGAAGGATGATGCTGAGGTTATAAGTATGGGTTAGTGGAAGGAAGGAGATAGAAATAGTTTTGGAAGGAGCTAAATTTGAGGGATTTGGAGATTGCCTCTATAAAATGGAAAATCAAATGGAAAATGTTGGTGGACCATAAAGTAGAATATAAATGCCATTTATTATCATGTTGTATAGTATGCTAGAGCATGTTATAATTGACAATAATAATTATTGTCTGGAACTTCAGGAAGATCTCAGGATTTAGTTCCCATTTGTTGTGGAATCAGATTAATGAGAGGCAAAACTGGGATAGTTGGATAGAAGCATATAAAACAAATTCATGGCAAGGATAAGGACCATGTGTTAGGCTGATTTGAGGTTGAAAAAGATTATTAGGGGGAAATCAGCAGGAGGGACAGGCTGGAGAGAGGAAAAGCTCTTCTAAAGTTTGGAGTTTTTAGAGAATGGTGTCAATAGGCCTGGCTTTCCCTACTATGCAAATATTGCCAACCTTTCCATTCTATTCAGGTGGTGACCCTGTGGTATAGAGCACCAGAAATTCTCTTGGGTTGTAAATACTACTCAACAGCTGTAGATATTTGGAGCCTGGGTTGTATCTTTGCAGAGATGGTATGTCGCAGACCCGACCCCTAAGCCTCACCAATCCTCTACCTTCTCACTCCCTCCACCACACACAAACATCCCCTTCTACCTCATGGCATGAGAACATTTAAGAACTGCCACACTGGTTAAGACCTATGCTCCATCCAGCCCTCCATTAGTTTCTGATGGCAAGGGAAGCATTGTGGAAGTGGGATGGGGTGGGTGGGGATGCTTTTCTTCCCTGATAGTGACTTCAAATGGTAGGATAGTCCCCCAACCAAATCCTCATTTCTTTTACTAGTCCACTGTAGCTCTTGTCACCATTCATTTACAGAGAAACCTATTTTTATAGCTATTTCATGCTCTCCTAAAGTTTACTACCTGCTATGGGAAGTAGTATTTCCCCTACTGAGCCTAAAGTTTCCTCCTTCAACTTCCTAGGGTACCACTCCTGGTCCTAATAGCACAGAATTCGGGGAGCTTTATACCATTTTTTTTTATTTCATAGACTTTGGGCATATGGTCTCAACTTTTGACTTTACCAACAGAAGATTCTTAATATTTTTAGTCATGTGGGAGCCCCTGCCCCATCCCCTTGATTAAGTTATCCTTCTGAATCTTCTCCAGTTTCAATGATAATCTCTTTTGAGGTTCAGTGACCTGAACTGTACCCTGTATTCCAGGTACAGATGCACCATGGTTTTGGACAAGGGTAGGACTAATGTTTTCTCTTTTGTTGCCAATACCTTCCCTGACAACTCCTACCAAGCCTTTTGTAGGTCTTTTTGGCCAAAGCAACCCCTTGGCCCAATGTCTTCAAATCAGCAACAAATATTTATTGAGAGCTTATTCCCAGGTCCCTTTCCTGAGCCTTGAAGGTCATTTGGTCCAGTCCCCCTCATTTTATAGATGAGGAAACAGCTAAGGGCTCAGAACCCATCATCTTAAAAATATAGTATGGGTTATTTGTCCCTTAATGCATTACCTTATACTTGCCCATATTCCTGTTTCAATCAATCAACAAGGATTTATTAAGCACCTACTGTGTGCCCAGCACTGGGCTAGGTGCTGTGGGGGATAACAGAAGAAGTGGAAGACACAGTCCCTGCCCTCTGTACTCCTATCTAGAAGTGGCTGCATCACAAGGAGGGGGGATGACTTCAATGCCCACCCCACACCCCGTGAGTGGCTTGGGATCCCCTTGCTGCACATCAGTGGCCCCCACTCACCCCTACCCCAACCCCCCACCCCAGCCTAGGGGGATCTGAAAAGCCATGGTTGGGGGAGGGAAGGAGGAGGCGTGGAGATAATAAAGGGGCTTTATTGTCTCAGGCTCAAGTGTGACTGACCCCGTGAAGGGCCCTGGGGGGAGTCATGGGGTCCCATTGACCTTTCACTGCCTGTGGGAACTTCTGCTCTGTGTGTAGGGAGGGGTTCCCCTACGTCACTCCTTTCCCCCCTTCTACTTTCTAGATTACCCGTAGGGCTTTATTCCCTGGAGACTCTGAAATTGACCAGCTGTTCAGGATCTTTCGGACACTGGGGACACCAGATGAGGTAGCTTGGCCAGGAGTGACCTCCATGCCTGATTATAAACCCAGCTTCCCCAAGTGGGCACGACAAGATTTCAGTAAGGTGGTGCCTCCGCTAGATGAAGATGGACGGAGCTTGCTATCGGTAAGCTAGGAAAGAGGGAAGAAATCAGCTTCTTTCTTTGTACCTCACAATCCCAGAATGGAGTCTCCCCCAGCCCCAACCCAACCCATACTGCCTCTCACTTGGAAAGTCAAGAAGAGGTCAGGTCCCTTAGACTCAAAGGTCTTACCATTTCCTAAAGAAGAGGCTTCTGTGCCTCATCTTTCCATGGTGGTTTCCCAGGGGTTGCCCAGCAAAGCTTATAGGGAATAGGGGTTGAAGTTGAGTCATATGGTATAATGAATTGCAGAAATGACCCATCTGTGTGAAGGATGGAGGGTGGGTGGGATGGTATATTAGGAGCTTGTCCCTTACCCCCTGCACACACAGACATCCCTCTTAATAATAATTTCCTTTTTTTCCTCCAGCAAATGCTGCACTATGACCCTAACAAGCGTGTTTCAGCCAAGGCAGCTCTAACTCATCCCTTCTTCCTGGATGTTACTAAGCCTGTACCCCACTTGCGACTCTGAGCCATGCTGTTCCCCTACCTACCCCCTCCCCCAATCCTATCCTCATCTTCTAGGGTAGACCAGCCCTGGCCTGGCTCCAGGGCTGTTTGAACTTAGATAGAGGTTGGGGAGAGTCAAATTGGCTGCCCCAAACTCTCAACTTACCTTCTCACTTTTCCCGCTCTACCCATTTTTGGGATAGCTGAGGATTGGGAGGGGTAGGAAATGAAAGGGAGATTCAGTATTCAATGCACTTAAGCCAACATCTGCCTTCCACTGCCCCCTTCTAGGGCATGAGCAGTGAGACAGACCCTGAAGCCTCAGCTCCTGATCTATGCTGAGGGGGATGGACAAAAGACAGGACCTCAGGGCTCCCCACTGTCTGACAAACCACCCCCTACCCAGGACTTCTGTCTGGTGATGATTGTCTCCTGAGTTTGGGAGTGACACATAGGATTTTCAGTATACCCCTCCCATCCTCCTGCTGCTACTGTTTAGATAGGACCTACTATAAGCAGAGGGCTAGGTGGGAAGCTTTGAAAGAACATTCCACAAAGGCCCCTTTTAAATAATTGTGTATTTTTGGGTTTTTTTGGTGTGTGTATGTGTGTGCTTTTCCTTGTGAATTTTTTAAAAAGAAAATTAGATAAAACCAGATTTTGTACCCCAGAATGCTCATCTCCCCTCACAGGCTGGAGGAATAAAAACCCAGTCCCAGTAAGTGCTGCCAGAGAACTAATTAGCCCCAGCTCCCTTGTCTGCCACCCCTCTGTCCTTCTGGCAGAAACTGAACTTGGGGTGAAGGACAGGAACAAAGGGAGAAGAGAGGGAGAATTGTTCTTCATTCTGATCCATGACTACTGCACTGCTGCCTTAGAAAGGTGGGAGGTGTTTGATTTTTCCATCCTTTTGGGAATTGGTCTCTAGTTTCTTTCAGTGACCTATTGAGCATTTCTGCTTCCTATCCTCCAATGAAGGAAACTCGAAACTGGGGCCAGGGGTTAGGGTTAAAAGTCATTTCCAGAACGCCTGACACTTTTCAGAGGGAAGGTTATGACTGGGCAATGGGAATGCCAGAGAATATTTGTTTAAAAGAAGGAAGGACAATACTATTTATATTCCAGGTTGTACTAGTTTTTTTTTTGTTTGTGTTGTTTTTTTAATCGGGGAGGAATTTTGCTGCCATGTGCACCTTTAGGGTTTTGTAAGGGAAATCTTAAAAAAAATTTTTTTTGTCTTCCTACGGTCTTATGTGTCCTCATTCCCTACCCTCCACAACCAATCCCTGTTAATGTTATTTGTAATTTAGTTTGTAATTCATTAAAACGAAGTTCCTAGTTTTACAGCCTGCTTCTTTCATCCTTGGGATTCGGGGAAATGGAGGGCAGAGTCTAGTGAGGGGCGAGGTCTTGAGTTTTCCTCTAACAGACCTCAGCAGGGCTGGACCTCCGACATAAATGACCTGAGTCAAGCAGCGCCAGACAGAAGCTCTGGAAGCTGGCGGGAGGAAGCCGGAACGGCGCTCAGTTCTTCCCGCCTTACCCCGCCTGCTGTAAGTGGGGTCACACAGACCATCGAGTTCAGCCCCTCGGACCCGGAGATAAACTGCACCTGTACCTCCCTACCCTTTAAGCCCCAGGATGATGCCTCGCCACACTGGGGACTCAGTCAAATGACAGGTACCAAGCAAACGAGGTCATGACCTTTGCCCCGAACCCCGGAAGTGAACATTCCCTCTAGCTTCATTCCCCTCCCCTTTCCCCTGTCTAATCCAGCAAGAGGATACTTCTAGGTAAGAAATACTTAGTGTTCATCTGCAAATTTCTCTCGGGAGGTACTACCTGGTATCGACCCCAAACTTGGGGGTCGAAGGTTAACATAAGGCTTCCTTTTTGCCCCGCCTCGTTTGCCAATCAAATTCTAGTTCATGACACGATTGGTCAGTTCTCTGCCATGATCCTCCCTTCATTGCTCACCTGATTAGATGTTTATGAGTCGAAAGGAGGAGGGAGGGGGAGTTCGTTGGGTGTCGGGATTCCATTGGTCGCTACAGACGTCTGTTAACAGCGCACCGCCCCCTACCTCGGAAACTTCGCTCTTTAATGGCTGCTTATTTGCATGGAGCTTCGTTGTCTATTGGTTGCATGCTTCGTCCGTCAGGGCTCTCTCTCGTATCCGTTAGCGACAATGCCGGAAGAACCCACCTCCCCAAAGACGATTGGCGAATGTGTCGACGTAAGCCCCACCTCCGGCGGTGGGTGGGGGAAGCTGCTATTGGTTGAGGCCGCCGCCCCAGGGTGAGGAGGAGGAGGAGGAGGAGGAGGAGGAGGAGGTGGAGGAGGAGGTGGAGGAGGAGGAGAAGGGTTTGGTTGACTTGCAGCTGTTTGTCTGTTCGACAGAGGCTCGGGCCCGATTGGGCAGACGGAGGCTTAGGTACTGGGGCTGGTGGAGCCGGAGGGGCTGGGGCGGAAGGAGGCGCCGGTGAACTGGGAAGGAGGGAGGCCCATCTTTGCGGGTGGTAAGGGGACCGGGCTTCGGCGCCCTCCGGGGCCAGACAGGGAGTGGGGATGAAGGGGGCAGGGATGGGCAGGCCTAACGGGGAGTTCTTGAGTCGGGGGACGGGCGGGAAGGGAGAGCGAAGTTGGTGGGTAGGGGTCTGGGATGTATTGGAAAAGATAAGAAGGCGGGCTGGGAGGTGGCTGGACCCAGCTAGGCCTGGCTCTGGTCGGGGTGGGATGCGATAGGGTGGGCCTGGCGCATTCTGGAGGTGAGGGGTACAGGGGGGTTGGGCCCTGCAGACTAAAGGAGATCGCTTGGGGCAAGGGGTGGTGAAAAGGGGAAACTAGATCTAGACCCTGGATGATCCATTTGTAGGGCGCCAAGGTGGCGTGGTGGAGGGGCCACACCTGACAGCCTGATGAACTGCAGCGAGTGGTGAGGGGGTTAGTGGAGCTTGGCTGCCAGGGAGCCGCTTAATGGATGGGAATAAGGGTGAATTGGGAGGATCCATGAAGGCTTCTTAGGTGGGTGGTACTGGAGTCAAGCTTAAGAGAAGGTCCCCAAAGAGGATGGGGTGCTGGAGGGAGGGAACTTTAATGGTAACTTAAGGAGTTTAGCTGAGAGAGATTTGGACTCTGTGGAAAGAGTTAAGGTGAAAAGAAGTAAGCTTTATTTAAGCTGGAGGAATGGAGAAGTTGAGAAACTTGAACCACACTTTGGGATCAGTTAAGGAGCTTTTGGGAAGCTATGGGTTCAGAGAGTAAGAAATTACTCTTCTTGTCCACTTGAGTGGCCCCAGTATTGGAGAGAGGGCGGTCAGAGAGTCTTGATAGCCACAGAGTTAGAGAGCAGAAATAAAAAGAGACCAGTGTGGTATGATGTTTGGTTTTTTTTTCTGTTTGGTCACAACCCCAAACTCAAGTCTCCCCTCCCCACTCCACACGAAGTACAATTGAGTGGAGTGTTGACTTTCTAATTTTTGTCTCCCCGAGAATTTCATTTGTGCCTGAGCTAGAAAGTTTGAGGAGAGTATGATTAACTTCAATCCCACCTAGCTGTGTAATAAGGTAATGTTGGTGCTCTGCCCCCCACTGAGAAGCAGAGAATGGAAGAGATTGAATTAATCATTTTAGAAAGGTGCTTAGAGTCCTCACCAGTCAGAGTTAGATGAAACTTTGGGACTCTCTGGGCTTTCCTAGGTAGTGATAGAGTTGGGTGGACCAAATTTTTTCCAAAGAAACTTGGATGAGGTTACTCCAGAGAGGATTTGGCTTAGAGTGGAAAAATTCTACTCAGGAGTTTGGTTTGTCAGTTCATAGCTACCTGTCACTAATGGACTTGATTTCTTTATTATTGGGAACTGGTATTAGACAGTGACAGCATCTGTAGGGTTTGAATGAGAGGGCTGATAGGTTGTAGCGTCAGATGAGAAACCCTGTTGTTATTCACCTCCAAGATCCCTACGTAGCAAAGCCCTACCTGTATTATTGACCTCCCAAGAGGTTAGTCTAGAAGTTTTTAAGGTTGGAGGCCTATTGGTTTTTCCCCCTTGAGAATTTCTTCTTTTTTTATTATTCTCAGTTTATCTTTTATTATCATGCTTTCCCATCACTATTTTACCCTGAAAAAGGAAAGAGATGGCTAAGCATCTCAGATCACATTGGTTCTCTCCCCAACCCCATCTCTTTCACTTAGAAGGCTGTGTAGCCAAAGATAGTTTTGTGAATCCTTGCCCCTACTTCTGCCTCCTAACCCATTCCATATCCATCTTCCTTTTTTGTGTGCCTGTCTTAGTCCCTCTTCAATGATTGATCATCACAGTTCTGTTTCCTTTCACCCTGCCCCTCTTGTTTCCTTGAGCAGCTACTTTGTTCATTTTGCATTTGCAACTGTTCAAGCAGATAGCTTCTCTGCTAATAGTCCTATTGCCTGATATTCTAGGTATAATTTCCACATAGACATATATTTCTGCAGATTGCAGTTAGGCAGTTTAGGACATTTTTCCCAACTAAATTGTCCAAATGCCTTTCTAATCTGGGAATGGTCACGAAATATAGTTCTTTGCTTAGGAGAAATCAGTTCTCCAGTGAAAAATCCAAGACCTTTTATCTTCTAGTTTGTGGTTTCTGACTGCCATATGATCTTTAGGATTGCCAATTCCTTCCCGAAGTATATGGGTTCTCTCAAGTTTTAGACCCCTTTGTCTATGTGTTGGTTTTAACAGTGACTTAGCAAGTCTTTGAGTCTCCCTGGCTCCACAATTGATTTCCATATAGATTCTACAGTACTACTTGAACCACATTTTTAGAAGAAAGTATTTTAATATTATTGCTTGTGAATTAAGCTTGTTTTATTGGTATTAGGAAGCTTCTGGTCAGGATTCCTTTAATGCTCAATTCTTTGTCTTTCCAGAGTTAGAGGTAGACAAAGTTTCTTATGTGCCATGGTTCCTCATTTTTTATACAGTAGTTGGTAGGTCCTTCCTTTATTTACTCCCTCCCTCGGGTTTCCACTTTTGTGGACCAGTCCACAGGTTACCACACAAGCAGTCATAGAATCCAAATTGGCAGGGACATGATGAGGTCATTTAGTTTAATGTGTACCTGAGTAGAAATCTTCTATGATAATACTTCAAAAATGATTATCCTGTCTCAGCTTAAAGACCGCCAGTGATGGAGAGGTCACTGCTTTTAGAGGTAGTCCTGTCCGTTTTTAGATATGTTAGAAAGTATTTCCTTATATTTAGTGAAAATTTGGTTTTCTCATCATTTTGGTTGGCCTGCTCAACCTTTCTTCCTACAGTGTCTTGTGGAGACCTGAACCTAGTGCTTCAGATTTGTTTCAACCAGGGCCAAGTACAACAGTACTGTTACCTTCCTTACTTTGATCACAGGCAGCATTACCAGAAGCATAAAGATTCCATTAGCTTTTTTTGGCTACCATATTGACTCATATTGAACTTGCAGTCTTCTGAAACACCCAGATGTCTTTCACATGAACTATTCATGCCTTTCCCATCCTGTACAATTAAACCAGTGATTTCATTCATATAGGGAACACCCACTGAAGGAAATTCCCTCTACTAATGCAGATCAGATATTCAGCAACTTAGACAGAGAGTTGCATTGAGAGGGTTAGTTACATACTGAGGGTCATATAGTTCTGTATGTGTCTGAGGGTGTCCTTATTTTGAGGGTGGCTGTCCTCACTGTTATAAACTTGCTCAGCTATAGGGATTTTAGGCTTACCTCTATTAATTTTATCACATTAAAGCCAGCCTATTGTTCTAGGCCTTTTTTATTCTTTTCTTGGTTCTGTCATCCAAACAGATTTGTGTGATTTACACATTTGATAGTCATCTTATTTATCTAAGTCACAGAATTTGAACGTTGGAAGGGACCTCAGCAGCTATCTAGTCCAACTCACATAGGAAAGGGATCCCTACTATAAAATACCTGACAAGAGGCCCTGCAGCATCTGCTTAGATGCCTCTGAGGGGTAAATACTACCTCTTAAGGCAGTTCAGTCCACTTTTAGATAGCTGAAATTGTTAGAAAGTTTTTCCTGAAATCAAGCCTAACTTTGCCTCTTTATAACTTTCACATATTGTTTTCCATCCCATCCTCATAGGCCATCAGAACAAGTTCCTCCACACGATAGCTCTTAAAATACTTAAAAGATGCAACTTTCATGGTCTACCTTGAGCCATCTCTTCTCCAGGCTAAATATTTCCTAGTTCCTTCAGCTGATCCTCATATATCATGGACTCAAGGTCCTTTACCAGACTAGTTGGCCTTTAGACACTCCTCAGCTTATCAGTGCCCTTAAACCATGGTGCTCCAAACTGATGAACAGATGAAGCCTGCTCAGGGCATTAAAAATAATACTTCTTTCTGAGTGGGGAAGAATGTATCCCATAGAAGTAATGGAACAAAATTTCATCTTAGGGGCTCAGAACTAATTCAGTTTTGTAAATCCTATTATATTTACATGTTTAGAAGGTCCTAAGACTCAGACATAGGGTGGGGGCAGTAAGTATAGCGTGAGAGACTCAAAATTATGTTTTGGTCAACTGCTACACGTTAAAAATAATACTATAACTCACTTCTATGTAGTGCTTTGCAAACACTTTCTTCACAACTACCCTTTGAGGTAGGTTGTATAAGTGTCATCTCCATTTTTGCAGATGAGGAAACTGAGTCTCAAAGAGGTTGAAAATGGAGCAGCCCTATGGGAGGACAGATGCCATAATTCATTTACTTAACATTTATTAAAGTCTTCATATGCCACAACCCACTCCTCCCAACTCCTTCCCCCAGGATCTGAGAAAAGATGAGATCACGAGCATGACCAGTGACTGAACTGAGCAAAGGGCAGCCCAGGTGAGGAAGGGGTATAACTGATATTTGAGCCAAGTTGTGATTTCTGCCCAGAATTTTCTTTGAGTCCTTTCTGGCTCTAATATGACAGTAGTTGCCTGAGACCTCTTCAGGGATTTGTGCTGGGGGTAATAACTCAGAACTTTCTGGCCATTCATGGAGTAACTGAGAATGTTTTTGAACTTTCTGGGACCTTGTTGTGTTTGTTTTTTTTTCCATTTAAAAAATAATTTAAAATTGTAGTCACCCTAGTGCTGAAGTTAAGAAGACCACTTATTTGATGAGATTAGGACATAGGAGTTGTAGTAACGGGTGACGGGGAGCACAGTTAGCCCATGTGAGTTACTGTAATGCCTTGTGGGTCAGGTCCCACAGGCTGGTGAACAGGGTGAAGTTCTGTCCAAGAGGGCTTCTGAGGCACTAGGCAATAAAATCGAAGTCTCTGATAGGAAAGAATCCATCTCATCAGCATTATTGATCTTTCTGCAAGAGAAGATAATAACGAATATAGAGGTGGAGGAGATAGAATTGATTTTGTTCTCCCCTCCCTCATCTTTCTAGGTTAGCGTTGGAAGGTTTGCACCACCTTGAAGATAAGAGATAAGGATTCTACTTGTCTTTTGGGGAGATGTAGATGGGAGTAGAAGTGACATGAATGCCATTTAAACCGCTGAGTAAATGACATGGAGCTTATCATCTCTTACCCACTGGATATGGTTTCCTTCCCTGTTTCAGATTCGATAGGATATTTTTATAATAAGATTGGTCTCAACAATTCAAAGGAAGAATCAGTCTTTGTTAATTTGCTCAATGGTAGAACAGGTCTGTACCCAAGCTGGAGTCGATGCTTCAGCTTTGTTCTTATAACTGAAGCTCTCTCTAGAGTTCAGTAAGTCTGACTTCTCGGAGAGGCAAGATTGTGTTGTTTTTTGCAATTGGAGTTAAGTGACTTGCCCAGGGTCAGACGAGTAGTTTTTGTGTTTCATGTCTGAGGCTAGATTTGAACTCAGGCCCTCCTGACTCTAGGGCCGATGCTCTTTTCACTGCGCCACCTAGCTGCCAGGATTGTGTTGTTGAAAGAGCTTTGCACTAGGAGTTCCTTGAGTTTAATTTTCTCTCTGTCCCTGTGTGATGTAGGCAAATCAATTAACATCTGTTCCTTAATTTTCTCATTTGTAAAATGAAGGGACTGTATTATATTACCCGACATATTGGAAGGACCCCTGGCTTGAGTCAAAATCCCATGGCTAATACTTAGAACCTGTGTGACTTAAGTCACTTGGCCTTTTTAGCATTGAGTTTTCTCATCTATAAAATGGACCTATAAAACTTGCTAGGTCCTGAGGCCCCTTCCAGCTCCAGATCTAGGATCCTGGGATTGACAGGTTTCCTGCCCTCTTTAATAATCTGTCATCACTGTGAAGATCCTGTTGCTTCTCCTCTATAAACTGCTGGCTTTAGAGATACCAAGATTACCAAGATGGGGGAAGGCCTAGATGGTAATATTCTGAATTAGTTGATTACAAGGAATGCATTGATTTGGTGGCAAGGCCTTGTTTTATAAAACATATTAGAGGAGTCTACAATGCAGTTAACTTTCAGAACTGGATTGGACCACCTTTGGGAAGCAGCTATTTGTCAGGGAGCTGAAACCTACTGCTGGGTGACAGATTCCCGGAGTTTGCAAACACAGATGGGATGTTTGATAGGTGGAAGGGACACTTAAGGTGTAAAATTACTTTTGTTCTTGCTAGACTAGCACCCTAAGGAAATGTTTCTGTAAGACCTCCTTTTCTGTCCGGCTTCGGAATCTTCCTATATTTAGCAAGCCTCCTTTAATTGACTTGACTGGTCAAGGTCCAGCCCTTCCTAGTTTTCCCTTGAAGTTAAGGGTCATTTCCAACCAAGAGTGCAGTGATTGTGAACACGGGTGTTTTACAGTCTCCATCTTCCTGTCTGTGGTGGTTAACCTGTATCTATTACTGTCTCCTACCTCCACTCCCCTTATTTTTTTTCCGTATGCCTAGAGTGACGTGACTAGCAAATGAGGACCTATTTCAACTTGACAGGCCATGTTTTCCTATTTCAGAACAGTGGTGCTGTCATTTAGCATAGGGCTCTTCTCAGTGTTTCCATAGTGAGAGGAAGAAGGTTAAGAAGCTTCGAGGCAAAGCATTCTTACAGATGCTGGGTGAGATACAAAATTTGGATAATACATACCTCAGCTTTGGGTGTACGATACAGCACACACAAATGATTATGATATAAAATAATGCATAAATAAATATGAAATGTACAAATAGTTCTGTGTGAAGTTGGGATGTCATGATAGGCTTCCTGTAGGGAGTAGAATTTGAATTGTACTTTAAAGGATGAGGAGGAAAGGTGCGTCCTTCATGAATAGAGAATTTGAGCAAAGGCAGAAAAGTAGTAGACATGTACTGGGGATGTTAGGCAGTTCGGTTTGTTTGAGTCCTAGTGTATATAGAGGGAAATAGTATGAGTTAAGGCTAGAAAAGTAACATGGTGCCACACTGTAGAGACCTTTTTATGTCAGTGGAAGGAGTTTGAATTTGACTCACAGGCACTAGTAAGCAGAGGAGAGTAACCTAAGTAGATTTATGGCATATTCAGTTCTGTTCACCAAACTGCAGTGTGTGTCAGTTTTGTGAATGATAGATTATTGGGGAGAATGGAGGTAGAAATACTTGTTGGGAGACTGCTGTGGAGGGGGGTGTCCGTGGGGATAGAAAAGCAAGGTAGATGCAAGAGATACTTAGGTGGAGTTGACAAGAGTAGATAACTGACTATGGGAAGTGAGGGAGGAAGAACAAAGTGAACAGTAAGGTTTCAGACATGAGAGAATGCTGCTGACAGAAATAATAAAGTCAAAATAAGAAGCTAATTTGGGAGAAAAGATAAGAAGCTTTTTTGTTTGTTTAACACAGATTTTGGAATTAGAAAGGGACATCAGCAACCATCTTTAGTCTGACCTATACCCCAAAGAAATCCCCACTGTAGCATAGCTACAGGTAGTCATGCAGCCTCCCCTAGAAAATGGGAGACTAGAACTCAGAAGAGAGGGCAAGGTTTGGAACAGGGTAGGGAACCTGTGACCTCAAGGGTCCCCACTCCTGGAGAGAGATTTTGGTTAATTATCTGCATAGAGTTGAGAGGAGAGAGTGTAGAGAAAGAAAAGAAGGTGGAGGACAGAACCTTGGAAAATTCCTACCTTAAATTAAGTTTTGAAAGAAGGTGAGGAAAAGATGAGCCTTATCTGTAGTATATCAATTACAGATATTTTGTATCTGTCTTTATATATCTTTGCTGGAAGCTCTATTTCATGCCTTTTCTTCCCATCTCTGTTCCTTCCCTTTCTCCTCCTGATGAGTTTGTCTTCCCAGTTACATGTAGCTTTGATCCTTGCATCCAAGTACTCTAAACATCTTCTTTAATGGTGGATCCAGAAGACCTATCCCTCTGTATCCTCCATAGATCATTTACCCAGCAGACTGATCAAAAGTTTTCCTCTGGTTCTGAGCACTGAGGCTGTCCATTTTTATCCCTCACTCTTGCTACTTACTACATGACAGGCCTCCTTCCTTTTTTGAACACATGTCTTTGATGGTGTTTTTCCCTTTTTAGACTTTGTAGTCTACTTATATCTTCCATAAATCTTTCCAATGCTTTTCAGGTCATCTGGAATTTTAATTCTTCTGAAATTTTGCTCTTCTGTGCTTTGTTGCCATATAGCATCATTGCTTCATTTAGCTATGGGTTGGAACAGATGACCTCTGAGCTTGCTTCCATCTTTGAGATTCTGTGACAAGGAGAATATTAGTGCAGCTGACAGTTGAAAGCACTGCAAATGGATAGAGCAGTGGCCCTGGAGTCAGGAAGACCTGTGTTCAAATGTGGCCTCAGACACTTAACATGTGACTGGCTGCATGACCCTGGGCAAGTCACTTAACTCCAATTGTCTCAGAAAGAAAAAAAAAGAAAAAGCACCACAAAATTTCCCAAATAGAGTCCAGTCCTCTTTCTTCCTTTTCTCTGCTAGACCCACATTTGTTGTTCGTCAGTAGTTAGTGGGCTTTCTGCCTGACTGCTGTCATGATCTGAGCAGCAAGAGTGTCGGTGTTGGGGCTGAGCTCACTGTCATAGACTAGGCTTCACTGGATACATGCAGTATCATCCTCTCTTCCTAAAAACACATGAAGTGAATTGTTTCCTGTTTCTCTTGAAACCCAGATCAGTTAGATGAAGGTTTTCTTTTTTTAAACAATGTACTCTCTTACACTTAGAGCCTTCCCATAGTACAGATGTGTAATTGCCTTCCTTTTGCTCCTGCTTCAGCCTTCAGGTGTCAATAGAACTTAACTGACCTTTCTCAAGGATCATTGACTTTGGTTCCTTACTGCTGCCATTGCCGTGCCATATCATTTCCCAAACCATTGTCCAGGTGCCAGGCTTAGTACTTGGGGGAGTTTACAAAATCCTGCTCTTCAGCCCAACTTACCCAGTTACTCCCAGGAAGACAGAGCATGGATTTGGAGCCAATCTTGATTACTCAGCAACTTCCCAAGTACCTTCCACGGGAGATGAATATGACTGTTAAGAGAGAGATAAAATACTGAGTTTGGAAGACAGAGAATTCATTTCCCATTGGAGAAAATTGAGGAAAACTTCATTAAGGAGGAGATCTACTTGTCCTTCACACAACATTCCGTTTCTCATCTCTTTGTCTTTGCACGAATTATCCTGTGTCTGGAATGCCCTCCCTCCCCATTGATACCTTAGAACCAAGAGCAGTCTCCTTCAGAATTCAGGTCAGGTGTTAACCTCTTCTGGGAATCCTTCCCTAGTTCTTTCCAGCTGCTCCCATGAAAAACAAAACAAAACTAACCTTGTATTCACTTTGTGTATCTTTTGTATCTGTTTGTATCTGTCTATTCCTTCTCTCAATCCCTTGACTTCATTTCCTCTATCTCTTCCTTTACTCCATTCTCTGGTGCAAACCTCCCACTGTATGTAGCTTTGATTCCATCATCTCTTCCCATCTTCTCTTGTAAAGTTGCCCCTACTATCTCATCTCCAATCTTTCTATCTACCGTTTCCTCCCCAGAAACCTGAAGATACATTTAGGTCTCCTTGGTCCCGAAAAAGCCCTCCCATGCCTGAAAGCTAGCATCCTATTCCTCTTTCTTAGCCAAATTCCTTGAAAAAGCCATTCATTCATACTTAGTACCTCCATTTACTCGTCTCTCATTTTCATCTAAATTCTTTACATTTGGGCTTCCAGTCTCATCACCCAGCTGAAGTTGCTCTCTTCAATGTTACCACAGATCTGTTCATTGTCAGATTTGATGGCTTTTCTCAGTCTTCCCCCTTCGGGACCTCTCTTCAGCCTTTAACACACTATCTAGCACTCCTGGAGAGACTTCTCCTCTCTTGAATTTTCCCCCCTCAAAAGCCATCCTTTCAAATGCCCTATTACTGTTGAGGGTACTTACTGCCCTTCCAGTCACCCTGATCCATAACTTCAGCCATTGAGTTTATAACCTTGACATTCCTCTTAGCCTAAATATCCAGTCAGTTGCCAAGTCTTGTCATTTCTGTCTCCATAACATTTCTTGCATACATCGTCTTCTCTCTGCTCACATAGCCACCATCCTTGTTGAAGCCCTCATCACTTCTCACCAGGACTATTGCAATAACCTCTTAACTGGTCTCCCTTCCTCTGTTCTCCCTCTCTCTTTCTCTCTCTCACACATACACACACACACACACACACACATATACATACGCACGCACGCAGACATACACATACATACACTCTCTTTCTCTCCCAGCCAGTCCCCTACACAGGCAGTAATGTAAATTCCAGCATCCCCACTTAGTAAACTTCAGTTGTTACCTCTAGGATCAAATATAAATTCTTATGTTTAGCATTTAAGCACTTCACACCCTGGCCCCTTCCTCCCTTTCTGCTCTTACCCATTCCACAGTGCAGCCATACTGGCCTGCCTGCTGTTCCTCACCCCCATCTCCACACCTTTGAGCTGACTGACTGACATGTGCTTTCTCCTCACCCCCACTTTATGACTTGTCTGTGAAGCTTATCCTGGTTCCTAGTTGCCAAAGCCCTCCCTACCTCCCTTCCTCCCTCTCAGAACTTATTTATATTCATCTTGTATATATTCTGTAGGCATGTATGCATGTAAGCACCTTGGAGTCAGGTACACCCACAAAGCATAGATGCTTAATGTAGATATGTTGATTGATTTGGGGAATGAAGCATAGTCTGATTTGATTGGAAGGTAAGTGAAGGGAACCTCTCATCTTCCAAGTGATGCCACTTAACATATAGATGGCTATTATGAATGTGAATTTTTTTTTTGGTGCCAACAGCTCTGAATTGTCACTTACATGTCACCAGAAAGCTTTGAACTGTGCTTCCAAAGTTATTTAATTTTTCTAGCGTTTGGATGTTATTTTTTCTAAGTGTGTTAATAAAAAGTATAAAAATTAGAAAATATAAATTTTCTTAACTCTTAAAAAAAAACATATAGGTGGTTAGAAGCCACAGGTATACCCCCTAATATACCTTTCCCCTACCCTCAACCTGGGGTTGTGGTTGCCAGGCCCACATGGAATGGCGAGTGTAATCCAGTCCCTAGGCACCAGGAAGACAGCTGTGAGTGAGACAGTAGGGAGGGTTTGCTGACTCATGTGTGATAAAACCTAGCTATGGAGTTGTTTTTACATTGCTTCTTCCACTTCACCAAGAGCAGTTGTGGTCTGCTGAGCAATTTGATGGCTTTCTCTAACCTGTGTTTGAAGAGTTGAACTACACAGCCAGAAAAGACAGGCTGCGAATCGATGACTGGTTGGAATTTTTAGAAATGACCTTGTATGAAAAACCTGGACCGGGGTGAAGAGTTTAGGATTAAAAACTGCACTATACTGTCTAAGGAGTCCTAACCACTCATCAGAGAGGGCTCCGCCCCATCCCTGGGCGGGGCAATCTGAAAACCTGCACAAAAGTACCCAGGAAATACCTGGGGATAGCTAAAGGGTAGAATTGGGTTTTCTGCAGGCTGATTAGGGTTGATTTTACTGGGACCCAAAATGGTTTATGTGGAGTCAAAGAAAGTTCTTAGAGATTATAAAATCCCAGAAAGAATGAAGAAAGGGTAGGGATTTTTTCTCACCTATTATTTTCCATCTCAAATTGCATGTCAACTCTCTCGTTAGTAGAAATCAGGTCATGGCTTAGGTTTTGGTTGTTTTTGGGGGGGAGGGGCTTGAGGTGTGGGGTTAGTTGAGTTTTTATTTATATAGATTTCTTGTTACATTTCAGTTCATCTTAGGATGTCAGATTCCAGGTACTCCCAGAGGAAATATGCTATGGTGGAAAGTGTTGGACATTGGTCAGAAAATCTGAGTTCTAGGCCTACTTAACCAGCTTTATGACCTTTGAGAAGGCACTTAATCTATGTGCCTCAGTATTCTCATCTGTAAACAGAGGTAATATTTTTACCACTGACCTCACAGGATGATTGTGAAGGAACTGCTTTGCAGCCATAAATACTGTATAAATTTGAGCTATTAAAGTTTTGGTGACAAGTGAAGGAAGATTAGAGTCTCCATCCCTTTCTTAGAGTGATTGGAATGGGTCTACATTGTAACTACCTAATTCCTTTTGCAGGACTGCTGAGAAGCTGGGAAGCCCCCTTCCCCTCCCCCCCTTCCCCATCCCCACCCCACCCCACCCTAACATTTGACCATGACAAGCAGAGGCACAGCTCGGCCCAATGGCCAGCCCCAGGCCAGCAAGATCTGCCAGTTCAAACTCGTCCTACTGGGGGAATCTGCAGTAGGCAAGTCTAGCTTAGTGCTGCGCTTCGTCAAGGGGCAATTCCACGAATACCAGGAGAGCACCATCGGAGGTAGGTGTTAGGTGAAGCCCTTGGTAGCATATCTAGGGACCCTAGGGAGGCCAGACCTCCGTACTTCAGCCCTCTATAGGGCGGAATGCCCAAGTATAAAAGTGTTCATTAAGTGCTTCACTGAAGACATCTGAGATGGCTGAGCCTGCCATTCAGCTTTAAAATCTAATTAATCATTTATGGTTTAAGGTTTGATGCCCTTTTGAAGAAGACAGTAGAATTTATTTCTTCCATCATTAGATACTTTTTTCTTGTGTATACCTGTAATTGGTAGTTGGAAGTAGGGGGATCTTGACACAAGATCACTCCCTGACTCAGTAAACTTCAGGGGCTCCCCATCACCTCCAGGATCAAATGCAGAATTCTCTGGAGTTCAGAGTCACTGCTAAGCAGCCCTTGCTGCCCATGCCCACTCTACCCCACCCCTTGCTGATCCACAAACAAGATGTCCTTCAAGGCCTGATTAAAATCCCTCCTTCCACAGAAAGCCTTTTCTGTGCCCTCTCAGTGCTGGTGCCTCCCCTTCCCTCTGTTAATCACATTCAGTCACACCTGTGCACAGCTTGTTTAGTGTCGCCCTCTGAGACTGTGAGCTTCTCCAGGGCAAGGACTCTCTTTGCCTTCTGCTTTTCTTTGCATCGTGAGCACTTAGCACCATCCCTGGCACAGAGGAGACACCTAATAAATGCTTATTTACTGACTGACACGAGTGCTTATCACTCATATCAGTCTTGTGAGAAAAGTGGTAAGTAAATGTTAGCTGTTTCAGTTCATCGTCTTCTCCGTCTCACAGTTCCTGGTAATTCATGAATTGCTACTGTTTCCCATCTATTTAAACTTCTGGTTCTGAAAGAGCTTAATCATACCCTCGAGGGGGTGTTATCTCTCGAGAAACTTATGGAAGAGAAAACCCAGTTTTCCCCTGGATTTGAATAACGCCTATACTTAGAAGTGCTGAGTTGAGTGTAAGGGATGGGGGGGAGGGCTTTCCAAGTCACTTCCTCACTTACTGCTTTCTCTGTTCCTCCTCTCCCTCAGTCCTCCCTCCCTCCTCACCGACTTCTCTCTCCACAGCTGCCTTCCTCACACAGTCAGTCTGTCTGGATGACACCACAGTCAAGTTTGAAATCTGGGACACAGCAGGACAAGAACGATACCATAGCTTGGCACCTATGTACTACCGGGGTGCCCAGGCTGCTATTGTGGTCTATGATATCACTAACCAGGTGAGTGATGTGAAGATTCTGAGAACTGGAGAATCAGCATTTTGAATCTTAATCTCTGGGCAGAGCCTAGGGCAAGGTGCTAGAGGAGAATATAAAAGAATAATAGCAGCTTACATTTATATAATGGTTTACAGCTTATAGTCTGCCCTTCTCACAATAACAGTGTGAAGCAGGTGATAGGAATATTATCTCCATTTTACACACTAGGAAACTGAAACTCAACATTAAGTGACTTTGCCTAATTATGTAGTTAGCAAGTGTAAGTATATAAGAGGAATTATCACTAATGCAGTTTCAGGAAAGAAAGTCTTGGTCACCTTTTGGAAGGTGATGGGCATCAATTGGCAGAGGAATTCAGAATGCACCCCCTTCCCCACTTCCCTCTGTTTCCCCAGGAAACCTTTGCCCGAGCAAAGACATGGGTGAAAGAACTACAGCGACAAGCCAGTCCCAGCATTGTCATTGCCCTGGCGGGAAACAAGGCTGACTTGGCCAACAAGCGCATGGTGGAATATGAAGTAAGGGGGCCCAGAGAATTCCTCACCCGAGAGCTTCACTTTTCCCCAAGACAGTTTGTTCTCATCTCTTAATTTTCTGGACACTTCTTCCCTTCCCATTTCAGCCCGGAGCCAAACGTAGCAGACTAACACTTATGAAAACTGGGGCATTTTTGAATTGTTGGGAAATGTCAGAACAGAGGGTTAGAGGGTATCAATATGAAGAGAAGAAGGAAGGCAGGTAATGTAATGTATGAGGTTCCCTAAGTCTCAGGGTCATCTCATCCATCTTAGCCATTATCCCATTATCCCTCACCACGACTTGTTGGCTCTTATTAGCATCTCTTTATCCAAAAACATGAATTTGAATCATGTAGATACTATTCTTCCCTGCCGGAATAACTAGCAAAATGGTTCAGCAAGCTGGAATGGGACAGTAGGATTGGTGGCAGTTAACCAAAGGGAAGGAGCCATGAGTACTGCCTAACCCTGATGCAGATTTGGAAACATAGCTCTGCATTCTGAACTTCCAAATGCCTTACCCTGTTCCTTTGCAGGAGGCCCAGGCATATGCAGATGACAACAGCTTATTGTTTATGGAGACGTCGGCCAAGA
Source organism: Pseudochirops cupreus (assembly GCA_028627135.1). Classification (NCBI taxonomy): domain Eukaryota; kingdom Metazoa; phylum Chordata; class Mammalia; order Diprotodontia; family Pseudocheiridae; genus Pseudochirops; species Pseudochirops cupreus. The sequence goes on along the minus strand of CM053581.1, from coordinate 382,236,081 downwards.
CAGCCATGAATGTGAATGACCTCTTCTTGGCTATAGGTAAGGGCAGTATAACCCAATGTCTTTCTGATTGTCCCTTCCTTAGTCCCAAGACCAATTAGCACCAACCTGAACTACAGAGATAGATAGATGGCAGTGTCTCTTGCTCTTAGGATGTTAGGTAAGGAAATTCCTTAGCCAGCTTTTAATAAAAAACTTTCTGATGGAGAGTCCTTTATAGTATCTACTCTCTCTTCTAACTTAGTCTCTGACGCTCTTCTCTTTACTCTCTGGCTGCAGTGGAGTTGGAGAATCTTGACCTCCATATTCCTTAGAACATTCCACTGGTGTCCCCCTCCCCACCAAGACTTTCTCTTTTTAAGTGAAATCATCTACTTTTCTGTCTTTATCTCTTGTCTCTAGCTAAGAAATTGCCCAAGAGTGAACCTCAAAACATGGGGGGTACAGCAGGCCGAAGCCGAGGTGTGGATCTCCATGAGCAGTCACAGCAGAACAAGAGCCAGTGTTGTAGCAACTGATGGGGTGGCTGGCACCGAATGAGTGTGGAGCAAGCCCGAGAGCTAAGACGTAACTTCAGTCCCCACCCCTCAGCACACAGCCCCTTCGGTAACAGCACACTGAGCCCCGGCTCCCAAAGGCCACCTCCCAACAGCTCCATCATGGCACTTGTTAATGCTTCAGCAACCAACAACCAACAGGCAGCTGTTGCCACCGGCCTCCCACCCTCTGCCCTGGGGCTCGAGGGGGTGCTTAGTTCCCCCTGGAACTTACCTTCCAAAACAAACTTTCTTCACTTTGTATTATAGGTGCAAGACAATAACCTACTTATCTATCTTTCTCTTCCTGTCCTTCGTCCCTATGTCTTCAGATAACATTTTTGTCATTTGTTCCTTCTGCTTTCCATCAATAACTTGTTTTGGTCCCTTTCCCCACCTTGATGTTCCCCTCTCCCCAGGGTTGGAGAGGTGAACTTGAGATATGAGAAGGGGTTAACAGCACATCCCCATTGGTAACCTGGGGGAAGGGGGGTTTGGAAGTGGGGGGAATAAGGGTCTGGCAGGAAAACAGCTCTTTTTTTCTCATTATATAATGGGTATTTCCCACATTTGAAGAAAGCTGCAGTGTCCATGATCCTCCTCTTCTACCCCTGGGTGGGTGGATGGAAAACTTCTGGGCAAAGATGAGAATAGGGAGAAAAGTGTGCAGGGTCATGCTGAGTTAGTTAACCTGGGCAGAGGAAGAGGCTTAGGGCTCCTTGTGAACTCTCGTACTTTCTCTGCTTTATTTTCCCTTGGCCTTGGGGGCTCTTCCCCCATGGTGATTCAGCCCCAGGGTCTTCCAAAGAACTGTTATTGGGTGCCTTTTTCTTGGCTCTGCTGTGGTCTAGTTGGAGGAGGGACCAGTCTCTGATACCCATCCTCTGATTGATGTACACATAGAATTGTTTTCCTCATTGGCCTCAGCCCCATCACCTGTTCTCTCCCAACCCAAGGCATGGCCTGTCTATCACTGCGGTTTGCACTTTAGTTGATGGTTGGTTTATTTAGGATGCTTATTTTATGGGGTTTTTAATGTATACACCTTCCTTTTTTAACTGTGGAAAGTGAGGTGTACGTATATGAGGTCTGTGGGGTGGGTGAGAAAGGGCAGTGGCAGCTACCTAAGCCAAACCTTCTCTCTTCCTTAACCCTACCCCCAAACTTTGATTCCTTTCCACCTTGTCCACTCCTCAACCCTTTGCTGTGCTTGAGACCTTAACACTCTGAAGACCTGGTGGGGAGACTGAAATTGAAGAGTGCTCAGGGAAGCACAGGCCAAGGTAGAGATTAAGGCATGTCCCAGGCAAGAGGCAAGGGTATGGGGAGAGGGAGGACAACTTGCCTTTCCCTCAAATGGGAGTCACTCATTTTGATGCCCTATCCCTGTTGTCTTTTCTACTTCCCTGTAAATAGGTATGATGATCTCTTTCCCCATTGTATAGTCGGTCATGCCATTTGGCTTCTGAACAGGCCCCAGTCACACTGTTTCTTCTGTCAGAATCCCTAGCCTTAACCTTCTACCCCTACTCCTTTGGTTTATTCTTCAACATCCCACTTCTGAGGGGGAATGACAACTCGTTATTTCTGCCTACCCTGTTACATATATTCCTAGGAGCTATGGCCCCCATATCCTGCTCTTTTGTCACTACTCCCTCCATGGGAGCGTGAGCCACAAAGTCCTAGTTGTAGTCTCACGGACCATACTAGCTGCTCTCCTGGCCAGTGAAGTAACTGGTTTCAAGAGTTTTTTCACAGGGGTGTTAACTCCATCAAGACAACCAGAGTATAGATCTCTGAGGTAAAAGTAGGTGGAAAAGGGCCTGGGCTTAGAGTGTTTGGGGAAAACTGTCAAGAGAGCAATTCCCAGGAGAAAGTAGAAGATTACTGTTGCTCCATGTTTCCTCTGGCTCATCATTAGCAATGTGGTCTAATATTTAGGAGAAAGCTATACAGGACCTTGGTTGACTTCTAAATCCTGGAGTTTGAGTCCTACCAGTTCTCCTGGCCCACAGACACTTGAACTGCCTTACCTGTCTCAAACATACCAAAAAAAAAAGCTATGAAATTTATAACCCTATGACCTTGTTGGATTCATTTTAGGCCCATCAGCTGAGCTTTTCCCAGTGGCATCCTTAATTCCCCTGGGACCTGGTGGATTCTTTTTCCTTCCCTTCAGGTTGCCATCAGTTCATCAAACACCCAGCATTCTTCAGAGACACTGAGGAACTAGGAGGGATCTCTAGGTCTCTGCATATTTGTGTGTCTATCCCTTGGGGTGAAGGCATCTCTTTACCTTGGGATTGGAATCTTTTCCCCAGAAGATTCTCTTCTGCGCCTCTACACTCCCCCCCCCCTTTACCTCCCTCTTCCCCACACACACTTAAGGAACAGGATTGGCTTTAGCTTCTTTGGTTTGTCTACTGCCTTCCCTCTACTTCCAGTCCCATCCATCCAACCTTTTCTGCTTGCCTCTGGGCTCAGTGAGACAGTAGCTTTACTGGGCTTTGGGAGTTTTTTAATTTTTCTGCTTTTTTTTTTCCCTGAAAATTGTTTTTATGGGTTTTTTTGAGACCTTTTTTTTTTTGCTTCCAAGAAACCATTTGTCTTTCTCCCTTTCCCTCCCCTAAATATAACAATCGTGGTAACAGAATGCACCTGCTGATTTACCAATGTATTTAATGTAAGTAAAAAAGAAAAGAGGGAAAAAAAGAGGAAAAAGTGTATTAGTGTTTCTTTCCTGCTGAAGCTAGATGTTGGGAAAGGAGGGGGCAGCTACATTGAATCAAAATGTCTAGTTGGATTCCATTTTCCAACTCCAGGACACTGAAGGAGTCTTCAAGAAGGGCCAAAGTCACTGTTGTGGGGTTTTTTTTGTAGGACCTTCTCTGTTTCTAAAGGAACAAATCACTCATAAGGTTATCAGATCCCTTTGGCATTTCTCCAGTCTGCTGCTAACCTTTTTTTGTGTGTCATAGATCCCTTTAGCAGTCTGGTGAAAGCTATAGTTCCCTTCTCAGATAATCTTTTTAAAATTTATAATCAAGGGAAATGCTAAATTTCAGTTACAATTAGGTGAAAATAAAGTTCTAAAAATTTTCCCATCCAAGTTCATGGACCGTCCCTTGTGAGACCCATGTCTCCTCCAATTTATTCTCTTTCCCTCCTATTATAGGTGCCATTTCCTATACCAGAAGAAAAGAGAATGGAAGGCAGGGTTTCCATATGCCCAAGGAATAGGAAGTGGAAGAACAGGAGCCCCTTCTCCCTATGCTGAAGGTTCAGCCTTGCTCTAGTTAGTATAGCAGTGACAGGTGGGAATCAGGCCTCCTGGACCACTAGTTTGTGCCCGAGTCTGGTTTGATACTACTTCAGAGTTCTTTATTATCCTCTCTCTCTGACTTGGTTTACTGCATCTTTGATACAGTAATCAATACTGCCAAGACTTCCTTACTCACATTACTATATCTTATTCTCACCAGCCAGGCTATTTCTGTTAATGGAGAGGGGAGCATGATTGAAGTAGTCTGGCTCTAATGTAATAGGGCCATCCTGGCACTGGGGGGCGGTGTGGGAATGTCAAGACACAAGGCCCCCAACGGCCGGTTAGCCCGGAGATTTCATTTTTACTGACTTCTGCCGGATCTGGGGATATGAGAATCATATTTTGGCTTCGATTCCATATCCTCGGGGGACAAACGGTCACGGAAGGGAGGCTTCACCCGCAAGAAGGCAAAAGCAGGGGGGCATACCACTTTTTAAAGAGGACATGTTTTGAAGCTGAGGATGAGACGACTCGCATCACTCGCTCAATTCGACACACACTGTGCCAAAAGGCAAGGTACAGTGCTAAATACTGGAGATGAAAGACAAAAACGAAATCCCCTGTAGATTCTATTCCAGTGTTTGGGTCATGCAGGAGAAGCAAAGTACTGCTCTCCGGAAGGATTTCAGTATTTCAACTTGTTTAGAGGGAGACTAGCTTCCAAAATCACCTCGGAGGAATTGTATGACCATTCTACAGACCTCAAATCTCTAGCTTCCTGTGGCCTTGCATCAGTTACTCCCCTGCACCTTACTCTTCTACCCAGATTGGACATCCCAGTCCTAATGTGGATTCTCCCAGGAATGCAATCCTTCCATCCTGCCTTTAAAATCTTCCGTCAAGCCTTAGATTTCACCTCCTTTCCTGGAACCCTCAGCTCCAAGTGGTCTCATCCTGGTGTTTTCCTAGTGACTTTTACCTCCATCACTCCCTACCCCTTATTATATATGTATATTGATACCTATGAGGTATCAAGAGGACGCAGGAAGGTGTGGGCACATTTGGTGGACTCCCCTGTGGTGGATTTATAGGATAATTTGACAGAAAGTCGCAATGGTTGGGTTGCCAGCAGCATTTTTGGAGGAAATAATCCACATCGATGAGTTCACGGATCGATTGGTCTTGGAAATCACATGTATCCTTTCCAATAGAATGTAAGCTTCTGGGAGGCAGGGACCTTGTTTTTCTTTTGTGTATGCTCAGCGCCAAGCACAATACCTTGCACCTGGTAGACGCTTAATAAATTTTTTTCGAATGTTGACTACTGAGTAGTTACTGGTGGGTGTCTTCTCCAATCACCTCACCCTTCGACATACCATTTAAGGTCCCTTCTACCTTTTCCTACCCAGGTTTCTGGTACTTAGAGGATGTCCATCTAGTTTGTTAATTTCCCCAAACCTATTGGCTCCCTAAGACTGAAGCATTAACTCAGGGAACCAACCCAGCAGAAGACGAGCATCTGAATTCCCAGCCTTCGGTTATTTGCCCGTCCCCTACTTCACGAATGCTAGCCAAGCAGGGAAACTAGGGTGAGAATACCTTGCCGCGGATTCCTCATCTCGTCAATAGTTGGGGGATAATTGGTGGGGCGAGAGTGGTCCTTTAAATCCCGTCTTGACGTCACCACTTGGAATCTCCGCCCTCTCCGCCAAGGGTTCGGGCTGACATCCTTCTGAAGAAGTGCTGCTGCTGTTAGAACGCTGCTCGGGGTAGGAGACTGGAAGAAAAAAGGAATACGGAATAAAGGGGGGACGAGGTGTGTCTGAGAGCACCTACAGGGGGGGATGGGCAGGGCGTGCCTGCGTCATGGGGTGGGCGTGGGGTGCAGGGTACTGCTCTAGAATCTTTTTCTCCTCTTTCACCTCCCCCCCCCATATCTGGCATGGGCCTGGGCAGCTGTCCCCCCCATTCTGCATATCACCTCCTGCTCCCGGCCCCGCCCCTCCACTCCGGGGGAAATAGATTGTAGGTTACCCCCACCGGCAGGATGTTGCCCATTAAAGGGTCGTCTCGGTCAAACCAGGGCAGAAAGGCATTAGCAGGGCTCATGTTCGAAAAAGTAGTTCTTCGTCCCCAAAAGCGCTGTGTGTGATATAAAAGATGGTGGGAGTCGGGTGCTAAAGAGTAGAGTTCAGTTTCTCCTTTTTTCCAAGGTCATAGATATGCCTGACTGATTCTCTTCCGTGGCATCCCGTGGTTACTTTCTCTCTCTTCTTACTTAGATCCTCAGTAATTAAACCCCAGCTTTCCTCTCCTTCATCAGGCACCCTGCATGGGCGCAGATTTTCCTGGTGTCTTGCTTTCTTTCCCTTCATTACTTTGCTTCTAACTAAACGGCTAGGAGAAAGAGCTGCTAGAACGAGAATTGTGAAGTTTCCTTCTTCCATACCCTAGCCTAGAGAGAAATTCAGCCGGTTCAGCGACACCTGGGACAAAAATCCCTCAGTTTGCTGAGCTGAGGAAGAAGGGAATGGCTAGGATAGGGGTTGGGACCCAGGTATATTGATTCTCATTTAATGATACTTATTACGGAGAATGAGGGGTCTACTTTACCTCATTTCTCCGTGTTTTAGCTTGCTCCCCAACTAGAACAAAATAAAACTTGCTTTCTGGTAATAGCATAAGTGTACAATATGGTCACTAGACTAGGTATTGTTTTCAGTGATTGAGGGAAGGAGGGGAAAGAGGACAATTGCTTTTAGGAAACCCATCACATCTATTCCTATATTGTCCGTGTACTTATCGGTGTCCTAGTTTAGTCTAGTCTGTCCTGAAGAACTGAATTTGGGATTCCCTGAGTTACCCCTTTTTCCTAATGAAGTTGGCAGAAGTCCCTTTCATCATCCCTCTATCTCTTAAGTCTCACTTCTGATGGCCTCCTCTACCCTTGCTCCATGGTGATTACTTCTTTTTTTGCTTCTCCCTCTTTCCTAGAACCCCAATATCTATAATGCTGTTGCTACAAAGAGTTGCTGTCTCTGGCCTTCGAATTTCCAGGTTTGATCGGTATGCCTTAGTCCTGAAGTGTCTCACTTCTGTATCTCCTCTGTTTGAGTATTTTATGATTTGTTATCTCATCTTATCTACTTGGGGAAGTTAAGTGCCTTTAATAGCTAGGAACTACTGTAGGTAGTAAATCCTGCTAGTTCTACCTGCTCCTGGGAAAGGACAAATTCTAGCTAAGGAAATGAAAAGACCCAGGTATCTTCCTTTATAGCTTAGCCTGGGACATCTCGTTCCTTCATCCTTGAATAGGTATGGATAGCATCAACCCATCAAACCCCTTGCACGTAGCTCCTTCTAGCATGAGACATGGTAGGGAGTATTACTGATTCTCTCTCCTCTTTACAGGTTGACTGTCCCAAAGCTGGGTCCCCATGTCTGCTTTACCAGTGATTCCTCTCATCTCCAAAGCCCCAAACCTCACTTTTCTAGTGGCCGAACCCCTGGATACTGGGCAGTTGCAGGGGCACTGTTGGGTGTTGGCACTGTACTAGCCTATGGAAACCATACAGAAAAGGTAGAGTGGAAAGGTGACTGGGTTGCCAGGGAGTAGTAAATGTTTGTTGAATTAAATAACAGCTAACTAGCATTTATACAGTTCTTTTAGGCTTGTGTAGTGCTTTACAAATATTATCTCATTTGATCTCTACAACTATCCTGTGATGTGCTATTATTAAGATCCCCATTTTACAGAAGAAAGTGGGACAGGCAAAGGTTAAATGACTTGTCCAGACACAGTGAGGACAGGAGGCCAGATTTAAATGCAGTTCTTCCAGACTCCAGGTCCAGCACTCTATTCACTCTGCCACCTCACAGCCACATGAAAGAAGAGGAATTGCTGCCAGGACTAATTGTAATTTATATTTTTATATGGCTGTAAAGATTAAAAGTTTGCTCAGGGCAACCCTGTAAGATAGGTAGTGCAAGAGTTATCTCCATTGTACAGCTGAGGACACTGGGGCTTGTAGAGAGTAAGTGACGTATCCAGTTACACAGAGGTAGTACGCCAGAATTTGCAACCCTACTCCAGTCTTATGAACTCCCGGGTTCCAAGTCCATACTATATGGACTGGACTGGGTGAGAAGAAAAGGTTGATAACATCTCCTATAATATTTTCCTGCTGTCTTCTCTCCTCCATGCCCCACAGGCTGCTCAAGATTCACTACCTGTATACACAAAGGCAGAAGTGAGCCGTCATCAAAGCCTTGAGACACGGGTCTGGGTAACCTTGGGCCATGAAGTCTTTGATGTCACAGACTTTGTGGCCATGCACCCAGGCGGACCATCTAAATTATTGCTTGCTGCAGGGGGACCACTGGAGCCTTTCTGGGCTCTCTATGCAGTCCACAACCAGCCACATGTTCATGAGCTCCTGGCTGAGTATAAGATTGGGGAGCTAAGCCCTGATGAGGAAAAATCTTCTGACCTAGTTTCCACTGACCCTTATGCCAGTGATCCCCCCAGACACCCCGCTTTGCAGATCAACAGCCAGAAGCCTTTTAATGCAGAACCACCCCTTGAGCTCTTGGGTGAGAGCTACATCACACCCAATCCTCTCTTTTTCACTCGAAATCACTTGCCTGTACCCACCATAGACCCTGCCACATACCATCTGCAAGTGGAAGGGCCCCCAGGCAGTCAGACACTGAGCCTGTCACTAGATGATCTTCGTCAGTTCCCCAAGCACCAGGTCACAGTCACCCTGCAGTGTGCTGGTAACCGTCGAAGTGAGATGGCCAAAGTTAAGTCTGTAAAAGGGTTAAACTGGGGAGCAGGAGCCATTAGCACAGCCCTGTGGGGTGGTGCCCGGCTCCGAGATGTTTTGATCCACGCTGGCCATTCGCCCTCAGGCTCTGAAGCCCATGTATGTTTTGAAGGGCTGGACCGTGACCCCACAGGGACAGCCTATGGAGCCTCCATCCCCCTGGCTCGGGCCATGGATCCTGAAGGCGATGTTCTGCTGGCTTATGAGATGAATGGGCAGCCATTGTCCCCTGACCATGGCTTCCCAGTAAGGGTGGTGGTACCTGGTGTAGTGGGTGCCCGCCATGTCAAGTGGCTGGGGAAGGTGAGCATCAGCCCTGAGGAAAGCCCTAGCCATTGGCAACGTAATGATTACAAAGGCTTCTGTCCCTCAGTAGATTGGGACAAAGTGGACTTTAACACTGCTCCAGCCATTCAGGAGCTCCCTGTCCAGTCAGTTATCACAGAGCCCAGGGAAGGGCAAACAGTAGAGCCTGGGGAGGTGACCATAAAGGGCTATGCTTGGAGTGGGGGTGGTAGGGCTATAATCAGGGTGGATGTATCTCTGGATGGTGGGCTGACCTGGCAAGAGGCAAAGCTGGAGGGGGAGGCACAGGCACCAAGGAAAGCCTGGGCATGGCGGCTGTGGCAGCTGACAGCACCAGTACCTACTAAGTGCAACGAACTGAACATTATATGTAAAGCTGTGGATGATGGATACAATGTGCAACCTGACACTGTGGCCCCTATCTGGAACCTTCGAGGTGTGCTCACTAATGCCTGGCACCGTGTCCATGTTCTGGTAGCCCCAGAGGAATAATTGGTGCAGCCTTGATACCCTATAAGCCACTCTTCTCAATCTCTTACGCTTCCAAACTATTTGTCTCTTGGACTCCTCCCTTTTCTGTAGACATTCAAAAACTCCTGTCCTTTGGTTTTCTCTCAGACTCTATCCCCGGAATAGCCCTCTCCTTTCCCCCTGCCCTCCACAAAAATAAACACATATACCCTTCCCTAACCACCTCCAGGCATACACATTCCCATTCATGCCTTCCTCCTAACTTCCAGGACTGGTACCTATGATTTTCTCTATATTCCATTGTAATAGCTACCTCATACATTGTGGTCCTTCAGACTCTTCTCTGACAACGAGTTGCAAACTGTCTGGACAGAAGTTGGAACTGGACAGAAGTATCAATCAATGTAATAACACCTGCCACCACTTCTCTCTCCAGTCTTTTCATTTCCCTGTCACCTCTGGGGTCTTACTTTGTTCCATTTATGTACAATGTGTATAATTTTGCTGTTTATTACCTGCCCCCAACTTCAAAGGCAGAGGGGACTGTAAAGAAAAAGAGATTGTAACCCCTTCTTATTTTCCTAATTATATCAAGAAAGTTTCTGTTTATTCTGCTTATTCTTGCGCTTGTTGCCTGGGCAGAAGGGCCAGGAAGGGAGTAGGAAAATAAATATACAGTAGGAGGCTGTACACACATGTGAATTGTGTACATGTGATGAGGAGGTGGCAGCATGGTCACAACAAAGAGCTGGGAGCAAAGGAGATACCTAACAAACAATGTAATGGGATTATACCGCGCTGTAAGAAACAACGAATAGGAGGAATACAAAGAAGCAGGGGAAGACTTATGAACTAATGTAAAATGAAGTAAGCAGAACCAGGAAAACAACATAATCATTCAAAATCCAAACTAAATGCTGTGAAGTTATAATTATCAAGCTTGACCCCAAAGAAAAGAAGGCACCTCCTGCTTTTTATTTTTTGGAGGTGAGGGGCTATGGGTGTGGAATATTGCGTATAACGGAAGATTCCCCCCCCCCATATTGGTTAGTTTTGCTTTTTTTCCCCTTTCCCTTTGTTATAAGGGATGGCTCTCTAGCGGAGGGAGAGGAATAATGCTTATAGGTAAATGTAAATAATGTAAACCCAAAAGATTTCAATAAGACGGATTTTTAAAACTTTCTGAATTTGGAGTCGGTCGACCTGGGTTTTAAATCCTGACTGCAATTTGCTCAATGTCACATATCGTTAAGGAAAGTCCCTTAAGGTTTCTTTTCTCAGTGGCTCTATTCTCATAGCTCTTTGCTTAACCTCCCTCGGCTGCAGTTTACTCATCGGCAACATGAGGGCCTTGGAATAAATAGTATTTAAAGAGTCTTGTAACTCTAGGATCCTAAGGAGTTTGTCAGAGAGCAGCGGGGAGGGGGGGCTTTCATTGGCGCGCTTCAAACCAAGCCCCGCCCCCAATCCCAGGAGACTGTAAACTCCTGGAGGGCAGGGGCGGTGTCGTTTTTGCTTCTTTATTCCCGGACTCAGTACCTAAAAGGCACTTAAAGATTGAATTGATTGAATCTTAGAGAGAATACCAGAAAGCAAGAGGGCTTAGAACTCCCCTTCCCCCCCAGCTAAATCACTTGTTAACAGACTGGGGACTGTCCTGAGGATCCCCAGGGCGAAGGAAAGGGGCCGGGGGGGGGGGTGGGGCATCCCGGGGGGGCGTGCAGGGTTGTCCCACAGCCGAATGCGGACGATGCCGATCAAAAGGGTAGACCCAGAGGCACACGTTCCGCACCGCCACCTCTCGGAGGGAAACCGCTAGACTCGATGTCCTCGGCGCTCGGCTGCTCTGACCTGGCTCCGCTGCTTTTCCCCAGCAGCCTCCCTGGCGCCAGAGCGCTCGGTGTTCGGCCACTTAGCCTGTCGCCTGGCAGTGGGACCGGAAGTTGTTCGGGGGAGGGGGGGACGGCTGTGATGGGGGGGGGCTCGAGGGGGGGGTCCGTCCCTCCTCAGGTGAAGCAGCCGATGGAGATGGAGCCGCCGCCGAGCGCCCTCACCCCGGCTCCGGCCCGGCTGCCACCGCCTCAGTGACCCCGCCCCCCGTGACCCCCCAGCCCCGAGCCGGCTGGGCCGGGGGGCTTCCCCCCCACTGCCCCGCCCCCCTCGTCCCCAACACTTTCCCCCCCCTCCCTGCCCCTCCGCTCGCGCGCGCGCGCGCGCGGAGCCGCCTCAGGTGAGTGAGGGGCGGGGCTTGGGCGCGCGCGGGGGGCGGGGGGCGGGGCCCTGGCGGCCTGGGGGCGGGGCCTGAGGGGGCAAGGGCGTGAAGTGTTGGGGGGTGGGGGGAGGCCTGGGACGCCTCGAGTCCCGGGGGCCCGGGTCTGGGGGTGAGCAGAAGGCGGCGAAGAGAGAAGGGGTGGTGTGGGGGGGAAGGGGCATGGCCCCCATGGACCAGGGTGGGGGTGGGGTTGGTCGGTAACCCTAGAGGGAGGGAAGAACGAGCAAAGAGAGGAGCGAAAGAAAGAGGGGCAAGGGATGGAGGGGGAGGAACCCTGGGTGTGGGGGAACAAGTGGGATTGGGGGAGAGAAAGCACAGTGGGGCTGAGAGGCTGGGGGAGGACAGCAGGGATGGGGGAAAGTTAGGGGAACTGAAAGAAAAAGGGGAGAGTATGGGGGCTCCCAAGGATGGGGGAGAGTATAGGTGGCCTGAAAGAGTGGGAGGAAAGCACAGGAGGACTGAGAATGGGGCGAACAGAGAAAGCACAGAAGGAGTGAAGGTGGGGGGAAAGTATAAAGGGGGACTGAGAGGATGGGGGTGGGGAACCCTCAGCCTCGAGGCCACATTGGTCCTCTAGGTCCTAAAGTATGGCCCTTTGACTAAATCCAAACTTCCCCAAAAAGGATTTGTTCTGTAAAACTTGGACTGGGTCAGAGGGCCACAGTTGAGGAGCTAGAGGGCCATATGTGGTCTCAAGGCTACAGGTTCCCCACCCCTGGTCTAAGGGGAGTAAGGACAAAGGGGAAGAGTACAGGGGGGCTGAGAGGATGGGGTGGGGAGGTAGAAAGTTTAAGGAACTTGGGATCCTGGCTAAGATGTAAAGAGGGAAAGTGGGGAAGAAGTAGCAGGAGAGGAGAATTTGTAGGGTAGAAAGAAAGCCTAGGAGTAGAGGAATGAAGTGGGATTTATATGTTGAGAGATCTAGGAGATCCAGAAACCAGAGCTGGGAATGGGACAGAATCTATGAGAGGTAAATAATAAGGACAAAATGCCTGGGAGAGGGAGACTTTGGTCCTGGTAGGAAGAAAGACATGACGTTGAGGAAGAGATTTGAAGAAGGATGGGAAGTTGTTTCTTCCTGAGTGCCAAAGCGATCCTTGGACCAATCTATCTAATCCTTCCCTTGCAGCCCTCCTTTCTCAAAAATTTGTCTTTCCCTCCATCTGGGAAACTTTTTCTGGCGCTTAATGGTTGTGACAATTAAACTTGGTTCTGACTTGCTACTGTGGATTCTGAAGTGAAATATTGTTTTACAGATATAAAGTGTTTCCTATAGGGCTTGGTGCATTGGGGGGTTTCCCACAACTCTCTGTGTCTCAGGTTATAGATAAAAAAGGCAAGTCTTCTGGTTAACTCAGTTCCTCACTTATATACCTAGTACTCCCTCCATTGTGGGCATTCTGCCTTTTCTGTGGTATTCCTACTGGTCTTTTACTACCCTACATCAGTGGTTTGGTACATCTCTGAGGCCTTAACCAGGGGTCGTACAGATGGATGACACTGTATAACAGAATGAGCCTTGTATTTGGAATCAGAAGGCCAGGGTTCTGGTCCACAATATGCCATGTATGACTTTGGGCAAGTCGCTTTACATCTTGAGTCCTTAGCTCTAAAATGAAGAAGTTGGATTAGATAAACTCAGAGGTCCTTCAGGGCTGTAAAATCCCATGACCTAATATTTAGTGTTTTGGTGGGTGGGTATGTTTATGTTTTTAGTGTGCAAAGCTGCCTCTCTTATCTCTTGACCTTTGATTCATATTTCCTCTATTGGTATGGCTTTTGAGGCTCAGGTTCTCTTAGCTCTCATTTCTCCTTTCAGCTACTCTTGGGTCTCTTTGCTCTGGAATGCATCTTTTCCTTCTCTCCTTGTCTCTTCCATATCCTTAGGTAACACAAAAGTCTGTCCTTATATGAAAGCTCCTCTTGCACTAATCAGCAAGTGGCAATTATATGGCTACCACTGGGGCCAGTCTGGAACATTTCCACCAAAGGTAACCTGGAGTGTCATTCAGCAAGATAGCTCATATCTTCATCAACAGAAACAGACAACTCCTTTGGAAAGTAGAGCTCCAGTTAGTAGAGGGCATAAAGTTCTTGGATGATCTTTCCCTCTCTTACCCCTCCTCCCAATATAGCAGCCAAGAAACCAAAGGGCTTTTCAGCTCCCCATGCACTTTTCTAGTACAAGCCTCTTTCTCTAAAGGCTGAGGAATCCATACAGGGCCCTGGGTGAGAAGACGACACAGAAAGAGGTTCTTGCATTAAAAGTCTTTGGCAGTTTCCAATAAACTTCAACTAGGTCACCTTTTACCCTCCTACCCTCCTGTGATGTCTCTGGTGCTGATTCATCACCTTTTGGCTCTTGAATGAGAAACCATCAGTCTCAGAATGAAACAAAAAGGAAGTGCTTCTGATACTTCTGGCCAGTGGCCTCTGTTAAAAAGGAAAACTTGGCTCAGCTAAGGATAAGCTAGTCTCTCTCTCTGTCTCTCTCTGTCTCTCTCTCGCTCTCTTGCTCTCAGTGTCCCCCTCCTTTTCTCCTTCCCTCCTCTTTTCCCTCCCTCCCTCTCTCCCTCCTTCCTTCTCTCTCTCCTTCTCCCTTTCCCCCCCCTCTTCCAATTTTCTACCCTGTAGGAGTTTGTGAGGTGCTCAGGGCTTTTCCCCTTCCTGCAAACAGAGAAAACAGTCACTTACAAGTTAGAGCCTTGGTAGTTTTCAGTAGTCTTCTGGGTTTCCCTCTGCACTGGAACACAAAATTCAGACTGTTCTGACAAAAGTTTGTCTCACTCTGGTGGTACAAGTTCTTTTGTTGTTGTTTTTTTTCTCCTGAGCTGTGATTTCATTAGTATAGGGGACTCCAGATGAGGAAACTCCTTCTCCCAGTGCAAATGAACCACTGCTCTGCATCTGCCAAAAGTCTTAAGAGTTACCATGGAGTTCATATTTTATGTAAAAGGTTAGATTCTGATATCTAAAACCTTTAAGTCATCTCTTTTCTTTTCTTTAACTTTCCTTAGCTTGGACTATTTAGTCTTCTTTGGGGTATTTTTTTTCTTTAGTGAAGAAAGATGGCTTAGTGGCCAGTCCTTCATTTCAAAAAATAATAAATCTGAAAAAAAAATGGTTCTTTGTGTAAGTCCTAAAAAGTTTGATCTTTGTTAAAGGTTTCACTAAGAATGAATTAGGAGTCTCCCTGGAGCTTTTGGAATATGCTTATGCAGATGTGGAGAATATCCACTGAACTTAGACTCTTCAATACTGTCTCTTTTCAGCTTCCTCCAAAGTGGGCAAGGGCAAGGCACATTTCAGAAACTGGTACAGGATAGTCTTGAAATTTTCCTGGAAACAGAAGTTTCTATTTGTTACTTCAGTTTGAGATCCTTAGTTTGTTCTCCAACATTTGCTTATTGCCTTCTCTCTACCAGTCTTCTCTGTCTCTGTAGCATGGAAAGAACTATCCACAGAGAAGTAGCATTCTAAACATTAGAAACTTCTAATTTAGTTTTATGAAGAGACAAAAAAAAACACTTGAAAGTTGGATTTTTCATTGTCTTTTATTATTTTAAATTGTACCTTATTTTTATTGATAACTTGTTTTAATATCACCCTAATTTCTAGGTGTATTCTTCTCACTTAATCTCAAGCTATCTCTTGTAACAAAAATTTTTTAAAGGGATAAAAAGTCAAAACCCTCAAGAGAAGTAATGGGGAGGGTGAGTGGGGAGGAAGGGGAGGGGGAGGCAGCAGCGCCGTGTCTCAAACTGTGTCCCAGAGCGGGGTCAGAACTGTTTGGTGTTAAAGAGCAGAGAAGTTAGTCATCAGAACAGATTAGGCATGCAACACACAGAAGCAAACACACATGGTGACACAGTGTTGAATAAGCTTACAGACCCTCAGCCTCTGGGGCAAGGAGTCACTGACAAAAACTGGTATAAAAACTAGAAAATGATATGGCAGAAATTAAGCTTAGACCAATATTTCGCATCATGTACCAAGATAAGTTCCAAATGGATATGTGACTTAGATATGAAAGATCATGGCCTAAATAAGTTAGAGGAGGAAGTAAGGAAATACCTATTAGATCTATGGATAGGGGACAAGTGCATGACTAAGAGGTAGAGAGGATTACAGAAGATAAAATGGACAGTTTTGGTTACATAAAATTATTTTTGCACAGACAAAATGCAGTTAATATTAGAAATATTTAACCGGGGGAAAAAATCTTTGCAGGGAGTTTTTCTGATAAAGGTCTGATATCCAAGGTTTTTAAGGAACTGATTCAAATATAAAAGAACAAGAGTCAGTCCTCCATAAATAAAATAGCCAAGTGATAGGAACAGGCAGCTCTCAAAGGAAAAGAATCTAAACTATCAGCCATATGAAAAAATGTTCCAAATAACTAGAGAAATGCAAATTTAACAACTGAGATTCCGCCTCATTCCCGTCACATCGACAAAAATATCTGAGCAGGAAAATGACAGTTATTGGAGGGACCAAAGGGAAACAGGAAAGCCAGTGCAGTGTGGCTGCAGCTATGAACTGGTCTGTTCACATTCTGGAAAACAATTTGGACCTGTGCTCTAGAAGTCTCTCCTAAGACTATACTCTCAAAGAGATTAAAGAAAGTGGAAAAGGACTTTTATGTACAAAAATATTTATAGCTGCTCTTTTTTGTAATGCAAAGAGCTGGAAACTAAAGGGGGAGGGGTGCCCATCAGCTGTTGAATGGCTGGACAAATTATGGTATACGAATGTAATGGAATATTATGCCATTAGAACTGATGAAAGGGATGGTTTTAATTAAACCTGGGAAAACTTCTATGAAGTGAAATAAGCAGAGCCTAGAGAAAATGTAATATAAAAACCACATTGTAGAGAAAAACAACTAAGACTTAAGAAAACTCTTGATCAATGTAGTGAACAATTAGAGTTTCAAAGAGCCAGGGAGGTGAGCAACTCAACGCACAGAACATACTTTTTTCAGACAAGGCTAATGTGGGTATTTGTTTCGTTTTGCATATTTGATACTAGGGTTTCATTTTCCCTTCTAGTGGTTTTGGGACAGGGGAGAGTTGGGGATAAGGCTTAATAACAGAGTTACCAAAATGGGGAAGGAGTAAGAAAAAGAGGATCATTGAAGCATTTTTTAAAAATACACAGAAAAGCAGAAGGAAGGTCAATAGGAAATACAGACAAGGAAGGCATCTTAAAATGACCCATTCTATTTGTGTACTTGGAGATAGAAGCAGTCGGCTTCTTGTGCGTCTATTTTTCTTTTCTGCTCTGTATATGAAAGTGTTCATCTTATTTAATATTTAAGTTCAAAATTCTTTTTAAATGACAGCATTTGGAGATAATAAAAGAGAAAAATGTTCACAAACATTGTTTTAAAAGAGAAGAAAAATCAATTCAGCAAAACCAATCAATGCATTAACCATGTCTGACAGTTTATGCAATATTCTGTGCCCACAGTGCTGCACGTGTGCAAAGGAAGAAGGGAGGTTTATTTTTCCACTTTTCCCCAGGGCCAGGCTTAGTCATTATAATTACAAGTCACTCAGGAGTGTTTTTTGTTCCTTCCCTTCACGTTCTTGTAGTCGTTATGTTACTTTTCTTGTTCTCTTTATTCTGCAGCAGTTCATGTCTTCCTATGCTCTGAATTCTTCATATTTATCATTTGTGGGACTACATTCCATTACATTCATGTACACAAAAGAAAAGTGGGAAAGGAGATACCCAATTTCACATATCCTGTTTTTTTTTTGGTTCTGTTTTGTGTGTGGAAAAGCTTATTTGGTGTGAAGTTCAGAATAAAAAAAAATTAAGCGGCATTCTTGTCCTATAGTTTTTTATAATTCCGTGACTGACTTTGTTTCCAGTTCCTTGCTGCCATAAGAGTGCTGCTATGAATATTTTGCTGCATATGGTACCTTTCGTTTTATCTTTGACCTTCTTGGGGTATGTCTAGTCTAGGAGTAGGATCTCTGAGTCAAAGGGTGCACACTTTTTATTCACTTTGTTAGCACAGTTCCAAATTACTTTCCTGAATGGTTGAACCAGTTCACAGCTACACCAATAGGGTATTAGAATGCCTATCTTTCTTCAGCCTCTCCAACACTGTTTTTTGTTATCTTAGGCAATTTGCTACGTGTGAGGTAAAGTCTCAGTTATTTGATGCTCTTTTGTTTCTCTTCATGGTCTTTCTTTCAAATACTTCCCTTGTCCCCTCATAAAATTCCCCCTCGCACACGTAAGTACAGTCAGGCAAAACAAATTATCGTGCTAACCGTGTCTGAAAATGTATACTTCAGTCCACTGTAGTTTGACCACGTCTCTCCTGAGAGGTGGGATTCATACTTCCCCATCAGTAAAGTTGGATCATTCTTTTCCTTCAAGCAATATTTCTGCTCTCTGAGAACAAATCAGAGTATGGGGTCCTGGTAGATTCTGAAAAATGACACGCAAGGTGAGATGCATATTCCTAATTTTTCTGTTTATCTTTTGTGTAAATGAGATGAGTTTGACTTCCAGACTGTTGGGTCTATTCCTTTTTCCACACAAAGGTTTGGACTCTGGATTGAAAGTGATAGGCAGGTTCAAGATGAATTTGTATAGGTACTCTAAGGGAAAGGACAGTTTTGGTATGAAATGGTCTTGTCTTCCAATTGTTGTGTTGTTTACGTCACGTCCAACTCTTCTTGATCCCATTTGGGGTTTTCTTGGTAGAGATGCTGGAATGTTTTGTCATTCCTTCTCCAACCCATTTTACAGATGAGGAACTGAGGCAAACAGGGTCAAGTAACTTGCCCTGGGTTACACAGCTGACCAGATTTGAATTCGGGTAGATGAGTTTTCCTGACCCCAAGCTCAGCACTCTATTCACTGTGCCTCCTAGCTGCCCATAGAATATTGGTAACATACTCACTCACACCTTCTTTCAGCTGCCTAGTCTTCAGGAGTCTGCCTCTTCAACATCTCTCACACTGCCCCCCAACCTCCAACTGCTTCTCTCTAATCCCACAACTATGCTGTTTATCCCCTTTTGTTGTTCAGTCATTTCAGTCATACTCTGTGACCCCATTTGGGGTTTTCTTGGCAAAGATATGGGAGTAGTTTGCAATTTCCTTCTCCAGTTGTTGTTTTGTTTTTTTTTTTACAGATGAGGCAAACAGGGTTAAGTGACTTGCCCAGTGTCTGATGCCAGTTTTGATCTCAGGTCTTCTTTTTTTTTCTTTTTTTTGGGGGGGGAAGGGCAGGGCAATTGGGGTTAAGTGACTTGCCCAAGGTCACACTAGTAAGTGTTAAGTGTCTGAGGCCAGATTTGAACTCAGTCCTCCTGACTCCAAGGCCATTGTTGTATTCACTGTACCACATAGCCACCCCAATCTCAGGTCTTCTTGACTCCAGGCCTGGCATTCTCTCCACTGCATTACCTGGCTGCTCTGTCTTCAAAGCTTTATAACCTGTGTTTCCAGATTGTTCGTTGAAGTAGAAATGGAAATATAAGCTCTTAATGTCAACCAAGAAATGAAGTGTTCTAGTGCAGAAGTATTCCTTTTTTTGAGACTAGATCTTCCTGTCTTGCCTGAACTGGAAACATATTGGTTCTTCCTAGACTCAACTCCACTACTGACTGGCACAGAAGCTTCTGTCCTGAGCCATTTTGACCCTCCCTAGGCAACCTGAAAGCCCTGTGCTTCTGAGGGTTCCCATATTGGTGCTAGACTTAGTTTGACACCTAATTGGCATTAAATCTGCTACAGTGCAGAACTCTGGAACTCAATCAATTCATCACCCTCAACCTCCTAAGAGCAGAGACTACAGGCCTTGTGCCACTATACCCAGCCAGAAATAATTTTTCAGGTGTAGAGATCAATTGGTAATTGAAGGAAATGCTATAGAGAAAGTATAACATACCTGAAGACAGCAAGACATTTGACAAAGTCTTTCCTAATGTGGACAAAATGAAGACGTGGCATAGATGAGAATATAGGGGAATAATGAGCTAAATCTAATAAGATTAAGTTTATGCCTAAATGTACAGCCCTATACTGGGGTTCAAAACAGTTAGCTGTTTATTAAGTACAGGCTGGGGAAGCATGGCTAGACAGCATTGTCTGCAAAAAGATTTAGGGGCTTTTGTATACAGCAAACTCAGAATGAGTCACCAGTGTAATGTGGTAGCCAAACAAGCAGAGATCTCTGACTGCTTTGCCAGAACCATTGATTCCAGAATGATGGAATTTATAATCCCACTATACTCTATTGTGCTCAGACCACATTTTGGATATTGTATTTGATTCTGGACACTACCTTTCAAAAAAGACATTGAGAAAATGGAGTATGACCTCAGAGGGAACAATAGTGAGAGGATTAGAAATAATGTCATACAAAGATTAATTGATTAATTGAAGGCCCTGGGTATGTTTAATCTAGGGAAGAAAAGATTTGAGGGAAGATAAGATTTGAGGGCAGATTTTGAGGGAAGAAGCTGTTCAGGTATTTTAAAATCTGTCATGTAGAAGGCAGATTAGATTGGTTCTATTTGGTTGCAAAATTCAGAAGTAGGGAGAATGGGTAGAAGTTTCAAAGAGGCAGAATTAGTACACTGTAAAGAAAAACTGCCTTATGATTAGAGATGGACCAAAGCAGAATGAGCTGCTTTAGTAGGTAATGAATTCCATTCTTTGGACACTTTCTAGCTGAAGCTCGGGGACTGACCACTATAACTCCTGTTTAGATACGAATTGAACTAAAAGACCTCTGAAGCCCATTCTAATTCTAGAATTCTGTGAGGCAGTTCCAAATAGTATGATTTAGTGAGGAAAAAACACTGGACTGGGACTCATCTAACCTTTCTGGCCTTGTTTCCTTACTTCTCAATGAGAAGGTTCAACTAGATGATCTCAAAAGTAGATTTTTAGTGCTAAAATTATGTGATTTTATTGTCCAGGCAGGACCCAAACTTCATCCCCTATGATGAGTAATACTGTTTTGGGCATCGTCCCTTGAAGTTAAAGATGAAAACCTCTTAAAACTTATATTCCCTCCCCATCAGACAAAGGAACCATGATTGTGGTGCCTTTCTGTGTACATGGGAGTAACTTCAAATAACTCACCAAGAGTCACATCTCATCTGAATAAAGTATGGTAACTGTTCCTCACCCTCATCTGTGCTGAGGTACATGCAAGGTATGTGTGGATGAGAAAGGAGTGACTACTGTCTTCTCATTAGCCTCAGCCCCCTCTTCTTTTCCTCTAAAATATGCATGAGGAAGAAAGGCAAGATGAAAGGGTAAGAGAAAAAATGTAACCATAAGAGATCTAAAAGAAGGTGCGATGGTATTTTTCTATCTCTTTGGTGCTATGGTATCTTCCTAGTTATTACCCCTTATTTTTAGAGTGGCCGTTCTTAGGATGTCCTGGAAATTTCTTCATTTTATTTTCCAAACATTTAGTGAGACTAATGCTTTCTTGTGTTGTCTGTGAACATGAAATCACTAGTTAAAACCTAAAGAGAAAATTAATCAGGCACCCTCAACAGATAGCCACATGAACTAAGAAAAGGCTGTCAGGTTTCTTCTTTAGGGTGTCAATTCCTGGAGAAAACAAGCTAACCCTAAAGGTCATTTCAGAGTTGCAAAGCTCTTCATGTCTAGATCTGTTTCCTAGAAGGCTCTGTGGAGCCGAGCTGTGGATGATAGTCTTTAACCAACATCTTTCTATGAAAAACCTGCCAGTTTTACTCCACCCAGTATGTTTCCTTTATGAAAATAGTTTTAAAGCTGCAAGACAACAGTGTCATTCCCAAACCAGGAGCTCTCAAGCTTTGGTTTTAGAAGGCAGAGGCAGTAGTGGGCAGTGTCTGTTTGGTGTGCTTTTTGAACTGGAACTGTGAACACATGCAGGAGGTGAGGGCATGAGGTTCTGTCTTGTTAATGAGTCACAGTATACCCAAGATCCCATATCTCATGAGAGAGTAGAAGAGATATTTCTGCTTTTCTATTTCTTTTTCCTCTTGTCCTAAGTGACAAAAAATATGACACCTATTATATCAATTCCATCACCTCCAAGGGAAATGGGGGGGCAAAACATCTGAACATTAGTTTGCCCCCAAAGTCACCCAAAACAGCTAATTCTCAAGAAGACAAAACAAAACAAAACTTGTTCCTGGTCAGAGAATGGAATGTCTACCCATTTTTCTCCTTAGGAACAAATCAGAACAGGGGGCCCTATTGGGGACTGAGTAATGCCGTAGCACAGAATGACATCTTTCCCCATTAATCTGTTTATCTTATCTAGGCAATATGTCTTTTTAAAAATCCCAGTTTGGGAGTATCTCATTCTTGCTGGATTCTTTGGGGGATTTGAAGCACTTTAATTATCTCCAGTGTCACTCTTATTTCAAGGTTTTGTAATACCTGGCTAGGTAAACTCAACTCTGTCATTTTTGTCATTAACAATTAGAGCTGTGGGAATATTGTTTTGAAGACATAAAAGGTGGCAGCTATTGGCAGAACTGTGAAGACAGACACTGGATTGGGCCACCCAAGTTACTAGCATATTGTACAAACCCCGCCCTGTCACTGGGCTTGGCGGGAAATCTGAGTCAGATTATATTGATTTGTACTAATATAGTACTGATGGGGTAGATAAGTAGCCAGCTAAGCTAAAGTTATAGCGAACACAGATTATCATTCCAGTCAGAAAAACAGGGAAGAAAACTCATTTTGTCACCAGGTCCCTGGGGACTTGCAATCTTACTTCAGTTTAATTCAACAGATATTTTGTTTACTGTATGCAAAGTACATGGACAAAACTAAACTAGTCCCTGTTCTCAAGGAGCCTGCATTCTACTGGGGGATAAGTTAATTCAAGGAAATCTGAGAAGGGAAAGAACTGTAACAACTGAAGGATTCGGGAAAGGTTTGCAAACGAGGTGGCACCTGATCGGTTGCCTGATGTCCCTTCAAAAGGGTAGGAGAGTGGTTTTTGTCTAATTTATCCTAATTGCTAACCGAGCTGAATTTAGTCCTGTGCAATATCTGTGTCAAGGGAGGGGTTTGTTGTTGCCACTAAGTTGATCCCTTCCCAGGGTCTTTTATCCAAAGCTGTCTTGTGTAACCAAAACTTCTCCTATCTTTACCCCTTACCTAAAATAGTGTCTTGACTCTTAGCACTGCAAGATTTGACCCAGTTCCTCTGCCCAGGGAGATACTAGATTTTGCCTGGTCATGAAGAAATGGAATTGGTATTAGAGGAGGAGGAGTTTAGAGGGGTTGGGTGGAATGAGATACCTGGCATCCTCATCTCTCTCTTAGAAGAGCTAAGATTCACTTCAAGGGTGCCAAGGTTAAAGTAGTAACTGAATCCTCAGCCTCTCAATTCTGAGGTTATCAGCTTGGCACCCAGATGCATTGGTGTCAATTAAAGACTGCTTTTACCCCAGTCATGTTGTATGTGTTTGAAGGGTTAGAAGACAGAAAAGTTCAGTTGTGATACTCAGCAGCACTGATTCCTCTAAACAGACAATTCATCTAGGCTCCTTTAGAAATCTGCTAGGAATCATTTGAGCAACACGTAGTCAGGTATACTTCATAATCCAGTGACGAGAGAGCATTTTTTCACATGTCCCTTGTTCACCTAATTCTTGTTTGGTCCCTAGCTCAGGCAATCAATATTGAGTTATCACCCTTCTTCCTGGAAAGTTGGCTCAACTGGTTCTGCTTTTGAAGCAAGGCCCCACTCTCCTACAGGATGACACCAAAGAAAAAGTTATTTTAATTGATGTTAATGCTAGAAATCAAAGAGCACAGAGGAAGAACTATGAAGAAGATCTCAAACAACTTGATTGTCCAAGAAATTTAATGGAAAAGAACCAACAGATGTCCTAGGTTCTGGTCCTGGAGTCTCACGATGTAACTCTGGACAAACTACTTCATCTCTACTGGCCTTATTTTCTCTAAGTGGAAGATAGACTCCTACTTTCCTTTTCCTACCTCCCTTGGTTACTGTGAGTACCAGAGAGATGTAGGCAGAAGCATTTTGAGGAGCTCCACAGAGCTCTTGTAAGTCCCCAAATGATGTTATGATGAAAATGGTCTGGAAAGGAGGAAGTTTCCATGGCTTTCCAGAGTGTTCTTCCTATAGTTGTGCCTTGAGTACTGTGTGTGAATTTCATAACATGAGCAATACTTAGGTAAATGGGCTAGGACTGCTGTTATCACTATTAATCCAAGAACCTGGGAGGCCCCTTTTTGTCTGTGGCTTGTGTTGTGGTCCTGCAGCTCAACTCACCCAAGGAAAGACATCGAGAAATGATGGATGTGGGGACTTGCTAAGTATTTCTAGAGAAGAGGGTAAGGACCTGGAGTTTGTCTGAGTGCAATATAGGCGAAAGCTACTGTATGATCAGAAGTCAGTTCCTAAATATGTTTCAGCCTTTTCCATTAACTTCATTTGGGTACTTCATGTTTTGTTCTCAAGCATCTCTTGAGCTACCAAACAACAGGGAAGAGATGGAGAAATAGATCTTCCTATCTTTGCCCTGATTTGGTATGAGTAACAAACTGGATATCCAGGGATTTGCTTGAATAGAATTCTTCAAAGTGATCAAGAACCTCTCCACTCCAGGGTCTTTTACTTCCCTCCTCCTTCTCTCTCAAATCATCCTGTGAAGGATTTTTATTGTTATGTGGCAAGGACAATTTTGGATGTATGCAAATGTCCTATAAATCACACTCATTTTTCTCCCTCCCTTTCAGCTCCTAAGGAGATAATTCATTGCAACAAATTATCACTTTTAATTGTTCTCAGCACCAACTTGTTTAGTACATGCTGTTGCCAATTATTGCCTGCCTTCTTCAAACAGTCCAACCTGTGTTTTAAGCCTAAACTCAGGTTTTGTTTTTTAACACAGAAAATGTAATTGCCTAGAGGTGGAAAAAGCCACTTAAATGTATAAAATGTTCATTAGCACTGTAGGGAACCCAACACTAAATTCTATCGTGGTTGCTCTTCACCCTCCCCCTCTTCGCCATTATCACCCCTTTCACTGCCTGACAAAATCCTTAGCATGACTGTCTCCAGGCATCACTGCCGTATCACTGTCCTCTTAGCGGGGGGATGGAGCTTCTTAGGAGAGCCCTGCTATCTCCCAATGGGTGAGATGTGTCTATTTCCTTTGCCACATTAAAGACCACTGCTGATGGGGTTTATGCCCCCACCGAAATAAGCCCAGCCTGAACAGCTCTGGAATGATGTGAGGCCTATTTCTCATGGGTTGTAGGTTCACATGCTTCTTGGAGTTTAAGCCAAAATACTCTCTTCCTCTTGCCAGGGCAGAATGGGAGTTTTCTGCTCTTTCTGGAGTTATGTTAGGTCAGGCCTAGCATAAGGGAAAAGACCTTGATCATCCTTCATAAAGCCTTCTTATTCAGAGATCATAGGAAGGCATCTCTCTGCCACTGCCCAGAACTCAGCTTCTAATAGCATTTTTTTTTCTCTTGCAGCAAAGTCTCTTTAAGATGGATATAGAGAACTGCAATGGCCGCTCGTATCTGTCTGGTATGTCCTCTAATTTGTTCTGCTTCTAAAGAGCTGGAAGTGACCGTCCTCTGTCCTAGAGGAGTCACCTTGGCCGGCAGGGCCCTCAGAGTTGCTGGCCCTTTAAAGGCCTGGCCTGGCCTGGCCGTGATCGCTTCTGTATTTTATTTCTGAGATCCCTGGGTTTTCTCTGTGTGTGAGGAGAGGATGAGAGGTGCTGTCCAGGTTGGGGGCACAGACAAAGAGGAGAGGCGTGCGTCTCACTTATTAGGCTGGCTCCTACAAGCAGATGAGTGGAAGAGATGCTAGGTTCCTTTGTCTTCTTCGGAGGCCCCTGGACTTCTTTGGTGCCATTTAAATCAATCCATCAACAAGGGTTTATTAAACACCTACTATGTGTCAAGTACAGTGCTAAGTTTGAGGGATACAAATACAGAATGTTGAATGATGATAGCCAGATAAGAAATGTATCCATTTCACAGCAGAGAATCAGAGCTGAGAGGCTACTCACAAGCCCCACCCATGATCCTAAAGAAATGTGGTTTTTCTTGCCTGAAGATATTCTGACTAGGGTAGTTGGAGAGCCTTTGCTTTTAGTGTGATTTTCATTGATGCAGAAATAACCACAGGCTTCCTAGACTCAGACACAGTAGGTGGAAAATGAAGACCTTTCTTCAGCCTCTTTTTTAAAAGATGAGTGTATAGGGGCTGAAACAGGTTTTATTTCTAGGACTCAAGGATTCATGATGTTGAATCACTGGAAAAACAAAGAATTTAATTAAGGGGAATGAGGCCAGGAGCAAGTTTTAGAGTCGTGAGTTGGTCCCTTTAGGAATTTGGGCTACACTGTAGAAAGAAACCTATATCTCCATTTCACCCCTAACGGGGCTAGTGTAGAAACTGATGGGATGGATTGAGGACTGGGGAAAAACTAGGATGGGCAGGAGGCCAGCTTGAGATTGGTAGCAGTGAAGTGAAGTGAGATTTAATTGAGGACATCTTCAAGCTGATGCTTATTTCTCGACATTCTAGACCTACATGTAAGGAACTAACCAAATGGAGAATCATCTGAGGTCTATTTCAATGGATGGAATAACAGAAAAGAGATAGATTGCTTTGGATAGAAGAAGCCTAGCTTGAGCCTACAGTCATTCTCCTCCACAAGTATCTGTGAATTTTCTAGCCTCCTGGTTCATGAAGTCAAGGACCCAGAAATATAAATGCATCCTCCTTCATTGATGCTTCTTTCCTTGAGTATCTAGCATTATATCTAACTTCATCATCACCACATATTCCTCCTCTCAGAGTAATAGAGAAACCAGGAAGGTGATCTCATCAAAGGTCCACCTCCCAGGGATCCTTTTAGTTCCCAGTGGAACCTCTATAGCCACATACATTCAAGCCTAGGGACTCTGTCACTGCTCTGCTGTCAAAGCAAGCTTTTCTTGCTTCCTAAACATTGAGGTTTCCTTGCAGAACCAAAAAGGAGGCTTCTACTCCAAATGAATCTTGAAAAAAAGAAAAAAAATGGACAGGCCAAAGGCACCTCAGCTGTGCTTTGAGAATATTCACCGGGTATTTCTGGCTGGTAGCTGCTATGGAGTAGGCTTGGGGAAAGGGGAAGAGGGATAACATATGATAGGATAACATAATGGACCCCAAACATATCATCTGTCTGTCTGAATAGGGAGACTTCTCTGCCTAGAAGATGTCCGGGAGCCTATCAGCCATCCTTCTTTCCTAGAGATGATATGGAAGCATTGAGGATTCACTGTGTCATTGTTTAGAGTACCAGCCTCAACTTTAGATCATGACTTTATCCATATGTGTCTGAGCCAAATGAACTTTCCCTAGCCTGATCAGTTGATAAGGAAATGGCATGATGTCTTATGACTAACCTTGATGTTTTCCAGAAGGAAAAATGAGCAATTCTGCCCCTGTTAGTGTTTAACTCTCAGGAAGTTCTTTCTCTCTACCTTCTGTCTTTTACTACATAAAGATTACTTCATCTAGATAAGGAGAATCCACATTGTGTCTATTCATAGTCATATTAGGAGGAAACTGAGTATCTCAAACTCAGTCCATGTATATCAGGAATTATATCAGTCATTACTTCAAGCCTTCAGGAATAGCAGAGTGCTTGGGAAATCTCAGTAGAGGGACCCAGGGATAGGTAGTGCATTCTCCCTCCACCTTTTTTTTTTTTTACAATGGACACTGTCTCTCAGATTCCCAGTCCCTTCTACCCCCCAGGTTCTCACAATCCGAGAATCTAGTCTTTCAAAGTAGGTCAGCACTAAAGTGAGCAGCTCCTTTAGAAGGGAGCAGAGCTGAGGCCTCTTCCTGCTAGAAGACTGATTCCTTAGGGGAGGGGGATGGCACAGGGGCCCCAGAGGGCAGTATTGGGGAGGGAAGGCAAAGAGAAATGGTGCAGACATATTTAGCTAGACACAGTGGTTTTGTGAATTCACAGAAGTAGTTAGGGTCTCTAAAAAGGTATAGGACAGCAGAGCAAAATGTGCCAGTAGCCAGAATGTATTTGCTCTTCTCAGCTGTTTCAAAAGAGGGCTTTGTCTTCACTAGCCCTAAAGAAAAAGACCTCCTTCTGCTAGAGGAAAAATAGGAATGGGGCTGCCCACATTTGTTGCAGGGAGTGGCTTTGGCCCTGTCCTGGAGCCTCAGCAGCTGCTCTGTGTCCTAGGTTCTATGGCATCTGGGGCCTTAGCTTCCCTAGCTGGTAAAGGGCTGGTTGGCCTGCCCCTCGTGGCTCCTTCCAGCCCAGCAGCTCCCTCTTTCCCTTCTGCCTTGTACACACTCCCTGGATTCTCAGGTATTTGTTGAGTAGTTGCTCTTTGTCTGCTGGGCACGAGGGCATCTGCCTCCCTCCCTCCCCTCCGCCCCCTCAGCCCTCCTTGCTGCCTTGGGAAGGAGCTGTTTTAGCCTCAGCGCCCCCATTCTCTCTCACTATCCCTTTCCCCAATCATCTATAAACACACACACCCCCCCAAGCTGAGCACTTCTTGCCAGCTGCAGCTGTGGGCCCCTGCTCACCGGGCTGCTTGCTGCTGGTGCCTATGAAATGACGGCGGTTCCCCTCACTTCCAGGAATCCATGCTTCCTGGAAGGTGAGTGGCTGGGCTCACCCCTGCCTGCCACCCAGACGCAGACATGCACACACCACCCGCACTCCAGCACCGTTTCCAAGGCGGTGGCTTGCGCTTGCACCTTGGGGTCTCACCAGCAAGGGAAGGATAATGTAAGTTCAGGCAGGAAGTGGACAGAGGGAGGGGGAAGGGGGTTGCTGGGGCTAGGGAGCCAATTCAGAAAGGGAGAGGGGTAGAGAAAAGGGAGGAGGGAAGGGGGAGGGGGCGTTCCTTGCTATGCTTGCCAAGGATGGGAGAGGGCGTTTGGCGTTGCTAAGCAAAGACAACGGCTTGAGCCGCCTGAGCTAGTGGTGACATCTCGATTAGGCCTTGGGGACACAGATGGAGCACCAGGGGTAAAATGCCAAAGCAGGCCTGGGTGGGACAGAGGGAGAAGAGAGGGAAGCTGGTTAGAGGGACTTAGCAGCAGATGCCTTAGGTTTGAAGAGGTAGAGGGGGCTCTTCCTCTTCCAAGCCATGCCCCCACAGTGGGAATGGGTGTGCATGTGGGTGTTGGTAGTAGGGAGTCTTACTTTGCACTTGACATTTACCTTGCTTCTCTGAAGCAGGCCGACTGCCCCCTATCTCAGAGCCCCATTACTAAGAAAGATCTGCCAAAGTCAAGGCTCTGGCAGAGAAGTGTGAGGATTCAAGGTTCTCTTTAATTTCCTGGCTGCTTCTTAAGGGCGAATACCATTGGAGGTGAATCAGGGAGAGGAAGGCTAGAGCAGAGTATGAATGTAAAACATATATAACCTATGGGCTATCTCTTCCTTCCCCTGATCCTGAGGTATGAGCCTCATGGTTTACTTCTGATGGCTAAGAAGCCAGCCTTGCTGTGATAAGTTTGTCCAGGAACATTTCTCTGGGATGTGAAAATAGCTTCAGCTTGATTGGTTTGGAGTTTTCCAGAAACTTAGAATATTCGAAATTCCCTCCCCTGAGCTTCTGATACCTTGAGGTGATCTGATGAATTTCCCAAGGCTAGCTCTTGTTCTCTCTACTTCCTAGGATTCAAAGTCCATGGGTTTCCCAGATTGATTTCTAACCCCTGAAACTAATTGTTTCAGGTAATTAACCCTGCAAAAGTTAATTTGACTGTATAACAATCTTCTGGTACTCACCAGGGAAGAAGTGGATGAGAATATTCTTTCCCTCACTTTCATCCTAGAGAGAGCAGCCCTATCCAAGGGTTTCATGAACTGGCACCACTTGGCTATTAAAGGAATGCTCTTTCTCATGTTCCTGACATCCCTCCCCCAGCAAACAATTTTAAGGGGAACACAGAGTCAGAGCCAATGACTTTTCACCCAAGAATCCAATGACATTTCCTAACAAATTCACTAATCTTTGTGGAGTCAAATCCCATATCTCTTCTTCCCCTATCAAGTTCCTGAGGACAGTTTCATATTAAGTAAATAAATAATTTGTTGGTCATAGTCCCTTAAAGTACAGAAACTGTTTTGATTTCACCTTTTCCCCCACCTCTTAGCCCTGTGTCTGGTCATGTAGTAAGTGCTTAATAAATGCTTGCTAATTGATTTTAAAAGGTAAGACAGATTCTTTTTTTATCCTTCCTCTCCCCAAGTTATGTATATGCCTTACTTAATTAAGGGAGTCTGAAAGATGGGGTGAGGACCTACCAGCCCACAGCTCTACATATATGTGTGGTTGTGGTCTTGTCTAACATTCTCAAGAGACATAGCCCATCCCAGAAGAGGGAACTGAGTCTTGAGTCATGAAGCATTTTTCAAAAGATCCAAAGAAAAGATAAAGAAAACTCATATTTGTTTGGTGCGTTAAGGTTTACAAAGCTCACAACAACACTGTGAAATAAGTTAAAGCCTGGGAACCTCCGGAAGTTGAGGAGAGAATCAAAAGGGGGACTTTGATGAAAGAAGATCCTGAGTGATTATTTTCTCTTCATTGACCAGAATAACAGAAGGATCTCTTACGGGGATAGTCCTTGAATTTCTTACATTGTGAACAGGGATGGATGGCCCAAATTCTGACCTCTTTAGAATTCAGTCTTTATTTTGGGAGAACAAGTCTCTTTACTATATCTGGATAAAGCAATAGCTGGATTTCCAGACTGGGGCTGTTAGAAATTTTCTATGCATGTCTCTGTAACAGGTGTCTATAAATGCCAGTATAACCATGGAGCTAGGTCCACCTATGCCAGTATGTTTATCTGTACATATCTGTAACATGTATGTCTGTGTATGGATTAGCAGGCATTTATTAGCTGCTTCCTGTGTCCAAAAAGGGAGGAGTGATATGGAAAGGGAGGACTCTCTTCCCTTCTCCCCCAAATTGATATGATCCTTCTCTTCAGGGAACCATGTAATCTAGTAACACACCAGACAACTAAATACACGTATAAAGCAACATATCACTCAGCAAATCCCAGTGAGCAGACCATAGTACAAAATGAGTTGTGCAGGTGCTTCAGGGACATTAAATAGAGGAGTGAGCAGAGTCAGGTAGGGTCCATCACAGAAAAAAGACATCCTGGAAGGGGCAAGTTGTAGAATTTGGCTTTCGGAGTCCGAGGATAAGTCTGTGACTTAGACAGAATTTTTGCTCTGGCCCCCAACTAAGAGATGGCCTGCCCATCACCTCCTTTGAGATGACTTCCCATGATTGGGTGATATATGTGATGGCACCTAGAGAAGACTACAGCTGGTCTTCCCAGAGGCACCAGGAGGTGCCTTTGGGATCTGTTGGGAGGGATGTTCCCCATGAAACTGCCTCCCTACTGAAGCCTCTGTTTGTCTCCTTTCCCCAGCTCTCCAAGCCCCAGTCCCACTTCGCTTCCTGTGGGTGTCAATTGATGATGTTGTTCTTCCCCTCAGCCTTATAAAGTGAGGTAGAGGGCCCCAGCCACCCTGTTTCCCCGAGGTCTGAATAGCACACGTGGCTCTCTTCTCAGTGCTGAGGGACAAGAGGACACAGTGAGTGCTAGGTGATTCTGTCTCTAGCTTCCCCCGTTAACCTTCTTGTGCTTTATTTCCCTCAGGTAGCGGGGACTCATCTCTGGAGAAGGAGTTCAGTGGAGCCCCAGTGGGGCCCACTGTGAGCACCCCAAATAGCCAGCACTCTTCACCCATCTGTTCTCTCAGTGGTACGTATCAGTCCCTCATTCTCACCCCCAGCCCATCTTATTCCATTTACTTTTGGTTTCTTGTTTATCCTTTCTTTGGGACTAGCTCCCTATCATTATCTTTATCTGGCTTCCATAACTCTTTAAGAGCATTGGCAGAGCCCAGTGTCCTAGGCTCCCCTGGTTTCTGGAAGGAGAAGGGTTAGTCACAGTCAGGCAAAAATGAAGTTAAACTAGGTATAAAGGGGGGGGCGTGCAGTGTGAGTAGGAAAATACGAGCTAAGCAAGTTGAGGTGCTGAAGAAGCTTCTGGATTCCAGATAAACAGAAAGGTGACGGGAAGCTTCGTGGGGACGTGGGCAGAGGGTGGAGCACCCTCCCTATTTACCCTCACCGGCCTTCTCAGGTGGGGTCCTTGTGACTGCTCCTCCCCGGCGGGCCTTGGATCTGTGACATTCTCTAAATGATTGGGATAGTCAGGAATGTAGGTCAGAGCTAAAGTCAAAGCTCTTTCTCCCACAGACAGCTCTTTCTTTCACCCTCCCTGCCATTAGCTTTTATTGAGACGAGGAATGGTTAGAGGGTGGGAGAATAGACTGGGTTATATATGTTCTCCACCTATGTTCCTTTCCTCCCTTGCCCTCCAGCCCGCCTACATCTTCACTGGCCCCCACCAAACCCTCCCAAGACCATCTTGCCACCAATGTCTCTGGTTGGCTCTTTGCCTAGGGCTGAATCAGACATCTTGCTTAACGACAGAAAAATGGAAAGGAATTCCGTCTCTACCAACACACACACACACACACACACACACACACACACACACTCTCTCTCTCTCTCTCTCTCTCTCTCTCTCTCTCACTCACTCTTGTCCTAGTAAAAGAAGAAGAAGACACCCCACCAACTCTCAATCTTTTCACTCTTGAAGCCTGATTATGCAGTGGGTGGATTGGATAGAAACAGATATTCCAGGCCTCAGCAGGACTAGGTGCCCCTCACCATGGCTACTGCATCCTAGATACTCATCCCTCTTGAATTCTCAGAAGTCTGGCCAATGTTTTCTGTGTTGGCCCTAAACTGTTCCCCCTCTTTGCTTGTCCTTGTCCTAACTAATGAAATGTTCACCTCCCAGGTAATTCCATCAAGGTGGAGATGTACAGTGATGAAGAGTCAAGCCGACTGCTGGGGCCAGATGATCGGCTTCTGGAAAAGGAGGACAGTGTGATTGTAGAAGACTCGTTGTCCGAGCCCCTGGGTTACTGTGATGGGAGCGGCCCAGAGCCTCACTCTCCTGGCGGCATTCGACTGCCCAACGGCAAGCTCAAGTGTGACATCTGTGGTATGGTCTGCATCGGGCCCAATGTGCTTATGGTACATAAGCGCAGTCACACGGGTGAGCAGAAACGGGGCTTCCAGGGAAGGCTTTGGAGTGGGGGTGCAAGTGGGAAAAGGAGAGTGTTTCTGGGGATACTTGCATAGATGATAGCTATTAAATAGCTAAGGGGAAAAGCATCGATCAGCAAGGGTGCTAGGGGAGGCCACAGTCAGGGGTGAGGTCGAGGCAAGAAAAGAATGAGCTCTCCCATGACTTATTTCAAACTGGCAGGAAGGGGAACTTAGGCTCCCAACTTCACTTGCTCCTTATTGGCACCTGTCTCATTTATCACAATGAGGAGGTGGTGATAGGAATTGTTCCCATGAGGTTGGGGGAGGTACTATGTTGAGGCCTCAAGGAGTGTCCTAGGGTAAGCTAAGATTGGGATTCCTGGCTACTGTTTCTGGTTCTTACAACCCCTCCTAGGGCCTCTGCTCTCCCCTCCTCCCTTCTACTTCCCCTCCCCCACCTCCATTAATCTCTTCTCCAGAAATGGACATATGATTTCACTTCAGTGCTTCCCCCCGGGCTTCTAGGACAGAGGAGGTAATTTGGAGCTCAGACATTGATTAAAGCCAAAGGGCCATCTTGTGCCAATGCCCTTGGAGAAAGACATTGGACTGTCTCTCCCCCTCCCTCCCACAAATGCCTGGCACCTATCCCTGCACCATTACACCATTGCTGCCCTGAGAGAAACTACCCCAAGGAGTAACTAGACAAAGCAGGAATTCCTAAGGCACAGTCCTGCCTGGCACCATAGACCCACCTTGCCTATTAGAGAGGTGTTCTAAGCCAGTTAGGTGGGGGGTCGAGTCTGGCCTTAAAAACCCTCTCCCTCCCCTCCCCTCTGGGGTCTGTCTCCCTTGCAGGTGAGAGGCCCTTCCACTGCAACCAGTGTGGTGCCTCATTCACCCAGAAGGGGAACCTGCTGCGTCACATCAAGCTGCACTCAGGGGAGAAGCCCTTCAAATGCCCCTTCTGCAACTATGCCTGCCGCCGGCGAGACGCTCTCACTGGCCACCTCCGCACCCACTCCGGTCAGTGAGCCACAGACAGGGGAGTGAAGGGAGGGAGGGTTGCACCTTGGAACTGCCTACTCTCCTCCAGCCCCAACCCCACTCCACACAAGGCCTCTGGCGCAGCCGACTAACAGGGAATCCTAGCCACACAGAAGGAATAGGAAGCACGCTCTCTGTTTTTGGAGAGCTGATAATTTAGTTGGGGGAGAAAGGAAGTAGCAAAGCTTGAAAAAAAAAAACCCTTAACATGTACAAAGTCGATGGTGCCTTGTATCTCTGCCCTTATCTCCTGACCCACAGAGCCCTTGTGGGAAATTTCAGGGGGTATTTAGCAAGACATTTAGTGTCTACTGTGAGCTGTGCGGAGGCAAAGGGGGATAGGAGGCAATGGTGGTGTCTCATAGCTGTCATCCTCTCTGGTGCCAGAGCCATCTGTTCCCCAGCACATCTCCACTTCTGAGCCCTGGGGGAAACCCACCCTCCCACCCCACCTGTTCCAACTCTAAGCCCCACAGGTGTCAAGAGGCCCAGCCTTTGGTGCTTCAGGCATTGACTCAGAGGTAGGGGTGATTCCTAGACCTTCTCCCCCATTCTTTCCTATTCCCCTTAAAGGTCTTCCTAGTTTGGAAGGGAAAGAAAGCAGGTAATTCACCCACAAGTTTCTGCCTCCTTCCTTCTTCTTAGGGCAAGTGCAGGGCCAGAGGGTGGCAAGGGCTCAGGATCTGGAATAAATGGCCTGGGGCCAGGCTGATTATATTGCCCAGCCCAGTCTAGGTAGATGTGGATCCAGGGAGCAGGCAGCACTTCACAGCCTCCTTCTTCAGTGGGGAGCTCATGGTTCAGACAGAGGACAAAGATGAGCTGATGAGGAGGTTCTGGGGAGCCTTTCCCTGAAAACTCTTCCTGATGTTAGTCTGTCCTCTAAAACTCATGGGATTGGGGTGGGGGTGAGGGGAGGAATATGAGAGAGATACATTTGTCTTTTCTCAAACCCAACCGCTTCCTCCTTGTTCTTTCTCCAGGCCTCTGACTCTTCATAGCTCTCCTTCAGAGCTGGGTGGGACCTTTCCACTCCAGGGTTGGGGCAGCAGAGACAGACAAAATACTCCCTTCCCTAACTTTCTAATCCATCTGCTACACAGATACAAAGCAGCCACCCTGTGCCCCTTGGATCCTGTTTATTTCCCCCCACCCTGGGAGGCCTGCTGACTCTTAGCAGTGAGTGGGGCTTAGACTTGAAATGGGAAGGAGGAGGAGTGGGGAGCCTCCCCCTGCTGGTTTGAAACAGGTTGTTTGGGCTCTAGGCTTAGGGATTGCTCACTGAAGGGTGGGACAGGCTGGGGAGGGGTGCAGATACTTTCTCTTGGGAAATGGGTGACTGGTCAGCAGAAGTAGAAACAGCTGCTGGCAGGGTCCAGCTCTGTAGGACTGTGCCTTCTCTACCCTAATGCCAGTAGGTTCTTCATAACAGCCAAAAGTGTGGCCCTTCCCAATGCCTGAGCACATTGCCCTTGGCCTGGATGGTGGAACCATGGGCCATCTCACCCCTCCAATGCCAGCATTTCTGGAGTGAGACCAGAGCAGCTGCAGAGCGGCCACAGCACCTTACCCACCCTCCCTGTGGGGGAGACCCAGCTCCCTAGTGATGCTTCCTCATGACCTTTATAGCCCGATCAGCAACCTACCATCTTGTGCTCCTTCTGCTTCCCCTTTACAGTGCTCTAGTTGTCTGCATTGCTTTCCTGGCTCTGCTTACTTGGCTTTGCATCCGTTCATGTAAGGCTTTCCATGCTTCCCTGCATTCTTCCTGTTCATCATTTATTACAGCACAGTAACATCCCATTACATGAAATAACCAAAGTTCATCGTTTCTTAAATAAGCCTCCTCCCCCTGCTCATACACCCTTCTCCTCCTCCACTGCCCCTCCCCATCAGCTCCAAGCTCCCTGGGGTTCTCTTTAAGGATAGGGCTTAGACCTGCGATTTCAGTGACATATAGGGAACTCTCAGGTAAGGAAATTCCCTCTACCAATGTAGGTTGGTACGTACTCTGCAGCTGCCTAGAGCATTGAGGGGTTACGTGACTTGTCCAGGCTCACACAATCATGTGTCCGTGGTGGCTCTTCTTGAAAGCTGAGGTCCACTTTCTCCCTATAATACCATGCTGCCACTTTAATGGAAGCTCTAATAACCTGATATTCCCAACATTCCTTTTGCCTCTCCCATAAGCATGCTAATGTCTAGCCTTTAAAAAGCAGACCGGCTAAAACAACTGTGTTCTTTCTCACAGGGTAAAGAATCACGTTCTTTTTTCATATTCTTTTTCATCTTTGTACTTTCCTTTCTTTTAAACCCTCATTCTCCTTTTCTCTTCTCCTTTCCCAGTTCAGCCTCAGTATCTATTAAGGATGTATCTTTCTGATGCCCTTGATATTTCAGGAGGGGATCAGTATCTAGAGACAGAGAATTAATGTACAGAAAGCTCAGGCAAGGAATATAAGCCAGAGTAGGAGTGGAGGCGAGTGGGAGCTAACTCCCCTGGACCCCACATAAGCCCTGAGGGCTCTTAGTTCATTGCCACCAGCCTAACATTTTCCCCTTAACGAAAGCAAAAGGTGCGTAAGCAAGAAATCCCCTTTTCTGACAAACAGCCACTCTCAACGGTCCGCCCCATAGAAAGGTTAAACCACAGCCTGGGGCCCAGGCCCTGATGCCCTGGGGTGTGGCTGGCCTGCCTGCCAAGGGCCTTGTCCCCATCTTCCCAGCAGCAGCAGCTGGTCACCAGCT
The DNA here is from genome assembly GCA_028627135.1 of Pseudochirops cupreus. NCBI lineage: Eukaryota > Metazoa > Chordata > Mammalia > Diprotodontia > Pseudocheiridae > Pseudochirops > Pseudochirops cupreus. The sequence continues at coordinate 382,199,434 of CM053581.1, read as the reverse complement.
CCAGCCCTGTGCTGACTGGTCCTCTGGCTCTCCTAGGTCATCCTCACTCCCTAGGCATATGTTTGCCTCTAACAGGTGGAGAAAGTGAATGTATGAAGTCACACTTGGGGTCTTCTCAATGCCAGATGTTTGTTCTTTGCCTTTCTGTGGAGCATAAGTGACCCTGGTGCTCTTTCTTCCCCATCCTACCCCCAACCCCAACTCTAGTCTCCTCCCCAACGGTGGGCAAGCCGTACAAGTGCAACTACTGTGGCCGGAGCTACAAGCAGCAGAGTACGCTGGAGGAGCATAAGGAGCGCTGTCACAACTACCTGCAGTCTCTCAGCACTGAAGCCCAGGCCCTCAGTGGAGCACCAGGTAGGGCCACAGGGAGAAAGCAAGGTGCTGGCCAGGAGCCAGGACCAGGTGCAGGCCAGGCCTCATCATGTTGGGCAAGAGGTCACAGCACCAGCCTCCCAGTGTGAACAGAGCCCTCTGTGTATTGGGTGTAGTGGGGAGAGCTGGAGCAGGACACCTGTTTTGTGCCTTGGACCCTTTGGGCAATGATCTAAGCCCATGAACCCCTTTGTAGGATAATGCTTTTAAATATACAAGATAACATATATGAGATTACAAAGGAAACCAATGATACTGAAATATAGTCATCAAAATTTTTTTTTAAAACAAGATCATAGATGCCTAGTTAAGAACCCCCTGAACTAGAGGAAGGAGATGCAATCCTTACCCTTCATCTAATAAGGGAGACAGATGAGATCCAGGTAGAAGATGAGTGTAAACTATGGGAGAGGCCTCACTGAAGTGCTTTCATCACTGAATCCAGGCTCCTATAATAAACTTTTTGTTTGTTTTGTTTTGTTTTTGGAGGAGGGAAGGCAATGCAGTTGGGATTAAGTGACTTGTCCAAGGTCACACTGCTAGGAGGTATGTCAAGTGTATGAGACTGGATTTGAACTCAGGTCCTCCTGATTTCAGGACTGGTTCTCTATTCCCTGCACCAACTAGCTGCCCTTATCATAAACTTTTGCAATTTATATACATAAGTATTGGAAATACCGACAGAGTGTATTTTAGTTGAGGTTAGGGCAAGCACAATCTGGATGATTTCTAGTCACAGGGCATGTATAATATACATTTCTCTCTTAGTTTTCTGGAAGCTATGTGGAACATGCTGCCCCTCTCCTTTTTCTATGGTTCTGCCCCAAACTGACCCCCTCTCCTCTCATTCTACTCCCACATCTCCTCCAGGTGATGACATGCGTGACCTAGAGATGGTGCCAGATTCCATGCTACTACACTCATCCTCTGAGCGGCCAACTTTTATTGACCGCCTGGCCAACAGCCTCACTAAACGCAAGCGCTCTACGCCCCAGAAGTTTGTGGGTAAGACACTCAAGTGAATGGAAGAGGTGGGGGGAGAGTTGCAGAAATTATAGGAAATAGTTCTCTGTGCCCAAAGCTCTTCCTGAATCATTGGAACCTGAGATAATGAAAATAATGATAATCAGAACTAACATTGTGTCTTTGCATGGGATCATGGCTCAAGTACCTGCTCTGGCTGTATCTTTCTTCCTTTTCCCCCTGTACCGGCTCTAAGTACAGTCTTCTAACCACCTCTGTCCCTAAGACAGCCATATCTGGATAGCACAGTGAGTAGTTCCAGCCTTGGGGCCCACGAGCCTTGGGTTCAAGGCTTGCCTTAGGACAAACTGGCTCTGATCCTTGGCACATCCCTTGACCTCTCAGTGCTCCAGGAAGCACTCTCAGACTGAACTGTGGAGCACAGGAAGACCGACATTGGTAGAGGGAGCTTCCTCACCTGGAAGGTCCTTGTACTAATACAATCATAAAGCCCAGTCCCAATGCCTGAAGGTTTGCAAAGCATTTGACATCTGTTCTCTGGATCTCACAACCCTTTGGGGGGGCATGCTAATCACCGTTTTACAAATGAGGAAACAGACAGTGAAGGCAAATGGCTTGCCCAGAGTCTCCCAACTAGCAAATGTCTAAGGCAGGATTTGAACTCAGGTCTTCCTGATGATACCACACCCTCCTCCAACTCCAGCACTCTTTCCATTGTGCCAGAGGTAACAAACACTCAGAGACCTGAAACATATTAAAATGTTAATTGGGAAATATTTAACACTATAAGTAACAATACATCAGAACCAAGATGATGTTAGTATGTGGTTTTCTCAGTCAACACAGGGTCCACAGCGATCCTTCTGTGTGGGTCAGTGGCCTCATCTTTGGACACAGCCCCCCAACCCCCAGACATAGCTGCCTTTAGAGCAGAGCTGTTTAGAAGGAGTCCGTGTCTGCAGCTGCCAGGGGTGGAAAAGAAGGAAAGAACAGAACAGCTGGAGCTGAAGTCAGACTTCACTGGAAGTGTCCCAGCAGTCAGAATCTCCTTCACTGGGGCCTTTGACACAGGAGCAGAGTCTGCCATCTGCACCCTGGCCCCCCACAGGCCCCAGAAGGTGGGGTGCAGCTCACTTATCTTAAAGGAGGGAATTGGACTACATAATCTCCAATGGTCCTTCCAGCTGTAAATCTCGTGATCCTTTGATCCTAGGAAATAGCCTGCACTGACATCCCCAGCTTGGATCCTAGACTCCTGTTTGAGTGAGGACCCCTGTTGAGAGAGCCCTGAACTCTCATGGGTAGCAGATCTGGAAGGTGGGCCAGGCCTCCATGGGCCTGAATAGAGAGAGGGTGGCACATAAAAATGCCACCCTTTGGGGTATTTTCTGATTTGGGGGCTCAAGTGTTTTCTCCTTCCCTGCAGGTGAGAAGCAGATGCGCTTTAGCCTCTCCGATATTCCCTTTGACATGAATTCAGGTGGCTATGAGAAGGATGTGGAACTGGTTGCACACCATGGTTTGGAGCCTGGCTTTGGCTCACTAGCCTTTGTGGGAGCAGAGCACCTGCGCCCACTTCGCCTTCCACCTGCCAATTGCATCTCAGAGCTCACACCTGTCATAAGTTCTGTCTACACCCAGATGCAGCCTCTCCCTGGCCGACTGGAGCTATCTGGAACCCGGGAAGCCAGCGAGGGGCATGAGGATCTGGCTGATGGGGGCCCCCTCCTCTACCGGGCTCGGGGTCCCCTGGCTGACCCTGGGGTCTCCCCCAGCAATGGCTGCCAGGACTCCACAGACACAGAGAGCAACCATGAGGAGCGAGGTGGGGGTGTTGTAACCACCCCTCAGTGTCCCTCAAATCAGTCAGCCCCTGCTCTGGTTGTGGGGAGCCGGCCCAGCCCTGCCTACGCCAAAGAGGACCCCAAGATGCAGGAAGGGCTCCCCCGGAGTGCTCCCGGCCCTGCCAAGGACGTGCTGCGGGTGGTCGGTGAGGATGGAGAGCCAGTGAAGGCCTTCAAATGTGAGCACTGCCGAATCCTCTTCCTGGACCATGTCATGTTCACTATCCACATGGGTTGCCATGGATTCAGGGACCCTTTCGAGTGCAACATCTGTGGCTACCACAGCCAGGACCGGTACGAGTTCTCCTCCCACATTGTCCGAGGGGAACACAAGGTGGGCTAGTGATCTCTGGCCTCCCCTCCGACCCAGCCCTTCCTGTCTTCTACCCCTACCTTCCAAGGTGTCCAGCCCTCCCATCCCACCCCTGCCTCCCACTGTCCACTTTTCTACCTGACTACATTTTGCTTTTTTAGCCTGTCACACAGACATAATCCCCGGCTGCTTGATTTCACACTTGACTCCTCGCCATTTCTGCCCTCTCCTTTCTGTGAGTTGCCAAGCTGATTTATTTAAGCATCATGATGAAACAGGTCTTTTGTTTTGATTCTTCCTTTTTTTCACCCCTGTGCCTCCCCAAATTCACACTAAATTATTTAGTCAGATTATTAGATGGAGGGTTTTTGCCCTCTATAGAAAGAGTCTTTCAGACACCTGCCATTCTTTACCTTCATTCTCTTCTCCTGTCCAAGCCTAATTTCTCTATCCCTGCTTCCTCCACATCCCTAGGACAGTGGGGTGGGAAGCTCTCTAGAGTTTGGAAGGGCATTGGCCTACTGCTGTCCCTGATCCTCACCCCTCACTTACACTGCCAGATTCCTCAGTTCCGGTGTCGGTGCCTCCTGGCCCCACCATAGCTCTGTGGCATTATATCTCCTCTCTGGGACACCCTTACCCTGGCACTCCATACCTCTCTGCCCTCTCACCTTGGGCAGCTTGCACTGTTCTTGAATGAATGAATGAATGAAGGATATCCCCCATTTAGGGGGAGGAGAGGGTTGAAAAAGTTCACTCCAGGGCACTGTGAGGCTCAGAATCCTCTCACTCATTCCCCTAATAATATGAATACTCTGAAGCCTGCATTTGCACTCTGGGTCTCCCACTAGGATGTGATATCCTCTCCCTTCAACCTCACAGGGGCTGTTCTGGTCCTCCAACCAGTCTGTGTGCTCAGTGGTGGCTTCCCTCCACTTGGGTCACCCCAATTTGATATCCTCAGGGGTGAAAGCTGGGTCTGAAGCATTGGGAGTAAAAGATCCTCACCAGATTGGAAACAGAGGACAAGGAGAAGACAAGATTCTTCTCTTCCCCCCAATGCTTCTTCAGTTGACTCTCTCACCCCAGAAACCTCTCTAGGCACTCAGGGGCTTTCCCACCATATGAAAAACCAGTTAAGTCTATTGCTGCCTGAAGACAAGGAGGAGACCCAGCCCTTCAGTCTTACTGCCTTCACCCTCCCCAGCAGGGATTACCATCCCATTCTTGAGCTCTGAGGCTTCGTCCTCAGGGTCAGTGGTCATGAGAAAGGGATGTTTCTTTCCTCACTTTTAATTATTTCAATAGAACCAAAAATGATTGCAGGGTGAGCATGTGCCCCTGCCCCTACCCTACCCCTGCCCCAGGGAGAGTGGGTCCAGCACATCTGGACTGAGGGCATCCTTCACTGCACCTTTCATGCCTGGTGCCAAGGAAGCAGGGAAGGAGGGCTTCATTTCCCTCCTGGTTCCTGAAGCATGGCTGTTCTTGTTGGTCTGGGAGGGAGGCAGAGGCCCCTGGGAAGGGGAAGCATCTCTATTCACATGGAGTCCCAGCCCAGGGCCACAGCCACCTGGCTCTCATGCTTCCTTGAGGTTCAAAACCAAAGGCTGTTTTTTTCTATGTTAAAAAAAATACAAAAACAAAAACACAACCACCTCACAAGTTGCAACACTTGGTCCTTCTCTCTTTCCTCTCACCTTTCTCTTCTAACTCCCACCCTTCTCTTCCTCTTCCCACAACTCCTTTCCTCATTGCCTCTTCTGCCTCTTCTCCCTTTTCTCCTTCCTCAGGGATCTCTTAGGGGTCCCCAGGGAAGGATGCTGCAGGGTTGGCTGGGGGACGGAACCCAGGATTGTGGTACTTGGTCCTCTGAGAGGAGTCTGTCTCACCCCCTTGTGGGGAGGACATCCTAAAACAGTTTTCTCCTCCTCTTCCTCCTCCTCTACCCTGAGGTTTCCTTGATGAGACCCAGACAAGTGTAGAGTGGAGCATCGTTGTGATGAGCCTGTCTGTTCCTCCTGGACAATGTAGCAATAACCAGATGCTGCCAGGGTCAGGGAGGTGGGGGTAGGGGAACAAAGACAGGAGTAGAGGGGAAGGATGGAAGGGTCTCTAAGGGAAGGTTCTTTCCAGCAGGACACTGTTCTCCTACCTCCCTATGCCACTTTTGCAGAGCAGATCTGGACATTGAGCCCCTTGCTACTCCTCCTTCCCTTTCTCAACTGGGAACTACTACAGTATTCTGTTTGTGATAGTGACTCCCTATAGGGACTATTCCCTCCGGGGAGATCAGAGCCTTAGAGTCCTGTCCACATCCTTTCCCCATTCTACTTTGGCAAACCTGTGATCCCCTCACCTCTGAAAATTCAAAACGAAACAAAATTATGTTCTGAGGCTATTGCTATGCCCAGGAGGGCAGAAACTAGGGGGCTGGGAGCAAGATAAGACTCTAGGTAGGGGAAGAAGGGGACTCCATCACTTTCCAGATCATCACTGCACTTTAACCAGGGTCTTAAGTACAAAGCCCTACTTCCCCAGAGCCCCTTGGGCTCCGGGACCTCGAACGTGCTCACCCCTTCTCCCAGCTCCTTTTGTTTAAAAAAAAAAAAAGAAAAGAAAAAAAAGAAAAAGAAAAGAAGGAAAAAAGGAGAAAAAAGGAAAAAAAACCAAACCCTGAAACCTCTGTGGAGGAAAGAGGTGTTTTCCTTTTCTAACAAAATTCAAAAACAACAACAAAACCCTTTCTAAGCAGATACTTTTCCAAATCTTTGGGGTTTTTTTTCCATGTCTGTCTCCAGGCTGCGGAGGGATTTTTGTAACACTCCTAGCAGCTTCTTTCCTTGTGTACATATTATATATATATATTTTTAATCAGACATTATGATGAACAAAAAAAAAGAAAAAAGAAAAAAAGAAGAAAGTGCAATACCACCTCTGCCCTCTTTCTCTTCCCCAGGGTTTTCATTTGTATCCTAGACTCGGTGTCTTTCTTGATCCCTACCCTCTCTCCTCTTCTGGGTCCCCCCCTTTTTTTTTTGAGAGTTCTTTCCCTTCTTAAGGGGAGTCAAACTTGCTTTTGAGACTTAACTGCGAAGCGTTTTGTATCTGTAATATATTGTAAGTAAATATTTGTGTAACGAAGAATATACTACTGTAAGTTTTGTACTGTACTGGCTGAAGGTCTGTTATAAATAAACATGAGTAATTTAACACCTCCTGTCTTTGCAAACTTCCCCTACTTTGCTGTTCTGGTGGGAAGGAGGGAAAACACTTTAGCACTGTGTTTTTATTCTGATTCACTGTGTCCTCGGATAATAAAGTGTTTGGGCGATGTAAAAATAAGAGCTTTGGGAGAGACTAAGCAAGAAATTCCCAAATAAAACTCTTACAGCAAGAGAGTTCGACTTTAAATGTCAGGATGGGCTCCATGGCACAATCCAGTTTTAAAATCCTGGGATAAGGAGTTGGAGAGACCCTTTATCCCGGGACTGCTCTCCGAATAGACTTCCTGGCCGTTTCTGCCTCGAAGTAGGAGGACCATTACCCCCCGGAAAGCATCGGAATTCACTAACCACACGTTTATTGAATCGCTAGCCACCCTGGGCAATGCAATTAATAACAGCGGGAACCTGCAGCCGGAATGAAAGCTTATGCTGTACTCCGTCACCCATGGGGTGAAATTCCTCCGCTCAACTGTACCAGACCTAGGGCCTGAGAAGACGTGGATGCAGGTATCTGGAAGAAAGAGAAAGAGGGGAAGAAAGAGAGAAAGAGGCGAAGAAGAAAACTCGAAAGGGAGGAAAGGTCCAGGCTGTGAATGGAGGATTTTATATCTGATCCTGGCGGGGAGAGGGGGAGCCTCTGAAGTTAATACTGAGTAGAGGAGTCTTTTTTTCCCGTGGTGGGAGTGGGATGTGCCTACAGCTTCTGCATTTCTGTCCCCATTCTTAAATGAAAAGGAAGGTGAGACCAGGAGGAAGGATTGCGGGAACAAAAGACCAGGATGTGGAAGATAAGCTTCCTCGGCTAGCGGGAGCTCGGCTTTGGGGAACCGAGGACCGCCTCTGAACTACATCTCCCATCGGCATGTAGGCTTACCTAAGCATTCAAACTACAACTCCCAAAAGGCAGTCTTTCATGTTGACTTCTACCCAGTGGACTACAACTCCCGGCGTGCCTTGAGACACTACACCAGATTGGCTACAACTCCCAGCAGGGCTTCTGGGAAAGCCGAAGCCGAAGCCGAAGCCTCGCGGTGCATGTTGGGGAAAAGTTTTACATGTATTCTTCCACGCATAATGAAAATAGTCCATCGAGGCTCTTTCTCAGAGGCGAAAACAACTCCAGAAACTTCTCTTAACCGAGGAGATGCGCCTCTTAAGGAGTAAGACCCTTTGTTAAGTGTCTCCTGGGATTGGTTTGTCTCCGAGGAGAAACTTTGTCTGCGCGCATGTGTTGGCGCACGGATCTCTGGATATATAAGACGGAAGGCGCAGGGACCGGATCCTTTTTCGGTTTCTGGCTTCCAAGATGGTGAGGAAGTGGTATGGGGTTGGGGTCGGGCTCTCTGTCATTTGGGAAGGCCGGGTCCGAGGCCGTTGGGGTGGGGAGGTTCGCGGGCCCTTGGAGGAGGGAAGGGGAGACTCCGGGTTTAGGTCGGGCGAGACGGTACGCCGGGCCAGGGAGAGAGGATGGGGAGGCCGGGCCCGGGGAGTGGAGAGACGTTGAGCCCGGGGGCTGGAGCGGAGTCGGGTGGTCGGCCGCGGGAGAGCCCTTGGCGAGCCCGCGTGACTCTGCCCCCCCCCCCCGTCGCCCCAGACCAAGAAGAGGAGGAATAACGGGCGTGCCAAGAAGGGCCGCGGCCACGTGCAGCCCATTCGCTGCACCAACTGCGCCCGCTGCGTGCCCAAGGACAAGGCTATCAAGAAGTTCGTCATCCGAAACATCGTGGAGGCAGCGGCCGTCAGGGACATCTCCGAGGCCAGCGTCTTCGACTGTAAGTGCTGGCCGCGGGGCCGGGCCTGAGATCAGATCCCCCAAAGGGGTCTGTGTAGGGGCTGCGCTTGGGCCCGATGAGGGCATGGGGAATGGCCAAAGCCCCTGCTGACACATTTGCGCTCACTTTGGGGCCCGCGTGCCGCCCCAGCACGGCGCTAACGCTCGTTCCTTCACCAGCCTACGTGCTGCCCAAGCTGTACGTGAAGCTGCATTACTGCGTGAGCTGCGCGATCCACAGCAAGGTGGTGAGGAATCGGTCCCGGGAGGCTCGCAAGGACCGTACGCCCCCGCCCCGTTTCAGACCCGCGGTAAGTCTCTTGGGGGGGGGGGGAGGTGGCAGAGTCTGCTAGGATTGCTTGGGATGGAGAAGTTTTAGTAAGAAAAGGCTCCTCCTCAGCTCAGGGAGAGGTTATTTTAAAGAGGGAAATAAAAAAATGAAAACGAATTTTGAGGGATCTGTAAAGATAAGTGGAGTGTGTTTGGAACTAGACTGTGCCTCCAGAAAATACCATATGGAGTTGGGAAAGAAGCTGGGTACTATGTATTGATTCCAAAGGTATCCAGTATCATTGAGTTTGTAGTTTATTCTGGTTACAGACGGTGTCTTCAGAACTTACCAGCCCTTTGTATTTTGACCGTTATACAAGCAATAGGTACTCTTAAGTAAATTTTTTCCCCAGTGATGTTTGTGAAAGGATGCTAGACAAAGAAAGATGTTTGAAGGATTTCTGCTTTCCGCTGTAGGGAAATGCTTGGAATGACATTGTTCCCATGTTGCTTACAAACTATCTCGTTCTTTTACTTTTATAGGGTGCTGCCCCCAGACCCCCTCCAAAGCCCATGTAAAGAGTTGTCTGTCCATCAACATTCCTGAACCTATCAGAGGAAAATAAAATGGTTGGTCTGTCTTATATTGTGCCTGGTGTGTCTGTGGGTTAGGGGAACGTAAGTCTACCTTTTGACTTTGAAAAGAAACTTCGTTATAAACATTAGTGTCCTTGGCATGACCTGCTCAAGAGCAAACAGTTTTCTAAAGAGTATAGGTAGACAAAATAACAGGTGAGTAACAAACTTGACAAAAAGTTTATGATTGAAAGGCTGGGTTAAAATTTGTCTTTAGGTATGGAGGAGGGGGGTGTTTCTGAAGTATTAAGTACTGACTTCCTTTAGTCCTGAGGTACCACACATTTTCACTTTGTCTTCCAAACTGAGTTAGATTCTTATATTTTACAGACTTTAAATAATAATGAAGGTTTTAGTGTTTGGCTTATCTTGGGCTTGGGATTGTTTGACCAGAAACCCTTAGGTGGGCATCTTGAAAGTTGAGGAGCTGGAAGGTAAAATATGTGGGGGGATGGAGGCTGGTGATTGTGGAGCCAATGATACTGGACACCTTTCAAAAACTGGGTCTTGGAAGGCTGAGATTGGGGGGACCTGGGTAGATAAAATTATCCAGGTTACTTAGTACCAGGTGATCCCTGAATGCCTTTATGTCTCATTTTGCCTTTCTGTAGCCATATTAACCCAAGGATATGTTTTGTTGGAAAGTGGTATTTTAGAGGATCATAAACTTGGAATATGAGAGCTCTACAGCATACAAACATTCTTCAGTTTAATTGATTTCACAATAACCCGAAATCTAGACTGTTGAGTTTTTAAGAATTTTAGTGTTAAAAAGTTTGGCATGTGATTGAAGTTGGACCTCAGGCAGGATGAGTGACTTGAGTCTTGACCAGTTGTGATGCTAAGAAGGGGGGTGGCTCATAGCTGTGGAGTAGTGCAGAATATCATTTCTTGTCCATTTCTAGGTTCTTGGTTCCCTGGCTTGTGAAGATTGCAGGGGGGCAGTAATTGTGTACATTACTTTGAGGTCTTAGTGCCTTTGGTGTTCTGAGATTTCCGTTTGGGTTACAAAGACCCTTTAAGTATCCTAGGTACCAGTAGGCTACCTGTCATTCTCACCATGGAGAAGTAATCTTGTTCTCCAAGTTGGACAGCTGTATTGTGAATTCATTCTGCAAAATGAGAATTTCAAAAGAGACATGAATTTGGGAGAGAAGGAACATTTCTATCAAACATTTAAAGAAATTACAGTAAAGGAGCACAAAGGTGCAAGAGTTCTCTGAAACTGCTGCAGTTTTACAAATAGCAAAGAAATACGATCCAGACAATTTAAAATATGTAAGACTTAAATTCTCAAATAAAATAGCCAGAAGACATAATGAGGAGCACAGTCATTGGGTATCAAAAGACTTCTTTGTAGAAAGCTGCTCTCAAACTGATAAAACCTCATTGGAGGAGTTGGATATGGACTTACCATTAGGAGCAGCAACAAGGTCAGTAGAGCTCCGGCTGTTACATGTGTTTGGCACATAAAAATGTTGGAAAGATGAGTTGGAATCACGTTGTGAAGGGCTTTTTAAATGCCAAATAGGACAGCTGGAATTTGAGTAGGAGAGTAATATGCCCATTGAGACAACTGTTTGTGAGGGATTGATTGGGATAGGGAGATAAGTAGGAGGAAAGAGATAAAGGTCTGAACTAAGGTGAGAATATTGATGAGGTAATTGATGAGTGCTAAGTTCTGAGATTGCAAACCTGGGAAGCCCAAAAGGAGATAGGATTAGAGCTGTGGTTCTCAACCTTCCTAATGCTGCTACCCTTTAATACTCGTATGTGGGCTATCCGCCTGGAGACGGATAGAGGAGCAGTGTCTTGGTTCCTAAGACCATCCGAACTTTGTGTTTTCAGATGGTCTTAGGCGACCCTTGTGAAAGGGTCGTTCGACCCCCAAAGGGGTTGTGACCCACAGGTTGGGAACCGCTGGATTAGAGGATAAGAGAATGAGTTAATGATATTCGTGTTGATTTTGAGGTCTCTAGGGAATCCTTTCTAGATGGTACAGAACCGATGCTCAGGAGACTACCTCTGGGCGTCATCCGCATAATTAAACAGCTTGCTGAGCTGATAAGATCCCCAAGTGATGGCCCAGGTGTGCATATGCAAGTAGGGGGTGTTACAGTCTGTTCTGTGATGGAGCAGTTAGGTAGGAGTAACAAGAGAACAGTGTCAGATGCTGCTGAGTAGTTGAGAACAAGCCTGAAGGTTGACAAGTTCATCAGATTTGTCAGAACATTGTGGCTTTGGAATTGGTAGTTTGAGTCTTAACAGTTCAACTGCCAGTTTATACAGTAAGAGTGAGAAAGTGAAGGAAACGAGTATACCATTGAAATCATAGGTCCGTTTCTGTCTTTCTTATTCCAGAAAGGGAAGATAGATTTTAAGACAGTAGCTTTCAAGGATGGTAGACAGGATCAGGTGAGGGTTTCATAAGGTTGAGGGGAGAGTTGAGAGAGTCTGTAGTCATTGAGGGAAGAGCCAGTAGCTTGGGAGAGGGGATGATGGTGGGTTCAGTCTGCTGGAATGGTATATGTAGAGGGGTTCTGAACAGGGACAGTTGTCGTGTCAGGGCCTGTTCCAGGCCCTCAAGAGGAAACTAGAGTGAGGAATGAATGGGGAGATGTCTCAGGGTTATGAACAATAGAGAGCTCACAACTTCTATTTTCTCTTGTGACAATTTAAGGCCAAGTTAATAGAAAGTTTAGTTGGTCAGCTAAAAGGTTTATACTGGGAAGAGGAATCTGGACACATTTTATTTTGGTTAAATGTCATATTCTGAGATGCCCAGGAGGGCATGATCACCAAAAGGAACCCTTTTCCCTTGCCCAGTTGCTCCTAGAAAGTATCAGTGATATTGTTGGGAGACTGCTTGGTATGCAGAAGCAGTATGTGAATAGGGGGCGAGGGGCTGGAGCAAAAGTGACCAAAGAAGGATCTGTTTGCTTATTGCTTCTTCCTTAGAGCTAAAATTTGCTTCTTGCCCCACTGCTGCAGAAACTACTCTCTAAAGCAACGATTATCATCCTGTGGGTTATGTTCAATTTGTAACAATGAAAATACATTCTGCATATCAGATATTTACGTTACAATTCATAACTAGCAAAATTACAGTTATGAAATAGCAATGAAAATAATTTTATGGTTGGGGGTCACCACCACATAAGGAACTGTATAAAGGGTCGCGGCATTAGGAAGGTTGAGAACCACTGCTCTAAAGTCCCTTTAGTCACTAATGCTCTTTTCTCAGTGTTCATCCTTGACTACTGTGCAGTATGGTGCTAACAAGAGGCAGCCAGGTTCACATTTGGCCTCTGTCTCTCCTCCACTGTAATATTAATGTAAAATGGGAGTGACAAGAGCACCTCCATCCTAGGGTTGTGAAAGTCAGAAACCTTGTCGATAGTAAGCACTTCATCCCCATTGAGTGCTTTGGTCTTTGGCTCCATAATTTTGTTCGATTGTCTGTGCCCAGACCCTCATCATACTGAGGTAGGTGTAGTTAGCCTTTTTCTCTCTTATATTTTTCCTGGTAATCACATCAGTTCCCAGTTGTCATCCCTTAACACAATTACCCACGTTTCTCTCCTGAATGTAATACTTTGGGACTCGCCCGGGCCCCAGGAAGCTTGTTATTGTCTCTGATAGGAGGTGAGGCCAGGAACTCTCGAACCTCTCTTTAAGGAAAACTCAGCCGGGATGATTCCTCACGCTTAGCCTGGCTATGCTGCTTTGGGAATTCTCAGTGGATTTCTCACCCATGTCCCCCACCTGGTACCTTCTCTGCTGCTTTCTTCCTGTTCAGCTTTCTTTGTGTGTGCTCTTCTATTAGATTGTAAACTCTTGGAAAGCCAGGCCTGTCTTTGTGACCTTAGTGTTTAGCACGGTGCCTGGCACTGGTGATCAGCATGCAATATTATATAGCCAGCCTCTTCTCCTGGCACTCTTCCTCCCCCCCCCCCCCCCACCCCCCAGCTCTGGATATTGTTCCTGCCTAGCACACCAAAGGCACTTGGGAAATGTTAATTGATGAGTCTCTAATAGTGATACCTCAGATTCAGTAAACTTAAAGTTCCTGTTATATATTGAGTGCTGCAGATAGAAATGGCAAGGCCCTTCCCCTTAACATCTTCCTCCCAAAAGACCCTTACAGACACAAAACTTGGCTGTTGACACCACCTTTCTCCAAGTCAGCCTTATGACTGCCTGAATTCAGTTTCCTTTTTCCTCCCATAAACACAGGGTGCCTAGTCCAGGAATTGCTACTTTCACAGTAACTTTCAATTTGTACCCTTTATGTTTGCACTTGCATTATATTTGGTTCTGACCATCACTACTTACCTGGAATACGGTACATTAATAGTCTAATTGGTTTCCTAGCCTTCAATCTTTGTAATACTCTTTTTTTTTTTACCAATCAGCAAAAAGTCCTCTTCCCATTCTTCACAATGAGAATGAAAATCAATCAACATTTATTAAGTGCATACTATATATGCTAGGTACTGTGCCCCCCCCCAAAAAACCACCTTTTACAAACAACAGATTTCTACACATCCAAAAGAAATATAGGTACATGTGTATACAATACCTGTATGTGGTTACTTCATTACTAGTCTTTCACTTCTGTCAGGAAGTAAATGGGCCTTTTCATTATTCATCTGGAATTGTGATTGGCCATTGTGTGAATCAGAATTTTTGAGTCTGTCAAAGAGTTGTCTTCAACAATGTTATAAATTATTTTCCCAGTTCTGTTCGCTGCATTAATTCATACAAGTCTTTGTGAGTTTCTTTGAAACCATTTCATTTATTTCTTAAAGCACTTCAGTGTACTCTATCACACTTATATATACCGTAACTAATTTAGCCATTTTCCAATTTATATGCACTTAACTTGGATTCGTGTTCTTTGCCACTTTAAAAGCTACAAATATTTTTGTATATCCTGATGGGATTTGTTTTGTTTAGAACTTATCCCATTCTTAGAGGCAGCTAGATGGCTCAGTTGATAGAACACTGACTGGTCTTGGGAATCAGGAAGACCTGATTTAAAAGCTAGCCTCAGATACTAGCTGTGTGACCCTGGGCAGGTAACTTTAACCTTTTTTTGCCTTAATCCACTGGAGAAAGAAATTGCAAACTTCCAGTTATCTTTGCTAAGAAAACTCCATGGACAGTATTGGTGTGCTACAGTCCATGGGGTCATGGAGATTCAGATAGGACTGAACTTAGGGTTATGCGCTTCTAGAGGTTGATACTTAGAACCATTCACACATGAAGCATTTTGCCAGTGAGATGAATTAGTCATTGAGGGAGTCAAACCATAGCATTAGGAACCCTCCTGTATCAGTGGTCTCAAACTCAGTTAAAATTCTGGGCTGCTTATTGACTTAGAAACAACAAAAAATTCACATTATATTGCATTTTTATGTTGTTAAACATTTTCCAATTACATCTTGACATCTGCTCTGAGTACTGTAATGTCTATTTAAGGGACATCTTCCAAATTTCTGAGCTAGCTATTCCAAAAAAAGAGTCCATCTCTCGGGATAATTCTTGAGCAAAGAAACACAAAACGAAGGAGGCAGCCAGAGGCCCAGGCTTCAACTTGCCCACGTGAGCCCCTCTCCTAGCTACCACACAGGAGCAAAAAATTCAGAGAGGGCCATTTCCTAGGTAGATGGATGGGAAAAGTGCTAAACCCCTGCTCTGTGACAGGTTTTATGCTGAATTCTTTTGGCTCAAATACAAACAACGGTTCCTGCCACAAGGGAGCTTACCTCCTGAAGAGGGATGACGGCACAAAAGGAGAATCGAGAAAAGGGGTGTGGGTGTGTTTGGGGCTGAGGAGCCATTTGCTGAGGAAATAACTGGGAAATGTCAAGGAAGCCTGGTTTGGCGCAAGATGATGAAATTTCACCTAGAAATGACTTGACCCAGGTCACAGTTAGGCTGAACTTGAACTCAGGTCTTCCTGGCTCTAGGCCTAACTGTCAGGGGCTTCTGGAAAAGTTGGAAGAATTCATCAGGTACAGGAAAGCTGTCTGGTCCCGAAAGGTCCCAGGCTCTATGAGGGTTGGGAAGCCCAGTGCTCAATGCATAGCCTTAAGAATACATGTAGGTATTTAATGAATGGGAACTTGAATTGTTGAGTTGAGTCTGCTAGGAAGAAGGGCACCAATACTATTTCCCCACCTCCCACCCCTACAGAGGCCTCTGGGGACAAAGCTCACCAAGTTGCTCACAAGACTGGCTACATGGTCTCCTGATCTGCCTGTAGACCCCAGAAGGCTGTTTATTGACCACCCAGGTCTCCCTCCCCAACCCTGTGATTCACTCACTGGCAGGCCCCGCCAAATGAGAGACAAGAAACTGTTCCTTTGGCTGGAGCTGGGAAATCTTGGGAATAATAATAACTGATATTTAGTCCTTTAAAGTTGGCAAAGCAAAGCAGTTTATGTGCATTATCTCATTTAAGCCTCACTATTACTCTGAGAGATGGCTACTAAAGGTATCATTATCTCCATTTTACAGGAGAGGAGATTGAAATTCAGAGGAGAAATCAAGTGATTGGCCCATGGTCCTTTAGCTACAAGTGTGAGTCAGAGGCCAGGTCCTTGTGAAGCTGAGGGCAGCTTTCTCCACTGCAGTACCATCTAAAGCTTTGCCAGTGACCCTTTACAATGGTGAATGATCTGCCCTGGGTCAGGCTATACACATAACTTTGGGAATTTGTCCATATTCTGAGGAGGTTTTAGTCTGGGACCTTGGGGGAGGAGGGGAAAGGGGTAAAGGAGGGTGTCTAAAAACATTTATTATGTGCCAAGCATTACGCTGAGCCCCAGGGATACAAGAAGAGGCAAAAGACAGCCCCTGCCCTCCAGTAGCTTACAGTCACACATGTACAAACAGGTTATATCCAGGATAAGTAACATAGAGAAAGTACCAGAATGAAGAGGGTACCCTACTTCCTGTGGAATTTGACTTCTAGAAGGCCAGTAGGCCGAGATGAGGGAGAGCATTCCAGGCATGGAGAGCAGCTAGAGAAAATGCCCAGCACAAAGAGAATGGTCTCATTTGTGGACTAGCCAGGAAGTCAGTGTCACTAGAACGAAAAGTACGTGGTAGGGAGGAAGGTGGGTAGGTTATGAAGAGCTTTGAATGCCAAATAGAGTGTTGTGCAGAGAATAAGAGCGAGCTGAGACCTGGGTTCAACATAAATTTAGGTGTGGATTCATTAAGTAAGCATGCAACTACCGGAGTGTTCACTCAAATTGATAGTGATCTTTTGGGGGTTCAGACTTTGATTATAAAGGCCAAAACCACAAAAACCACAATCAGGGAGGGGAGCTAGCAGAAGCCATAACGTACAGAAGCCATTGGTTAGATCTATAGCTCAGGGCTAATTTTGGAATGTGGTGGGAGGGTACAGGAGTGCAATCTTCCTGTGATTCAGGTGTCCCCCGGCAGAGCAGGGATAGTCAGCTCTTTCCAGAACAGGGTGACAGGTCATGGGGTAAGGGGGAACTGGAAAGTCCCAGAACAGGCCAGGCTCATGTTCCAGGCGAAGGGTGTGGGGACCCTGCTTGGGCAGCGGAACAGGACAAGGTGGTCTTCATATTACACCATAACCCTGAGTTGCACTTTGTACACTCATACTGATTCAAGGAAAAAATATACATACAGAATGCTAATAGGGAACTTTGCTCTGAGCAACGCCCAGACAGGCCTTAAAGCTGTTCCAAGCTATGACAAGATAAAGGATAGGGACAAAGACAGAAATATAAAGGGGGCTTAATGGGCCACAAACCGTGTGGTGTATAGTGACCTGGGATTTGGGTTTGAGTACAACAGAGTACTTTATATTTGACCCAGGAAGTCACTGGAGTTGATTGAGTGGAGGTAGATGGTGATGTGGTCAGAGCGTCAGTTTAGGACGGACTGGAGCAGGGAGTAGGCCCACCAGCAGGCTGCTGAAATGGTCCGTGTGTGAAGTGAGAAGGACCTGTGCTAGAGCGGTGGCAGCGTTAGAAGGGGACAAGAGATACTACAAAAATGAAATGGACGGGCCTTGGCAGCAGATTGGATGTGAGGAGGTGAGAGATAGTGAGGAATCCAGGGTGGCACCTAGGTGGAAAGACTGAGAGGATGGTGTTAGCCTTGACAATAATAGAAGAGGGCAGGGAAGGGTTGGGAGAAAGAGAAATTCTATTTTAGATGTGTTGAGTTTAAGGTCTCTCCTGGATATCCAGTTTGAAATGTCTGAAAGGCAGTTGGCAATCAAGGGAGAGGTTAGGGCAGGACAGGTAGATTTGAAAATTGTCAGCATGGAGATGATAATTAAACCCATGGGAGCTAAGGAGATTACTAAGTGAAAAATTACAGGGGGAGAAGAGGGCCCAGGAAAGAACCCTGAGGGACACCTACAGTTAGAGGGCATGATATGGAAGAGAATCCAGCAAAAGAGAGAAGGAGAAATCAGGTAAGAGGAGAACTAGGAAAGTGTGATGTCCCAAAAAACCTAGAAAGAGTATCAAAGAGGAAAGGGTAACAGCAGTGTCAAAGTCACAGAGGATGGAGTTGTCTGAATAAAGTTGATCCAGGTTAAGGCACTGGGAATGAGTAAATTCAAGAGAATTTCTGAGGCCCTGGGTTTGGGGAGGGAGAAAAGGATCATAGGAAAAAGATAACATAACAAACCCACATAAGTAATCAGTATTTCCGTATATTACCAACAAAGTCTAGTAACAAGAGATAGAGAAATTCCATTTAAAATATCTGTAGACAATATACAATATTTGGGAGTCTACATGCTAAGACAAACCCAGGAACTACATCAACACAAGTACAAAACACTTCACACAAATAAAGTCAGATCTAAACAGCTGGAGAAGTATTGCTATTAATTGAATAGGCCAAGTCGTTACAATAAAATTCCACCTAAACTAATCTACTTATTCAATGCCATACCAATCCAATTACAAAAAAAAAATTATAGAGGGAGAAAAAATAATAAAATTCATCTGGCAGGATAAAAGGTCAAGAACATCAAGGAAGTCAATGAAGAAAATGTGAAGGAAGGTGGTTTAGCAGAACCAAATCTCAAACTGCATTACACAGCAGTCATCAAAACAGTCTGGTACTAGCTAGGAAATAAGAGTGGTGAATCAGTGGAATACATTAGGTAGACAAAACACAGTATTAAATGACCATGGTAATCTAGTGTTTGACAAACCCAAAGGTTCAAGATTTTGGGACAAGAAATCACTATTTGACAAAATTGTTGGGAAAACTACAAAGCAGTCTGGCAGAAACTAGGTGTAGAAAAGCATCTCACACCATATATACCAAGATAAGGTCAAAATGCGTATATGATTTAGACATAAAGGGTCATATATGCAAATTAAGAGAGCATGGTATAGTTTATCAAATTTATGGACTAGGGAAGAATTTATAACCAAATGAAATAGCATTATGAGATGTAAAATGGGTCATTTTGATTACATTAAATTTAAAAGATTTTACGCAAAACAAATGCAGCCAAGATTGAAGGAAAGACAAAGTGAGGGAATTTTTTTTACAGAGTTTCTGTAATAAATGCCTCATTTCTCAAATATATATAGAATTGAATCAAATTTATGAGAATACAGGTCATTTCCCAATTGCTAAATGGTCAAAGACTATGAATAGGCAATTTTCAGAAGAAGAAATCAAAGCTTTCTATAATCATATGAAAAAATACTCTAAATCACTATTGATTAGAGAAATGCAAATTAAAACAACTCTGAGGTACCACCTCACATCTGTTAGACTGGCTAATATGACAGAAAAAGGAAAATGACATGTTCAAGGAAGTGTGGGAAAATAGAGACACTAATACACTGTTGGTGGAGCTGTGAACTGATCCATTCTGGAGAGCAAATTGGAATTATGCCCAAAGGGCTATCAAACTGTCCATACCCTTTGACCCAGCAATACCACTATGAAGTCTATACCCCAAAAAGCAAAAGAAAAGGAATAGGAACTACATACAAAAATATTTATAGCAGCTCTTTTTGTGGAGGCAAAGAATTGGAAATGAAGTGCATGCCCGTTAATTGGGGAATGGACAAAACAAGTTTTGGTATATGTTTGTGATGGAATATTATTGTCCTATAAGAAATAATGAGAGCAGGATGGTTTCAGAAAAACCTGAGAAGACTTACACAAACTGATGCAAAATGAAATGAACAGAACCAGGAGACAATCTTACACGGTAACAGCAATATCATTCTCTGAAGAACTGTGAATGACTTAGCTATTTTCAGTAATACAGGGATCCAAAACAATCCCAAAGGACTAATGATGAAGCATACTCCCCAGAGAAAGAACTGATACTGATTGGATACGGCCTGAAGCGTGCTCTTTTCACTTTCATTCTTTTTTAAATTTGAATCTTCTTGCACGGAATGACTCCTAACAGAAATGTTCTACATGATTGCACATGTGTAATCTATATCAAATTTCTTGCCTTCTCAAGGAGTGGAGAAGGGAAGAAGGAAGGGAGAGAATTTGGAACTCAAAATTTGAAAAAACAAATTTAAGAAATTTTTGTCTGCATGTTGTAATTGAGAAAATTCAAATCAAGAAAAGATAACAGAAATTTCAAGTTCTCCAAGACAGAAATACCCAGCTATAAGCCTCTTTGTTGGAGGTTCCAGGGCCCCAAATGGTCCAATTTGTTAATAATTTCCTTCTGGAGAAGCTCAATTGCAGCATTGTTTTACTGGGAATAAGAAATGTTGGAAGACCAGAAATGGATCAAAGCATCATTATAGATAAGGGTGAGTAAGTAAGGGATTTGGTGCAGGCTCATAGACTGGATTTAGAGGTACACTGGTGCGACCCTCAATGGAAGATGCATGCATCTGGGCATCTTGGAACAACAAAGAATCCAGGTTGCCCATTTTAGGATAAAAATAGAATCACTAATGTGGTGTCCTTAGGTATACTCAGAGGAAAACAGATCATCTCTTACCCCTCTTCATGACTGGTTCACCTCTTTATTAGTTCTCTCTCTCCTCTGGTTCAAAGGTGGTGTAGTGGGTAATCTCTGAATATTACCAAAATTGCAGAAACTGACTGGATGGACCTTCCACTCAGAATAAAACCAGAGAAACCTCTTCTCCCCTGGGACAGTTTCTCTTCACTCACTTCCAAACATTGAATTTATAGGCTTAGACTAAGTCAGTGTTAGTGACCACATAATTTATTAGCATGATCAGGAAAAGTAGAAAACCCAAACAAACACTAATCAAAAGCATTTGAATAGCAAGGTACACTAACCTCAGAGCTTGTATTAGCTTCTCTTCCAATCCACCTGCCTCCACTTTACTCCTCCCAAGATTGGGCAGCTTCTAATACTGGTGGGAAGTTTCCACCAGGTGGCGCTCTGGGAGAACAAGGGAACTTCATGATTGGACTTGCTATCACCAACTACTAGTACTGCAATGCCTGCCTTATGCTCATCCCTTACCTCATTCTCATCTCTATGTATCACACAAAATTTGATAATAACTTCTTCAAGGTTGTTAGAATCCCCCCAAAACTGATCTCCACCAAAGATTCTGCTATACTTGCTAGCATGAGTGGAAATAAGGAACCCCACCACCACCACCCCAGGTTGGCTACTGATCGCTCTGAGGGCTCTAGGGGTACTCCTGAAAGGTTGGGAGCACCTTTCTGTAATGTTATTGACTCAAGCCCTAACTCCTAGTTTGGAAGAATTTGTGTTCTCCCAAATATCAATAGTTCTAGTTAATATGTCTTTGATATCCCCAATACCATTAATTAGCATCCCACTAACAATTTAACCAATTAATATCAATTATCTTTTACAAATGTAGCCCTTATGAGTTCTTAGGGTCCTTGCCTCAACTCCTCTCTCTCAATGGGAAGTTGTGTTCCCAGAGCCCTAAGGCAGCCTCTCCCCCTCCGGGTAAGCCAGTTGGTCTATGTGTCTCTTTAATGCTCTTAGCTCAAGCCTCCATTCTAGTGTGTACTCAGTATCAATTGACCAATTTCATTTAACCAGTTAACATCAATTAACTGTTCCACAGGGATTCTTACTAAGAAGATACTGCAAGACCAGACATACAAACTTTTCCCCTGATACCTGGGGATGCACTCTCTCCTATATTGTTTTGGTCCCAAGGGAATGGACTCAGACCTTAAAGCAGTTGCTACAAAGCATCTATCTCTCCAAGTTCACTTCTGAATGCAGCAGAGTAGATGGGAAGAGTTACTCCCTTACTTATAGGGCCCAATGGGGTCAACTCAATGCTAGGCTGATTCCTAGTTGCTCCTTTGGGCTGTATTGGTGGGCCAGCATTGACTGTTCATGGAGCTTGGATGGCTCTCCTGATATTTCAAAGTTCATTATAATCTAGTCTTTTCCTTCTCTGAAACTTGCCTGTCAGGAAAGGTAACCAACAGGGACGGAAGCAATCATAGTATTCACAGGCTACATGTTAGGTAGGACAGGTGGGGAGATAGGCCACTAGTTTATCTCTCTGTCTCTCTCTCACCCTCTCCCCACTCCCTACCCCACATCTGTCTGTCTCTCTCTCTCTCTTCTATTGTTAAACAAAAAGAATATTTACTGAGAAAATATAGCAAGAACAGAAGTATAAAAAATGCTCCATTTCCAAATTGGGAGGGGGGGGTGTCACAATCTCTCTTCTACCACCTCAGCTCCTTATGGAGAATGTCCTTAGGCCTAAAGCAATTGCTACAAAGCATTTGTCCTACCAAGTTAACTTCTGAATGGGGCATAGCTGACAGATGGAATTGCCCCCTTGCTTTCAGGACACCAAGTCAAGCTGTTGGGTTGTGCCTCTGTGGACTGGGTCAAGCAGGACATTCCTCAGGGCTGGCCCCTTTATGGGTTTGGTTGCTGGTGATACCTGGTAGAGCTTCCAAACTTTAAAGCTCTCTTAAGGTCCTGTACCAAAGGAAAGAAGGTGAATAGGAGGCAGCCTCAGCCCAGGCATGGGTCTGCCTAAGCGACCATGGGCCAACTCTTTGGAATGAGTTTGCCCCCTTTGCCCCCTCCATGACCCTCTGGAGCTTGGAGGGTTCTCCTCACACCTCACAGTCACCAGGAAGGAAAAGAGTGAATTTCTCCCTTTGGGACTTTTTATATACACTCTCAGGTATGGCTTAGCATGCAACCAAAAGGCCTTTTTTTTTTCACCATTCAGTGAATGGGCCAGAAACAGTCACAGAATAGCTGGGTATGCTTTAAGTGGAGAGACAAACCCCTCTGTTCTATACATATTATAACCTTCACCACACAGCTTGCCATGCGAGGGCTTGTATTTTGCTATGTCTGTTACATGCATTGTTGATGTGTCTTTACTGTGAATCCCATCCTCCTGTAATGATGTGGATGCTGGATTATCATCCTTGTTCTGTTAAGTGCTAACATTCACATTGTGCTATGTAATTGTAGGTGCCAGGTGTGCTAGAGCTGACTTTTGAGGAATTTCACAATTCCAGATCCTAGGGAGGAACATAACTAGGTCTTTAGTTATTTATTCAGACTGATTTCTTTGAAGACAGAGAAAGGGTCTGTCTATGTACAAATATATAATAACATGTAGCCTGTGAATACATGGCCCTATGATTGCTTCTGTCCCTGTTGGTTATCCTTTCCTGACAGGTGAGTTACAGAGAAGGAAAAGACTAGATTATAACGAGCTTTGAAATATCAAGAGAGCCACCAGAGGTCCATGACAGCACGAACTTCGGGGAAATGAACTTTCAATGGACATCATGAGCTTGGCCTCCCCAGCTGGTGAAGGATGGACTCTAGGGGGAGCCCGAGTCACTGGACATGATGTTCAGTTTGGGTTTGGAGAAGACGGGTAACAGACATCTATCTCACTATTGGGAGATAAGAGGCCACCAGTGGGTGCTTTAAATGGAGACTAAGACTGGAGCTGTTGATATGGCCCAAGGTGTTGTTCTGCTTATTAGAAGTCCTGAGAAGGGGTGTGTGGCTAGAACCCACTGAAGCTGATCCCTTGTCACCACTCAAGGATCAGAGAAAGCAAAGGGAAGATTTAACTCCCTTACCCCTATGTCTGCAGCCATCAGACTGCATCATGTCTCATGTAATTTCTCTTTTTTTGAAGTTGTTTGGGTCTAATTCTCAATTTTGTTTTACATAAAACTATGACTGATCATAAATTTTCTGTGACCCATGTCAGCATATGAATTGGGTGCTGAGGAATTTGGAAGGCAGGTCATGCAGTGAATGGAGGACTGGTTTGGAATCAGGAAGACTTCAGAGTTCAAATCTAGCCTCTGATACTTACTAGTAGCTGGGTGACCCTGGGCAAGTCACTTAACCCTGTTTGCCTCAGTTTCCTCATCTGTAAAATGAGCTAGAAAAGGGAATAGCAAACCATTCCAGTATCTTTGCTCCCCCCCCAAAAAAATAAAACAAAAAAAAACAAATGGGGTCACGAAAAGTCAAACCCAACAACTGAGGAATTGCAAGAGAGGAAGCCAATGAATAGCTTGGAATATACAGAACTAAATAGGATAAAGATTTGAACTTTGGTCTAAAAGAGTTAGTGTTTCATGCTGGCATTAAGCGTCATATGTGGCTTTGGTTAGGGGCCGGGGCTGGGTAGACAGACCGAAGTTCAAACACAGCCCCAGATACTTGCAAGCTGTGTCTCCCTCAATCTTTTCATCCATAAGATGGGGATAATAATAGCACCTGTTGGGGCAGCTAGGTGGCCAAGTGAATACAGCACCAGCCCTGGAGTCAGGAGGACCTGAGTTCAAATCTAGCCTCAGACACTTGACACACTAGCTGTGTGACCTTGGGCAAGTCACTTAACCCCAATTGCCCTGCTTTCCCCCCTCCAAAAAAAGAAAAAAAATAATAGCACCTACCTCCCAGGACTGTTGTGAGGATAAAATGAGATAATAATAATAATAATAATGATAATAACTGTAAAGCACTTAAAACAGTGCCTGACATATATATGTGTACATATATGTGTGTATACATATATGTGTACATATACACATACACATATTTATACATATATGTATGTGTGTGTGTACGTATATATCTTTGTGTATATATTTATATGACAAGCACTTGTCAGTGTTGTTGTTGTTACCCCAGGCTTGTATGTTACAAATCTTAAAACACTAAATAAATACTAGCTTTTTAGAAAAAAAATTACCCTCATAAGCTCTTAAATAGCAGGAGATGCACTCTGACTTGGGACTATCTATCCTGAGCTATTAAATCATGTGTAAGCAGATTTAGGTTACGCGAGTGACAGACTTAATTTGTTTTAAAAAGGCAGGAGGTTTTATCTCGGAGGAGTCAGCAGGCAGAATTCAGCTCTTCCTTCCCCTCGGCCGCCCTCCCCCGCGCCCCCCCTCACCCCCCCCGCCAATTCCCATCATCAATTTCCAGTTCATTCAAAGGTTTCCCGTCATTCCCAAGGGAGGGACAGAATGGAGATGCTGACTTAAGGAGAATCGAACCCTCCGGGCTATGTGAGTGAGAAGTTGGGAAAGAGTGAGTCAGGTGGAGGTGAGCGGGAGAGAATGCTCTCAGGTTCCAGACCTTGGCAGATGGAACCACGAGATGGCACTGTAAGGAATTCAGAGAACCTTAGGATGACTTGTATTACCTGAAATAGGAGACAGCAAACCAGGAAAAACAATAAAGGCCAGGATTACTGCACTCACATGCATCCGGCCGAACTCAAATGAACCACAAGGATCAGTCTTGATTCCAGAAAACAAATGCAGAGCGTGCTTCTCTCTGTAGATACCTGAGGAAGGCAGCCTATGCTGCTGGACAGGTTCATTTTTATTTGTTTTTCTTTGCTGCAAGGAGGAAGGGAGACTACCTATAAGAAAATTATCATGGCATAAAACCAAAAGGCATCAATAGAGCTTTTTTTTTAAGGCAACCCCATTTTAGTGCAGGAAGCCATAACAATCCTCTTGTCTGTTAAATAAAAGCAAAGTTTGATATTTAAGCCCTGCCAGGAGAATGGGACCAGTTTAATCTCTGGCTTATAAAATCTGGGAGCATGATATGACAAATCAAGTTTTAGACTTGGAAGATCTGTGTTTTAATTTGACTTCTCCTACTTACTTGCTTTGTAAACTTGGAGTAACCTCTTTGAGCCTCAATCAACTCTCAAAGACTCATCTACTAAAGCTGTAGATCTATCTCTAAAATTCAGAGAACTGTCTTGGAAAGGTTGAGGAAGGCAAAATGGATACTTTAAGTCTGATGATGAGAAATTGGCCAGCTGTAATAAAAATAATACCTCTCCAAGCGTATTACCAAAAACCAGTTACTGACCAGTAGTTGTACCAACGTTTAAAGCATAAACAGACTGGTAGCTCAGATTCATCAACAGCATGAATTATAATATATATGACCTCAAGCAAAGATAGGCTGTAGTGGAAAGAACATTGAATTTGAAGTCAAAAGGCAGAGCCACTGAATTTGAGAGGTGGAAGCAGCTTCGGTGGTCATCTATTACAATCCATACATAAAAGGAATTCCTACAATAATCTACCCAACAAGTGGTCATCCAGCTTCTGGCT
Organism: Pseudochirops cupreus; assembly: GCA_028627135.1. NCBI lineage: Eukaryota > Metazoa > Chordata > Mammalia > Diprotodontia > Pseudocheiridae > Pseudochirops > Pseudochirops cupreus. Next base: position 382,173,382 of record CM053581.1, on the reverse strand, counting down.
GACCTCCAAGGAAAGGGAACCCACTCATCTCTTTTTTTTTTCTAATTGCATTTTTTAAAATTTGGCACTTAATCACACAAAAAAATGAACTCTTCTATATGACAAGTGTGTCTGTCATTTTGGTTGTGTGAAAGTCCCCATGAGTTTGTCTAAATGAAGCTTAGATAGATATCTCAGGAATCTTGCCAGGAGTCTCCCTTCCCCAGAGAGACTGATTCCTGCCTTGAGGGGAACAGGAGAAACTATATATGGGATGAGTGGAAATCTCTTTCAACTCTGAAATTGGGTTCTTCCCTTCAGGAGATGTACCTTTTTTCTGATTGAAAAGGAAGGGACAAAGCCTTTGGATGGGTGAAAATTGGCCAAACCCCTAAAGGCCTTTAAAAGGCTAAATTCAACAGTTAATCTGGACATTCAATTAGTTGGTGTGCTTCCTTTATAAATTAGACCATTAATATAATCTCTATACAGTTTTTTAAAAAGGGAAAAAGAAAATTGAGCCGCCTTGCCTCCAAAGGAAAATTTGATCCTTCCTGAGTGCCCAACAGAAATTGAGGACCTAGGATTGACTAGAAAGTATCCCTTCACCTTAAGATAAGAAACCAAACTTTCAAGGGTCAAAATTCCTCTGGATCTATGAAATGTACAGAACATTAGAAATTTTCATAATGGACCCCTAAAACACAAAAGACATTCCAAAAATTAATTAAGAAATTAAGATAAGTTAATATAAGTATAAAGTATAAACCAAACTGAGAAAGACCCCTTAAAAAGTGTGGGACTTCCCAAAAGGGATTAAGCACTTGGACTTGATTACATACGGTTACTAGGACATATGTTATTCTTTGGACCTTCCATCCACAGGAGAATATCAGACCAGCTGTCTGGACTCAGGTTACAGCAAGGCAAGTTGCTCAGAAGTTTAAAACAAAACAAAACAAAATATGGATGAGCTCTTATAGTGTGCTCTAGTCAAACAAAATGCTAGGCTCTGGTATTATTCTAGGGCTATGATATCCTCAATACAGATATTAGCTTCCACACTCATAATGCACAGCAGATATCAGTACACAAACATCAAACCATGCAGAAATTATCTCAAATTAACTGGTCCAATTAAAATATAAAGCAAAAAAAAAATGCCTATATTGCTCCAGTGGATCTTTGCAAAACTAGGGTATCTAAGGAGAATCCCAAGTAGAGAATCTTTCCACTGGCTCCCTGTAAATGCCCAAATATATCCCAGATAAAATTCCCATAGTGTAGCATCTGCTCTGGGCTATTTCTCTAAACTTACACACACTAGGAGGTTAGGTCCCCAGAGGACAGCTGCTACTCCTAGGTTGAAGGGCGTTGTCTGTGGGTAACTGTTTCTAAAATTCTAGTTCATGAGTCCTCACTTGTGAGCTTCAGGTTCAGGCTACTACTGGTCAGCCAGCAGTCACAATTTGCTCATAGCAAAGGCACTTACTAAGATATCATAGTGGAGGCTATTGCTATAAAATATTCCTTCCATAGAACTGGAGCACACTCTCCCACAAATACACATCACAGCCAAGGGGAAGATGAGCAGAAGTTTAGTATGATGGTAGTGTGACTCACATGTAGGAAATACAGAGGAACAAGGTAACTCATTCTTCCTGAATTTCAGGGCCTCTATCCTTTCTCTCCTCAGGAGTCTTCATGAAGCCTCCTATCTTTGCTCAGTGTCTCTAAATGGCAGACATTTTTTTAAAGCACATTTATTTATTTATTTATTTTCTTGTTTACATCATTCATTTCTACGAGATTTTGAGTTACAAATTTTCTCCCCATCTTTCCCCTACCCAACACCTCAATGGTGGACATTTTAAAAGGATTGATTAAGTTATACTCCCAGGATTGGCTCATATCTGCAGCTCACCTCTAGAATGCCAGGTCTAAGCTCTCTCTTGAGTCCATAATTGGCTTTCTTCTTTGTTGCCTAGTCTCCCTCTGTTAGTCTCTGGTAGAGGTATAGAAGGTTTCTTTTCTAGGCTGTTCCCAGATTGGGTTGGCAGATTGAACCTTTTAAGGATCTTCATGGGCACGGTCAATTTTCTCCAGGGCATTGTTGCTGTCCTAATTCAATCAGAGAAAGATAATTCAGAGAAAGATCAGTGATTGATAGGCATTGGGGCAGTTAGAGTAAATATGGCATAAGTTGAGCAGAACCAGAACACTGCACATGGTCACTGCAATATTGTCAACAATGATCAACCATGAAAGATTTAGCTACTCTCACCAATACAACGATCCAAGATCATGCTGAAGGATTCATGATGAAAAATGTTGTCCACCTCCAGAGAGAGAACTGATGAGCTCTGGGTGCAAATTGAAACATAATTCTTTCACTTTCTTTATTTTTCTAGCTTTTTTTTTTTGGAATATGGCTAATACAGACATATGTTTTGATGATTTCACAGATATAATTGATATCATATTGCTCACCTTCTCAATGGGTGGGAGAGGGACTGGAGGGAGAGAGAGAATTCAGAACTCAAAAATTTTTCAAAAGAATGTTAAAAAAATAAAAATTATAAATGTAAATATAAAAAAAGATGGCATAGATGTTCAGTGGAGCAAACAGCAAGAAATGGACAAAGAGAAGTAGTCAGCCCCTGCTGGTGGGGTAGATGTGTAGCAGTCAGCAAGGCTGGCCAGCATAGAAGTCACAGAGATGGTCAGTGGCTTAGTTGGGTACCAGGGAGCGAGGGAGGGAGGCAATAGTCTTTAGAACTAAAATGGAGAAATGTGGGCTGCACCATAGTTGGTGTTGTTCAGTCATGTCCAATTCTTCATTTCAGTTGTCTCTGACATCCACTTGGGGTTTTCTTGGCAAAGATACTGGAGTGATTTCTATTTTCTTCTCCAGCTCAAAATGAAACTGAAATTAAGAGGTCTAAGTTGCCCAAGGTCACACCGCTAGTAAGTGTCTGAGACTGGATTTGAACTTGGGAACTGACTTCAAACCTGGACCTAGCTGGGTAATTTGGAGTACAGGGAAGTAACACACATACACCCTTCAGCTCTCCTTGGCATACTGTCTTCTTCTATTAGAATGTAAGCTCCTTCAGGGCAGGGATAATTTTCTGATATTTGTATCTCTAATGCTTAACACTGTGCCAGCACATGGTGGTGGTGGTAGTGGTTGTCCTTCATTCTTGAAGAAGAAATGACATCACTATACTAGAGTCAAGTTACAATGTGTCCCTGATCAGGCCAACATGAGCTTGGAATGTTCTACCATAGGTCAGACACAAATAGTCCATGTGAACATTTGGGGTGAATTCTCTAAATTTATGCATCTCATGTTTCTTTTGTGCTACTCCAATTCTGCTTTGTTCACAGAGCACAACACCTTCTCTAATGTGGGCACACCATGTTGAGTGGTCCTGTGCCAGTGTCTCCCATGTCACACATCAGTTCCAAAGTTCTTAAGAGAGACTTTTAGAGTGTCCTTGTATTGCTTCTTCTGACCACCATGTGAACACTTGCCCACTGTGAGTTTTCTGGAAAAGTCTTTTTGGCAAGAGTACATTTTGCATTCGAAAAA
>CM053581.1:382151042-382169708 GCA_028627135.1 Pseudochirops cupreus | reverse complement strand
TGGTATATGAATGTAATGGAATACTATTGTGCTACAAGAATGGGAAGGAGATGGACTTCATAATTACCTGGAGAGGCTTATATGGACTGATGCTAAGTGAGAACAGCAGAACCAGGCAAAACCTGTACACAATCACAGACACATCGTACATATGATGACCAACCTTGATAAACTGGACTATCCTCAACAATGCACAGCTAAAGACAACTCTACAAGCCTCAGGATGGAAGGAGATACCTAAACTCAGAAAAAGATATAGAAAGACTATAGTTAAAATGGAGACTGAAGCAAAACACGCTATCGTTCTCTTTCATGTCTGGTTTTGCTTTCTTTTCCCAGTGATCACTCATTGGTTACAAAAACTATTGTACAATGTGAAAGTGTTCGCAGATCCTATACATGATTGCATGCCACCATGGCAGGGAGGGGAAGGGAGTGGAGAAAATCTGAAACTCAAGTGATTGTGGAACTGAATCTTGTAAACTAAAAGTAAATAAACAAGTCATTTAAAAGGAAAAAAAAGAAAAAGAAAAAGAAGGCCAGCCCATCGGAGTTGCACTCTCTGAAGTAGAGTTTGAATGCTTGGCAGTTTAGTTTGAGAAAGGACCTCAGGGTGTGATACCTTATCCTGCCAGGTGATCTTCAGAATCTTCCTAAGACAATTCAAATAGAAGCTAATCAGTTTCCTGGCATGGCACTGGTATACTGTCCAGGTTTCACAGGCATACAACAAAATGCTTTGCCATTTGGTGATTTTGGTCAAGTTAATTCACTTTTCTGAGTTTTTCGTTCCTTAACAAAGAAATAACTGGTTTGGGCCTCCAGCTCTAACATTTATAAGTCTCTGTTTACAAAAGCATAATTAATGAAAAGATGTCAATATCTGTACTCTCATCAGTAACTTAGATTAACAAAACAAGCTTGTTAAATTGAACAATGACACAATCTTAAGAATGGTAACTGAAGGCACTGTTCTAGTACTTGGAGACCCAAGCTTCAAAACAGAGGAATCTACTTGTGTCCTGGCAGGGGTAAGGGATGGTTCATGGTCTAGGTTCTTAGTTGAGTGCTAGACCTGTCTCTTTGACATTAGAGGTGTGGTACAATGCCCATCTTCTTGTTTACCATGTAGAGTTAATCATCACCTAGCCACTCCTTAAACTTTGTCCGTCTGCTTGCTCTTTGCCCCAGCCATTTGGGAAAAAATGGAAGGGGGGAGGGGAACAAAAGAAAACAAGTAGGGGTGAATGGTATTTGCTGACCTCTGAGGACTTCAGGTCATTTGAGGCTATTAAGTTGGGGTGTGCTGGTAAACATTTAACAAGCAGTCTCTTTAAAAAATGCATACGTGCATTTTTACATTTAATCTTTATTATTAACACTTTCTTCAGTCTAAACAATCAACAAAACAATAAATCAGGTCCTTATTTGTAGAGTGCTGATGTCAGAGGTATAAATACTCCCAAAATGTAACAATAGTCTTCCAAGTAGGTTACAGCTGACTCCAGCATACTCCTGGTGGTGTTTTTCTTTCTTCACCCTCCACCCTAAGGAAGATAATAATGCTATATTATCTGAAGGAGTTGATTCAGGCTGGATTCCTCATAACCCAAGAAAGAAAGAGAACCTACTCTTTTTCCTAATTACCCCTACTCTCCCATAACAGCAGCTGTTTCCCCCTCCAACTCCTAACCCACCCTAAATTAACAACACACCAACAGTGGTGGCAGAAAGGACAAAAATCTCAAAATCATATGGCTTAATCAGAAAATAAACTGGAGTATTAGACATCTCCAACGAAGGCAAATTAGGAGAGTCCCAGTCACTCATAGATTTCATCCTGTACTTGGTTGATATGTGCGAGAGGTCCTTCTAACCAAGCCTTCCAGGTCCTATTTTCTCAGGTGCCCAATATCCTGTCTCTTTAGTTCCTCTGTTATGAATTCTTAATTTTCTAGCCCTTGGTTTCTTTTTAAAATATATATAATATTTTATTTTTCCCCAATTATGTGTTATAACAATTTTTAAACAAATTCTATCTCTCCCTCCCTCCCTGCCTGCCTTCCTCCCTGAGATGGTAATCAATCACATATAGGTTATACATGTATGATCATGTAAAACATTTCCATATTAGTCATTTTGTATAAGAAGGCTTGAATAAAAGGAAAAAAAATGAATGAAAGGAAGGAAGGAGGGAGGAAAAAACAGCATGTTTCAGTCCGTATTCAGTCAATATCAGTTCTTTCTCAGGAGGCAGATAGTATGCTTTATCATTAGTCTTTTGGGATTGTTTTGGATCATTGTATTGCTGAGAAGAGATAAGTTATTCACAGTTCTTCATTGTACAATATTGCTGTTACTGTGTACAGTGTTCTCCTGATTCTACTCACTTCACTTTGCATCAATTCAGGTTTTTCCGAAATCATCCTGCTTGTCATTTCTTATAACACAATGATATTCCATTACAATCATATACCACAGCTTATTTAGCTGTTCTCCAATGGATGATCTCCAAGGATATCCCTTCATTTTCTAATTCTTGGCCACCACAAAAAGAGTTGCTATAAGTATTTTTTTACAAATAGGCCCTTTTCCCTTTTAAAAAAAAATTCTTTGGGATATAAACCTAGCAGTGGTATTGCTGGATCAAAGGGTATGCACATTTTTATAGCCCTTTGGGCATAGTTCCAAATTGCTTTCAAGAATGGTTGGATCAGTTTACAACTCCACTGACAGTGCATTAGTGTCCCAGTTTTCCCACATCCCCTCCAACATTAATAATTTTCCTTTTTTGTCATTTCCTTTTCAGTGCATTTTATAGATAAGGAAACTGAGTCAAACAGGGTTAAGTGACTTGCCCGGAGTCACATAGCTAGTGAGGCTAGATATGAACTCAGAAAGATGAGTCTTTCTAAATCTAGGCCTGGCACTCTATTCGCTATGCCACCTAGCTACCCCAACAGCATGATAAATATGCTGTTAAGCAAGACAAATCTACCATTGGTGATGTCAGAAAATGTATATTTTAATCTTTTCCTTGAGAGTAACATCTCAGTCAGTAGGCAGGTGGCATGCTTCAACATTAGTCGTCTAAAATCAGGATGGATCATTTCATTGATCAAATTTAAAATCTTTCAAAGTTGTCTTTCTTTACAATGTTGTTGTCACTATATACACATACACATACACATATATGTATATACATATGTGTGTATGTATATGTGTGTGTGTGTATACACACACGCATAGTTTTTTTCTGGGTTCCAGTCACTTTACTCTGCATCAGTTCATGCAAGTCTTCTCAGGACTCTCTGAAACCATCTCTTGTATTATTTTTTAAGGCACAATAGTATCCCTGTTTCATTTATATACTATGTTTTTTGTTTGGTCATTTGCCAGTTGATGGGGATCCCTGCCTCTAAGTTTTCGGTTCTTTGCTACAACAAATAGAGCCGCTATAAATATTTTTGTACATATGGATCTTTTCTCACTACTTGATCTCTGGAGTATAGGGCTCATAGTGGTATTGCTAGATAAAAAACTAGTAACTTCTTCTACAAGTTCTAAATTGCTTTGCAGAAATACTGAACTTATTGGCAGTTGTACTAACAGTTCACTAGTGGCCTGTGTTACCAAAACCCCTGTAGCAGTGGTCATTGTCCATTTTTTTCCTCTTGCCAATCGGATACCTGTGAAATGGAAATTTAGAGTTGTTTTAGTTTATATATAGAGAAAGATAATGGAGGCATATTTGAACTCTTGGGGGATAACCTCCTCTTGCCATAGACCCCAGAAAATTTCAGTCAGCTTTTGTATGAGCAGCGGACCCCATGCCTTATAAACCTCAGCTAAAATAGAAACAGCACCAGGCACTTTGCCACATGAAAGGAACCTAATGACATTCAAAACCTATCCTTCAGTTGAAACTTTAGCTACAGAAGGATTAACTTCAGTCTGAAGTAAACAGTCAATGACTTCAGCATTGATTGATGATGTTCTGTTGAAGACACTATGAAGTTCTCAGCCCATCTCTCTAGGATCTTGTCCTCATCATGAATCAATATGGCTCCCTCAGCACTGAATAGTTGAGATGCACCATAAGTCTTTGGTTCAAAAATAGCCTTTAGGGTATCATAAAAGTACTTTGGATTGTTACTATCAGCATAAAACTGAATTTTATGTGCCTTCTTACTGCTTGAAGAATCATGCATTTCTCTAAGCACTTTACTTTTGATGGAGTTAAATGCTGCTTAGAGACAGATGAACTATCTTGCTGGCAAACCCTGTGGAGTTCTCATTTTTCATTTAACAGTTTCTGAATTTCCCCATCATTTCCATCAAACCAATGTTTGTGAGTGTTCTGGTCTAATGAGTAAATGCATTGCTGTATACCAAATCTCTGAAAACTGCCCACTCTTTTTCTGCTTCACTGTTGTTAGCTCAATTTTCCCTCCAAGTTAGCAACAAACTGTTTGCACAAGGAGAAGCACTCTAATACATTGACATTAAGTCTTCTAGTAGCATCTTTCCTTGGGGCTGCCACTTTTGTTGTATGAGAATAGTTACATTGGAGAGGATAAGTCTATGGTCAGTCTAGTACCCTGCACCCCACGTCGCCTTCATCACTCTCACATCTTATCTTACTCTTCTCCTTACAATGACAGTCTGTGAAGTGCCAATGTATACTGGGAGGGTGCATCCACAAAGTTTTAATGCATTTAGCTAAACAGGAGACAGTATTGGTGATGAAAAGGTCATGAGATGCACAAGTCTTAGGTAGTAAGTGACCATTCTTGTTGCTGTTTCCAACTCCATTCCTCCCTAGGACTTTGTCCATGTCTCATAGTCTGTGCCTACTCTTGCATTAATATCACCCAAAATTATAATATTGTCCTCTTTTGGCACATTGATAGTGGGGGTCTTCCAGGTCTTCATATTTTCTTTGACCTCATCAAGGTTCATCATGGTGAGAGTCTATGTGCAGATGATGGTGGTGTGTCACTTTCCTGTAAGTGGCCATTGCATTGTCATTAGTCTGTCATTTACTCCTTTTGGTAGGCATGCAAGCTTGCTGACTAGATTAGTTTTGATTGCAAAACCTATACCAGCTTCATGGTGCTCCCCTTCACTGCAGCCATTCCAGAAAATGTATCCAACTCTGACTTCAGTAAGGTGGCCTTCATTCGCCAGCCTTGTTTCACTTAAGGCTGCTATTTGGATGTAATACCTGCTGAGTTCTCTTGCATCAAGAGCTGTTCATCTTTCAGACCTACTGGATTCTGTATTGTCTATAATCATGTCTTTGCAAAAGTTTTTGTGCAATTTTTTGTGTTTCAACTGCAGGGTGAGATCCCTGCCTGCCATGGTAAGCAGCCCAGGGTTGGTTGAAGCAGAAAAAAAATTAAGGCACCTTTTCTAGCCCCTTCCCCACACCAGGAGGTAAGCAGTGTGATCCTTAAAAGGTTACTCAGACATCCAAGGGGCTGCCAAATCCCACTGCTGCTTCCAGTGAGAATACAACCCTAAGGCCCAGGTTGTCTGTGTGCAGGGTTGTGACTGCAGCTCCCAGTGTACCTGCTGCTCTGTCATTTGATTTGAGCAGAAATTGGATTTAAGTGAGGCAGAGTTGGGTGAAGTCATTGGCCTCACTCTCTTCCAGTCATTGGAGTCCAGTAGCAAAACAAAGTCAAGACAACTTGTGATGGCTCGAGATGGCCATAAATGACCTTTGTGTCTTCAATGTCTAAGTGCTCCACAGTGCTTGTTTAAGCTGCCTTCATGGCTATTGGAACAAATTTTTCTCATCTGCCCATTCTGCCAGAAGAAGTCTTCACATGCTTGGGATACACATCCCACTAACTCACCCTTCAGTTACCCTCAACTTGGTTTAGCCCATCTGTTAAAATGGTTTACTGAGTTGTGGCCACTGCACATGCTACAGCTTCTTAGAACCACAGGTGAGAGTTGAACACCAAAGGTGAACACCACAAGGTGAAAAGCAGCCCTGAAAAGGATTTAGCAGCCCTTGTATTAGAGGTACTAGTCTTTCCTGAATACACCCTATACCCCATCTCTTCATGTGACACAAGGGTGAAGAGAGAGTTTGTAGCAGAAGGCATCTGAGTGATATCAGATGAGGAAGAAGGAAAAGAAGTTCTTAATAAATGACCTCATTTTTTTTTCAGTGAAATATTTGGCAAAATTCTCAGCTAAGAGGGTGGAGAGGAAGAGCTGTGGAAGATTTGAGGAGGGATGAAAGGTTCTGGAAAAGTCACTGTGGTGAGTTAGATAATGAATCAATTAGGGAAATGCAAAAAGATTGCCATGCCACAGTAAGGGCCCAGTTGAGATTATATAAAATAAATTTGTGGTGAACCGAGTTAGCACAGTTTCTCCAACTCCACATGAGTAGTAACAGGCAGAAGATGGTAGGAGTAATCAAAGGCAAGGTTTGACCCCCGTAAAAAGGGGATAGTATAGGAGGGCAAGGGACTCAAAAGAAGAAGACAATGGAGGATTGAGCTGGTACACCAAAGGGTCAAGATGAAGAATGGAGGAGAATGTAGCTAGAACAGGGGTGATAGTCTAGGAAAGAACAGAGGGTGCAGGGGTGATAGTCTAGGAAAGAACTGAGGGTGCAAGGATTGTAGGTTCAAATCCTGTGTCTCTCACTGCTTATATGGCCCTGGACTTAACCTTTCTGGTTCTCAGTTTCATCTTCTGTAAAATGAGAGAATTGGCCAAGGTGACCTGTAAGATTCCTTCTCGCTGGAGATCTGTGATCTCATGAGCTATCAGCAGACATGGAATGAGAAAGCCAATGGCAGATCCTAGCCAGAGTAGATTCCAAGAGGTGATAACAAGACTGTCTGCACTGAAATCTCTAATCTTTTCCATTCCAGAACCACGTGTTTCATAGGAACCTGTTTTACAAACTACTCAGGGAAAAAGAGATAATTATAATGTTTTCATTTGGTTATGCATGTGATATTATTTCCCTCTTATTTTATAATTGTTTTAGGCTTGATTAAAGGTTTTACTCAAGATTATCTCTTGTCTGGGTTTTGTTAGTATGGTGGCCAACTAGAAATGGGTGACTTTTGAAGTTCTCATTTTCAAACTCAGAGTAAAATGAGCCAGATGAGGCAAATTACCATTGAAATATTCTTACCATTGGAACCATGATCTTAACCCAGAGAGAATTAATAATGATAATGTTAATATAGTGCTTTAAGATTTTCAGAGTGCTCAGTCAATGTAAACTCAATACCACAACAAGGAGACCAACAAAGTCTAAAAAGAACATTAGCAGTTCTATGACTTAATTAGGATTGAAAGAGATGGGCTGCCCAAAACACTGCTGTATCAGAATATAAAATTTATAAAATCTTACAAAGAAGGATGATCGTTGATTATGAGTGCTATTGCCTCACAATGTAGAGAGAAGCAGTGCAGGACAACACCTTTTTAAAGTTTGGCAAGATATCCAACTAAAGCAAAGGACATTCAAAGTTAAAAGGACTGCAAATAGAAGAAAAATGGAAAGGATCTGCAAAAATCAGTTTAACAAACTTTTATCCACCAATCCAATTCAATCCAATTGAGTAAACATGTATGAAATGCCTACTATGTGTCAGGCGCTGTGCTAAGTGTTGGCAATAAAATTTAAAGAAAGACAGTCCCTGCCTTCAAGGAACTTACAATTTAATGCCACAAGACAGTGGCATCATCACACTTGGACGATAACATCACAGTCCCAGATGTGCTTGTAGAGGAGAAAGAAATGGCACTAGAGAGATGAAAGATAGTAAAAACAGCCAAATTGGCCCAAGTGTATATCCATGCTGGAGGTGACAGCTGTGCTGAGGCTGTTGAGCGACTGATATACAAAGTTTTTGAAGAAGTTAGTAAGGTATACAAAAAAAAAGTGGACTTTATTAATTGAAAAAAATGCAACAGGCCCTCTAATACAACTTTCTCCCGTTCAGCTTTCTTCTCTGAGAACTTCGTGCCTGACATCCGTCTGCCAGCCATGGACCCCAAATGTAACTGCGAGAGTGGTGGCTCTTGCACCTGTGCAGGTTCCTGCAAATGCAAATCTTGCCAGTGTACCTCTTGCAAGAAGAGCTGCTGCCCGACAGGATGTGCCAAGTGTGCCCAGGGCTGTGTCTGCAAAGCCCCCCGGACCAGGCCTTGCAGCTGCTGTCAATAATGTCCTCACTTCCCTTTGCCTGTAAATAGAAGAATTTGTGCAGATCTGAATTTTCATATAGCATGGATGCATTTTCTGTTTTTCTATGAAATGTGTAAATTAAAATAAACTTGATGAGTACCATTAAAAAAAAAAGAAAAAAAAAGAAAAAATGCAACAACTGAGAGAATATCAATAATTACCCACTGATATGCCTATTCTCCCATCTCTACAAAATTGTTTTGAGTTGTTTACACACAAATTGTGTGCATCCTTAATGAAGGTATTGAGAGGGAAAAAGCAGGCTTTCACAAATGATATTTAACAATAGACCATATTCTTACCATCTCACAAATAACTGAAAGTTGTAGAGAATTGCTTATTGTTTGTTTATTATGAAAAAAAATTTGATTGTATAGAACAAAATGTTCCTTTATGTTATTTTACATCAAATCCACCAAAATCATTCACCATTCTTTGGAAGACTGAATCAAGAGGGAATAACTGTTCAATTACCTTCTGTTGTTAGACCCTCTAAGAAACTGCAAATGGTTGCAGATCTCTTCCAGAAAGCTTGGCAGTGTCCTGGGGCTTGATGCAATTAGTACAATGCCACCCACAAACAGGAATGTCTGGAGAACATCACCATCCTTAAAGAATCTCCCTTTGACTGGCACTTTGTGATCTCCTTTATTGGAAGAGATCCTCCAATACCTTTGGCAAATACTTTTGTCAAACATACATTATCACCCAACGTACACTGTACTTTTGGACTGATTACAGTACAAAATGACTACTAAATGTGGTATCTTGTACTGACTACGTCAAGCCCCAGGACATTGCAGGAGTTTCTGAAAGACAGTAGGCAAACAGCCAGTAGTCAAGAAGAGATTAAATATGAATGGGAGAAGGGGGAAATCTGCTGAAGAAGGGATGGGGAATGTAACAAGTTACCATATATCATTTCATAATCATTGCCACTGCATAATTGTCACACTCTCTGTTTTGTTCTGGTTTTTTTTTTTGGTCCAAAAATTGATTTATGACCTTTCATCACTTAATTGTCTCATGGTACAATTCTGTTCATCAGTCTGCTTAAAGGGTAAACAGAGCAGCAATGTATTCACCCGTGGCACATAGATACACATTTATTTCTTGCGCATTGTGAGCCGTAGCACATGTACATTGTCAGTATATTTCCAAAAGAGTTGTGTGGTTTGTTTAGAGTACTGCAGTACTGATGGTACCGTCACTCAATCCAATGAAGAGCCACAGGCACAAGCGGAGCGGGCAGGCAAAGCTGCCATGACTAAGTCATGTGATATGGTAAAACTTGCGACTTCCTGCACTAGCTAAAGTATACAGTTCGTCTGCCGTAATGGCTAAGACTTAAAACCAGATTACTATCCTTAAAGGAGATGATAAAAGAGTGCCTAACTAGCCTCAGTGAATTCAAGTCACCTGATAAATTACATCCCGAGGTCCTGGAGGAAATGGCAAACATGATTGCTAAATCATTGTTTATTATCTTAGTGGCACATATTATTAGAGTGATTTTTAAAAGGAACTTCTAGAAAAGGAAATGGAGATCACAAAGAGTAATGAACTACATCAAGAACAGGTCTTACGTGAACACTTTTTCAAATGGCTTGTCTAGTCAGCCCTTTATTGGATCATCATTCTTATTTCCAAGCTGTGGGTATTGCCCAAGACTTTATGCTAAATCCCTTCTCTTGTGTGTCGATCTGGACTATTCAATTTTAACATATATTCACAAGCATTCTGTGCATCCCAATCTTGCACCAAAGACAGTTGAGTAATAAATGATTTTAAAGTAATATTCACATAATATTTAAAGCTTCACATAATGGTTGCACCCCACCTTTTTGCAAAAAATTGGCATAAAATCCGTGATGATTATGTGGTGAGATATGGAATGGTCTATGAATATGATAGAATGCTGTTGTGCTGTAAGAAATTACGAAATTATGAAAGGGATGGTTTCAGAAAAACCCGGGAAGACTTATATGAACTTACATGAACCGATGTGAAGTAAGCAAAACCAGGAGAACAATATACACAGTTACAGCAATATTGTAAAGCTAATCAACTGTGAAAGACTTGCTAACTCTGATCAGTGTAATGATTCACTACTCCAAAGGACTCATGATATAAAATGCTGTTCACCTCTAGAGAGGGAACTGACAGACTCAGAATGCAGACCAAGGCACATGTTTTCCTTTATTTCTCTTGCTTTTTTTTTTTCAGAACATGGCTAATGCAGAAATATATTCTGTATGATTTCCTCTGTGTGAGGGTATTATATTTCTTGCCTTGATGATGGGCGAGGAAGAGGAGAGAGAGAATTTGAACCAAAAATTTTAAAAATTAAGACAAAAATGTAATTGGGAAATAACTTTTAAAAAAATAAATTAAAATGCAATAAAACATAAAAAAAAGAAGATAGGCTGGAATGGGATCACATGCATGTTGAAGGTTTGCCTTGGCAAAAAGGGCGACCTTGTTATGTGAGACGGGTGTGGAGAAGACGGTGGTGGCAAAAGGCACTTAGCAGACACGAGCTGAGAAGGAGGGGAGAAAGGGAAACCCAAAGAAGTTTGTCCTATCTACATGGGAAAGATCAAATGGATGAAGAATGTCCGTTGCTCAAATTTTAATCCACATTTGCATGGACATCGTATAAAGTTTGTCCATCAGTTTGTCAGTGCATACTTGGGACAGTCAGTGGTGATTATTTAACAACTGGTTCTCTGAAAGCGCAAGACATACTTTTGTTTGTTTGTTTTGCAGGGAGGAGGCAAGGCAATTGGGGGTTAAGTGACTTGCCCAAGGTCACACAGCTAGTAAGTGTATCAAGTATCTGAGGTTGAATTTAAACTCAGGTCCTCCTGACTCCAGGGCCAGGGCTCTATCACTGTGCCACCTAGCTACCCTGGGACATATTTTTAAGTTTAATTTGTATTATTAACATTTTTCTGTCACTTTCTTAAGTTTAGATATTCAGTAAAATAATAAATCACACTCTAATTTGTAGCATTTGCTGATTTCCAAGGTACAAATTCTCACAATGGAATTTACAATGAGTTCTCTTAAACATGTAGGAGCTGTCTCCTGTACCACCCATTGGTGAGAAATATATTTAGATAAAGAGTTGGTCTTGAAGTTGTACAGGAGGAGGAGGAGAATGGACTGGATTGCTTTTAGAACAAAGCTTCTTTCCTGACTCCAAGCTTCTGATGAAAGCAAAAACTCAACTTTTATTTTTTTTTTGCTTTTTGGAGGGGGGAAGGTAGGGCAATTGGGGTTAAGTGACTTGCCCAAGGTCACACAGCTAGTAAGTGTTAAATGTCTGAGGTCAAATTTGAACTCAAGTCCTCCTGACTCTAGGACCGGTGCTCTATTCACTGTGCCACCTCGCCACCCCTCAAGTTTTTTGAATATTAAATATTCTACCAGAGTTTCTACATGGCAGTAAGATGTTAGAATACAACTTCTAAATGAAGGGCAACGGAGAGAGAGAGACATAGTGTATGTGAATAGGCTACAATATATAATCAATGAGGAACTCCCAAGAGAAACTAAAATAAAGACCAAGATCAAGGGATTGTATGATAAGAAGAGAAAATGGGCTAGTCATGTGTCAAGAGCTAGGACAACTAGTGCACAATCAGAATGTTCCACTGATAATCTAGAACTATCAGGGGAAGAAACAAAGAAGGCCTCCATCATATTGGGTGAACCTCCCCAAGTTAATCTATGGGAGAACAAGAGTCACACACCATGGACAAGCATAGATGGATTGAGATATGGATCATCGGAAGGAACTCCCTAAATGATGAATTCACAAGTGCAATTAAATATGCCTCTCTGTATTTATCATGTTCATCTTTTCATATAGCACAATAATATTCCATTACACGGATTTCATTGCCACAACTTGTTAGCCATTCTCCAGTTAATTGGTATATACTTCATTTGTTTTTGCAAATTTTCTTTCCTTTTTTTAAAATCATGAACCTAAAATCAACAAACTTGGGCATCTCCATAGACAAAGAAAAGAAAAAGAGAATCATATAGGAAACTATTATATACATATAGCCTGTTTTTTTTAAGTATATATTACACTTAAAATAGTAGAACCAACACTGGCCTAATTGTCTATGACCATTATAAACTTTCTTCTCTTTTGTGTGCATTTAAAAATATTTTATTTTTGTATCTCTATCACTATCCAATCCCCCTAGACATCCACTTTATTTCTAGTACTTTACTACTACAAAATGTTCTGCTATAAATATATTGGTGTAAAAAAATGTTGATGTATATTAGGCTTTTCTTTCTAGAGGGGACCTCTTGCCTAGCAGTGGAATCTCTGGGTCAATGGGTACAGACATTTTAGTAACTTTTTTGGCATTATTCTGGATCATTTCCTAGAATGGCTGGACCAATTAATTAACAGCTCTACCAAGAGTGAATTAGTGTACCATCCTTACCATAACCCCTCCAACTTTGTTTATTCCTAACTTTCTTCATCTTTGCTTATCTTGCTGTTTGTGAGCTAAACTTCAGAGTTGTTTTGATTTACATTTCTCTTATCTGTGTATGACACATAAACTCTGGATTAACTCTACTACCTACACTCCCACTAGAAGATAAGGTCCCCAGAACAAGAGTACTCAGGGTTCTAGGCATATTCCTGGAGGATAGGGAGTGTCTTTCTAACGCTGTAGCTTGCAAGACCTCATCTGATATGTAATCTAATATCATCCATCAATTAACATCTCCCTAAAGTCAATATAACCAGTTGGTTTCTGCTCAATATCACTTGACAGTGATTTTCACCCCAATATTGAATCGATTAGATGAATCTCTTCAATATCACTGATAAATAATTAACAGCAATCAGCTTTTACAAAGGGGTATTTACTGGAAAAGGTTATCAAGGATAGAACTACAAAATCATCTTCCCCTCTCCCCCTCAAACTAGGGTACTCTTTCTCCATTACATACCCATAAAAATGCTTAACCTTAAAGTGATTGCTCCAAAGAGTTCCCTCAGCCAAGTTCTTTTCTGAATGTGGCATAGTCCATAGATGAGTTGGTGTCTTTCTTGCAGGACACAGTATTCTGACTGTTGGGTCAATGTGTTATTAGTCACTCTTCATGGCTAGCTCATCTCTACCCTCAGCTGATGCAGTTGCAGGCAAACTGCCATGAACACCAAGACCTCAAGGTGACTTTGCAAGACTTCAGGTGACTCTTCTTACCTCTTGAAGTTCACAGGGCTGTAACCAGGTCTATCTGTCTCATTCACTAAAAAACTCATTCATCATTCATCAAAAAACAAGAAAGAAGATACATAACAAAGGAAAAAAGGAACAGTGGTTCCATGTGTTGTTCACATCCACACAGTAACATGTGTGTGATGCTTTCCCCCACATGGAAGCTCAAATCATTTCTTCCTCCTTATTCAAAAGCCTCCAGGGAAGAGAACAATCTTTCTTCTGTTTGTGCCTTTTGTTTGCACACTAAATTCTGGCTCAGCAGCCAATTAGAAGGCTCTCTATCACCAAGCTGTAAGCAAATAGGGAACAGACTTAGAATGTCTCTACATGTCATGAATCAAGGAGCAGAGCTTCCTAGTACACATGCCCGGAAGCAGGATCATCAAACCTCCATGTGGATATGAAACAAGAAAATAGCACCGTATGTGTTCCAAGGATCGGGCCAACATTGGCCAGTCCTTCATATAGTAATGCAAAACAATCTTCTACGTAGCTATTAATAGTTTGCAATTCTTCCATTGAGAACTGTTTGTTCATATTCTCTGACCACTTTATCTTTTAAGAAATTATTTCTGGTGTTGAAGAAAAAATACAAACACGCTCTGAATTTTATGTAGAAATCTGTCAGAAACAATTTCATTTAATTTAACTTTAGTAAATAGAGCACCAGGCCTGGAGTCAGGAAGACCTGAGTCCAAATCTGACCTCAGACACGTCTTAGCTGTGTGACCCTGGGCAGGTCACTTAATCCTATTTGCTCTATTTTCCTCATCTGTAAGATGAGCCAAAGAAGGAAATAGCAAACTGTTCCGGTATCTTTGCCAAGAAAACCTCGGAAGGGGTCATGAAGAGTCAGTCACAAGTGAAATGACTGAAAAAAAAAAACAACAATTCTGAATTGACAAAAATGGAAAATGACACATGCTGGAGAGGCTTTCAGAAAACAAGTACTTTAATGTACTGCTGGTGGAGCTATGAACTGGTCTAACCATTCCAGAAAGCAATTTAGAACTATGTCCCCAAAGCTATTAAACTATACATACCCTTTTATCCAGCAAAACCATTATTTGGTCTATGCTCCAAAGACATCAAAGAAAGAATAAAAGGACATACATATATATATATATATATATATATATATATATATATATATATATATATATATATACACAAAAATATTTATAGAGGCTCTTTTTGTGGTAGCAAAGAATTGAAAACTGAGGGAATGCCCATCAAATGGGGGAATGGCTGAATAAGTCCATGGTATGTGAATGTGATGGAATACTAATGTGTGCTATAAGAAATAATGAAGAGGATGATCTCAGAAAAACCTAGAAAGACTTGTATGAACTAATGCAAAGTGAAGTGAGCAGAACCAGGAGAACAATTTATATAATAACATAGAAAAAAAAAAAGCTCTAAAAGACCTGGGAACTCTGATCACCACAATGTCGGAGGACTCTCGATGAGACACACTATCCACATCTAGATAAAGAGCTGACGGATTCAGAGCGCAGACTGGAGCACATTTGCTTTTCTTTCTTGTTGCGTTTTTGGACATGACTAATTTGTACACGTATTTGCAATGGACCTTATTTTTCTCGGCTTCTTAAGGGATAGAAGAAGGGGTAAGAAGAGAAAGAGAATTTGGAACTGAAAATAAAATGAAATTATATTTAACATTTTTCCCCAAATTTAACATTGATATAATATCAAAGTATTTTTTGGCTTAGAGATAGATACCCAAACTGGCATAATTCCCTGTACTCTTGGAAATGACTCTATGCCTAAGATGGTTTGAAGTAATTTGTAGGAATTTTAAACAAAGACAAGATCATATTTTAAAATATACGAACATTCCAGAGTAGTCACTCCTCCTCTAAGACTCTCCTCCCTAGGGATCAATATCTTAACCTGGAATGCAAAAAAAGATACTATTCCTAGGTGGATGACTTTTGGTGGGTGGAGAGTAAATGATCTTATCTAAACATTCCATTTTCTTAAGAATGCCTTTAACTTTGTTCCACCCACTTTCCTAAAGGGAAAATTCTAGCCAAGAGGAAAAAAATATTATTTCTTAATATTTTTGGTTTTGCAAAAATATGGTTTTTAATATGCTTACATAATCCTTTCATACACTTCTTGCATAGTTATTTCAAGTGTGCTCTATATTTATCAATTTTATGATCTCAATTTTGTGTCTGCTAATGAGTAGCAAAACACATTACTCTAGTTCAGTGGTTTTCAACCTTCTTAATGCCGCTACCCTTTAATACTCATATGTGGGCATACCTGCATGTGGGCAGACCTACCTGGAGACGGATAGAGGAGCAGTGTCTCGGTTCCTAAGACCATCAGAAATATATGTTTTCTGATGGTCTTAGGTGACCCCTGTGACCCCTGTGAAACAGTGGTTCAACCCCCAAAGGGGTCGCAACCCACAGGTTGAGGACCACTGCTCTAGTTGGTCCAAAATATGGAGTTTTCTGTGTTTTGCTTTAATACAGCAAATGCAAAAAAACACCAAGACGGCAAGAACTATTCCAGATGTTATGACAGTATACCAAGTGATATAATAGGACTGGATCATTGCCTTGAATTGGGATACAGAAAACAAAACAGTAGATGAAGACAAAACCCAATGTTCCAAAATACTTGAGTCTCCAGTCAACCCTTTAATCTCTTGAATGTTAGCTGTAAATCTATGTAGATTAAATAAAGCTGGCCGGGGTCAAAACGGTACAATTTAAAGGCAACTAGAACTCATAATGACATTATTCCACTGGTCAACTGGCCAGTCGATAGTCTGATCACTTTAGCCATATAGGTGTAGTGAGGTGGTGTAATGGATAGAGTGCCGGACCTGGAGGCTCAGGAAGACCTGAATTCAAATTTGACCTCAGACGCTTACTTGTTGGTGACCCTGGGCAAGTCACTTAACCCTGTTTCTCTGTTTCCTCATCTGTAAAATGATCTGGAGAAGGAAATGACAAACATTCTAGTACCTTTGTCAAAAAAAAAAAAACAACCCAAATGGGGTCGCAAAGAGTCAGACAAGACTGAGACAACTGAACAATGTATTCTAATTCTATATACCTAGTTTTTCAAGAAAGCTATCATTCTCACCTGGAGAGTGTACTGACTATCATATGCTGGAAATCCAACAAGACTTATCAAATACTGCAACTACATCCTCACCTCAAAATTTTGTGTACACAGCAACTGGATCACTATATAAAGGTCAGGAAATCCACTAATTTGCTATTCCCTACCAAACATCTGGCATTTTTCCAGGATCACTTACTCAGAATTGACTTAGTTCCTACACATCGCAGTTGACTTAGTCCTACATGTATACTTCTCAGGGTCTCTGAATCAGAACCCAGATTCCCTCACGGGGGCATCATTGTGGCATTATGGCAGCTGTACTCCTAACCTTATGACTTCCAGGCATTACTATGGCCACAGGTTAGAAGGAATTCCCCATTCCTTGAACTGTCCAGCTGACACTGATGGTCATTTAAGAAACTCTGGACCTTAGAGCATTGCTTGCTTCCAGCTTGTTAGACCATCTCTTCATTAACAAGGAGAGTTCTTGTAGAGTGCAAAAATAATCTGGAACTCTCTCCACCATGTCTGGAGCTGATTCAAAAGGCTTCTGCCATAAGATCAGTGGCCTTTCTAATTCTATGAAGTCATAGTCTCTTTCTAGGCCCAGATGAAAACTGTAGTATTGCCTTTATCACAAAAATATCCCATTCAATCTTACGTCTCCTAGGTAGTCAGGACCCTCCGGGGCTACTCAGATGTAGTTAATTTGTGTCAATCAGACAGCCATAATTTTAGAGCAACAAGAGTATTAGAGCAACAGCTCACTAAAGAAAGGGATATTTTATGATCCGTAGCATTTCCCAGTCTACCTTCTTTCCCAATTTAAATGTTTCTTGACTGACTAACTGTAATGAGGGAGCAATATGGTCCCATTCTCAAATCACCAGGAACCATGACCATTATCTTTTACCTGACAATATAAAATGCAGTAATATCGTTGTAAAAAAAGCAGCATGACCATCAATGGCAGCAAATTTGTATGTTAATCATTACAGATATATAGATGTATATACACACACATAAATATATGAACTTTAACAAATACATTCCCTTAAGGGCGGCTAGGTGGCACAATGAGTAGAGCACCAGCCCTGGAGTCAGAAGGACCTGAGTTCAAATCCGGCCTCGGACACTTGATACATTTACTAGCTGTGTGACTTTGGACAAGTCACTTAACCCCAATTGCCCTCCAAAAAGCAAAAAAAAAAAAAAAAAAAGAACATATACATTCCCAGCCATTGAGGTAGAAAGTAACAGATAAAGACATGTAACAGTAAATACAGTCATTCTACAAGTTGTACATCTCCCGTTCCCAGGTAAATCTTTCATAGTTCCTTCCAGAAAAGCCATCATCAGGACTAAATGTATATAGTTTTTTGGTGTGGACTACAAGTCATAGTCTCTTTGTTCCATTTGGCGCCTCCTCTTCTTTTGGGCAAAGGAAGGGTTGTTAGCACAGCCACCCTGTTCTTTTGTTTACGGACCCCTAGGAGTGAAAGGTCCTTTACAGTGTGGTCTAGGTAACCTTAGTAGTGAAGATGCTAGCTTTTAGCAGCAACTTGGTAATCAGGTCATAGAAGACTATTAGCAGTTTCCGAGTGTGACTGCTTTGGAGTCTACTTAGACAGTAAATTTTGATTCATTCTAATATATATGTGTATATATGCGTGTATATATACCATAACAATAATATATTGCTCATTTAGCATTTAGTCATTTTATTAAAATCAACTTGTATGTTGCCAAAAGACCCATCGTGTACGCTGCTCTCTATCTATTTATTTTATTGGCATTTTACTCATTTATTAGAATTTATTTTGCTATTAAGGTTTGCAAAGTGCTTGATCCTCCCAACAAGTAGATGTTATTATTTTCCACATTTTATGAATAAGTTAACAGGCTAAGTCAGTGGTGTCAAATTCAAATAGAAGTGGAGTCACTAGTCACACTAGTCACTCAGAAAATGACATCTATGTTCTATTGTATTTTTTTATTTTGTTAGATATTTCCCAGTTATATTTTAGTATGGTTTGGCTATACTCAGGAGTATTTCCAGGC
>CM053581.1:382109778-382150542 GCA_028627135.1 Pseudochirops cupreus | reverse complement strand
GTGTGTTTGACATCTCTAGGCTAAGGCATACTAAGTGACATTTTTCTCTGGCTGTCCCTCATACCTGGAATGCTCTTCCTCCTCAGCTCTTCCAATCTTTTTTTATATTTTTATTTTTCAAATAATATTTTATTTTTTCTCAGTTACACATAAAGACAATTTTTAACATTACTTTTTTTATTTTTATTTTTTGCTTTTTGGAGGGCAATTGCGGTTAAGTGACTGGCCCAAGGTCATACAGCTAGTTTTTTGTGTGTGTGTTAAGTGTCTGAGGTCACATTTGAACTCAGATCCTCCTAACTCCAGGACCAGCACTCTATTCACTGCACCATCTAGCCGCCCCATTTAACATTCATTTTTTAAAAAATTTTTTGAATTCCAAATTTTTTCTCTCTCTTCTTCACCTCCCCCCTCCCTGAGACAATAAGCAATTTGATCTAGGTTATACATGTTAGTCGTTCTGTCATCTTTTACTGGAAGTCCTCCCCAAACCCTTTCATTCTAGCGCCTCCTCTCTATTATTCCCTATTTCTCCTGTATACAGCTTGTTTTGTATATGTTTGCATGTTGTTTCCCCGTTAGACTGTAACCTCCATTCCCAGCAACACAATGATCCAGGACAATCCCAAAGGATGAAGCGTACTATCCACCTCCAGAGAAAGAACTGATATTGACTGAATATAGACTGAAAATGATATTTTCTACTTTCTTTCACTTTTTTTATTTGGGTCTTCTTATACAAAGTGACCAATATGAAAATGTTTTACATTAAAAAAAAAAAAGATTGCAAGCTCCTTGAGGGCAGGGGCTGTCTTTTGCCTCTTTTTGTATCCCCAGGGCTTAGCACAGTGCCTGGCACATAGTAGGCATTTAATAAATGCTTATTGATTAATTGATTGACTTAACTAGTCACACAGCTAGTGTCTATGGTAGGATGTAAACTCAGGTTTTCCTGAAACCAAGTCCAACATCCTATCACCTGCACCATGGAGCAGCTTCCTCCTCTCAGGTTTGTTTTCCAAAATTATATGCCCAGCGGATGAGACCAGTACAATATCATTGGGCTATTAAAGAAAAAATCCAACTAGAAATTTTAGACACCAATTAACACCGATCCTCTCCAATGTCTCTTTGCTTAAGTGCATTAGCAGTGAGGCAAGATAAGGATGAATTGCCTTAGGTGTAAATGAGCTGGTGAGTGAAGATAAAACCACAATTGATCTGCATGAGGGATGACAAGAAAGACTACATAGCTTGGCTTGGATCAGTCTCAGTTTAAACCCTGCGCTCACCCCCACACCCTAAATTGCCTGTTTGCTGGAGGATGACCTTAAACTGTAAAATCCCTCTGAGAAATCCCTCTGTATAGTTTTCATACATTCAATAAGACAAAGATGCCAACGTATTTTCATGACCTGAATTTCCCATTTAGGTTTTTTATTCTTCCAGACTAGTCTCTAGGGAACAGGTTTACATTCGTTCAGAGGGGTAGGGGCTTTCATGGTGTAACCCATACTGGAATGTCTCAGGTAGATGAGATGGGTTTTGTAAATAATTGCCTGGGGTTATACAGAACAATTCTAATCCACCGCAACAAATAAACAATCACAGAGATAAAATGAAGACCGTTTGAAGAGGCTACTTACTATAGTAAGTTTGTAGAATTCTAAAGAACAACCTTAAAATGTACAATTTAAATCCAGTATAGTCAATTTCTAGTTCTTGAGGAATTTACTTTTTTTTTTTAAGACTGGGTCTCCCCATTTTGCCCAGACTAGGAATTCAGTAGCCACTATTAACCAGCAGGTTACCTTTGGCCTGTGCTGTTCCCTACCTGGGCCAATTCTCCCTTCCTTAGGCAACCTGGTAATTTCCCTCCTCCTCCAGAGACCCCACTGTCCTTGACAGGCATAGACCACTGCAGCTCAGAACACCTGAGACTCAAGAAATCCATCAGCTTAAGCCTTATCTCTAACCTCATCATTTTTTCCCTTGAAACCTTCCCCCTTCCTACATTCCTATTACTGTAGAGGGTAATACCATCCTCCTAGTCCCTCAAGTCTCAACCCAAGAGTGATCCTGGACTCCTCACTATCCCTCAACACTGCCTCCGGTATCCCAGCTGTTGCCAAGGCTTGTCAATTTCAGCTTTGTAACATCCCTCCAATATGGCGCCCTCTCTCTCTGACACCGACCTCACAGCTGGACTCTTGTCATAGCCTGCTAGAGACAGCTAGGTGGTCCAGTGGATAGAGGGCTGGATTTGGAGTCAGGAACACCTGAGGACCCTGGGCAAGTCACTTAACTTTTGCCTCAGTTTCCCCATCTGTAAAATAGGATAATAATAGCACCCCGTCACAGTGTTGTTATGAAGACCAAATGAGACAAAAATTGTAAGGTGCTTCTTATCACAGTGTGTGGCACATAGTAAACACCATATAAATGTTAGTTATATTACTATGGCAGGTCTACCTGCCCCAAGTTTCTCCCTGTTCCAATCTGTTAAGGGAAAAATATTCTCACTTAGTTCATGTGATAGGTAATTCCTGTTGAATAGCACAATCACCACAGAGATTCCAGAGGCTAAGACCTTGGTTTTATCATACTTGAGCGCAGGTTCAGAGTTTGGAAAAATAACTCTGAGCACTGACTTCTAACAAAGCTAAAATACATTCTAATTAAGTCAGAGAGAGTCAGAGAGACAGAAAATAAATTTTGATGATACAGTAATCTCAAACATTCCATAAAAGTCACACAGACCTAGTCAAACAGAATCATAATCTCATATATCTTCTAAGGAAATAGACCGAGCCAAACAACCTTAATTTTAGAGTCTATAGATAAACCAAGTCAAGTTACAGATTAAACTACATTTAGAGGTTTGCAATGGACAGATTGAGAGGGGAGATTTACATGCCACAAAGATAACCACGGGGTCAGAGCCAGTTGGGATTTTTCTACAAATAAAGCTAGTTAAATCCTTTTGGTGGTGTTTAAGCTAAAATTTGTAGATATCGTATTCCCTTCTTCTTCTCCGTTGGCTTATTATCTCAAAAATGTTGAAAAGCTTTCCTTTAATGCTATCATTCCATGAGTCAGGGTTTAGCCCGATCAGTTAATATTAAACTCTCAGGAGATAGGTTTCAGACAAATAACCTACTAATCCAAAAAGGCGGCCCTGAACTCTGGCACAGTAAAGATTAATAAAAGGAAATAAAAAAAATCCCTCATAAGAAATCCACACTCTATTTAACCACTAAAGTGATTTTCCTGAAACACAGTTATGACCATGTCATCCCCTACTCAATAAACTCCAGTGACTTCCTGGGTCAAATAGAAAGTGCTCTGTTTGGCATTCAAAGCCTTTCATAGCCTAGCCCCCTCTTTCCTACACCTTAACTATCCAACATGTACTCTTCAAACCAGTGACCTTGGCCTTCTGGCTGTTCCATGAACGAGATATTGCATCTCTTAGCTCCAGGCATTTGGCATTCTCTCTCTCTACCTGTCTTTGTCTCTCTTTCTGTCTCTGTCTCTGTCTCTATTTCTGTCTGTTTCTGTTTCTATTTCTCTCTCTCTCTTTCTCTCTCTCCTCTGTTCTCTCTCTCTACATCTCTCTTCTCTCTCCTCTCTCTCTGTCTCTGTCTGTCTCTGTCTCTCTCTCCTCTCTCTCTCTGTTTCTCTCTCTCCCCCTCTTCTCTCTCCTCTCCTCTCTCCTTCTCTCTGTTTCTCTCCTTTCTCTCTCTCTGTCTGTCTCTCTCTGTCTCTTTCTCTCTGTCTGTCTGTCTCTCTGTCTGTCTGTCTCTCTGTCTCTGTCTCTCTTCTCTCTCTTCTCTCTCTCTCTTTCCTCTGTTCTCTCTCTCTGCATCTCTCTTCTCTCTCCTCTCTGTCTCTGTCTCTCTGTCTTTCTCTGTCTCTCTCTGTCTCTCTCTCTGTGTCTCTCTCACCTCTCTCTCTCTTTTCTCTATTCTCTCTCTCTACATCTCTCTCCTCTCTCTCCCCTCTCTCTGTCTCTGTCTCTCTCTCTCTTTCCTCTATTATCTCTCTCTGCATCTCTCCTCTCTCTGTCTCTCTCTCTCTCCATCTCTCTCTCCCCTTCTTCTCTCTCCTCTCCTCTCTCCTTCTCTCTGTCTCTCTGTCTCTCTCCTTTCTCTCTCTCTGTCTGTCTCTGTCTCTTTGTCTCTCTCTCTCTGTCTCTTTCTCTGTCTCTCTCTCTCTGTCTCTCTGTCTGTCTCTGTCTCTCTGTCTGTCTCTCTCCTCTGTCTCTCTCTTTCTGTCTCTCTCTCTCTTTCTGTCTCTCTCTCTCTCCTCTCTCTCTTTCCTCTGTTCTCTCTCTCTGCATCTCTCTTCTCTCTCCTCTGTGTCTCTGTCTCTGTCTCTCTCTGTGTCTCTCTTCCCTCTCTCTCCCCCTCTCTCTCTCCCTGCATTTCTCTTCTCTCTCCTCTCTCTCTGTCTCTATCTTTTTCTGTCTCTCTGTCTCTATCTCTGTCTCTCTCTGTCTCTCTCTCTGTGTCTCTCTCACCTCTCTCTCTTTCCTCTCTTCTCTCTCTCTATATCTCTCTTCTCTCTCTCTGTCTCTCTGTCTGTCTCTCTTTCTGTGTCTCTCTGTCTCTCTGTCTGTCTGTCTCTCCTCTCTCTCTCTCTGTCTCTCTCTCTTTCCTCTGTTCTCTCTCTCTGTATCTCTCTTCTTTGTCTCTCTCTCTGTCCTCTGTCTCTCTCTCTCTTTCTCTCTCTCTCTCTCCTCTCTCCCCTCCTCTCTCTCTGTCTCTGTCTCTCTCTGTCTCTGTCTGTCTCTGTCTCTCTGTCTGTCTGTCTCTCCTCTCTTTCTCTGTCTCTCTCTCTTTCCTCTATTCTCTCTCTCTGCATCTTTCTTCTCTGCATCTCTCTTCTCTGTCTCTCTCTCTCTCTGTCCTCTCTCTCTCTCTCTCTCCTCTCTCCCCTCTTCTCTCTCTGTCTCTGTCTCTCTCTGTCTCTCTCACTCTCTCTCTCCTCTTTATCTCACCTATGCTCGAAGTGCACAAGCTACCTTCTGGCTGATTTACCTACTGATTGTGAGAGGAGCTTTGACCTACTCTCTTTCTGACTTGGGCCCTTAGGTGGGGGAGGGGTGAGGAAGGGTGAGAATTCAGAACTGAAAATAAAATAAATCTGAAATTTAAAAAATTTTAGCCAAATCATTTTTGGCCAAGAATTTGCACATATTATTTCTAGGGAGCAAGATGCAAATAAATGCAGGTTTTTCCAGGAACAAGGACATTTTTGTATGCTCTATTTCTCATTCTGAGGTTCCCCCAACTCTTCCTTAGCCGGACACAGCCTGTGAAATGGAGCATCCATGCTCAAATCTCACTGCCTCACAGGAGGCTGATTTCAACTCCACCCTTTAATATGTAATCTGGGGTTTTTTTTTCTGGGCACAGATGAATCTTAAGCCTCCTTTCCTATGCCTGAGGATCAGCTGATTTTTATATCAGCCACTCAGGCAGGAAGAGCCATTTACCCCTTCTGGTCAAGCACTCCAAAATGATCAGCAGGATCTCTTGGTCAAGTGCTTCTTTGAGGATGCACATGTGATCTTGTGTTCACACACCCCTTGTCTGTGGAAGATCTACTGATTTTAAGATTAGTTACTTGCTTAAGCCTTTATGTCTCTAAAGACATAACGACAGTATAGATTCTTAGACACTCAAAAAATCAATAGCAAATATTGAAGAAAATACCAAATTTGTCACTTTGGGTCAGTTGGGAGTCCATGAACAGAGAGCCACAGGGCTGTGAAATTCCAGAGGAGCAGAGAGTAAACTCCTACTCACAGACTGGACCACTAGCCCACTGCTGGGCTCCATCTCCCTTGCTATCAGAGATGTTAGGTCTTTTCCCTTCCCTAGGATCACCACTGGTCTAGAATGGCTGAAACTGGCTTAGCCCTAGATTAAGTAGGTGACTTATAGCTGTTAAAAGGACTCATACTGTTTAAGGCTCATCCTATACACAGCAAGAGGGCTGCTAACACAGACATAAACAGGTAAGCACAAAATGCCTTTCTCTTACTGAGTATCTGAAAGACTTGACCTTTCTCTTTTCAAAGGTCAAATTCTGTAAGCCTCATCAGAAATCAGAAAGTCTGGGCCACCCTTCTCCAAAGTGCTTCCTATAAGGGTCTAAAAGTTTGATCATTTTTGTTTAGTTGGCCATGAAGGTCTTTTGAAGAGGAGTCCTAGCTTTCTATTAGAAAGCAGAAGGAATTTCATGAGAAATCAAGGACCAGTAGTATAGCTTTTAAAATAATGTATAGAATTGATCATATATGTAACCAGGATTTTGCTTTGCACATGATCAAATCACCTAAAATGGATGCAGCCATCTTTAAAATACCAGGGACCTGCTTCTGAGAGAATACATTCTGTGTCTCCCTAACACATGGGTTAGAGGAGCCTCTTCTCAGTGTCTGGATAGCCAGAACAGGTTGTCTTTCAAAACTTCAAGACTGGAATACTTTCTTTCCCATGCCATCCACAGCATGGGTACCATGAAATGACTAGGTGAAGGGAAGAGCTACCTTCCCCTTTTATCCTGTGGCTCCAAGATCCAGAATAGGGCTTGGTCCAGTCTGTTTAGTTTTTCTTGTTAATTCTAAGTATATGTGATGGACTCTTCACTGGATCTGGACTTGAGTTTCAGTATAAGGGCAAGCCTTTCCTGGGTAGACTGCAAAACTAGCCTGGAATACTGCTTCCAATGTTGCTAAGACTTGACTGAGGGTTTGGTAGGGCACCACCTGTACCTAAGAATAAATGAAACAGCTCAGAGCAAAAACCTCAAGCCATAGAGTAGAAGAGGGGAGGAAAGAAAAGTAACTCTTCCCTCTACCCAGCCCATGATATGGAAGAACATGTCCTTCACTCTCTTTAGATGCCGTGGGGAAGAGGTATCCCAGTTTCAAAGTTTTCAAAGATGGCAGCCTGTTCTGACTATTCTGTTGATGCAAAGAGGTTTCTCCCACTCATGTGGTAGGGGAACACAGAATATCTTCTCTTAGAAATAGGTCCCTGGCACTTCGTAGATGGTTGCCTCCATTTTAGGTAATCTGACCATGGGCAAAGGCCAAGTCTTGGTAACATACACTTAAAAAGGAAACAAGTAATATAAAATGGAGATTCAAAGTTTTATATAAAACACTTTTGTGTTCTGCTGCATATGGAAATAATTTTTTTAAACCAGAATAAATAAAAATAGCCCTGAGGATTCACTTCACACTCAATAAATCAGTAAAGATGATAGAAGTGATAGTCAATGTTGGAGGTATTTGGTGTATACACTTTTGTGATCTGGAGGATATAGTTTCCAATTGCTTTGCAGAATGGCTGGGCTAACTCACAGCTGCACCCATGCTTTCATGTTGCTGTTTTCCTGCAGCCTTTCTGACGGTTGTCATTTTTTCCCCTGTCATCTTCATCACACGGATGGGTGTAAAATAGGAGATCTCAGAGTTGTTTTAATTTTCATTTCTCTAATTATTAGTGATTTGGAGCATTTTTATATGTGACTGTTGATAGTCTGAATTTCTTCCTTTGAGAACTGCTCATATCCTTTAACTATTTATAAAGAAATGGCTTTGTTTGAATTAGTTCCCTTTGTATCTTAGATATCAGAATTTTATAAGAGAAACTTGCTACAAAGATTTTTTTCCTCTGATTAACTGTTTCACCTCCGACTTTAGCTGTAATGATTTTTGTGCAAAAGCTTATAAATTTATGTAATCAAAATTGTATTGATTTTTGTGCAAAAGCTTATACATTTATATAATCAAAATTTTATTTCCTGTGATCCTCCAAATCCTTTATTTGTTGAAAAGCACTTCTTTTATCTCTCATAATAGGGGCAAAAGGTATCTCCTCCTCTGGCCATCTAAGTTGTTTATGATTTGACATTTTAGAGCCAGGTTTTATATCCATTTGAAGCTTATATGGTGTCAGATGTTGATCTAAATCCAATTTCTACCACATGGTAGCAGTGTTCTCAGCAATTTTGAATGAACACTGATTCTTTTCCCAAATCCTTGAGATTTTAAGGTTTCCTGAACTCTACTCTACCATGTTCATTTACTTCTTGGTCTCATGTTCCTAATCTGTCCCACTGATCACCTTTTCTATTCACTAACCATCACCAAATAGTTTTGATGATTACTACTCTGTAACATAGTTTGAAGTCTGCAAAGGTAACTTCTTGTCCTTGTTTCTATAAAGAAGCTATTCATATAACTTCTATGTGTATCTTGGGAGGTGGACACCCAATATTTAAGACATTTTACGGTTATTTTTAATGAAATTTCTCTTTCTGTCTCTTACTACTGGGTCTCATTGGTAATATGAAAAAATAATATGATTTGTATGAGCTTATTTTATATCTCGATCCTTTGCTGAAGGTGTACACTATTTTAATCAATCAATTCCAAATAATTAAATCAATTAATGAGTCCATTCAGAAGATTATCATATGATCTGCAAAAAGCAACAATTTTCTTTCATCTTTGCCTATATTTATTCCCTCAATTTTGGGGGAGGGCTTATTGTTATAGCAAGCTGTTCTAGAAAAAAATTAAATAGGAGTGGTGATGATGAACATTTTTACTTTACTTTACCTCTGATTTTATTAGAAATTATCATTTCTCCATTGTATATAATGCTGGCTCTTGGTTTTTGACAGATACCACTTATTATGTTAGGAAAATCCGTTTACTCTTATGTTTTACTATCTTTTTAAGCAGAAATGAATATTATTTTATGAAATGTTATGTATATATATATATATATATATATATACATAAAATATGAGATATTTCATCAATATGGTCTATTATGTTTCTAGTTTTCCTATTGTTGAAACCACCTGCATTCCTGGTATGAATTCAACTTGGTCACAATGTATAATCTTTTAAAAATATTGCTGGAGCTTCTTTGATGATATTTTTTAAAATAATTTTTTCAATTACATACAAATCAATTTTTAACATTAATTTTTTAAAATTTTAAGTTCCAAATTCTTTCTTTACCTCCCTTCTTTCCCTTTTCCCTCCTTAAGAAAGCAAGCAATTTGATATAGTTTACATATGTGCAGTCATGTAAAACATATTTTTATATTTGTTATGTTGTGAGAAAAAACCACAAACAAAAAACCAAAATTTTTTTAAAACTTTAAACTATGCTTCAATTTGCATTTCAGATCCCATCCGTTTTTTCTCTGGAGGTGGATAGCATTTTTCATCATAATTCCTTCAGAATTGTCTTGGATCATTGTATTGCTGAGCATAATAGCCAAGTCATTCACAGTTGATCATTGTACAATATTGCTACCACTGTGTACGATGTTCTGGTTCTGCTCACTTCACTTTGCATCTGTTCACATAAGTCTTTCCAGGTTTTTCTGAAACCATCCTGCTCATTTTTCCTTACAGGACAGATTACTGCACTGATCATGTCCAAAAAAGTTATCTCCATATCCATCACCTCTGGAGGCAGGGCTTTTAAAAAGTAGTATTTTGTTTTGCCCAATTACATGTAAATAAAGTTTTCAACATTCACTTTTATAAGATTTTGAGTTCCAAGCTTTTTTCTCCCTCCCTTCCTTCCCTCCCCAAGACAGTAAGCAATCTGATATAGGTTATACATGTACAATCATGTTAAACATATTTCCACATTAGTCATGTTGTAAAAGAAAAAACTGAAAAGGGGAAAACCATGAAAAAAAAACCCAAAAGTGAAAATAGTATGCTTCAGCCTGTATTCAGACTCTGTAGTTCTTTCTCTGGATGTGGATAACATTTTCCATCATGAATCTCTTGGAATTGTCTTGGATCATTGTAGTGCTGAGAAGAGCTAAATCTATCATAGTTGCCTTCCATAGTATAATATATATGATTGTGACAGAGTGCTATTATGCTATAAGAAATGATGAAAAAGATGATTTCAGAAAAACATGGCAAGACCTATACAAATTGATACAAAGTGAAGTGAGAAGAACCAGGAGATCATTGTGCACAGTAACAGCAATATTGTAATAATAATCTATTATGAAAGACTTGGCTACTCTGATCAGTACAATGATCCAGCAAAATTCCAGAGGAATCATGATGAAAATACATTGTCCGAACTCTGAGTGCAAAGTGAAGCATAATTTTCTCACTTTCTTTTTCTTACTTTAAAAAAATATGGCTAATATGGAAATATGTTTTGCGTGATTTCACATGTATAATTGCCTTCTCAGTGGATGGGGGAGGAGTTGGAGCAATAGAGAAAATTTAGAACTCAAAATTTAAGAAAAAAAGTTTACAAAAGAAATTTTAATTAAAATAAATTTAACTAAATTACATATTACTTATTAAATACATGTTACATAGTGATTAAATTAATTGAATAACTAAAAAAGTTTAATTAAAATAAATAATAAATTTTTAGTTAAAAAACAGACATACAGCAAATACCTGATAGTTGTCTCATCATTATTATATTGAAACTACATCTTTAAACCACCATATACATTTCCATAATAGCCAAAAATTTTCAAATGAAAATTTGCTATTTTAGTAAACTTATTATCTGCTTTATAACAAAATATATCTTATTAAATATATAACAGTTTTCAAATATCTATTTTTTTATCACATCCTTTTAAAAGCCCAATTCATGTATAACAACATCCAGATTAAAAAGCTGTTTTGTGTATCCGCATTCCTGTTACAACGATCTCTCAAATTTCACAATATAAGAGAATTGGGGCGGCTAGGTAGCACAGTGAATAGAGCACCAGCCTGGAGTCAGGAGGATCTGAGTTCAAATTTGGCCTCAGATACTTAACACTTACTAGTCCTGTGACCTTGGGCAAGTCACTTAACTGCCCTGCCTTCCCCTCTCCAAAAAGAAAAAAAAAACCACGATATAAGAGAATTTAGAAATACAATAATAATATAAACAATATAATGTATTTAAAACATGAAACAAAACAAAAAACATCAATTGCATTCCAAATTATCTTATAAAAATCATTAATCTTATTACTCTTGGACTTTTAAAACCACTTTAGAGTTATCAGATATTGAACAATCACATTCAACTAAAGAAATAATGTCAAGCTTAGCATATGGGAGTCACTGTGTTAAGCATTTTATAATTATTATATTATTTTGATTTCACAACCACCCTGGGAGGTGGGTACAATTATTATTTTTCTCTTTATAGATCAGGAAACTGGGGCAAAGAGAGATAAGATCACTCACCTAAGATTACACAGCTAATAAATTTCTGCAACTGAAACATAATTCAAGTTTCCCTGAATTTTTCCAGTATTTTAAAAACACCTGTATTTGGTAATATGATCTGAGATGATCAGGGTTAACAGGGAGAGATCTCTGACCTGGGAGAATTACAAGAGGTCTTTGGTTTAAACAATCTTTTCTCTTTTCATGGTCAGAAATGTCAAGGAAGATTGTTATAAGGTACAAACAAGAGGTTGTTATAAGGTGCAAACTGTTAACCTAATTTTTTTCTTTCTTTCTTCCCTCTGGTATTACTTCCAAACTTGCTACCTTCCTTCATTTTCCTAGGACAATGAAACTATTAATCTTACCATTTGCTATTTTTTTTTTGATGGGGGGAAGGCAAGGCAATTGTGGTTAAGTGACTCAACTTGCCCAAGGTCACACAGCTAGTAAGTGTGTCGTGTCTGAGGACAGATCTGAACTCAGGTCCTTCTGACTCCAAGGCTGGTGCTCTTTTCATTGCACTACCTAGCTGTCCCCACCATTTGTTTTTAAAAGTTTTACAAAATCTAATCTTTATTTTTTCCTTAAAACAAATTCTACAAAATGGTGCCCCAAAACTTACTAAGATATTTCAGAAGGGAGTGAATTCCTGGAGTTACCCCAAAGTCTCAGGAGTTCTCCCCTGCAATCTTAAAAATGATCAATTTCCAAACTCCTTAATCTATTTGGATCAGTGGTTCTCAACCTGTGGGTTATGTTCAATTTGTAACAATGAAAATACATCCTGCATATAAGATATTTACATTACGATTCATAACAGTAACAAAATTACAGTTATGAAGTAGCAACGAAAATAATTTTATGGTTGGAGGTCACCATAACATGAGGAACTGTATTAAAGGTTTGCGGCATTAGGAAGTTTGAGAACCACTGATCTAGATGTTTTTAGCAGTTCTATAGACTTTGATTATCTGACTTTATTTCTGTAATTCCAATATAGGCAAAGCTGGAATGACAGGGCAAAAAGTATCTTACAAGTTTTTTCTCTTTTCTTATTACCTAATCTCCCATGGAAATCTTTAATCGAGAGTTAGTCCTGCTTACTAGGACAATTGTTTCAACTATGAAAGTTTATTAATCCTTTCCAATGTCCTACACTCTCTAGCTACAGCCCATAAAAGTTTTTCTGACTGCATTTTAAATCTTTTAAGGTAACAGAATCTAGCTCACAACACAAACACAACATAGACATTTTACATTTTACAAAGACACAAACATAGACAAAACAACAAGACAGATGCAGATACAGATAGTTTTTAAAAAGCAGACAGTCAGAGCCCATCCAGAGACACACAGTTACAGAGATGCGCAGTTTAAAAAACAACAGAGACATGCAGAGAGGCCAATTAACTGAGGTGTGCAGTTTAAGAAAAGATATTCTTCCCAGAGTAATCCTAGACAAACTAGGTCACTGGAGGCACCCTGGAGTTTTCTTCAGAAGGATGATGACCTCAACTTGGAGGCATTGGAGCAGAGACAAGGGCAGAGGACTCACCAGAGAAGGGGGTTGGACTCCAGAGAAAAATCCTGGTGGTTCCTAGTCCATTCCCACTGGTACTAGAGTGTCTAATGACCCCATTTCATGTCCAATCCCACTTTTGACACCAATTAATGTCAACCAAATCGTACCGGCCTCCAACATATGGGTGGCCAGAGCCAAACAGTGCAGGCTAGAGACAGGAGAGTCAGGAATCAAACAGAAGTTTAATTTCAAAGTGAGGTAAACAGCTTACAAGCAAGGAGGGATCTAGACAAACTTACCAGGGCCCTGCACCTAGTGGGGTGACCTGAGGCAGTGTGGGGAGATCTCAATACTTATATCAATGGCTTATATATACTTATACTTATCTCAATACTTATACACAGTGAGTTATAGCCCTAACAATGAGGAGTAACAGTAAGAATGAGACAAGTTTGATTCATAGCAGGGCTTCATGACTGGAACATGGATATAGCAGGTGCTACTCCAGACTCATAGAACACCTAGTGCTGCTCAAAGCAATATAATAATTATGATTTTTTTGTCAGAGGGTGAGATCATCCAGAGGGTGAACACAAAGGACACAGCTTGCTTGCTGGGCCTTAGCCCTGGAAAACAGGGTGTCTTCTAATATCTTGACACAACATATCACTGGCTTCTGCTTTCCAATCAACTCTGCCATCTTCCATCTAATGGGTGAGTTAATCCTTTCACAGTCACATTTGTGATGGCTAATTGTATGTTTCCCCCTTCTTCTTCTTTACAGAGAAGAAGAAAGTGGTAGAAGGGAAGGAATGTTATTAACACTAGTAATCTCAGTGATTTATCTGCTTCCACTAAATCACTCCTTTCTTCCTCTTACCAAATTCTCCCTTTAAAACATTCATTGTCTTAAGTTGAAGTTTCTTCTACTTGCTGCTATTCCCTCTCCGATTATACCTTCCTTCATAAGTGTTTGTCCTTACCCTTTAGAATTTAATATATATGTAACCCAATCTCTCTCTCTCTCTCTCTCTCTCTCTCTCTCTCTCTCTCTCTCTCTCTGTTCAACATTCCTTTGTCTAGTTCAGATGAAAGTCAGGTTCAAGTGATATTCACTCTTCAGAAAATTTTTTTCATTTTAATATAATTTATATGCTTTTCCTGTACCTCAAAACAGAGTGTATTATGAGGGGGAAAAAGTATTCCTTCCTTTCCTTCATAGTATATTCTTATTCCTTTCCCTTTTCTTTCTTCTTTTAAGACAATAAAAAATAAAATCATTCTCTGTTCATTTAATTCCTTCTATGACTTCAAGTCATAAGAATTCTGTAGGGACAGTTGGCTCTTCTCCCCATTACAATATAAGTATTTCATCATCATTTAGCCACTTTCAGTTGACCAAATGTATTTTCTTTTCTAATTTTCTCTTGACTCCTGTGTTTTCATTAACTTTGTTAATGGTCTTTTCAACAGCACAATTTGAAAGTCCTCTAGTTCGTTAAAGGTCAGTTGTTTCCCTGTTGGATTATACTGTCTTGCAGGGTAAATTATTTTCTATTGTAAGCCTTTACCATCTTGGGTGCTGGGTGGTCTTTTGTCTATCACAAGGTTTCTTTAACCAAGGGAATGTGTGATCTGTTCCCACTGAGACTTCCCAAGGTCAGTCCGCAGCCCAGGGCTTCCACTCTGTTTATTTGTACTTATTCTAGATTCTCTTGAAAACCCCCTCTTCTAGTGTCTATAGCTGCTAGCTACAGCCTACACACTGTGTAGTCTTATGCCATATAAAGCTTATTTATCTTTCTCTTTGGATTTCTTAGTCGTTGTTCAGTCTGTTGCTCTTTTTAAGCTAGATCATTGTTGGAGTGGAAGTGAGAAATTTGGGCTCCTTGAAGACCTTTCAGACCTCCATCTCTCATGTCCCGCCTCTTCTCTCTATTGCACCACAACTACCTTAGTTTAGGCCTTCATCACCTCTTGCCTAGACACCTGTGAATCTCCTAACTAGTTTTTCCTTCTTCAGGTTTCTCCCCTCTCCAATAAATGCTCCACACAACTGCAGCAGCGAAGTACATGAAGCATAGACCTGACTTCCACTCCAAAGTTCAAGAAGCTTCAGGGGTCTGCTGTTACCTTTAGGATCAAATCTAAGCTGGTTTGGGCACTTAAGGCCTTTTATAGATTGGTTCCACTCCATCTTTCCAGGCTGATTACACTTTACTCCACCTAAAGCAAGGCAGCCAATTGTTATTCCCTATGTGCAACACCCCTCTCCTCCATGCCCTTTGGAGACTCTTCAAAGCTGAAGGACTGCCTTCCTTAAGAGCCATTTCTTGATCTTTCACTCAGCTCCCTGGAAATCATTGCTTATATTACTTCTCTGTGAACATTCTCCTAAATTGAACACAATCTCCTGGAGGGCAGAAACTGTGTCAATTCTGTTTTCCTATTCCTAATCTCTTTTTTTTTTGGAGGGGTGAAGGCAAGGCAATTGGGGTTAAATGACTTGCCCAAGTTCACATAGCTAGTAATTGTTAAGTGTCTGAGGACACATTTGAACTCAGGTCCTACTGACTCCAGGGCCAGTGCTCTATTCACTTCCAAACCTAGCTGCCCCTCTATTCCTAATCTCTAGTACAATGGCTAACACATAGTAGGTGCTTTAAAAATATTTTATGATTGATTGAAATTTGGACATTACAGGGAGACAGTAAAAGATCAGTAAATAATTGGAGTGACATTTGTTTACAAGGAAAGATTGCAGGAGGAGACATGGACGCAGGAAGGAGGTTCAGAGTTTATTTTAATTGTCTAGGTGAGTGGAAATGAAATCTTGTACTAGGATGACGGCAGTGATGATAGAATGTAGGGGACCAACCAGTATAGCTGATCTGAAGACCCCTTATCCCCTCTCCCCAAGAAAGAAGGCGCTGAAGCTGTGGGACAGTTGGGTGAATTCATAACGGGTTAGGGGATAGGCAGCTGTCCTTTAGATTGGCCGTGGGGGGCAGAAAAGGCACTACCTTGCTCGGCAGGATCTGCCCCTCCCCTCCTTTCCCTTCCCTTCCTCAGAGTGGGAATGGAAAGGCTGGGCCTGGGGTCTGTTCCC
Organism: Pseudochirops cupreus; assembly: GCA_028627135.1. Taxonomy (NCBI): domain Eukaryota; kingdom Metazoa; phylum Chordata; class Mammalia; order Diprotodontia; family Pseudocheiridae; genus Pseudochirops; species Pseudochirops cupreus. The sequence goes on along the minus strand of CM053581.1, from coordinate 382,134,654 downwards.
ACACTGGAACCCCCACTCTACTCAAATTCTCCTGGGAGGCCGCGCAGGCGCCGGGTTTGGAGGAGGGAAGCATCCGGAGACAGTGCAATTTCACGGAGCCTCGGGGCTACTGAGGGAGGCGGCAGAGGGAAGGCTCAATAGTGGGGTCTCAATTCCCAAGGGAGGCGGAGGAAAGCGGGAGGTGAGGGTTCCCTCCAGCCTCCACGCGCGAAGAAGAGAGATAAAAAACACCAAAATGAACCATCCTGCCAGGCAAGTTGGAAGGGTGGGGGAGGGGGTTTACATAATAGGCGGGGCCGGCCTGCTAATAAGTCCTTTTTTGGGGGGGGGGAAGATGATTGTGTGGGGGCAGTCTTAGGGATTTTCTGCACCCCTTTCCTCCAAGAAAATGAGGGGGGAGTCCCTCCGTCGCTCTGATTGGCGGGACCAAGGGGGTTCCCACAGTATGGCCAATGAACTCGGGGCCCGCCTAACGGGGGGCAGGCGGTGTGGGGTGGCTCAGCACGAGCGGGATGAAGAGGTTGAGATTTGGGCAAAATTGAACTTGAAGCCTGCTAAGGCTTCGGGGAGGCCCCGCCAGCTAGGGCGAGCCGGAGAGCTGTGGTGACTCACCCCACTGCCCACACGTTCATGCACCCCTCCTTCCCTTCCCCTCCAGCCTCAGCTCCAACCCTAGATCCTGGAACATTTCGTGTTTGCTACCTGGACAGCTGCGACCTCCGCCCCCTTCTCCTGCGCAGACCCAGCATCCCGCAGTGATGCAGGGCTTACTGGCTCTGCCCGTTATTAGGCTGGCTCCTCCACCTGGCCAGGGGCTCGGAGGTGGGCAGCTCGCAGGCAGGTAAGTGGGGGTTGCGGGACAGGGGAAGCTGGGTGCTGCCGGGGGCACCGAGCACAGGGAGGAACCGGGATTTGGTGTGCTGGGCCACCCGGGAGTCGACGGTGCCTGAAACCCCAATGGGATCCCCTCAGAGTCTCCCCCCTCCGAATCGCATAAAACTTGCACTGGCTGGACCTTCCCCTAACCCTCCGTCCCTGCCTGGCTTCAGTCTATCTGTTAGTCAATAAACATTTGTTTTGAGCACTGAGCTAAGAAAGCACCTACAAAGAAAAATAAAAGACAGTCCCGGTTCTCCAGGAGCTTACGGCCTAATGGGGAAGGGGAGGGCAACGTACCAACTGTAGACAAAGGCTACATGAAGGATAAATTGGAGATGATCCACAGAAGGCCTTAGAATTAAGGGGGATTGGGAAAGGCTTCCGGTAGAAGGTGGGATTTTAGCTGGCACTTTAAATAAACTAGGGAGGCCAAGAGATGGGGATTAGAAGGGAGATCGTTCCAGCAAAGACTCCAGGAGTCAGGAGATGAGCATCTTGTTCAAGGAACATCAAAGAGGCCGGTATGACTGGGTCCCAGAGTACCTAGTAGGGTGCAAAGTGTAAGAAGCCTGGAAAGGGAGGTGGGGGGAACAGGTTATGAAGGGCTTTGAATGCCAAATAGAGGATTAGATATTTGATCCTGCAAGTGGTAGGGAGCCACTTGGGGGTCGGGGTTGGGAAAGTGATATGGTCGGAGGTGTATTATAGGAAGATTATTTTGACAGCTGAGTGAAGGACAGACAGGATTGGGGAGAGACTTGAGTCAGGAAGCCTAAACAGGTTATTGCTCTAGTCCGGGAGGGAGGTGATAAAGGCCTGTACCAGGTGGTGGGAAATAAGAAGGCTTAAAGAGAGAGATGTTAGGACAGTGAGAAGATTAGGTAATAGATTGGCTATGGAGAATGAGAAGACTAGTCACGGGGGCACCTAGGTTTTGAACCACGGTGACTGGGAGGATGGTGGTGCTCTCAATAGTAATTAAGGAAGGGGGACAGGGAAGATGAGTTCAGTTTAGGATATGTTGAGTTTAAAGATGTCTATGGAACATCCAGTTTGAGATGTTCAATAGGCAGTTGGAGCAGCCACACTAGAAGTCAGCAAAGAGTAATCTCTTTGGAAAAGTAGATTTTAGAATCATCAATATAGAGATGCTAATTGAATCCGTGGGAGACCCTCCGCTTCCCTGTTTATTTGTGGGAGTGGGGGAGGGGAGGGCAAGCTGGACAGAGGGTCAAGTTCAGATTGTTAGGTGAGAAAAAAGCTCCACACAACACTCCCTTCTGCTTTCTTCCACCGGTTCAATCAAGTCTCGGCATTGGTACATCTGAATGCCACTAAACTTTTCCTTGAGTGCACTCCAGGTATGAAGGAAAACGAGGCATAGACCCAGAGAGTCTCTCTTTATGGAAAAGAAGAAAATTTTGGAGAAAATGCCCCGCCAGCTCTTTTCTTGGGGATCTTTGATAATTGAGAATGCTAGTGGAATTTGAGATCAAGAATTAGGTATTTTGTTGCCATCCCCCCACCCTGCCCCATCCCCCAAGATCCCAGTTTGGGGCTGGATGAATTTTGTGTCCCATCCACAGCAGGGCTGAAGGGTGTGGGAGTAAGGAAAACACCTGTGTTTCCCCCACAGTTGTTGGGTCTAAATTTATCCTCTGAGACTTTAAATTATGAACACTCCCAGCTGGAAGAATGGAGGAGGGGTCTAGTATTAGGGATAGTGGTTGCAGGAAAGGGGTGACAGTATCTTCATCTCCTTCAAACTTTGGGAATCTGAGAAGTTATCAGTCAGGAAACCAAGAGCTCTGGCTTATAGTCTGTTCCCTGGGGGAGGGGATAAGGCTTTGGCCAGGCTTCTTTTTATGTGGATTTTCAGCCTCTGAGCATCTAGCCTTGTCTGAGTCGCTCTGTGCTCCCTTTGTCCTAGCCCTGGTGAGGGGTTAGAGGATTTTGGAGTTGAGGTCCACACTGAGAAGGGAGTGACAGAGAATAGCCCCTTCCTGTTCCACAATACTGTCTTCCTAAGAAGGCCTATGATTAACGACCTCCCCAAAGGCTATTGGTACTCCTTTCTTGCTCCCCACCCCTCCCCTTTCTACTGCCCTTTGCTCCCCTTTTGTGTAAGATGGATTTTACTCCTCTGGGGAGGAGACAGTAACTTCTAATTCTCTGCCCCCTCTTCCCAAGAACACAACAATCCATAAACTTATGTATCTTAATGTGATTCTGTTTTTGGAGTAATTGGGGGATAGAAATATTGGGGGATATCCTTCAACATGGTAGGCCAAGGCAATGTACGGAGATACAAAATTAAATGCGTTCTTGGAGTGGGATGGAACTTTGAGAAAAGAAATAGGGCAGGGACAAGTATACCGTACATTATCACTAACTACTCTCTCCTCTCTCTATCTCTCTCTCTCTGTCTCTCTGTCTCTGTCTCTCTTTCTCTGCCTGTGAACTCATTTCTTTGCAAGTGAGGAGATTTTCTCTCTGCTTAGGCAGCTCAGAAACTCTTCTGCCATTTGTAATCTTGTCTTGTCCAGTCACCCAACCAGTCTGTGTCACAGATTGGACTTGAACCTAGTTCTTCCTTACTCTGAGGCTAGCTCTCTAGTCACTAACTCATGCTGCTCTCAGGGACATATTCTCTCTCTTTAAAAAAAAATTTGTCAGCAACATATTCTCAAGAACATCTCTGCACACAAGTCTTTGCTTCATGGACATGCAGGAGGGCTCTGGTGAAGGGGCATCCTGTTAGCAAGGGAGGTAGAGGCAATTAGTTCTAACCTGATGGTATAAGAGTCATCTCTCAGACAGAAGCAATGCAGGTCTCAGCCTTCCTTCTTGTCCCCTCTAAAATGACAATGTTGATTCCTGGGTTCATGCTCATCTCCATCCCATCTTCCCTCCCCCTTCTCAGAAATGGAATCCTGACCAGGAGAATGGGGTGGGGACCTGTCAAAGGATCAGACCTGGTATGGAGCTGGCAAGAGGGGGGGTCTGTGGCTTCCATTCCCCACATGCCTTCATGCCTGCTTCCTGATGAACTGGCAGTGCACCCAAGGAAGAGTAGCTACAAACAGGTGGTATCTCTGCTCCTGCCCCCAACTCCCAGCACAGACTTTAACCCACTGGAAAAGGGAGGGGCCAGAGATCAAGGGAGCAGAGAGATACCTTGAATTGTTCATCATTTCCTACATCAAATTCCTATTCCATTACAATTTCTATATCATAATTTATTCAGCTGTTTCTCCAACCTATGGATACCTACTGGAAAGACACACATACTCCCATCTCCTCATGGGCCCCCAATACGACTCATTCACCCCTCATTAGTCTAGGAACAGCCAGTGTTGGAAAGCTCTTGAATTAAGCCTTTTTGTCCCCCAAACAGTGCTATTGCAAGAAAGGAGGAGACAGAGTTAAGATAATAGATTATCAGGAAATACAGCCTAGATTCCCCCACCAAACATCTTAAACAAAAATTGAGAAAATGCATGAGACTATATCCTATACCAGAAATACAAGGAAATGTCACAGTGGGTCATTTTTTTTTAGGCCAATTTTGCATAGGGACAGACAGAGACATCTGTTGACACTGGGGCAGGGTCTGTCCAAAAGCAAAGCATGAAAAGTGTTCTAGCCCACAGGGACTGAAAGAGACCAAGACTGGACACCAGGGCAGGAAGCATTGGGGCAAGAAGATTCTAGGAGAACCCTGAACTATCACAAGGTGCAGAACAGGTACCACTGGCAGCTTCGTCACCCACTACCCAAACTTGGTCACAGATCCAGAATAGAGGAGACCTGTACCTGGGTAGTAGAGAGGAGTGGTCCCAGTTGTGAATTTTACTGTGTACTCAGTGAGGAAGAAGTTCAGAGACAAACAGTGTGACTGATCCCAGGAGCAAAGCAAGGACTCAGTGTTAGCCTCTAGCGTAAGCTGAAGCCTCCAGTGGAACCAGGGCAGAAATCCCAAACCAAAGGAGAGCCTGCAGTTTAATTTTTCTGTAGAGTCTGCCAGTGGGGAAATAGTGGCTAAGGATGGCAATAGTCTGAAAATTCTAACCAGGGAGGAATTTAAAGACCCAAACATGAGTCGCAAACTTGCAAAGCTCAGACCAAGAGGGCAGTGAGCAGACTTTGCGCCAGATCGAATCACTCTGGGAACACTGAAAGCCTTCAGGCTCCCAACCAGAGCTGCAAAAGTAGCAGAAGGAAGTAAGAGCACAGAAATATTCCCCTCAGAAGTACTCACATGAAGTCTAAAGTTAAAAAACAGGCAGGAAGAATGATCAGATGAAAAAGGAATCCCACCATAAAGAGCTTTTATGGTAACAGGGAAGCTCAAGACACAAACTCAGAAAAGAATAACTCAGAAACATCTACAAGCAACGCTTCAAAGAAAAGAAATGCAGCTTGAGCACAAGTACAACCAAGAGTCCATGAAGAGCTGGAGCATCATTGTCTTTTTAAAGAATTACAAAATTTGGGGCAGCTAGGGGGCACAGTGAATAGAGCACCTGACTTGGAGTCAGAAGGACCTGAGTTCAAATCCAACCTCAGACACTTAATTACTAGCCATGTGACCTTGGGCAAGTCACTTAACCCCAATTGCCCTGCCATCCCCCCTCCCAAAAAAAAAGGTACAAATTTATTTTAAAAGCCAAGTGACAGTAATAGAGGAAAAAATGGGAAAATCAGTAAGAGCTATGGAAGTGAGATATGAAGAGAATTAATAGCTTGGAACAAGATGAATATAACCTTACCCAAGAAAATAACACCCTGAAAATTAGAATTGACCAAATAGAATCTAACGATTGTTGTTGTTCAGTCATTTTTCAGTGATATCTGACTCCTTGTTACCCTGTTTGGGGTTTTCTTGACAAAGATATTTGAGTGCTTTGCATTTTCCTTCTCCAGCTCATTTTACAGGTGAGGTAGAGTGAAGTGACTTGCCCAAGGTCTCACAACTAGTAAGTCTCTAAGGCCAAATTTGAAGTCAGGAAGATGAGTCTTCCTGATTCCAGGCCTGTACGGCCTAGCTGCCCTAATGTATCTACAAGACATCAGAAAAATGTGTTTCAAAATCAAAAGACTGAAAAAAATAGAAGAAAATGTGAGGTATCTCATAGCAAAAACAACTGACCCAGAAAATGTATTGATCGGAGATAATTTAAGAATCACTGGACTACCTGAAAGCCATGACCCCCAAAATAACGTAGACATCACATTAAAAAAAAACACAAACAAAAGCAAACTGTCCAAATCTCTTAGCACCAGATTGCAAAGAATATACTGGTCATCTTATGAAAGAAAACCCCAAATGAAAACTCCCAGGAATATTATGGCCAAAATCCAGACTTCCTAGGTCAAATAAAAAGTACTGCAAATAGCCAGGAAGAATTTGAGTACCAAGCAGCCACTATCAGGATCACACGTGATTTAGCAGCCATCACTGTAAAGCAGTGGTTCTCAACCTTCCTAATGCTGAGACCCTTTAATACTCATATGTGAGCTTATCTGCATGTGGGCGGACCTGCCTGGAGACAGATAGAGGAGCGGTGTCTCCGTTCCTAAGACCATTGGAAATATGTGTTTTCCTATGGTCTTAGGTGACCCCTATGAAAGGGTTGTTCAACTCCCAAAGGGATTGCGACCCACAGGTTGAGAACCACTGCTGTAAAGGAACAGAGAGCTTAGAATGATATTCCAGAAGGCCAAAGATCTAGGTTTACAAACAAGAATAACTTACCTAGCAAAATTGAGCATAATCCCTACAGGGGAAAAAAAATGAATGTTGAATGAAAAAAGCAATCCTGGTGAAAATGAGAAGCTTGACATAAACAAGAGTCAAGAGAAGTATACAAAAGAAAACCCAAGTAAGTCATCATAAGACCTAAACAAGGTTAAGCTGTTTATATTCTTATATAGGGAAATGATACATGTATCCCCTCAGAACTCTATCTTCATCAGGGAATATGGAGAGAATGTAGTTAGAAAGAGGACTTGGAAGCAATTCCATAATGTTTCAATGATTTCAAAAGAAGAATGGAGGATAAGAGAAATACACTGGTGGGGGGGAGGGGAGGAAAAAATAGGAAAAATCCTCTTAAATAAATGGGATGCATCAGCAGAAGTTTCTAGAACAAGGAGGAGGGAGTGGGGTATGGGGTAGGAAACATGAACCTTGAGCTCTCCTTAAAACTAGTCAAAGGAGAGAAGACTACATCTACATACACAGAGTGTAGAAAAACATTTCACCCAACAGGGGAACAGGAAAGAAAGGGGTGCGGGTGGGAAATAAGAGCAAGTGTAAACTAAGAAAAGAATTAGAAGTAAAACAAATATTTGAAGAAGAGGTGGAAAATAGAAGAAAAAGTTTAACGATAGGATGGAGGGAAATACAAAATTAGTAATCATAACTATGAATGTGAATGGTATGAACACAGCTATGAAATGGAAGAAGATAGAATGGATTAGAAACTAGAATCCAACTATATGTTGTTTAAAAGAAATACACTTGAAATAGAAAGATACACGCATTTGCTGAATGGTACTATAGACAACATTAATACTAAACATAGGTGCATATGAATTCTTATAGGAAAAGTTGAATGAGTTACAGGAAGAATTAGACACTAAAATTCTAATAGTGGGGAACTTCAATTTTCCCTTCTCAGAACTAAATAAATCTAATCTAAAAAAAGAAATTAAGAACCTTAATAGAATTTTAGAAAAGTTAGATATGATAGACTGCTGGACTATTGAATTGGAATTGAAGTATTAACTGGGAATAGAAAGGAGTATATCTATGCTTAACTGTACATGACACCTTTACAAAAATTGATGAAGGCATAAAAACTTCACAAATAAATTTTAAAAAAAGTAAAAATGTTAAATGCATCTTTTTCAGACCATAATGCAATAAAAATTATATTTGATAAAGGGCCTTTGAAGAAGAAATTGAAAACTAATTATAACCTAAATATCAATGACAACAATGAGACAACATACAAAAAATGTTGAGATCCAGCCAAAGCAGTGCTAAAGAGAAAAATTATACCTCTAAACACTTTAATCAACAAAAGAGAGGAAGAACAGATCAAAGAATTGGTCATGCAGCTAAAAAAACTAGGAACCCATTGAATTAAAAATTCCCAATTAAACACCAAAATATAAATCCTGAAAATCAAAGGAGAATAATAAATTTAAAAGCAAAAAACACACATAAAACTAAAAATTTGTTTCATAAAAAAAAACCTGATAAAATTGATGAGCTAACTTGATTTATTTTTTTTTAAAGGAGAAAACCAAATTGCCAATATCAAAAATGTAAAAGGTGAATTTATAACCAATGGAGAAGAAATAAATTATTAGGACCTTTTTGCCCTAAAATATGTCAATAAAACTGAAAATCTAAGTGAAATGTATGATTATTTACAGAAATATAAATTTCCATTAACAGAACAAGAAATAAAGTATTTGTTCTATATTAGAAAAAGAAATTGAACAATCTACAAATGAATTCAGGGAAAAAACCCAAAAACCTAGGACCAGGCTGGTGCTAGAAATGGATCCATAAATGGATTTACAAGTGAATTGTAGCAGTTATTTAAGGAACGATAAATTCTAATAGTAAATAAACTGTTTTTTAAAAAAAGAAGAAAAGAGTCCTATCAAATTCCTTCTGTAACGCAGATGTGGTCTAGATACCCAAAACTAGGGAGAATCAAAACAGAGAGAAGGAAACTACAGACCAATATCCCTGATGAATACTGATGCAAAATTTTTAAATAAAATATTAGCATGGAGACTACAGCCACATATCACAAAGATGATATACTATGACCAGGCTAGATTTATACCAGGATCATATGGCTAGTTTAAAATTAGGAAAATCATAAACATAATTGGCAATGTTGATAACAACAACAAAAACCACATGATTATATTAATAGATGCAGCAAAAACTTTGAATAAGATGCAACACTCATTCCAGTTTTTGTTTAAAAAAAAAAACATTAGAAATCATAGGAATAAACAGAATTTTCCTGAAAATGAATAGTATTATTTATCTATAATCAAGAGCCAGCATTACCCATACTAGGGATAAATTAAGGTCTTTCTAAAAAGATTGGTGGTACAATAAGGATGTCCATTATCACTATTACTATTCATTGTAGTGCTAGGAATACTACCTATTATAATAAGCCAAGAAAAAGAAATGAAAGGAATAAACAGGAAAGAAGAAGCAAAAATATCATTTCTGCAAATGAGCTGATAGTTTACTTTGAAAACCCTAGTGAATCAACTAAAAATGAACAACAATGAACAACTTTAGCAAAGATACAAGATATAAGATAAATACACACAAATCACCAGCATTTCTATATATTGCCAACAAACCCAGAAGGAAGAATTTAGAGAAAAGCCATTTAAAATAACTATAGACAGTACTAAATACTTGGGATTTTACCTGCCAATATACAAATGGGAACAATATGAACATAATTACAAAACACTCATTATACATATAAAGACAGAAATAGCAATACGATTATCCAGAGGATTCATGATGAAAAAAAAGCTATCCACCTCTGGAGAGAGAACTGATGATTTCTGAGTGCAAATTGAAGTATAATTTTCTCACTTTTTTTTGCTTTAAAAAATACCTAATATGGAAATATGTTTTGTCCATTTCACATGTATAATTGATATTTTATTGTTTACCATCTCAGTGGGAGGGGGAGGAAAGACGGGGGAAATTTATAACTCAAATTAAAAAAAAGAAAAGACTGCTAAAAATAAATAATAAATGAAATGTAAAAAAAGATGGATCTAAATAATTGGAGAAATAATAATTGCTTTGGATAGGTTGAGATAATATAATAAAAATGACAATACTACTCAAATTATTTATTCAGGACCATACCAGTCAAAATCCCTAAGGATTACTTTATAGAGCTTGAAAAAAATAACAAAATTTATCTGGAGAAACAAAAGGTAAATAATATCAAAAGAACCAATGAAAAGAAGTGGGAAGGAAGGGGGCTTACTAGTATCAGATTTTAAACTACTCAAAGCCGTGACCATCAAAACACTTTAGTACTAAGTGAAAAATAGAGTTGGACCCCAGTTATTGGGTCAAGAACTCACTATTCAATTAAAACAAACAACTTTTGGGAAAAGTAGAAATTAATATGGATAAATCAGGTAAAGACCAACATCTCATACCATCTACCAAGACGAGCTTCAGATGGTTACATGCCTTAGATATAAATAGTGACATCATAAACAAGTTAGAGGAGCATGGAAGAAATTATTAGTCAGATCTATGGAAAAGAGAAGTGTTCATGACCAAACAAGAGATAGAGACGTTCACAGAAAGTAAAATGGACAATTTTGAGTATATAGAATTTAAAAGCTTTTGCACAAACAAAACCAATCTAGCTAAAATTAGAAGAAAAACAGGAAACTGGGGAAAAAAATCTTTGCATCAAGTTTCTCTGATAAAGATCCCATCTCTCAAATATATAGGGAACTAATCCAAACATATAAAAATAAGAGTCGTTTCTGAATTGATAAATGGTCAAAGGATATGCAAAGACAATTTTCAGAGGAAATCAAAACTATCAATAGCCATATAAAAAATATTCTTAATCATGGATAGAGGAATGCAAATCAAAACAGCCCTGAGGCACCACCTAATACCCATCAGATGGGCAAATCAGAAAACGAAAATTGTAAATTCTGGAGGTACTGTAGGAAAACAGGTATGTTATTGTACTGTTGGCAGGATTGTGAATTGGTCTAGGACTCTAGTCATTCTAGAACGTAATTTGGGATTCCTTTGACCCAATGACACGATTTCTAGTCTCTACCTCAGATCAAAGAAAGAGGCATAGGATTAATATATATATAAATGTATATGTATATACATATATACATATATATAAACTATAACAATTCTTTTCATGGTGATAAAGAATTGGAAAACTCAAAAGGGTGCCCATCAATTGGGAGATGACTGAGCAATTTATGGTATATGAATGTGACAGAATACCACTGTGCTGTAAGAAATGACAAAGAGGGGTGGTTTCAGAGAAACTTGGAAATATTTGTATGAATTGAGCAAAACCAGTAGAACAATTTACGAGAAACAAGTTTGAAAGACTTGGGAACTCTAAAATCAACAAAACGACTAACTACAATTCCAGAAGACTCATGATGAAACATGATACCTCCAAATAAGAGGGGTGATAAACTCAGTGCAGATATAGATATATGTATACATATATACATGTACATATATGTATGCACATACATATATGACATGGCTGATGTTGGAATTAGTTTTATTTGATCATATATGTTTGTAACACGTTTTGATTTTCTTGCTTTCTCAATGGGGGAAAAGGGGGAGGTGGAAGGGAAAGAATTTGGAACTGAAAATTAAATTCGATTTAAAAAAAATGATATTACAGGGAAATTTCCTTCCTGTTACCTACCCCAGTCTTTTTTTGCCCTTGATGAAAAACGCAGAAATGGTGGGGATGGGAAAGTGCAGAGTACCAATATTTGGGGTGGGGGAATAAAGTGCAATGAGGATGGAGTCAATGTTGGATAATGGATGGGAGGGATTGGAAGAAGGAGCTGGAGTATGGGAGAGATTTACAGGGGTCTTGCATCTTATCTTCTCCCAGTTGAAAAGACAAAACTACTAGAGACTATTCATTCTCTTTTCCCTCCAAGCCTAGGGCTTGAAGGGGGAGCAAGAGGAGGCTGGGGGAGGGGAAGGGTTGCTCCCTTCTCTTGGACAAAATCAATTCATTGTGGATTGGGCTATGGCTCTGGGTACTATTTCCACCCCTTTACCCCACCCTTTATCATCCCAAGTGGACACAATGTGAGCTGTGTGTCTGCCCCAAAGGGACCTTTATTTCAAGGACCCTGGGGCAGAAGAGAGTAAGGAGATGGAGCAAAGCTATTGCTCTTTGCTCCCTCCTCCCTCCACTAGGGGAGAACCAGCCACCTGAAGAAAATAAAACAAAACAAAACTCTGAAATATTAGTTTAGGCTTGGTTAACCTCTTAGTCTTCATGCCTGTGGTAAGATGACCCAATGCCTATTTCCCTCCACTCCAGGAATTCTGAATATTAGTCTACCCTGTCTCTTCCACATAATCTATCTGACATTCAACTCCCACTAGAATCCTGTCCCTCGTGAGAAGAGTGGTGTAGTGGGGGATCCCCACTGTAGGGGATCCCCAAATCCTCAGTTCTTCTCATTCCTCTCCCAACAGCAGGTCAAGAGCTGCATGTTCCCGGCAATCTGGAAAGCCGGAACAAGACCCTGCATCAGCTCTCTGGGCAATGTGAGGGGGTGATGGGAAACCTGGAAATTGTGCTTACATTGCACAACTCTGACCTCTCCTTCCTGCAGGTTCCTTTTCTTTCATTCACTCCACTCTCTACTTGAGAAAGAGCCTTGACCTCTTTTCCCTGGGAGCAGGGAACATTATTCTCAACTTTTCCCTGGTTCCTCTTTTTTCTCCCTGTGGAAAAAAACCTCTTCTCTTGGTGCTTGTCTTCTACATTCCTTCCCGGTCAATAACTGTGTATATAAAGAGGACAAGAGTTGGTGGGATTGGGGAAACAGAGGAGGAGAAGGAGCCCTTTGTAGATTATAATGGTGAGAAATGGAGTTGTTGAGAGTGGAGTATTAGGAGGAGGGATGCCTTTAGATCAAGAAACTCAGGAGAAGAAGGCACTGGGGACCAGGATAATTGTGTCTCATCTGGTTCTTAGCATCTTGACTCCCAGAAGTAAGGGATCTGAAAACAATCTCCATATTCAGGCTTCCTCCCCCAGAATGGAGAACCTGGAAGATTTGGAATGTCCCTTGTCTTCCCTACCCCAAGCCTCCTTGTCTTGCTTCTGTAATTAGAGGAAAAGAGTATGAGGCTATGTTTAGTTGATATATATCCACTCCTCCTCACTGATGCTCCTGTGTACCAACATAGTGGATCCAGGAGGTAACAGGTTATGTCCTCATCGCCATGAACGAGTTTTCAGATCTGTCATTCCTGAACCTTCGTCTGATAAAAGGAACCCAGGTCTATGATGGGAAGTTCACCATCTTCGTCTTGCTCAACTATAACACCAACTCCAGCCATGCTCTATGGCAGCTCTGGCTCAATCAGCTCACAGGTAGCTGCTAACTAGTCCATTGACCACCTCTAAGGAGTACATTGAGCTCTCTGACCAATACACTAGTCTTTCTATTTGACCACTGCCACTCACTGATAGCTGCCCATTTATCTCTTCCCATCCCTGCCCTTCCTACTAATCAACCATTCTTTCCTCTACTCTTAACAGCTCAAATAACCATCCACTACCAAACTGACTACAACAAGCACTCTAGGGTCCATGGAGAGGAATAAAGGCCTTTTTACGGGATGAGGGGAATTATAGCTAAGATCTGGTCTTCAGCCTCAGTCTCTGCCAATTCCTTTGCATTTGGGGGTATTATACTATGTTTATGCTGATTTTTCCTACTGGTTCCCTGACTTCCCAACTCCCAAACCACAGTCCCAATTTCTTGTACTTGTCCCCCTAGGGAAAAGCATGCTGGTTAAATATCGTTTGGTTCACTTTTTTCCTGCCCTCAGCCTCTCCTACTTCCTTGTCCCAGACAGCTGAAAAATAAGCAAGGCAGTCTGGAGGTGGAGGAGAACAGAAAGCTGAGTCAGCTGAATCTTCCAGCCTCCCCCTTGCTCTGCCTTCTGCTACTGGTCTGGGGAAACAAGAGATGCTTCAGCCTCATTCCCTATCCCCTGTCCCTAGATGGAGTCTTCTCCTTTGCAATATGGGCCTCCTCTACCCAAACCCATCTACCTTTCACTCCTGTTTTCAGATATTATCTCAAAGCCAGGATAGACATATGGGGAAGACCTCTAGCAAGCAACTCAATTTGGTCCTGGAGATTTCAACTCTACCCTACCAATCTTTCCCTCTAGAGATCCTGGCTGGGGGTGTCTACATTGAAAGGAATGATAAACTTTGTCACATGGACACAATTGACTGGAGAGACATTGTGAGGGACCCACAAGCTGAGATTGTAGTGAAGAACAATGGAAAAAACTGTGAGTTACTCCCCAACATTCCCATTAAGTCTTCCCTCTAAAGGTCTAGTACTGTTATTCCTTCCCTCTCAGGAATGTTCCAAAAATTATCCTTCTGGATTCTTAGCAGTTTTATCCAGCTGGAGCCTATAACCCCAGTATATTAATCTGGGCCCTTGCAGACTCTTTTTTAAAAAAAAATTTTATTATTTTTTTCTCAATTACATTTAAAAACAAGTTTTGCTTTTTGTAATTTTGAATTCCAAATTCTCTTCCTCTCTCCCCTCCCCCTTCCCTGAGATGATAAGCAATTTTATACAGGTTATATATGTGCAATCATGCTAAACATATTTCCATATTAGTTATGTTGTGAAGGAAAACACAGACTACTCCCCCACAAAAAAATTTATGAAATGAATAAAGTGAAAAATCATTTGCTTCAATGTACCTTCAGATTCTATCAGTTCTTTCTCTGGAAGTAGATATCATTTTTCATAATGAGCCCTTTGGAAATGTCTTGGATCTTTGTATTGTTGAGAATAGCTAAGTCATTCACAAATGTTCATCATACAATATTTTTGTTACTACATACAATGTTCTCCTGGTTCTGCTTACTTCACTTTGTATCAGTTCATATAAATCTTTCCAGGATTTTCTGAAATCAGCCTGCTTATCATTTCTTATGGCATAATAGTATCTTATTACAATCATATACCACAACTTGTTTATCCATTCCCCAATTGATGAACAGCCCCTCTAGTTCCAATTCTTTGCCACCACAAAAAGGCTGAGATAAATATTTTTGTACCTGTAGGTCCTTTCCCCTTTTTTATGATCTCTTTGGGATATAGACTTAATAGCGGTACTGTTAGGTCAAAGGGTGTGTACAGTTTTATAGCCCTTTGGGCATAGTTCCAGATTGTTCTCCAGAATGGTTGGATTAGTTCACAATTTTACCAACAGTACAGGAGTGTCCCAATTTTCCTATATTCGATCCAACATTTATCATTTTCCTTTTTTGTCATATTAGTCAATCTGATAAGTGTGAGGTGTTACCTCAGAGTAGTTTTAATTTATATTTCTCTAATCAATAGTAATATAGAGCATTTATCATAAAACTATAAATAATTTTGATTACTTTACCTAAAAATTGTCTGTATCCTTTGATAATTTACCAATTGGTGAATGACCTGTAGTTTTATAAATTTGATTCAGTTCTCTAAGTATTTGAGAAATATGACCTTTATCAGAGACATGTGCTGTGAAAAAAATATTTTTTCCAGCTCTCCTTACAGAAACTTTAAAGTTTCATTCAGCCCTGGACACATCAAATAAACATACCCATCTCCTCAACCAAGCTCCTTCCCACTGGGTAGTCCTCTACCTTCACCTCTAACTCCTATTCTGTTGACCTCACCTTCTGCTCACTGTACCCTCCCATCAAGTCTGACTGAGTATTTGAAGGAGCTGTTAAGGAAAAAGGATAGAGTGGGGACAAGGAGAGACAGAGGGTGATTATCCTTCCTAGCTCCCTCACATTGGAGGGTACAACAGCACAAGACATGGGCAGAGATATTGATGGCTTCCTTGTCTCTGCCTCTTTCCTTAACCAGGTCTCCCTTGTCATGAGTCCTGTGGGGGAAAATGCTGAGGTCCTGGACCAGGAGACTGCCAAACACATGTGTACCTTTCTTAAGCCCTTAAACTTCAGTTTCCTAAATCTTCCCCTATGGCTTCAGCTAGCTAATATGAAGACTTTAGTGTGAATTCAGCTAGCCAGGAGTTAGGGGGCAGGGTAATGAATAGGCCAGGGGTGGGGAGGATAGTGGATTGGGGAGGGGGAGATCTTGGTGGTCATGGCTTCTCCTTTTCTTTCCTTTTTTTTTCCCTAACCAGTGACAAAGACAATCTGTGCCCCACAATGCAATGGCCACTGCTTTGGGCCCAATCCCAACCAGTGCTGCCATGATGAGTGTGCAGGTGGATGTGGAAGTCCCCAGGAGACAGACTGCTTTGTATGTACTGGGATGATGGCTGGGTCCCTTTTTAGTGTGCCTTGGCCTGGCACACAAAGTGTTGGAGGGAGGCTGTGCTTGCTTTGTTTCCTTTGCTCGATCATGTTGCCACTCAATTACTTGACTTTTGAGCTCTTTGCCATAGTAGAACTCTGCTTCCAGAATGGAGAGAGCTTCATCCCAAATTGCTGGGGTTTTTGCAGCTGCTAGAGCAATTAGGAGTGCACCCTCTTTGCAGCCCCTATAGGCTCTGGCACCTAGCTACACACCCCAGGATGTCCACCCAAGACCATGATCCAGATCCAAGCAGGTCAAAGCAAGAATGATTACCCTCTGAATGGTCACTTGGTCCCTCTACAATCTGCAGACCAGGAGCTCCTGAGGTAGCCACACCGCAGCTGCTGTGCCTCTATCACTTCTCGCTCTGGGGGCTGGGGCCAGACCAAGCTCTTCTGTCCACCCCTGTTCCAACAGAGTTCCACACTGACCTTTTACTTTGTCTTTGGTGTTTATGAGTTGAGAAGTCTGGAAACCACCATAGCTTCTGATTATTCACTCTCCTGAAGTCTGCTCCAGCCACTGTTGGTTGGGGCTATCTTGGGGCCAAAACCATGGTTCATGTGGGCCTGGGCTCAGCTCCCAGCTTGGTACGATAGTCCCTTTGTACTGGCCTCCCAGGCTGCCTTCAGCGAGAGATTTGTTTCTCTCTGTCACTTTGTGGGTTCTGTAGCTCTAAAATTTGTTTAGAGTCATTTTTTACATGTATTAGAGGAGGTGGAAGCTAGAGCCACAGGAAGGTCTTGTTTCTACTCTGCCATCTTGGCTCTGCGCCCCCCCCCCCCCTCCCAGGACAATTGGTTTTGATGTTATATATCTTACATTTCCTATTTTTCAATTTTTTTTAATACTGATGTGAGGACTGGCCTATTGCTAGGTTCCAGCTAATAGAAATGACTCCATGTTTGACCATTCATTGACCCAACTTTAAATCAGGAAACTCCTATGTACCCAAGTACTGGTATAGTTAGCTGCACTGAGGCAAAAAATTTTGGCAAAGCCCTCCTTACCATAATCAGTTTAGTAAACTTCATCTAATTCAAGTATTCAAGGTTAGCCAATTTGCCTAATCACAATGCCCTTGTGATCAATAAGGGGTATTGAACTCTAGACCACCCACTGATTGACTTTCCCAAAGGTCTCCCTTCCCACCTAATCTCAAAGAATATACCCAGAAACAACAATCAGATATAAAGGCAGAGAACTAGAGTTCTGAGCTCTCAGGTAGGGTGCATATCCCACCACATATTCATGCCACTACCCATGGGACTGAAAGAATAAGTAACTGCACACTTGCATGCCTATGAGTAATAAACCGCCTGATCCTTCTCAGTACCTCACCTACCATCTCCTCACAAGCAGTATCTAGAGTGGGGAACTGTAGGATCATCCCTCTCTTGAATAAGAAGGCTGTGAGAATCCCTAAGCCTTGAGAAGATCCTTCATGGAAAGAGGGGGCAGGGTTCCTGGGGAAGTGCTGTTCGGGAGCTCATTAATCTAGGGAATTAATTCCCCAGAACACACAGGAGTTTACTCAGTTCAGAATCAAAGGAAACATTCATTCTCATGCTTCCTGTTTTTAGGAAATACTTGCCTTTATCTTCCTACTATGACAGACACTTCTACTAAAGGAGGAGAGACCAGAAATGACAAAGACTCATACTGAAGTGGGAGATTCAAGAAGACTTGAGGCATTAGAGAGAAAGACTTAGATAACATAAAGCAGAAAAGAGATGGAGAACAGCTGAATGAATGATGCCTGGGGGGGATACAGCCATTCCTTGGTTACACTGGAGTTCACAGCATTGTCGAGAGTACTGTCATGATTTCTCATCCTTTCAAACACATGAGGGAAGTAGTCCATTGGAGGACTTTTTCCAGAAGTTACTGAAAGGGAACGCCTTCCCTTGACTTGACTCACTTCAAAGTGACTTGACTTACTTTCTGCCTTGACTCACTTCAAAGACTTGACCTTAGATATGAGGCTAGGGGCCAGCTCCAGGGTCTCCTCCCCTATTAAAATTCAGTGGCCTGGATGAAGGATTCTCTTTGTGATAGGATGGCTTACAAAAGCATTCTTTTCTGTGCTTCTCAGACAAGGGGGACAAAGACCAATTTGCTTTTACTTGGCTTGGAGGGCAGTACACCTTTTCCATCCTATCCTAAGGGTACTTAAACAACCCTGCAATTTCTCCCCATTGGGTAAAGACCATGTCCAAGGTCCCCTTGCTTCAGTGACATTACAGTCCTACATTACATAGATGACATTGTGCTGGTGGCTCAAATGGAAAAAGAAAAGTAGAAAGCAAAGATCACTGGGATGCTAACCCTGATAAGGGCAGCTAGGAGGTACAGTGAATAGAGTGCTGGGCCTGGAGTCAGGTCAAAAAGACCTGAATTCAAATGTGACCTCAGACTCTTACTAGCTGAGTAGCCCTGGGCAAGTCACTTAACCCTGTTTGCCTCAGTTTCCTCACCTATAAAACAAACGGGAGAAGGAAATAGCAAACCACTCCAGTAACTTTGCCAAGAAAACCCCAAATGGGATCACAGAGTTGGACATGATTGAAACTACTGAACAACAACAAACCCTGATAAAATTCAGGCAACTGCCAAGCAGGGGGTCCAGGATGAACTGTCAGCCATGGCCCCCCTAAAAACCAACAGACAAAAAGACACCCAAGAATTGATAGGTCTAGACAGGTGGCTCCGTGGATAGAGCACTTCCTGGAGTCAGGAAGACCTGAGTTCAAATGTGACCGAAGACACTAGCTTAACCTCTGCCTCAGTTTCCCCAATTGGGGATAATAATAGCACCTACCTAGCAATCTAGGATTGTTGCCAGTATCAAATGAGATTTTTGTAAAGTGCTTACTACAGAGCCTGACACACACACACATACTTGATTATTCTCTTCCCCTTCCCCACTATTTGGTTACTGGCAGGGGAACATTAAAAGACCACAGTGTGCTGGGCCTAGAGTCAGGAACTCACAATTCTGAGTTCAAATCTGGCCTCAGACACTAGCTGTGTGACCCTGAGATCACTAAATCCCATTTGCCCCAGGTCCTCATCTGCAAAATGGGCTGAAAAAGGAACTGGCAAACCACTCCAGTGTCTTTGCCAAGAAAATCTCAAGTGTGGTAACCAAGAGTCAGGTACGACTGAAAAGAGTGAACAATAAAGGCCAATGAAACCTGCTGCAAGACAACTGCTTCAGTGCCCAAACTATGCATGGTAACCCACTGACCCTTAGCTGTATGGGCATCTAAGAGAGGAATTCACCTAACCCAAACATATGTCAGTTGGTACAGAGCACTGCCTGATAAGTCAACAGAAGAAATGTACTTTTGGACCCAAGGAAGAGAGCATTCCCAGGGACACATAGCCAACACATCCTTAACAGCTACACTTCACTGACCCGCTTCCACAGAAGCAACTACAATATGCTCTCATAGCCATCGGCACTCAGGTATGGAATAGCTTTTGTGATGACATATCCCGTTGCCAAGCTCACTGCCCGTGTCCTCAAGACTCACAATGATTAGAGGTCTGGATAACCAGATTACATTTCTATCCATAATAGGACCTCATTTTCCTTTACATTTACCTGAGATCAAGGCATCACATAGTACTTCCAATTTCATCCTCAGGCAGTTGGGATGACTGAACAATGGAATGGATAGTCAAAAGCCCCACTCATAGACCTTACTTCCAACAACCCATGGAAAGGATGGCTAGATCACCTTTCTGTGCAACCCTCACCATATCCCCAGAGAGGTCTTCTCCCCTAGGCCATCTACTGAACATATCTATCAGAGAATGGAGATGAAGGATTACAACTGACTTTGACAGCAACTGATACATGATACCAGGAGTAAGTGGCCCATCCTCAGCCCTCCCCCAACTCCTGTTTTTGTATGGCCCTTGTACTAAGGATGGTTTTTAGATTTTTAAATACAAGAAATACCAGAAAACTTTATTTTAAAATGTAAAAACCATTCTAAACTTTGGAGCCTTGCAAAAACAGATAGCAGGGGCCATAGTTTACTGAACCCTGTACAACATTCACAACTGACTCTCACCCATTCCCCAAAACTGAGCCCAAGTACATAGTAGTTTCTTTTCTTTGCTGGTTAGGGAAGCATGGACACTAACTTCACAGACCGCTGTTCTCCTTCCTTCTCCTCTCCACCCTCTCATAAGCTCCTGTTTTTATTTCTCAGGAAGGGAAGGAGACAGTTTTCTCAAGTCTTTACATTCCTTCCCCAGTAAGGTCATAGAATGGTTCTGGTTGACTTTCTCCACCTATTTGCAACTCCTACAATTAGAATCAGATGGGAAGGTTTGGTATGGACATACAGGGGGTAATAAATCAATTCCCACAGATATAGCAGGAGTAGGAATAGGAAATGTGCTGTTGGTTGCAAAAAAGAAGATGGATCATCATTTAGTGGGGAATAAAGACATAAGACCAAGAAAAGAATCTAAGGTGTTGTTATGCTTCTAGGCAACTCTGAGACTCCCGTGATGATCAATCCTACTAAAAATAGCCCCAGTCATGATTGCCACAGTCCTCTGGCCCACCTGTCACCATGACACCTACCTGTTTGGTCATAACAATTCTTCTGCTACTGCTTTCAGTTCTACTACCACAGTCTACAGAAGTACATCAAGATGATCGGCATTCTGAGTGTGCCAACCAGCCTGGTGACCCCAAGGAGCAACTTTATAGTATCCATGAGAAGAATGTGACCATAAAGGACATGGCCAAAGGAACTCCCCCCCAAAAAAATAGAACAGGCATGTCAAGAGGATGGATTGTGAGGATTGGTCTATTGTGAGGCCCTAGCTGACAGAAGTAACCTTTGTTTTTAACCACTGAGTGACCCAACTATGTACCAGAAAGTTCCTATATACCTAATGCTGGTTTAATCAGTTTCATTTAGGCAAGAAATGCAAAGCTCTCCTGATTATAAAGTTAGAAAACTACATCTAATCCAGGCATTCAGGGTTAGCAAACTTGCCTAATCACAATGCCCTTGGGATGAATAAGGGTTGTTGGACACTAGGCCACCCACTGGTTAACATCTCCAAAGGCTCCCTTCCCATCTAGTCTCTGTGAATCTGCCCAGAAACAACAATTAGATATAAGGGCAGAGACCCAGAGCTCTGGGCTCTCAATTAGGATACACATCCACCATACTCCCATGCCACTTTATGCTTTCTCATGCAACTGAAGGGCTATGGGGCTACACACACACTCGCATGCCTGTGAGTAATAAATTGCCTGCCTTATAATCCTTTGAGTACTTATGTTCCTTCTCAGTAACTCATTCATGATTTCTAATTGTCTCATGAACTCTGAGTTCTGTTTGCTTTACGTAGAGATTTGCCCCTTGGACAAAGTCACCCTTTTTCTCTTCTATGTGACTTATATTCCTTCCAGTTTTTTCCTTCTGTTAGAGACATGACTCTATGCCAGCCTACCTCTTAGTTCAAGTTCAATGGTGGGATGAAATGGTGCCCTTGTAAGTCATTGAATAGATAATAAGAGCAATTTACTTTTCCCTAAAACAGTGAACATATGGAATAAGGATACCATGGCACTTATCTTCTCTAGATGAACTTTCCCTCATCTCCAACCGGAAACTTACTTGGTTAGTAGATCCCCAAGGTTTGGCAACTTGAGTGATCTTAGGCACCTACCAAATCTGAGAGACCTCAACTCCATGTGGCTAAGTCTTTTAATCCCCCTGGATGGCCAGAAAGCCACAGCCCATTGGGTCCGAGGGGCAGCTTTTTCCTGGGTTTGCTCAGTGTTGGCCAGGGATGGGGCCAATGAGAATAAAAGTTGCAGAGAAACTGAAGGCAGTCAGGTTCTGGGAGCAGATTTGTGTTCTCTTAGGTAAAACTTCCCCATGTTGTGGATGAGAGGAGATGCTGATCCTATTATATACCACTCCTTGCTGGCAAGATCCTAAGAATCTTCTAAAAGCAGTAGTGAGAAACTCAAATGGAAATAAGGGCCACTAAGCCATACATAAGGATCCCCGATGGCTGCATATTGACAGTTCTTTAAAAGGAATATTATCTATGTTTTATTGTATTTTTCTTTATTTTGGTAAATATTCCCCCCGTTACATTTTAATCTGGTTTGGGTGACATTCAAAAGTATTGTGGTCTGCATGCAGCTCCCAGGTCACATGCTGTTCTAGAGGACCTTCCACCATTTAAATGCTTATAAAGGTTCTACTGAACAATTCTCCTATCACATGCAGTTCTAAGGGGAAAGAAAAGGAAAAAGAAATGAAGAGGAAAAAATGAAAAGTCCAGAAATCATAGGCCTTTCTTTCCCCCTTCAGAAAGACCAATTTTCAAGTCCATGTGGATCACAACAAAATATGGCAAGTCCTCAAAGATATGGGAGTACCAGATCACCTTACTTGTCTCCTGAAGAACATATATGGGGGCCAAGAAGCAACATGGAAAAACCGATTGTTTTAAGCTTGGAAAAGGAGTATGACAAGGCTGCATATTGTGGCACCTTATTTATTTAACTTATTTGCAAAGTACAGCATGCAAAATGCCAGGCTGGGTGAATCAAAAGCCAGAATTAAGGTTGCTGGGAGAAATACCCACAATCTTAGATATGCAGATGATAACCACTCTGATGGCAGAAAGTGCACAGGAATTACGAAACCTCTTGATGAAGGTAAAAGAGGAAAGAGCAAACACTGGCTTGAAGTTTAACATTAAAAAAAAGATCTTGGCAACTGGTCCCATCACTTCCTGACAGAGGGAGAAGAAATGGAAGTGGTGTCAGATTTTATATTCTTGGGCTCAAATATCAAAGCAGAAAGAGACTGTAACCATGGAATTAAAAGATGCTTGCTCCTTGGAAAGAAATCTATGGTAAATCTGGGTAACATAACTAAAAAGCAGAATCATCACCTTCTTAATAAAGATCTGTATAGTCAAAGCTATGACTTTTCCAGTAGCAATGTATGGCTGTGAAAGTTGGATTGTAAAGAAAGCTGAGTGCCACAGAATGCATGCTTTTATACTGTAGTGCTGGAGAGACTTTTGAATGTCCCTTGGACAGCAAGGAAATCAAATCAATCAGTACTTAAAGAAATTAATTCAAGCAATTCACTGAAAGATCAAATACTGAAGCTAAACTATAAATACTTTGACCACATAATGATCAAAGTGTTGGGATTCAATGATGGAACTCATTGAAAAAGGCCCTGATATTCAGAAAGATTGAAGGCAAAAGGAAAAGGGAACAGCAGAGTATGAGATGGATAGATGGTGTCATGGAAACAAGAAACATGATCTTGTTCTGACTTCAAGAGATAATGGAGGATAGAAAGGCCTGGCTTACTGTGATCCAAAGGGTCATGAAGAGTTGGACATGATTAAACAACTGAACAACAACATACATGTGAAGTCATGCAAAACATATTTCCATATTAGCCACATTAACAAAAAAAAGCAAGAAAAATAAAGTGAAAAAATACGCTTCGATCTATACTCAGAGTTCATCATTTCTCTCTCTGGAAGTGAATAGCATTTTTCATCATTAGTTTTTTGGAATTGTCATGGGCCATTACATTGATCAGAGTGTCGAAGTCTTTCACAGTTGATCATCCTTACAATATTGCTGTTACTGTGTATGATGATCTCCTAGTTCTGCTCATTTCACTTTGCATCAGTTCATATAAGTCTTTCCAGATTTTTCTGAATCCATCCTGCTCATCATTTCTTATAGCACAATAATGTCCCATCACAATTATATACCACAACTTATTCCCCAATTGATGGGTATTCCCTCAATTTCCAATTCTTTGCCATCGCAAAAAGAGCTGCTATAAATATATATTTTTTTAACATAGAGGTCCCTTTCCCTTTTCTCTGATCTCTTTGGGATATAGACCTAGTAGTGCTATTGCTGGGTCAAAGGGTATACAGTTTTATAGCCCTTTGAGCATAGTTCCAAATTGTTCTCCAGAACGGTCACATCAGCTCACAACTCCACCAACAGTATATTAATGTACCTATTTTTTCCACATCCCCTTCAGCATTTATCATTTTCCTTTTCTATCATGTTGGCCAATAGGATAAGTGTGAGGTGGTACCTTAGAGCTGTTTTAATCTGCATTTCTGTAAACCCTCTTATCATCTGCAAAAAGTAATTATTTGCTTTCTTCATTACCATTGTTTATTCCTTTGATCTCTTTTTGTTGTCATATTCCCATAGTTAGCATTTCTAGTACAAAACTGAATAATAATGGTGATAATGGACATCCTTGCTTTACTCCTTATTTTCTTAGAAAGTTTATCCCCATTTCAGAAAATCTTGATCTTAATTTTAAATATCAGAGATAGATGCCACTTATCATTTTTTTAAAAGCTTGATTTATTCCTATGCTTTATAGTGTTTTTAATGGGAATGGGTATTGTTTTTTTATTAAAAGCTTTTTCTGCAGCTATTGAAATAATCATATGATTTTCACCGTTTTGTTATTAATTTGGTCAATTATGCTTATAGTTTTCTTTTTCTTTTTCTTTTTTTATTTTTTTTATTTTTTATTTTCTTAAACATAACATATTTACTCAATATAAAGCAAATTCAGAAATAATCAAAACATCACTGTCCACACATAAATGCAGGTGACCCTCCTCCCACCAATATACCTGGTGTCCATAAGAAAGCATAGGTAAATACACATGTACAAAACAAACAAATTAATTCCAATACAGAGGCACACGAGTGAGAAAATTCTATGTGCT
>CM053581.1:382070436-382109278 GCA_028627135.1 Pseudochirops cupreus | reverse complement strand
GCCGCCATCTTGGCTCCGCCCCCTATAGTTTTCTTAATATTGAACCTGCACTGCATTCCTGGTATAAATACAGCCTGATCACAGAGTATGATTTCTATCACATAATTTTGTAACCTCCTTGCTAACATTTATTTTAAATTGTTGTATCAATATTAGTTAAGAAAATTTTTCTATATTTTTCTTTCTTCGGGCTATCCCTAGCTTAAGTTTCAAGACCATTATGTCACTGAATGAATTTGATAGGAGTCTTTGTATGCCTAATTTTTTTTTCAATCATCTATGTAGTACTGGAATTGTTTAATTGTCTGGTAGAATTCACTTGTAAATACATCTGGTACTGGCATTTTTTTTCCTTGAGAATTCATTTATGGTTTGATTTCTTTTTCTAATACGGTTATTTAAATATTTTATTTCCTCTTCTCTTAAATAATCCTATATCCCATTCACACACACAGTTATGATAGCTAACTATATTTCTATCCATCCTATACTCTAATACTTATCCTCTTTTTTACTCTTTTCCCTCCTCGAGTCTGTTTTATTTCTGATGATTGCTTCCCTTTATCTACCTTCCATTTATCTACCTTCCACACACACACACACACACACACACACACACACACACCCCCATTTTTGTTTACCCCTTTTCATCCTCCTTTCCTTTTGAGCAAGATGAATGTCTATACTCAACGGTGTGTAGGTATATTCTTCCCAGTTCAGATGAGAACCAGGTTCAAGTGTTGCCTGCTTCCCCTTACTCTCCCCCTCATTATATAAACTCTTCCTTACCCCATTTATGTGAGATAATTTCCCCCATTCTTCCTGTTCCTTCCCTTCTTTCCCAGAGCATCTCCTTTCTCATCCTTCTTTTGAGATTATCCCAACATAATAGAACCACACCTTTGTCCTCTGTCTACATAAACTCTAATAGTCCTAGTTATGATAAAGTTCTGTATCATCTTCTCATATGGGGATATAAACAGTTTAACCTTGTCCAGTTGCTTATGATTTTCTCATTCATGTTTATCTTTTTTGTGCTTCTTTTGCATCTTGTGTTTGAATATCAAATTATCTATTCTGTTCTTTTCCTCAAGAATGCTTAAAAGTCCTCTATTTCATTAAATATTCATCTACCCTTGCAGATTATACTTAGTTTTGCTGAGAAGTTTATTCTTAGTTGTAATCATAGCTCCTTTGCCTTCCAGAATATAACATCCTAAGCCCTCCATTCCCATTTAGTGGCAGTTGTTAAATCTTGTGTGATCCTATGACTCAATGGTATTTGAATTATTTCTTTCTGGCTGGTTACACTATTTTGTCCTATTCTGGGAGTCCTAGATTTTGGCTACAATAATCTTAGGTTTCATTTTGGGATATCTTTCAGGAAGTGACCAGTGGATTTTTTCATTTTCTACTCTGCCCTCTGGTTCTAACTGCCCAGAGGCAATTTTCCTTTGTTATTTCTTAAAATATAATATCTAACCTCTTTTTTTATTCATGACTTTCCATGAAGTCCAAGTAGTCCAATGATTCTTATTATTCCTCAATTTATTCCAATAAATACTCATGTTTTTTTTCAATTTCCTCAAAAGGTTTCTCAATCTATTTCCCAGGTCAATTGCTTTTCCTATGAGATAGTTCACATTTTCTTTTATTTGTTTTAGTCTTTTCACTTTGTTTCTTGATGTCTTGTGGAGTCTTTAGCTTCCATTTCACCAATTCTAATGTTTAAGGAGTTGTTTTCTTCAGTGAGATTTTGCATCTTTTCTTTTCATAATTTTCTCTCATTGTTCCCATTTTTATTCCCAATTTTTACTCTACTGCTCTCATTTTATTAATTTTTTTTGCTTTAAAAAAATAACTTTCTTCAACTCTTCTAGGAATTCTTGATGGGCTTGTATCCAGCCTGCATTTTTTCTTCTTCTTCAAGACTTTGCTTGTCAGTGTTTTCAAGTCATTTTCTTCTTCTGTGTTTATGTTTTGAGTTCCCCTGTCACCACAGTCACTTTTTGCAATCAGGTTATTTTTTTTTTGTTTGCTAGTTTTTCCAGTCTACTTCTTGACTTTGGACTTTATGTTAGTTTTAGGCTTTGGTCACCTCTGAGTTGGGGGGAGATGTCAAGTCTGAACTGTCTTTTATGGCTTTCCACTGCTTTCACAGCTCAGTCTAGGGGCCCTGTAAGTTTTCTGTGTTTCCAAAGTGATGTGATCCAAGAAGTAGTCTGTTCACTGCAAATTTCTGATCAGGTTTGAATCTCTTGGCTTGTATGTGGTTGAGTTTCCATAGACTGCTGCCAGACCCAGTCACAGCCCCCTAGGAGGTTCTGCAGGTTCAGAATGACTGAACTACTGGCTCCCCTTTGGTTTTGGCCCTCTGCCCCGGTTTATTCCACTGCAGGTTTATGCACAGAACTGAAGGCTAGAACTGTCTCCTACTCTGCTCTTGGGCTCAGAAACATATGGCTATGTTTCTGAAACTTGCTCCTTACATGGGTAGGACCCCTGCTCCCTTGTGACCGTGAAGACTCCTCTCCTCCCTGGAACTGTTACCCAGAAATAATTAATGGGCAATGGAGCTGCTAGATGGCACCTATTCCTGTTCCCAGTGCTAGTATAAAAGGTCCCCTAGGATCTCTTTCTGCCCATGTATTCAGTCCCCTTACCATCCTAGGGCACTGGGCTGCTCCCTACCACTGCTGCTACCATGGCCCACTATCACTTTTACCTGCTGCTGTGTTAAACTCCTGGCCATCCTCCACCCCAGTGTTCACAGACCTCTTTATCTTCCAAAGTAGCCATGGGCTGAAAAAAAAAATGATTCACTGTGACATTTTCTTGGCTTTCTCATTCAGAATTTAGTTTGGCATTCTTTCTAGGACATTGTGGAGGAGATTGGAGAGAAGGCCAAAAAATTGCTACTTCTCAGTCTCCCATCTTGACTTTACTTCTATTAACTTTTTAAAATTTTATATGAGAATTTGCAATTTATTTTAAAAATTCAATTTCATTTTAATTTTTTGTTCCAAGCTCTCTCCCTGCCTCCAGCCCTCTCCAATCCATTGAGAAAGCAAGAAATATGATACCCATTCTATATGAAGTTACATTATGAATTATATATGAAGTCATGTAAAACATGTTTCCATTGACTTTGTTCCCCTCCCACCCACCTCCAAAAAGGCAAAGAAAATAAAGAAAGGGGGTAAAAAGCGTGCTTCCACTTGCACTCTAAGACCAAACCCTCTCTCTGGCAGTGGAAGGCATTTTACATCATGACTCCTTCGGAACTGTGTTAGGTCATTGTATTGACCACAGTTACTCAGTTTTTCACACTTGATTATCTTTAAAATATTTCTATTTCTGTGTAGTTTATTCTGCTCACTTCATTTTGCATCAGTTTATGTAAATCTTCCCAGGTTTTTCTGAAAACAAGCCTTCATTATTTCTTACAGCACAATATTATTCCATCCCATGTTCAGCCTTTCCCCCAACTGATGGGCATGCCCTCAGCTTCCAACTCTTTGCCACACAAAATGAGCTAAAATAAATATTCTATTGACTCTTTTTTAAAATGTTGCTTCATCTGTTGCAGGAATTCTAGTTGAATTAGTGTTGTTGTTGTTAAGACTTTCTTTGCAGATGTTTTGGAGTCATTCTCTTCTTCTGGATTTGTGGTTTGTGTCTTATCATTATAATAGTATTTTATGGCAGTATCCCTTTTTTATTTGTTTGTTTGCTCCTTCTCCCAGATTACGTCCTTACTTTGGACGTGATATTAGGGTTGGGCTCTGCTCACTTCTGGAGTAAATGTCTAGTCTGTTGCTGCTTTCTTGGGGTATTAAATGCTGTGTTATTCCAGGGTCTCAGAAACAGCTTAGGCTGGGGATCTGCAAACGTTTAGTATTCCCAAAGTGATCTGATTCAGGACAAAGTTTGATCACTGTTCCCCAGTTTGAGCTGTGCAAATTCCTGAACTGGATTTGGAACTGGGAAGCCAGCTGAGAAGTCTGCTGGTTCAGAGTGACAGAACTACAAGCTCCCCTTAGGTCTATGATTCCTGCCCTGATTATTCCTTTGCAGGATTCAGACTGTTAGAAACTGGAACTGAGACCACACTTGCTCCTGAAGTTGGAGCCACACTGCTGCTACTTGCTTCTGAACATAGTAAGTGCTCAATACTTACTCCATCCATCCATCTAAAATTGTTTTTTAATTATTCCCTATATACAATATTCTACCACCCACCTCCATGCCTTTGCATGGACTGTCCTTTATATCTGGAATATTCTGCCTCACCTCTTTCCCTCTGAGACCCTTCAAAGCTGAAGTAGGCACAGTGTATAGAGCTCTGGGCTTAGAGTCAGGAAGACTTGAGTTTAAATTTGACCTCAAGACACTTACCAAGTTGTGTGACCCTGAACAAGTCCATTGACCTTTGTTTGCTTGTTTCCTCATCTATAAAGTGGGGATAGTCATAGGATCTACCTCATAGGATTGTTGTGAGAATTAAATGAGCTAGTAACTGTAAAACACAGTGCCTAAATGTTGCTATGATTATTATTACCTTCCTCAAGAGCCCTTTCCTGATTTCTCCAGGCACTGGCATCATTTCATAGTTCTATTCACTTATCTGGAGGAGAGGCTGTATCACTTTTGTCTTCCTATCCCTAGCTTCTAGCACAACGCCTAACACGCAGTAGGGGCGTTAAAATGCTTGTTCATTGACTGAAGTTTGGACTTCAATTGGTAGGCAACAGAGAGACACTAAAGATTAGTAAATAGTAGAATTGACTTCGTTTACAAGGAAAAGTTACCAGAGGAGGAACGAACTCAGAAAGAGCTGTCCAGAGCCTATTTCAAAAGGTTCAGGTGAGTGGGAACAAAGTCCTGTACTAGGGTGATGGCAGTGGTGATAGAAAGTGGAGACCAACCAGTATAACTTGTCTGAGGCCCCCTTATCCCCTCCCCCCAAGAAAGAAGGCGCTGAAGCTTTGGGACAGTTGGGCGAATTCATAAGGGGGTGGCGGAGAGGCAGCTGTCCTTTGGATCGGCCGTGGGGGGGCAGAAGAAGGGGGTAGGGGAGACGCAGGCAGCAACAGGTGCATTGAGACTTGGCTCCACCCTTGCCGGACTGGGTCTGCCTCTCCCCTCCTTTCGCTTCCCTTTCTCTGAGTGGGAATGGAAAGGCGGGGCCTAGGGTCTGTTCCCAGACTGGTACCCCCTCCCCTCCTCAAATTCCCTAGGGAGATCGGGAAGGCGCCGGGTTTGGAGGGGGGAAGCATCCGGAGACAGTGCAATTTCACGGGGCCTTGGAGAGGCTGGGGAATCCTGCGGACGAAAAGGCTCCGTAGTGGGGTCTCAATTCCCGAGGGAGGAGGAGGAGGAGCGGGAGGCAGGAGCTGCCCCCTTCCCCCTACCTCAAGAGGGATAAAAAACACCAAAGTGGACCAACCGGCCAGGGAAGTAGGAGGGTGGGGGAGGGTGTGATTTACATAATGGGCGGGACCAGCCTGCTAGAGAATCCCTCCTTTATCCACGGGGGTGTGTGTGGGGGCAGTCTTAGGAATTTTCTGCTCCCCCTCTCCTCGGGGAAAATGAGGGTGAGCCCCTCCATCGCTCTGATTGGCCGGAGTAAGGGGGTTCCCACAGTCTGGCCAATGAACTCGGGGCCCGCGTAAGGGGGGGCGGGCGGTGTAGGGAGGCTCTGCGCGAGCCGGTTGAAGAGGCTGAGACTAAGGCGAAATCGAACTTCAACCCTGCGAAAGTCGAAGGCACAGCCAGCGGGAGCGAGTCCGGGAGCGGCCGTGACTCACCCCACTCCCCACACACGTACGCACCCCCCCTTCCCTCTCTCCCTCCGCCCTCCCTCCCTGGTCCCAACTCCCAGCTCTGACTCTAGATCCTGTAACACTCCTCGTTTGCTACCTGGATTGACTGCCGCCTCCACTCTTCCCTTCCGGGATCAGGTGGCTTTCTCAATCCCGATGTCTTAGCCCCGGATCCCCGGCCCGGGCCCCCTGCCCCCCAGCACTCAGCAGCTATGAAGGGGTTACTGGAGCTGCAGGTATTGGGCTGGCTCCTCCACCTGGCCAGGGGCTCGGAAGTGGGCAGCTCGCAGGCAGGTAAGTGGGGGCTGCGGGACAGGGGAAGTTGGGCGCTGCTGGAAGCTCCAGGTGCAGGGAGGAGACGGGGTTTGGTGTGCTTGGGGCACCTGGGGCTTGCGAGCCTCAGAAATGGAGGGGCCAGTGCCTGAAGCCACAGTTCGGTCCCCGCGAGGTGGCTCCGCTCTGAAGCACGACTGGTTGGACCTCTCCCCAACCCTCCATCCCCGCCTGCCTTCTGAGGATCCTCCCGGGGAAGCGACTGCTGCCTCAGTTCCCCAATCTGATTTCAAGATTTCAAGGAACCCAGGGGTTCTGGGGGCCCCAGTTTGTAGAGATGATGAACTGAGATGGAGTATTCTGTTTTATTTTCTCGAGAGGTGAATCAGAATTTGGAAAAAAATTATTTTCCCAGTCCCCGTCTCCCTGGTTTCCCAGGTTTCAGGCACCGCCAGTTTCGGTGTTTTGCCGGCTCTGGGAGGAGCTAGGAGGATTTGGGGGGGTGGAGGGGGCAGTTGTTCCCTTGTGTTGAAAAATAGGTCCGGGCCCCTCCCCTTCGTTGCATGTTTGTGTGAGTGTTTCTAGGGGTGGGGGCGGCCTGGGCAGAGATTAGCCGGAGGGCCAAGTCCAGGTGATTGTGATCTAGAACTTCAGAAAACCACTCCAGTCTAGCAGACCCATACACCTCACGAGATCGAGATTTCGGCGAATCCGACCTCTTCTACTTCTTGCGTGCACTCGAGGCATGAAGGAAAAGGAGGCTTAGACAGGCTGTCTCCTCTCATAGACAGAACTCAAGGAGGCAGTTCAGGAAGGATTGGCCCCCTCCCCCAGCCCTTTTCTTGGGGATCTTTGATCACTGAGTGTTGGTGGGATTTGAGGGGATCAAAGAATTAGGGCTTCTACTGCCATCTCCCCCAGTTTGGGGCTTGGTGAATTTTGTGTCCCACCCACAGCAGGGATGAAGAGTGTGAGAGTGAGAAAAACACCTGTGTTTCCCCCAGTTGCTGTGTCTAAATTTAGCCTCTGGGACCTTGAATTGTGAACACTCCCAGCTGGAGGAATGGAGGAGGGGTCTGGTATAAGGAGTAGTAGTTGCAGAAAAGGGGTGACAGTAGCTACTTCTTCAGACTGTGAATCTGAGAAGTTATCAGTTAGAAAACCAGGAGTTCTGGCCCCTAGCTCTTTTCCTGGGGGAGGAGAAAAATGGGGAGGGAGGGAGTTTGGCACTGGCCAGACCTTCCTTTATCTGGATTTTCAGCCTCTGGGCATCCGGCCTCGTCTGGGTCACACTATGGTCCCTTTGTCCTAACCCTGGTCAGGGGTAGGGGGATGTTAGAGTCGAGGTTCACATTGAGGATCCCCAAGGGGAGTAGTAGAAGAGAACAGTTCTTTCCTGTCCCACAATATTGTCTTCTTAAGAGGGCCTTTGATTGACAACTTCTCCCTGTACTCCTGGATAATTTGGGGAGTTGGGTATTCCAACCCACCACCGACATCTACTTCCTAGAAATGGCTGCAATACTAACTTCGGACTCCTGGTCCTTTCTTCCTGCTCTCTTCCCCACCCCCATCTACTGCCCTTTGCTCCCCTTTTTAACATGAGGTAGATTTTATTCTTGTGGGTAGGAGACAATGACTTCTCATCCTCTGCCCCCTCTTCCTAAGCACACAAGAATCCATAAATATGTATGTTAATGGGATTCTCTTTGGGGGAAATGGAAGGGAGAGATTTCGGAAATGTCCTTTTAACATCGTAGCCCAAGGCAATGTACCAGGGTACAAAAGCATTCCTGCAGTAGTTATGGCTGGTGGGGGGGAAGGCTTTAAGAAAAGAGGGCAGGGGCAAGGACACCATATATTCTCACTTATTAAGAAAAAAAATCTGGGTTTGTGATTTCATTCCTTTGGGAGTGAGGAGATTTTCTCTCTACTGAGGCAGCTCAGAAACTCTTCTGCCATTTATAATTTTTAAAGAGTTGGTGAGGAGACTTGTCCAGTCACCCAACCAGTCTGTGTCACAGACTGGACTTGAACCTAACTCTTCCTTACTCTGAAGCTAGCTCTCTCTCTAGCCACTAACTCATGCTGTTCTCAGGGACATATTCTCTCTCTTTAAAAAAAAAAGTTGTCAGGGACATATTCTCAGGAACATCTCTGCACAAAAGTCTTTGCTTCACGGGCATGGGGCATCCTGTTAGCAAGGGAGGTAGAGGCAATTAGTTCTAACCTGCTGGTATAAGAGTCATCTCTTGGACAGAAGCAATGTCGTTCTTAGCCTTTCTTCTTGTCCCCTCCAAAATGACAATGTTGATACCTGAGTTCATGCTAATCTCCATCCCATCTCTCCTCCCCCTTCTCAGTAATGGAATCTTGACCAGGAGTGTGGGGTAGAGATCTGTTAAGGGATCAGGCCTGGTATGGAGCTGGCAAGAGGAGGTTCCATGGCTTCCATTCCCCACATGCCTTCATGGCTGCTTCCTCATGAGCTGGCAGTGCCCCCAAGGAAAAGTTACAAACAGGTGGTATCTCTGCTCCTGCCCCCAGCTCCCAACACAGACTTTAGCCCAGTAGACCAGAGAGCAAGAGGGCAGAGAGATACCTTGAACAACATCATTTCCTACATCAAATTCCTATTCCATTACATTTCTATATCACAATTTGTTCTGCTGTTTCTCCAACTTATGGGCACCTAGTGTAAAGACATACTCAATCTCCTCATGTGTCCCCAATATAGCTTATTCTCCCTTCTTTAGGAGTGGCCTGTGTTGGAAATCTCTTGAATTAAGCCTTTTTGTCCCCCAAACAGTGTTTGGGAGGGGGAGTTTCCTGTTGTTTATCCCAATGTTTTTTGTCCTTGCTGAAAATTATGCAGAGTTCTGGGGAGGGGCAGAGGGATAGAGGACTGGGACTGAAGGTAAAGGGATGGAGTTACAGTTAGATAAAGAATAGCAAAGGGGGTAGAGAGAGGTGGAGCTAAGTTTTGGGAGGAAGGTATTGAGGGTGGTGCCTATTCTCCCAGCTAAAAAGACAAAGCTGCTATAGACCATTCTCTTTTCCCTCCAGTGAGGTCACTGTCTGAGCCTAAGGCTTGAAGGGGGGAGGGGGCAAGAGAAGGCTAAGGAAGGGGTGGGGGCTGCCCCCTTCTCTTGGACAGAATCAGCTCATTGTGGGATGGGCTATGGCCCTGGGTACTGCCCCCACTCTACTTCCCCCACCCTTCCTCACCCACAGTGGACACAATGGGGGCTGTGTGTCTGGCCCCAAAGGGACCTTTATTTCAAGGACCCTGGGGCATAAGGGGGGGTGATAAAGAGCTGGGTGCCCCTAGAAAGAGGAGCAGAGCTGGAGCCCTCTTTTTCCTCCTCACTCTTCCCAATACTGAAAACAGCTACCCGAAAAAAAAAAATCTTGAAATAACAGTAGTTTCAGCTTAGTTAACCCCTTAATCCTCATACCTCATAGGTAAGATTTCCCAATGTCTCTTTCAACTCTAGAAATTCTGAATGTAAGAAAGTCCAATATCCATTTCCTTCTCCTGCCCTCTCTCTTCTGACACCTCCACTCCCCCAAAGAAGTAAGGCAGAAAAGCCAGAAAACAATTGCTTTATCTATCCAAAATCTAACTGCCACCAGGACCCTGTATCTGGGACTAAAAGAGTCCGATGGGAGGATCTCCAAATCCTGAGCTCTCCACATTCCTCTCCTAACAGTGTGCCCAGGGACCCTCAATGGACTGAGTGTGACCGGTGATGCAGAAAACCAGTACCAGACATTGTACAAACTATATGATCGGTGTGAGGTTGTGATGGGAAACCTGGAAATTGTGCTTATAGGGCATAGCCCTGATCTCTCCTTCCTGCAGGTGAGGAAACCTGCATCACCCCACTCCCCCCCACCCACTCAACTGAGATACAACCCTAACCTCTTTTCCTTTGGATCAGAGAATATTACCTCCAACTTTTACTGGTCTCCCTTTTTTCTTCTGTATGGAAAACCCCTTTTTTTCGTTTGTACCTATCTTCTCCCAACCTGTCCTCTCCCCTCCTACTTTGGCAGAGAACTGTATAGATTAGGACAAAATTTGGAAGGGGGGAGAGGAACAGGGGCACCTTTGTAGATTTTCAGTTTGAGAAATAGAGTTCCCAAGAGAGTAGAATTAAGGGAAGGGATCTCTAGAGATGAAGCTCAGGAGAAAAAGCCATTGGGGAACAGGATAATCATGTCTCCTCTGGTTCTTAGCATCCTAAGGGTCTAAAAATGATCCCCAAATCCAATGTCCTCCTGAATGAAGAATCTGAGAGACCGGAAATGTCACCTTCCTTCCCCACCTGTCTCCTTGCTTTGCTTTTGGGATTGGAGGAAGAGAGCATGAGACTGTGTTTGATTGATGTATATTCACACCTTCTCACTGATGCTCCTGTGTCCCAACACAGTGGATCCGGGAGGTGACAGGATACGTCCTCATCGCCATGAACGAGTTCTCTACTCTGCCACTCCCCAATCTTCGAGTGGTAAGAGGGGCCCAGGTCTACGATGGGAAGTTCGCCATCTTTGTCATGCTCAACTATAACACCAACTCTAGCCATGCCCTACGCCAGCTCCGGCTCAATCAGCTCACAGGTTTGTTGCTGTTCAGTTGCTCATTCTTGTTCAACAATATGTAACCCCATAGGAGTCTTCTTGGCAAAGATATAGGAGTGGTTTGCCATTTCCTTCTCCAGTGTGTCTTCATTTTAAGAGATGAGGAACTGAAGCAAATGAGGGCTTAAGTGACTTGCCGAGGGTCAAACAGCTAGTGTCTGAGGACAGATTTGAACTTAAATCTTCCTGACTCCAGACCCAGTGCTCTATCCATTGCACCACCTACTGGCCCCTGCTAACTATTCCATTGACCACTTCTAAGCATCGCACTCGCCCTTTTGACCAGCGCATTGGCCTTTTCAGATGACTACGAGCCACTCACTGATAGTTACCCATTCATCTCTTCACACCTCTTCCCATCCCTGCCCGTCCCTACTTTCTTCTACACTTAACAGCTCACTTAACCACCTATGACTACCAGAGCCTCCACACAGGATCCATAGGGAGGAAGAGAGGTCGTACGCTTTGCAGAGTTGGAGGGGAGTCACGGCTGAGATCTGGTCTGGAGCTTCGGCTTCTGCCTAGTCATTTGCATTTGGGGTTATTATACTATGTCTTCCCTGATTTTCTTCTAGTTCCATGACTTCCCCACCCCCAAACCACAGTCCTGATTTCTTGTATTTATCACCCTGGGGGAAAGCATGCTGGTTAAATATGACTTGGCTCACTTCTCTCCTGCCCTCAGCCTCTCCTCCTACTTCCTTATTGAAGTCAGATGAAAAATAAATAGGCAGGGCAGCTAGAGTTGGAGAAGTGAGGAAAGCTGAGTCAGCTGAATCTTTAGCCTCCCCCTTGCTCTGCCTGTCTGCTACTGGCTAAACCAGATCTAGGACAGGTGTCTGGGGAAACAAGATGCTTCAGCCTCATTCCCTATCCCCTATCCCCTATCCTCTTTGTTGCAATTTGGATCTCTTCTACCTAAACCTATCTGTTTTGCACCCCTGTATCCTTTCAAGTATAATCTCAAAACCAGGATAGGTGTGTGTGGAAAACCTCTGGCAAGCAACTCAATTTGGTTCTGGAGATTTCAACTCAATCCTACCAATCTTTCCCTCTAGAGATCCTGGCTGGAGGTGTTTACATTGAAAGGAATGATAAACTTTGTCACATGGACACAATTGACTGGAGAGACATTGTGAGGGACCCACAAGCTGAAATTGTTGTCAAGAACAATGGAAAAAACTGTGAGTCACTCCCTAACATTCCCATTAAGTCTTCCCTCTAAAGGAGATTCCCCTCCATTAAACCCTCATCCTCAGTATCCTAACCCTCAATCCATGACACTGAATAGGTTCATCCTTCATGATATTCCTCAGGCCCCAGGGTGGACCAACATGTCTTACACATGGATAAATTCCCAGGATGAAGTACTTCATAGTGGTCTAGTACTGTTACTCCTTCCCTCTCAGTAAAGTTCCAGTTTTATCTAGATCCAGTTTTATCCCTGGCAGTTTTATCTAGATCCTATAACCCTAAGACATTAATCTGGGCCCTTGCAGAATCTTAATTCATCCATGGATATTATGAAATATGCATGTCCATCTCAACCAAGCTCCTTCCCACTGGGTAGTCCTCTACCCTCACCTCTAACTCCTATTCTGTTGGCCTCACCTCCTGCTCACTGTACCCTCCCATCAAGTCTGACTATTTGAAGAAGCTGTTAAGGAAAGGAGATAAGAGGGGGGACAAGGGGAGACAGAGGATGACTATCCTCCCTAGCTCCCTCACATTGGAGGGTACAACAGCACAAAACATGGGCAGAAATACTGATGGCTTCCTTGTCTCTGCCTCTTTCCTTAACTAGGTCCCCCTTGTCATGAGTCCTGTGGGGGAAAATGCTGGGGTCCTGGACCAGGAGACTGCCAAACACGTGTGTACCTTTCTTAAGCCCTTAAACTCCAACTTCCTAAATCTTCCCCTATGGCTTCAGCTAGCTAATATGAAGACTTTAGTGCGAGTTCAGCTAGCCAGGAGTTACGGGGCAGGATAATGAATAGGCCAGGGGGTGGGGAGGACAGTGGATTGGGGATGGGGAGATCTTGGTGGTCATGGCTTCTCCCTTTCTCTCCCTAACCAGTGACAAAGACAATCTGTGCCCCACAATGCAATGGCCACTGCTTTGGGCCCAATCCCAACCAGTGCTGCCATGATGAGTGTGCAGGTGGATGTCGAGGTCCCCGGGAGACAGACTGCTTTGTATGTACTGGGATGATGGCTCAGTCCCTTTTTAGTGTGCCCTGGCCTGGCACACAAAGTGTTGGAGGGAGGCCTCGTGACTAGGGGGAGTGTATGGGTGGGCACAAGTATTCCTCCATCCTGACTCTCCTCCTGTTTCATAGGCATGCCGACACTTCAATGACAGTGGAGCCTGTGTGTCTCGGTGCCCACTGCCCCTTGTTTACAACAAGCTCACCTTCCAACTAGAGCCCAATCCTCACACTAAATACCAGTATGGAGGGGTCTGCGTGGCCAGCTGTCCCCGTAAGTTGCTGCAACAAGTAGAGAGGGAAAGCCTGGGCAGAGATTAGTGGAGTAGGAACAAGGAAAGTCACTCTATGGGGACAGTGACAAGTCGAGTGGACAGGAAAGTAGAAAAAGGTAGAGACACATGGGTTAGGACCCCTATGAGGGACTCTTGGGGAGGAGATGGAGGCCAAGGACATGAGGTAAAGGGGACTGCAAGAATCTCCATTGTAGACAATCAGGATACCTGAGAGGGTGCAGGAGTGGCAGGGATTCCCTCTGCTCCCAGTGTATTATAGGGTAGAAAGAACACTGGTTCAAAGGACCTCAGTTTGAATCTTGGCTCTGCCACTCACAACCCATGGGCTTCTATGAGTCATTTCAGCTCTTTGCTGCAGTTCCTTTATCTGCCAAATGGGGGACATGCC
The DNA here is from genome assembly GCA_028627135.1 of Pseudochirops cupreus. Taxonomy (NCBI): domain Eukaryota; kingdom Metazoa; phylum Chordata; class Mammalia; order Diprotodontia; family Pseudocheiridae; genus Pseudochirops; species Pseudochirops cupreus. The sequence goes on along the minus strand of CM053581.1, from coordinate 382,095,645 downwards.
CACTAAGGTCCCATTCAGCTTTCAGTCCTAGGAAGGTCTGACAGAGGGTGGAATTTGCCCTTTCTCATTTTCCTTACTATCTTCTCTCCTTGCACAGATAACTTTGTGATAGATCACACTTCCTGTGTCAGGGCCTGTCCTGGGGACAAGATGGAGGTAGAAAAGAATGGGTTGAAGATGTGTGAGCCCTGTGGCGGGCTGTGTCCAAAAGGTGAGGCAGTCGTGGTGTAGGGGATAAGTTTTATTCCCCAAAGTGTCCTCTTGGTGCTTCTCATCAGAGCCCTCTAAATTTCCTTTGTCTTCCCCATCCTGTTTATGTTTGCAGCCTGTGAGGGGACAGGCTCAGGTAGCCGGTTTCAGACTGTGGATTCTAGCAACATTGATGGGTTTGTGAACTGTACCAAGATCTTGGGAAACCTGGACTTCCTTATCACTGGCCTCCAAGGGTTAGAGTCTTCCTTCTTCAAACCTCTCTTGGGTTCTCTCACACCCTTACCCACCTCCTCACCCCAGCTCTAACAGAAGGAATGATCATGTGACATCAATAAGGCAATCTGTTCCTCTCATATCCCTGTTAGAAGTTCAAACACTTCTGTGATGAGGGACTGGTGCTTTTTGGGGTGGGGATGGGGGGGCAGCTTATTCCAAGGCTGGGTAACTGTGATTGTTGGAAAGCTCTGGCTTATGCTAATTCCTATCTAATCCCTATCATTTTCATCCATTTCAGCCTAGTTCTGGGTCCTTAGAATAAATTATGATCTGATCCCTCTTTCAGCTCACCTTAAAAATATCTGAAGAAAACTCTCATGTTTTTCCTCGTCTTCCCCAGAGACCCCTGGCACAACATACCTGCCTTGGATCCTGAGAAACTCAATGTCTTCCAGACAGTCCGGGAGATTACAGGTAAATGGTGTCAGGGAAGATGGGATGTGTCTCCAGGGAAACACCAGAGTAGAAACACTGGCAGGGGACCCAGTGACCCCCGCTGCTTGGGGAGAGACATGAGCAAGTGAGAAGGTGCAGAGGGCATACAGAGAGCTCCCTTCCTCTGCAGGTTACCTGAACATCCAGTCCTGGCCTCCTCACATGCACAACTTTAGTGTCTTCTCCAACCTGACAACCATAGGTGGCCGAAGTCTCTACAAGTAAGTCTGTGAAGAAGGCAGTATTGTTGGACACAGAAACCATTCTTGAGTTGGGGAGGTTACCTTTTGGCATCAGGCTTACCCATAATGCCTTCTGAGGAACAAGTAGGAGGAATTTGGGGTCACTGGGCAAAAACAAACAGTTACCACTCAGTAGTTACGGCCCCCTGGTGCTCATCTTTTTCTCTGAGGCCTCCTTCCTTATACTGTCATTCCTGTCCCCAGTCGAGGCTTCTCACTGTTGATCATGAAAAACGTGAATGTGACATCATTGGGACTCAGGTCCCTGAAAGAAGTCAGTGCTGGGCGTATTTATATCAGTGCCAACCGGCGGCTTTGCTACCACCATTCTCTGAACTGGACCAGGCTGCTTCGGGGACCAAAGGAGGGGAGGTTGGACATCAAGCACAATCGCCCCAAAAAGGACTGTGGTAAGGAAGGGGGAAAGTGAAGGCCTGAGGGGACAGGCAGTGGTGATATGGAAGATCCAAGGGGATAGGGAGGTGAGTGGGAGAAAATTTCTGAGCTAGAGATGTGGGACCCAAGGCCAAGTACAGTGGATGGCATTTGGTGGGCAGAATGAGGAGGGCTCTTGTGACCCACTTCTCCTTCTCCTCCAGTGGCAGATGGTCGAGTGTGTGACCCCCTGTGTTCATCTGGGGGTTGCTGGGGCCCTGGTCCTGGCCAGTGTTTATCCTGTCGAAACTACAGTAGAAGGGGCGTCTGTGTGACCCAATGCAACTTCCTTAATGGGTACTGTAGAGGCCAGAAGGCGGTCATGGTGGGGGTGTAGCCAGTGGAGTGGCACAATGAGGGGCTGTGTGTCATGTGGAGGGCTGGGGCTGGATCTCCTATGGCAACTTTTTGCCTTTTGAAGGAGTGGGTATTACATAGAGCTGGAGGTGGGGAAAGAGCTTATGGAGGACAGAACCTGAAAATGATGCCGTCTCCTTGGGCCCACCTCCAGAGAACCCCGAGAGTTTGCTCATGAGGATGAATGCTTCTCCTGCCATCCTGAGTGCCAGCCTGTGGAGGGCAATGTCACCTGCTATGGCTCGGTACAGTATAAATCCCAGAATTCCTTGGAGAGGGAGGGGACTACTCAAGGGACTGGATATCATAGGCCTGGCAGGAAATCAGTCAACTAATGTTTACTGAAGTGTCCAACAGGATGCTGGCTGCTGAATACCAATACAGAGGTATTGAACAGGGCCTGTCTTCCACAGGCTTGTGCCATGTTGGTATCTGGGAGGGAGAAGTGGCAATTGTCTGGCTCCCTCAGCCAGGGTAGCAAACCTCCTGGATGAGCTCAAAGGATCCTCAGGCTTCAGTCCTTCTTGACCTTTTCTTGCACCTCCACCAGGGCTCAGATGCTTGTGCTCAGTGTGCCCACTTCCGGGATGGACCACACTGTGTGAGCAGCTGCCCCCATGGCCTCGTGGGTGCCAAAGGACCCATCTACAAGTACCCAGATGTGCATCGAGAGTGTCTGCCTTGCCATGAGAACTGCACTCAGGGGTCAGTGAAGAAAAAGAAGCTGGGGAGGGAAAGGGTGGGTCATAGGGCAGGGGACAGGTCAAGAGGGAAAAGATGAGGGAGGAGAAAGAGGGACCAAACCCAACAACAAGCTGAGAGATTTTTCCAAAAGACTCATGATGGAAAATGCTGTGTATATCAGAGAAAGAACTATGTCTGGGAGGCAGCTAGGTGGCGCAGTGAATAGAGCACCAGCCCTGGAGTCAGGAGGACCTGAGTTCAGATCCGGCCTCACACTTCACACAAAAAAAACTAGCTGTGTGACCTTGAGCAAGTCACTTAACCCCAACTGCCATCCAAAAAGCAAAAACAAGAAGATTTTGGAGTCTGAATGCACATCAAAGCATGCTGTTTTCTCTTTTCTTTTGCTTTCTCTTGGTGTTTCCCTATTCTGATTCTTCTTTCATAACATGACTAATGTGGAAATGTATAATATGATTGTGCATGTATAGACTATATCAGGTTGCATGCTGTCTTGGGGAGAGGGGAAATTTTAGAACTCATGTCAATGTTAACAACTAAAATTAAATTAATTAATTTTTGCAAAAAAGGCTGAGAGCTTTAAAAGGGCTGCAATGGAGAGGTCTATCCCACCACAGGAACTGGGGTAAACATAAGCCAGAAAAGGAAAAAGTGGGACCCAGAGAGAAAAGAAGGGATCAAAGGATCAAGATTCATTGATCAATCAGATGAAATGTGGACTCCAGTATGGGCAAGCCCTTGGAGGTTCTGGGACAAGTGTAGTGGGGAGAAGAGCTCATAGAATGGAATGCCAATTTCCAAGTCCCTAGCTAAGGCGGTCTTAATCTACTCCAGGTGTAAGGGACCAGAGCTCCATGACTGTTTGGGACAGCCACAGGCCATAAGCAGGTAGGCTGGGGTTCAATGATGATAAGAGATTTTCAGGAGGGCAGGGGAGGGAAGGGAAAAGGAAGTCTCTGAAAGAACCCAGGGACTGGTATTTTTATCTTCCCCCTCTAAAACTGATTTGACATTGGTTGGATTATTCAGAGATAAATTAACTTTTTGCATATACAAATGACAATGTCTATAGGCTAGTCTATGGGAGTGGGGTGGGATGGGTGGGCGGTGTCCTTCACTAGCTTCTCCCATGCTGTAGGGATACAGTTTATATACAGAAGCTGCATTCTCAGGTTAAGCCTTGTTTCCTTTATCCTACAGTAAGACCCATGTGGCTGTGGGTCTAGCTGTGGTAGCAGGGCTGATAGTGATCACCTTGGTCTTACTACTTACCTTGCTCTACCTTCGAGGGCGAAAGATCCAGAATAAGAGAGCGATGAGGCGCTACCTGGAGCGGGGTGAGGTGAATGCTCCTTCCTGTACTTAAGGGATCCCAACAGTTCCCAGTAGAGATCCCTCCCCACCGCGCTGGTGAGCCATGCTCAGTCAGCTCTTAATCTTCTCCCTTCAAGGAAATAAAGTGATACAGTAGTAAGGAAACCTGAACTGAGTTATAGTCCTGGTTGTGTGACCTTGAGCGAAGCCTCAGTCTCCTCCTCTGTAAAACAGAGATAAGGTTTGTTCTACCTCACACAGGTTGCAAGGCTACAATGAAATAATGTATATGAAAGTACTTGTAAAATGCAATACAAGAAAGTCATATAAACAGACTTCTTGCCCTTCCCTCCTCCCCCTCCCCACAGTATACACACATACAGACACACACACCCCCAAGGGAAAACTTCCCTCTAAAGTCCTTGTTAACACCCTCTCATGATCCCTGACACCTGGGAAATAGTACTTTCTCTGCTAGAGCCCTTACTACAAACCCCCAATCCTGGCGGCTTTCAGTATTTCCTATCTCCCAACATGTTTATGATGTTTCTCAGAAATGGTAACTGTCTTCTTCCTTTCACCACCGTGGGTTTTAAGTTCTCCCTTCACTCATTGCTGTCCTTTAGCTATGGGTGATGGAAAAGGATTCAGCCCAGAGAGAGATTTTCCTGACTGCTCCCCTTTGTCACCTACAGAGCCTGGAGCCTCTGGACCCTGGTGAAAAGGCCAACAAGGTCTTGGCTCGAATTTTCAAGGAGACAGAGCTGAGGAAGCTCAAAGTGCTTGGCTCAGGCGTCTTTGGAACTGTGCACAAGGTGAGGGGAGCACAGGAATTCATAAGGAGGGGGTGTGATGCACAGGGGCCAGAAAATGAGGAGGGATCAATGGTAGGGGGAAAATATCAGGGGCTGGAAGAAAGGATTTGAACTTCCATGGGCCAAAACAAAAGCACTGAAATCCTGCTTCTGTCACATAATGCCTGGGTGACTTTGGACAAGTCACTTGCCCTCTCTCTGGGCCTGTAAAATGAGGATGTTGGGCTAGGTGATCTTACAATTCCCAAATCACATTATCCCAGGGCATATGGATCCCAGAGGGGGAATCCATCAAGATCCCAGTCTGCATTAAGGTCATTGAAGACAGGAGTGGACGGCAGAGCTTCCAGGCTGTGACTGATGTGAGTGGACGGATGGTGTGCTGCCTGAAGCCTGGGGGTGGGACTCAAGGGAAGGGCAGCATTAGGAAGGCTGATGTATGTGGAGGCAGGGGGAGGGGGGGGGTGTTGCTGGGTTAGAAACAACAGTATGCCACTATTAGTCATATTAACATATGGAAATACGTTTGAGAGTCTGTGAGTACATCTGTCCTTTGTGTAAATCCGCTGTCCTTTAGCACATGTTAGCCATAGGCAGCTTGGATCATACCCACATCGTTCGGCTGTTGGGGCTATGCCCGGGGTCATCTCTGCAGCTGGTCACCCAATTTCTGCCACTGGGATCACTGCTAGACCATGTACGACAACATCGGGGGGCCCTGGGACCACAGTTACTGCTCAACTGGGGTGTGCAGATTGCCAAGGTGAGAGGTCTTCGGGGGTGCCCATCAATTAGATGGGTGGAGTGCTCCTAAGAGTTAGTGGGGAGGAAGATTGACTGAGAATCCAGGGCTGGCTCTGGATCTTAGCACCCCTCCCCCAAGGTTTCTTCCTGCTCTTGTAGGGTATGTACTACCTGGAGGAACATGGCATGGTGCACAGAAACCTGGCTGCCCGAAATGTGCTGCTCAAGTCCCCAAGTCAGGTGCAGGTTGCTGACTTTGGGGTGGCTGACCTGCTACCACCTGATGATAAACAACTACTGCACAGCGAGGCTAAGGTAAGGGGTGGGGAAAAAAATTCAGAAGCCACTGGTGCCAGCATACTAGGGAGTGGTCAAGAAGTCAGCCTGATACCAAACTCCTACTTAGTACATGGTGGGTTCCACAGTGGGGGGAAGGGGGACCTGGGACATGAGAAAGCCAAGTTTAGAAGGCACAGGGCATCAGTATGGAGAAAGGAGGGTGTTAGGGGGATCCCAGGAAATTGGGGGTAGGGGGATTAACTGATGACTCCCAACTCACCAGACACCAATCAAGTGGATGGCCCTGGAGAGTATCCATTTTGGAAAATATACACACCAGAGTGACGTCTGGAGTTATGGTCAGTACTCACCCTTCCCTAACCACTACCCATCCCACACATTTTGAATGTCTTTCAAACTCTCAGAGCTGCCCTCCCAGACACTTTGTCAAATTACCTCCAGATTCCTATCTTATGTCACCCATTTCACCAACCTACATGTTGTGTCTGCTGCCTCTACCTGACTCACACTTTGTTTGGCCAGGGGTGACAATATGGGAACTGATGACGTTTGGGGACATACCCTATAAAGGACTTCGACTGGCTGAAGTGCCTGACCTGCTGGAAAAGGGAGAGCGTCTAGCGCAGCCACAGATTTGTACCATTGATGTCTACATGGTCATGGTGAAGTGTGAGTGATCAGTTCACCTCCAATCTGTGCTCCCTCTGTGTCTTCACTGACCCTGACCCTTTTGACCTTCCACTGGGATTTTATTAATAATGGCTCTTTTTTATACCCCCTTGTTTCTCTTATCTTAACACAAGGCTGGATGATTGATGAGAACATACGACCAACATTCAAAGAACTGGCTAATGAATTCACCCGAATGGCACGGGATCCACCACGGTATCTGGTCATCAAGGTGAGAAGGTAGCCCTTGGATGGAGATGAAGGGGAAGAACCAAAGCCCTCAGTCACATTAATGACCTATCCCTCAATTCCCAACAGAAGGATAGTGGTTCCGGGCTGCCTCCTGGCACAGAGCCGCCTGCTCTGACTGACAAGGAACTAGAGGAGGTAGAAACGCTGGAGCCAGAGCTCGAGCTGGAGCTGGAGCTGGAGGAGGAAGAACTGGCAAACACACTGGGCTCTGCCCTCAGCCTGCCCGTTGGTACACTGTCCAGGCCACGTGGGGTAAAGCATTCCCTTCTCCCCCCTCCAAAAACAGTACAACACTGTTATGTATACAGAACTACGGTGCTCATAAAAATATCTGTTCTCCGATGCCACTCGTCTCCTCCCTTTTTTTCTCCCTAGAGTCAGAACTTTCTGAGTCCTTCATCTGGATACATGCCAATGAACCAGAGCAACCTTGGAGGCACCAGACAAGTAAGACTTGCCCATCCGCGTGGAAGGCTGTTGGGAGAGACTGAAGATCCCTGGGGTAGAGCGGGGGTGCACTGTAGAGAAAAGGCATTAGGGACTGGAGGGTTAAGCTATAACCTCCAGGGGCCAAATAAACCATCAGTTAGTTTACAGGAGGAACCACCAAGCCACGTAAGCCTAACTTTGTCTTTCCTTATCCTTGCGTATATATCTATTTGCTTCCTTAGGGGTCTGTGATTCGTGGGAGTGGTGAGCAATGCCCCTGCCCGACCTCTCTACTCCAGAGCCCACGAGGCCGACTTGCATCAGAATCATCAGAAGGCCGGGGGACAAGCTCCGAGGCTGAGCTGCAAGAGTCAGAATCTGTGTGTGGAAGCCGGAGCCCTCGGCCTCGAGGGGACAGTGCCTACCATTCCCAGCGCCACAGCCTGCTCACCCCCCTCACCCCACCAGGGCTAGAGGAAGAGGATGTCAATGGCTATGTTATGCCTGACACCCATGCCAAAGGTGCCTGAATTGGGGTGGGGGCTTCTGGCGCTGTGGTCTCTGAAATCGCTTCTGAATTTTTCCTTATCCTCTTAGTCCTCTTGTTTTTGTTGATCCTCTCCTACCCGGCTCTTTTCCATGACTCCATCCACAAAACACTGATACCCTGCCCTGGCCCTGAATGCTCTTTCTCTACTCCTACTGCCCCAGGTATTCCCTGTTCCCGGGATGGCACACTGTCATCATCTGTGGGCCTCAGCTCCATTCTGGGCACCGAAGAGGAAGAGGATGAGGATGAGGAGTATGAATACATGAATCGAAGAAGAAAGCAGAGTTTGCCAAGACCCCCAAGGCCAGGATCTCTGGAAGAGTTGGGCTATGAGTACATGGATGTGGGATCGGACCTCAGTGCCTCCTTGGGCAGTACCCACAGCTGCCCACTCCATCCTGTACCCATCATGCCTGCTACAGGAACTACTCCTGATGAGGATTATGAATATATGAATCGCCGACATGGTGGAGGAACTGGTGGGGGCGATTATGCAGCCATGGGGGGTTGCCCAGCAGCTGAGCAAGGGTATGAGGAAATGGGATCCTTTCAGGGTCCTAGGCACCATGCCCCGTGCATCCATGATGCCCACCTTAAGCCTCTTCGAAGCCTAGAGGCCACCCACTCTGCCTTTGACAACCCTGACTACTGGCATAGCCGGCTTTTCTCAAAGGCCAACGCTCAGGGGACATAACCCTTCCTCCCTACTATACTCGGGAGGCTTTTTATGGCAGCTGGCACCTCTAGAGGGCACCCCCTCTCTTCTACCCTTTCAGTTTGATCTTCCAGTGTTCCCCCCATTCTCAGGCTCTCCTCCCATCCCCTGGAGGTTGTCTCCCTTCTTTCACACCTGGTTGGAGGGGGGGAGCTTTAAAATAGTTTCTCCCCTCCAACAAAGTGTATGTGGTATTGCCAATTATGCACTTTCTTCTCTAGCTCCTCCTCCAAAAGATCTGTAAGGGTAGGAGGATTTCCTCTATACTGAGTGCCATATCCAGTTCCCTTAGGGGGAATCCCTGGAGATATGAAGAATTAATCCCTGTCCTTATTCCTCTGTCCAGATTTTCCAGGTGATATTTCTGGGCTCTTAAATAATCCTCTGTGTAAAGTGCAGCCACCTGGTAGAGAGGGGGATGATTTATTCCCCACCTACCTGGCAAAAGGCAGGAGCTGGGCCAGCTACTTACTACCTCCCTTATTCAACACAGCTTAAAAGACAGAGAGAGGAAAGAGAGGGTAAAGAAAACTATGAAGACAAAGCGCTTAAAAGTGATTTTTTTAAGTTTACCATAAGTTTGACCAAAGTACTCATACACACATGAAGCTGGAACAGTAGAGAAGGTTGACCAGAAGGGAAGGACCTCCCTCCATTCACATTTATACTGTGCATGTGAAAAAAAGCTACCAATAATCCAAGGGCTTCCTATTACCCAAAACAATTCACCAGACTTCCTAAAAGCAATTTTCCTGGGCCATGACCAAACCAGTGATAGTGAGGGGGTGCCTCCAGTTGGTATGCTAGGAGGGTCCAAACTCCCCAACGCCCGTCTCTTTTTTGGGGGAATGGGAGTAGAGCAGAGAATCTCAGGTGTGTCACTGAAGGAGCTGTATTTTTTTTGTGTTTGTTTTTATACATGTTTGAATAAAAATGCCAAAGTTACCATCTAGCTATATATGACTACTGGGAATATACATGTGGGATTTGGTGAGAAAACCCCTCTTTAACTTCTGTACCCCTGTCACAACTCTCAAGTCTCTGATACGGATCACGGAATCTGAGTTTCACGGCAATCGGGTCAATCAATAAGCATTTGTTAACCTAATCACGTGGCTCACAGATTTAGAGCTTTTTTGAGACCGGGAAGTGAACGTCATTAAAGTTAAGTGACTCGTCCAAAAGACACGTAGGCTGGAGCCCCTGACTCCATTTCCGACACTTGGTTTGGCACCCAAATGCGACCCCCGCCTTTACCAAGCACTCCCTCCCCAACGAGGGGCCCCGAGGGCCCGTGCAGCCTTCCCTGCGGACCTCCTGCAGGAGCCAGTCTGTGTGTCAGGGTGTGCGCGCTGCCTCCCCACTGGAGCTGGACTGGTCTTTTTCTTTTCTTTGCGCCCGTAGCGTTTAGCACAGTGCCCGGCACACAGGCGGTGTATGGACCGAGAGGAAAGCCCACCACGCGCCCACCTGGGCCGTTCCGCTTCAGGACAGTTCCCAATGGAGTTGCCTTCAGGCAGCTCCGATCTGACGCCCTGACGTTGCCCCGGGGGAGGCTGCCTAGGACCGAGCCGAACCAGGGAGGGAAGGGAATGCGGCCGGGCCGAGGTGCCCCGTGCTGCGGATCCCTGCCAGAGGACCCTGAGCTTCGATCTCAAAGGACCTGGGCTCGGAAACCTGGCTGGGCCGCGTGCTTCCCGTGTGACTTCGGGGAGGCGACCTGGTCTCTCTGGGCCTCAGTTTCCTCCTCGGTCAGTCCCGGGCGGCTCCGAAGCCAGGACCGGCCCTTCAGGATTCGCGGCAGGCTTGCGCGCCCGCCCGGTTCAGGCAGAACTGGCCAGGCCAACGCAGGTGGCCCCCGAGGGGAAGCAGGTAGGGAGCTCCGCCCCTCCTTTCCCTTCCCGCCTCTCGTCTCCCCTCAGGGCCCCAACCCACCCAGCCAGCCCAGCCGGCCCTACCACCTAGCCACTGGGGAAGCTACGTCCGCCAACAGGATTCCAGAGCCCGGGCCTCCCTCCGGACACACCCAGCCGCCCGGGCCTCCCTCCGGACACACCCAGCCGCCCCGGCCTTGGGGGTTCCTCCGTACGAGGCCCCACCCACTCCGCCGACGCGTCTCCGCTTCCGATTCACGAGGGTTCCTGCAGCGACGCCCTCTGGGAAGTGTAGTTTTCCTTTTAACCGAGAGGGCGGGACGCTCTCTTCTCTCTTCCTCCCACTTAGCACCAGCCCCGCCTTCCTGCCGGCCGACCGACTCTTCCCAGCGTGCCCGGCGTGCGCACGGGCATGCGAGGCAAGGCCCTGGGGCCTGACTTGGAGGGCGCGAGGCAGGCCGGGAGTTGTAGTCTATCTGGTGCCGCGTATCACTGGTGACCCGTGGTGGCAGAGACTCGCCATCCCAGAGTGCCATACGCGGGGACCGCGCGCTTGCTCGCTCGCGCCTGCCCGCCCGCCCGCTCGCTCGCTCGCGCTTTCTCGCTCGCTAGCTCTCCCTCCTCCCTCACGGACCGCGGGGGCTTCGGCCACAAGCCAGGCGGCTGAGCAGGAGGAGACCGTGACGGCGGTGGCGGTAGCGGCGGCGGCAGCGGTGGCGGGAAGATGTCGGGCGAAGACGAGCAGCAGGAACAGACGATCGCCGAGGACCTGGTGGTGACCAAGTACAAGATGGGGGGCGACATCGCCAACCGTGAGTGCGGCCCGGGGGGCTGAGGCGGGCGGGATCCAGCGAGGGCGAGCCTCGGGCTCCGGGGCCGCGGCGGCGGATCAGGGCGTGCGGAGGAGCCCGGCCGGGGCAGAGCGGGGCGCCGGAGCGGTTGGGGAGCCGGGCAGTTGGCAGCGAGGGAAGGGCGCGCCCCTCTGGGGCTCCGGGGGCCTCGAGGGAAACGGCTCCGGGGCTGGGACCTGGACCGGTTGGCCCGGGAGGCGCCGGGGTTAGGGTTCGGGTTCGCCTCTGCATCCGGCCGGGGCTCCGGGGCCCCGGGGCCGGCCCGGGCACGTGTTGCTGAGTCCCCCATGCGGGGCGCTCCCTCCTCCCCTGCCGCCGCTGACACCAGCTGCCCCGCCACGTGCTTGGCCGGGGCCTTTTCTTCTCCGTGCCTCCGCCTCCCGAGGGGGGCTCCCCAGCCCGGCTGGGGCGCCGGGAGATCCCCCGGAGCTTCGGGTTCCCGCAGCCTGCCCGCTGCCCTGGAGCGAGGTCCCAGGGCACTACGTGCCCCGGGGACCCCCTGGATTCTCTGCGTTCTCCCCGGGAATTGACATCTCTCTGGGGATGCCTTCGGGTCCCCCCCCCCCCCCCCCGCACTCGCGCTGCGGGCAGGGGAAAGGCTGCGTGGAAAGCACTTGTTTTCCGAGCCGGAAGTTTTCCCCTTTCTTTGGCTCGCGGTGACTTTGCTGGCAGTTGTCCCTTGCTGTCCCCGCTGCCGGACAGGTGTCACAGTTTCCCACTGTGTCTCTCCAGAAATTCCTCGGACTCTCCCTCAGAGCTGTGTCACCGACCACTGTCCGAGGGCAGCATGTCTCTGCTTTTGTCCTAGGGACTTTGAGTCGGGGGTGGAGGTTGGTACTGTCTGTAGTGCTTAATCTGGCCTGGGGAAGTCACATCTTTTTTGTTTTAATCCCGAAAGAGACGGACCCAGATTGGGGTTTGAATGTACTCCAGGCTTAGAGATGTTGCTTCTCTCGAGACACATCTCCACATACACGTGAAAGACCCGACCAGGACGTTTTTTTAGAACATTTTTTTAGTTTGGCTGTTGGAAGATTGTAGGATGAGGAAGACAGTTCTGCCCAGAAAGCCACCGGTGCTGTTCAGCATCCAGAGTCCTGGTGCTTCTGACCCATGTGTTCTCAACGTTTACTTTCATTCAACTTGTCTTAGGAAGTTTTCGAGCAGTGGGGAAGTTTTTGTGAGCTGTACTTACTAAAACACACACCTAATTTGAGGGTATCTGTAGGCGGAAAAAGAGGACATTTAACAAGGCATCAGTCTCAGCATCCAGTTCTGTCTTCCTTCTGTTCTTGATGCCTATAAACAATCCTCTAGCTTGCTTTTCTTGCACGTGGGTTTACCCCTCGGTTCTTTTAAAGTTCACAAACTCTGTCCTGCTACATCAAAGATGCCACTGTCCTAACAAGAGAAGGATAAAAGAAAGACTGTGGCTGGAGTTATTCTTAAGTCTGTTATATTTTGACCCAGAGTTGAGAAGGGAATTATTTTTCTTGGGGAAAGGGGGAGGAACTATATATTTTCCAGCAGCTTTTCTGGGATATGAGATCTCAAGGCCAAGAGTGCAGGGCTCAGTATCCAGGTTATTTTACCAAGGTTGTGCCCAGTGCTTGTAAGGCTGAAGTGGTGGGATTCTAAGCAAGGTACCCATCTATCCTACCAGGAGTCCTGAGGGTGGTGGTAGAGGCATCAACCTCAGGTGCATCAGTGCTGGGTCTGTGTGAGAAGGGTGATGCCATGATCATGGAGGAGACGGGAAAGATCTTCAAGAAAGAAAAGGAGATGAAGAAAGGTAATTGAGCCCCTCACTAATTTTCTAAACTTTTCCCAGACTCACACGATCCAAAACTTATGTACCCATCTCTCGGGTTGAAATGCTTGGAAACATCGGTGGGGCAGGGGACCGGAGACCTGTCCTTCCCAATTCAAATTGACTAAGCCTGGGTGGAATCTGGTGAAGGCTTAGGGGTACTAGAACTAGGGAGAGGCAGCTACTGGGGTTGACAGTCACTTTTTTTACAGGTATTGCCTTCCCTACAAGCATCTCGGTAAATAACTGTGTCTGTCACTTCTCCCCCTTGAAGAGCGACCAGGACTACATCCTCAAGGAGGGTGACTTAGTAAAAATGTAAGTCCCTGACTAGTCACAGGCCCTCCCTCTCCTCAGCCTCAGCTCTCAAGCTCCTCCCCCCTGGAGCCCCACGTAGGGACTTAGGTGAAATCGTGTTCCTAACACTTTGCTCCATTGGTGTCTTTTAGTGACCTAGGAGTTCATGTGGATGGCTTCATTGCAAACGTGGCTCACAGTTTCGTGGTTGATGCATCTAAGGTGTGTGGCTTGACAAGCTCTGTGGATGTGGCTGTGTTGCCCACATCCTCCCCCACCCAAATCCAAGCCATTAAAATACCTGGACATCCATTTCTATGGGCAGATAAACTGACATTGTTTAAAGTACCCCTTCCCTAAGTTCTTACTCCCTCTGATCATAAAAACAGAAACAGTTACTTTTCTCCCTGCTACTCACTGAATGGGCATGGCAAGAATCAAGTTCAGGGAAAGGTACTGATTGTTTCCCTCTTATCTGAAGGGCACTCCCGTGACAGGGAGAAAAGCAGATGTGATTAAGGCAGCTCACCTGTGTGCTGAGGCAGCCCTTCGCCTGGTCAAGCCTGGAAACCAGGTATGGGAGTGTGGTTGATAGAGCTGTAGGGAGGCTTGTATCCCCCCTCACCTTCCCACTGACCCCATACCCCAAAATGAGTTGTCTCTGATTCAATGCCTCCCAAGGCACGGCTTCCTAACCTCAGTTCTCTGTGGGCCTTCCTGAGATCTGTTCACCACCCACCACCTGTCTGTCTCTCTTCCCTTTTCTCTTCCTTCCTACCACCTTTATTGTTACATTGTCATGTAACAGTACATTCTGCTTTCAATTTCTTTCCTCTCCATTCTTCCTTTTCATATGGCACATAGGGGAAGCAGGTGAAGAGAAACTGCCACTACTTGACCCTCCCCTCTGAGTAACATGGAAAGCTTGATATGAATGTAGTTTTAGGATATGAGGGTGAGAGGTGAGAGAATGAAAAAGTTACAAAGCCTTTGTTATAGGGGAGTGATTCTCAAAGCATAGTCCTGGGGTCGTCTGGGGGTCCCTGAGAACCTTTCAGGGGTCTGTGGGTCAAAACCATTTTTACAACAAACATTTGGTTTCTAATATGGCAAATATCAATAGAGATCATCTATATAAACAAAAGTTCTTTGGGACATCATCAAAAATTTAGTAGCGTAAAGGGGTCCTGAGACCAAAAGATTTGAAAAACAATGCTGAGTAGTTCTCATTTCTTCTGGGGGGTGATTGGGGGTTGTGGTGACTTTTAACTTTTTAAGTTTCTGCCCGCTTATCCTGATTTTGATCTTGTGCCTTCTAGAACACACAAGTTACAGATGCCTGGAACAAAGTTGCCCATTCATTTAACTGCACACCAATAGAAGGTGAGGTTGTGAGTTAAAGGGTCTTGTATGTCCAGAATGAATGTTCATCCAGGAGATAAGACTTGGGATCCATCCTGGCATTCAAGATCAAGCTCCCTTTGTTCTGTACAGCTTCTCTTAGAAAGGGAGGTGGGTTTTGACAACTTCCTTGTTGTGACAGCAGGTGCCGAAGGCTCGCTCTCTCCCCTCTACTCATAGGTATGTTGTCCCATCAATTGAAGCAACATGTCATCGATGGAGAAAAAACCATCATTCAAAACCCCACAGACCAGCAGAAGTAGGTCCAAACCCCCCTGCCCTTAGCTAAATCTTTCCATATTCCTTCCTAGTCTCCTTAGCCCCAATTGTTAATCCTCTTTCTTCTGTTCTCAACAGAAAGGACCATGAAAAAGCTGAGTTTGAAGTCCATGAAGTCTATGCTGTGGATGTTCTTGTGAGCTCAGGAGAGGGCAAGGTGAGCTTCCTCCAGGAGAGAGAAAGAGAAGCAAAGTTGGAAGGGATGTGATTCCTTCCAGTGCTCATGAGGAAGTAAAGTTTGGTTGGAGAAGGACCCAACTAGGGGCTTGGGTCTTACTTATTTTCTTATAGGCCAAGGATGCAGGACAGAGAACTACCATCTATAAGCGAGATCCTTCAAAACAGTATGGTCTGAAAATGAAAACTTCCCGTGCCTTTTTTAGCGAGGTGGAGAGGCGATTCGATGCCATGCCGTTCACTCTCAGGTACCAGTCTTGGTGGGGACAAGTTGGGGACTGGGAATGACTCAGAGCCTGCCTGCACACACCCATCCATCCTTCCTTCTATCTATGACCTGCCCAGGCTTGTCTCCACCCAAGTCAAAGGTATAGGGAGCAAGCATATACCTAGTGATGGGATCTTGAATTCAAGATGAGACAAAAGTGTCAGGGGCTGATGCTGAGAACACACTCTTCAACTCTTTCTCTGAATCTTTATACTCAAGGTTCAGCTTAGGTGCCACCTCTTCCCTGATGCCTTTCCTAATCTTCCCAGTTGTCAGTATACTCTTCCTCCTCAAATTACCTTATCTTTATTGATTGTACCTGTTGTATGCTCCCCTCCCCACGTAAGCTCCTCAAGGGCCAGAACCATTTATCATTGTCTGTGTATACTCAGTACCCATCATAGTGCCTTGTATAAATGAGGAGAACAGATATTGGTTGAATTATTGAAAGCACAGACAGGGTGGTGAGGGTGCCTAAATCCCCAAATCTTCTTAAATATAGGGCATTTGAGGATGAAAAGAAAGCCCGGATGGGTGTGGTGGAATGTGCTAAACATGAGTTACTCCAGCCATTCAATGTTCTGTATGAGAAAGAAGGTGAGTGCTTGCACTGTGTGGGGGTGTTACAAGCAGTAATGTGTTAAGTTCTTAACTTTTATTCCTTGATTTTGGAGCAGAATAACTTCAGGGTGGGGGCTCAGTGTATCAGAGAGCAGTCACTGACCAATCTACCCCACCCTACCCCCATCCCCAAACTCTTCCCTCTTCCATAGGTGAGTTTGTTGCCCAGTTCAAATTCACAGTACTCCTCATGCCCAATGGTCCCATGCGGATAACCAGTGGTCCCTTCGAGCCTGAGCTGTACAAGTCTGAGCTAGAGGTCCAGGATGCAGAGCTAAAGGTGAGTAGTGGTGTGGGAGGTGGCCATGCAGGACTCCTCTATGTCAGCTGACCAGGAAGGAGAATGAGAGGGAAAGGCCTAAGGGAGATCAGTATAAGAAATGCTGAGTTTCTTCCCTACACATCATCTGCTTTCTTTTTCCCTTCTTCCAGGCACTCCTTCAGAGTTCAGCTAGTCGGAAGACCCAGAAAAAGAAAAAAAAGAAGGTTAGTTACAGTACTTAAAGCTTGGGTCCATAATTTTCGTGCTGGTTTGCAGCTGTCAAAGAATATTTCATTGAAGGTGGGGGTGGTCAGACTTTTATTGGCCCTCTTGTAGAACATTGATGAGTTTATCTCTTTATGCCCTAATCCCACCAAATTGACCCAGAGGCTAACCCAAATTGTTAGAGGTTTTTAGTTGTCCTTTCCATTCCAGGCCTCCAAGACTGCAGAGAATGCCACCACTGGGGAAACGGCAGAAGAGAATGAAGCGGGGGACTGAGATGGTTTCCATCTCCCTAGCCCAGTACTCCTCCCTACTTCCCCTCCTACTACACCCTGGGCTCCACAAAGAGCGGTTCATCTTTTCCACCCAGGACCGCTGGCAGAGCAGGGAACCTCTCCCCTCATCCCAATCCCTACAACCAACCCTCCTTCCAATGACTACCAGCTCTGACTGACTCTGGCTTTGGGAGGCTAGGGCTCCTGGCCATTGCAGACTACTTTAAACAGAAAAAAGAAATTGAATAATAAAATCAGGAGTCAAAACCTGTCTTCAAGCCCCTCTTTCTAACTTTTTGTATTGCTCTCTGCTTGGTCAAGGTTGATGGCCCAGCTCTACAGGGAGAGGCAGATGGCTGATCTAGCTTACGCACCATCGCCACCTCCCCTGAAATTTTTTACTCTCATCTTTCCTAGTGGTCAATATCTTACTATTTGTCTGGGGCAACAGCCCCATTCTGCCTCTTCTTCAAGTCTCTGTCTTTGCCTCAAAATGGGGTTGTGGAGGTGTCTTCCTCCATTTCTCGTTTTGATTCTTATGTAGCAGAATCCTCCTCAGATCCAGACTGTCTGGCCAGGCCCCTCCCATTTTGTAGGAGCTGGAGCCTGTAATTCTGGGATTCTCTTCTGTTGTATGGATCCTTTTGTTTAAATTTTTAGTTTTTACAAGGACAGGATCCACTTGTTTCCTCAGAACTATAAAGCAATGACCTTTCTCAACTCAACCTTGTTCCTGGAATTGTCCATAGTTCCCAACCTAGAGCTGAAAGCCCTATCTGCCGGTTTGGTTCCTGTGCGTGGTGCTCTAGCACCCCTCTTCTGAGAGAGGGCAGGAGTCAGGGGAGCAGACTGACTCTTAAGGAAGGGGGCTTCTCCTTTCTGAAGCTGTTGACTTGGATTGTACAGATTCTTGGGGCTTTGTGGGTTGTTGTGGGAGGGGCAGTTAGTAAGTGGGGTCTTGGGGAGCTGGGGCTCCCACTAACTCACGGGGTTTTTAAACGCACCGAGATTGCGTCAATAAAAGAAATTGGATTTGCTGATGATTTTCTGATGTGCCATTTGTAATGCTGCTCATTTGGTGATGGGTTGGGGGGGAGGGGGTGGTCTTAGTAGATGTGTCTTGGATAAGCAAGTTCCAGTAACCTGGAACAGGTTCCCTAGGATATGATAGCTCCTCACTATCCTAATATGAGGGCCATTTATACCATCTTAAATTATATTCTGTCCTCTGGGAGTGATGAAAGAGTAATAAAAATTCCACTAATTTCTCTGGATTAGAATTTAAGACTTGTCTGTAGGAAGTGGGAGATTTATGGTTGTTTAATTTTTCTGGAGTGGAAATGTACCTCTTTCTGAGTCCATTTGTTCAGAAATATTAGGATAACCCACCCCACCCCCACTCCCCCCAGGAATGTTCTGTTATTTTTTAAAAATAAAATTGATAAGTAATATTTGTGTTCAGTGTGTGGATGGATTTGGTTGGAGGGAGGGCAGCAGATAAGAAGTCCCAATATGTTTATTAATTTGCCAGTGTGCAAGTAAGACAGTGCCTCAGATCTTCATGCTAGATCCTGTCCTACTCAACATTTAGTAGCTATGATCTGAATGAAAGCATGTCTACCATTTTTTGAAAAGCTGGGAAGCATAGCTAATTATTGGATAACAGAATCTGGGTCCAAAAAGATCCTGACAAGCTACAATAATCTGGTGCCATGATAACAAGTACCATATGGTTTTCATTCAGTGGTTTATTTCTACCAAAGTGTGATTGAGGAAGATGCAGAAAAAATTAGATGTACGCAGATCTGACTAGAGACTCATGAGTTTTTAGAAGTGACTTCCACTTCTAATACTGCCCTTACCACATTCATGGGGAGTATGGATCATTTTTGGAAAGGCACTGAATTGAATTGTATCCAAGGGACTATAATAGGAAATGGTAAGAAACCTGGAAAGGTTAACATGTGAACAGTTGAAGTGACTAAGGATAATTAATGCAGAGAATACTGGGAGACTGACATCTTCAGAAAACTGGAGTAGCAGGAGTATTTGGGAGTTAACTCCCAAGGCTAGGCAGCTCAGTGGCCCAGTGGATCGGCTGCTGGACATGGAATCAGGAAGACCTGAGTTCAGATGTGATCTCATACACTAGTTATGTGACCCTGATTACAGCAGCTGAACTTGTGGAGTCCTCCTTTGCTTATTCCCATCTCTAAAATGAGATGAATGAGATGGTAATAGCATCTGCTTCCCAGGGTTGTGAGAATAAAATGAGACGGTACTTATAAAATGCTTCACAAATCTTATTATATGTGTGTGTGTGTACATATATATGTATTATTATAGATATAAATAAGTGCTATCTGGTATTATTACTCATGACCTTGTATGACCTTAAGGTCTTGTTAGCTGGACCTCAGGATTTTGAAGTGGAAAGAACCTTAGGTAAAATAAAGGATCGTTCCCCTAAGGTCTCTTAAAGCTCTAAATTCCATAAAACCCTCTGAAGTATTTTGGCTACCATCAGGAGAGAATTAGATTTGTTTTTCTTGACCCTAAAGAGCTACTCTAGAAGCCACAAGTGAGTGGAAGAAGAAAGGATGACTTTGCCCCCAACCATGCAAGTAGCAAAGAGATTACAAGACAGGCACCCCAGCTCTTTAGTAAACGAGATCCATGCCTCAGGAGGCTGGACTAGGTGATTTTTTTTTTTTTTTTTTGCTTTTTGGAAGGGTAGGGCAGGGCAGTTGGGGTTAAGTGACTTGCTCAAGGTCACTCAGTCAGTGTTAAATGTTTGAGGCCAGATTTGAACCCCAGGTCCTCCTGATTCCAGGGCCGGTGCTCTATTCATCACGCCATCTAGCCGCCCCTAGGTGATTTCTTGTTTCCTTTATTTCCTAGGGAGAGATAGCAAGTAGAGTTGAAAGGAGCTGGCATTTGGGTATTTTATTCACAAAGAGTGGAGGATGATGGTGTCATCATCTGTTCTTACTTTGAGGCTCTTCCTAGGTATTACAATTCTAGCTTTGCCAGTTGGAATTTCTTTTCCCTTGTAGAACTGCATTTAGTTTTTATTCTGAATTTAACAGATAACAAATATAATGACCAGTTTGACTTTTTTTATCCTTTGTTTTGCTCCTGAACTTCAGGCAGTTGGAGGAATGAATAGCTCAAGTAGCAGTGATAAATAGAGAGAGTGAGACAGATACTGACTCATTCAGCCCAGTGACCTTCCACCTCAATTTAATGGGGAAACACTAAACCTCAGCTCCCTGGGTTTACTCTGGAGTAGGGGTAGGTGTGTGTGTTGTGGTGGGAAGACAAGGGGCAGGCTAAGCACTGGTTTCTGAAACATCAATGAAAGCTGAAAGACCAAATGAGAACAGATGTAAAATGCTATAGGAATAAAAGCATTATTGTAGTTGTTTTTAAAGTTACCCATTCCTTATCAGATAGGACTCTTTCTCCGGTTTTCCTATCTTCCTATTTTTCCTTGGGAAAGATGATTCCCCTTTAAGTTTCTCCTAATCTCTATCTAATCTGCCTTCCTTCCAACAATGAAACTTTGAGAATGCTTCTAATAACAGTTTATAATTTACAAAGCACTTTACAGATCTGCCCCATGGGGCAGGTCTCCATGAAGTAGGTGTCCCTGTTCTACAGATGAAGAAACTGAGGCCCAGAGAATGACTTTGCAAAATTGCTCTCTTATGGTCCCTCTTGTCTTGACATACTCTGCCTTCTGCTCATTTCTTCACCTGGGGTGGGGGGGGTTGGGGGTTTCTATTATCCCCTTGGTGTCGATGACTCCAAATCTCTATCTTCAGCCCCATTCTCTCTCCTGAGCTACAGTCCTGCATCACTAGAACTCTCCTGGGCATTTCAAACTGGATGTCCAACAATCACCTCAAAATCAATACGTCCAAGGCAGAAAGCCCAAAACCACTTGTCTTCCATATTTCTATCAGGGGCCCCTCTGTCCTAGTCACCTCTGGTGTCCTGACGTCTCAATCTCACTCTTCCCACTTATCCCATCAGTTGTTGAGCTCTGATGTTTCCAACTCCACAACATCTCTCTGGTATATTCCCTTTTCCTCACTCATACAACCACTACCCCAGTCTGGGACTTCATCACTTGGCCTGCACACCTGGACTACAGCACTGCTATTAGTCTCTGTTTCTCAGGTCTCTCCCCACTAATCCATTCTCCACAGAGCCACCAGAGTACTTTTCCTAAAATATAGGTATGATCATGTCAGTCAATAAGCATTTGTCAAGGCCTACTATGTGCTAAGCACTAGGGATAGAAAGACCAGCCCTTGCCCTCAAGCAGCTTAAAATCTAAAGAGGAGAAGACAACACAGTGGGAGGTGGGGAGGAGGCAGATGATAGACAGTGTAGAAGTTCAAAGGAGTTCAGCTAGGTGATCAATGGCCTGGACACCGGACACCCACTTTAAATGGAGGTTTTAGAAGGAGCACTCCATTCCTCCCTCCAATCAGGGGGTTCCCCCAAGGACAGAGGGTACTGAACCAAGTGTGAGTATTTAACAGTTTCTGATAGCTCCTTACCACCTCTATTAAACATAAACTCATCTGCATCACTTAAAAAGCTCTTCACAATCTGGCATCATGCTACTTTTCCAGCCTTATTACACATTACCCTCCACCATCCACTTATAGTCCTTTTTGCTGTTCCTCATACACAACAAGCAGACCTGGAATGCCCTTCCTCCTCATCTCAGCCTTTTAGAATACCTCCTGGTCTCCCTAGCTGGCAGTTCCTTCACAACCCCTACTCATTCCAAAATTACCATATATATGTATGTGTACACATATGTAAATTTCTTGAGGATTGGAACTACTTAGCTTTGGTCTTGGCACCACCCCCACGACTTACTAATATTCTCTACTTCAAGGAAAGAACCATCTACTTGGAAAGGGAGCAATACACCGGGTTTCACAGATAAAATAAATACAGTGTATAAACAAAATAAACACAAGTTAATTTAGGGGAAGCACCAACTGGAGGAATCAGGAAAGATCTTTTAAAGGAGGTGACAATTCAGCTGAACCTTAAAATCACCTTGTTAATTCCAAGAAGTAGAGGTGAGGAGGGGGCACAGGGAGCAAAGCCAGGGAGGCAGAAGGGGGTCTGCTGGATACACAGCAAGTAGACAGGTCACTTTAACTGCAGCAGAAGGGGAGAAACGTGTAACCAGTCTGGAAAGATGGACTGGAGCCAAATTGTGAAAGGTTTTAAATGTCAAACTGCGGATTTAGGATTTAATCCTAGAGGCAATAGTCACAGAGGCTTTTTCAGCAGAGAAGTCATGTCAGAACTGTGCTTTAAGAAAATCACTTGGGGCGGCTAGGTGGTGCACCGGCCCTGGAGTCAGGAGGACCAGAGTTCAAATCCAGTCTCATACACTTAACACTGACTAGCTCAGTTGCCCTCCAATTGCCTTTCCTTACCCCCTCCAAAAAAAGACCAAAATTAAAAAAAAGAAAATCACTTTGACAATGGGTGGAAGATGGATTGGAAGGAATTAATAACCCAAGCAATAGGAGATGAAGGCCTTTTCCTACTAGGTAGGTTCTGTAAGAGAAGATGGTTAGGTGAGGTACTGAGATGGTAGAACTAACAAGACCAGGTGGTCTAATTAATTAAACTAATTAGTGGTGGCAGGTGGAGGAAAGTGTCCAGAAGGAGACCAGTATTTAATGATTATAGGTTGTGAACCTGAGTAACTGGAAGCATAGTGATACCCCGGACATCAGAGGGCAAAGGGAAACAGGGTCATAGAGGGAGTCTAATTAGATGGAACGCCTGGGACTAGTTCTGTTGTTTCCTAACTATCTTGAGAGAATATACTGAGGATGTGAAGGGGAAAATGGAATGGAAGGCTAGGGAAAATTATCTTACATTATTGGGGTGAGCAAGTAGACATCTATACTGATCATCATTAAATATCATATTTTGGCCAGACACTGAACTAATCAAACAAACTGCTTTGGTTGATTTAAAAATGCCTTTCCCTGTGTTAGCAGCTTCAAAGACCAGAGGTGAGATTTCCCTTATCTTGGGACTTAGTCCATAGGAGAGCAAAACAGACATCCTGAGACTGTAAAATGTAAATAGACCCTGCTCTGTTCGTTGTCAATTTGCATTTACAACCAAGGAACTCTTTTTCACATAGAGATGGTAACAAATAGAAGTCATAAAGTTTTGTGACATGGGTCATCCTGAATTGGGATGGTTCTAAAATGTATAAAAAGTCTTATGTTGCCTTTGTTCGTAAGTCAGGACTTTAGTCCTGCAATCCTTGTGCAAGTAATGCTAGCCGTAAGGGAATAAGGAATAAATAACGTAATTTTATATTACTATTTGTGTCCTTTAACCAAACTTTTTCTAGACATCGACTGTACAAGGAAGAGAGGGGTGTGGAGGAGGGGGCTGACATCTGAACCTTACTCTTATCCGAACTGGTCAAGGAAAGAATACACATGTAGTTGGGCACAAAAATACAACTCACTCATTAGGGAAATAGGAGAAGGGAAAGTTAGTGAGAGAGGAGCAGAAGGGAAGGGTTAGACTTAAGTAAAAAAAAATACGTAAGAATGTGCAAAAATATTTGTATCTCTTCGAAGTGGCAAAGAATGGAAATATGTGGACTAACTGAACAGGTTATGTTCTATAAAGGAGATGCTTGCAAAGAAACCTGGGAAGATTTATACTGACTGATGCAGAATCTGCAGAACCAGGATGAACAGTTCAAACAATGACAGCAAGATGATTAAAAAAAAAAAAACTTGTCCTAAATTCCTAAGGAATTAGGAATTATCAGTGTAATGATCAACCACATTTCCAGAAAACAAATGATGAAACATCTCTTAATACAGAGCTCGAGGCACAGAATGAGGCTAATTTTTTTTTTTTGGACATGGCCCACGTAGAGATTAGTGTTGGTTGCCTATACCTGTGAATTACGGGGATTTTGATTTGCTTTCCTAACCGATCAGTTAAAGGGAAGGGTTGGAGGGGATAGAACGCAGATTTTGCTGATTTTAAGTATATGTATATTTTTTTAAAGAAGGAGAATGAGTTCGTTTTGGCCATTTTCTTTGAGACTGCTAAGCACTGGAAACAGAGGCTGAAACACGAAAGCAGCAACTTCTCCCTCTTCCTCTGCCCCCGTCCCCTGACTGGACCTCACCTCCACACGTGAGATTGGAACATCCACAGTAAAATGGCGGGTGTCACCAAGGGACTACAACTCCCAGAAACCATCAGAGTGAGGGCGGAAATGACCTTGACTCCCCAGAGGCCGTGTTGGAAAAGGGCAGCGGGGCAGAACCGGAATAATCTGGCTGAGGACAGTGAAGTGAAAAACGTCGCCGGGGTGGAGAGCCTGGTGGAAGCTTTTGTGGTCACTTCTCAGGGTCTTCTCCAAAGGTTTTAAGGAGATACGCCGCGTAATCGAGGGCCCACGAAGCTTGAGGGGAAAAAAAGACAGCCGCCATTGTTCCTTCGCTGGGAAACTCCGCCCTACCGGAGGGGCGGACACCTGAGGGACTGAGGGCGGAAGTGACGACACGATAGCATTGTTAAATAAGCCGCGCGAGAAGCGTTCTCTCTCTTCTTTTTAGCGCCATCTTGTCGAGTGAGTGTGTTCTCCTTTTGCTCCCTCTTAGCTTGGGTTCGCAATCCGCTGCCATCTGGACTCGGTGCTTGCCGGCTTCCTTCCAGACTAACTTTGTTGTTTTCCTTTCTCCTTACAGCTCCCATTGCGCCATGAGAGCCAAGGTAAGTGGGGCTGCCCGCTCTTCTGGGGCTGAGCAGTCGCCCGGGAGAGGCCCGCTTGGCCTAAAGGGAAGTCGGGGGAGGAGCGGCCTGTGGCTCGGTGCTTTGCCCTCCAGGGTCCGAGACTCCTGGGAGCTGGGGGAGGGGTGGAGGAAGAAAGCCTGGTGTTCTTGTGGGAATGCAGGAAAAGGGGGCGCAAGAGGTAGCTGGGACAGGTACTGCTTGGGGCGTGGAGGAATGGGGCGGCAGTGGCTGCTTAGATCCAGGGTTCCATGTTTACCGAGTTACGTTTGTATTCTCAATTCCAGACGCCGGGGTGGGATGAACAGTGCAGCAGGTTTGTCCTAACTGGGTGAATGCACTGAGCTTTCCAGCGTAGACCAGGTTTTAAGGAGAGATTAATTTTTAGCAATGCTTTAGAAAGAAATAAGATCCTGCGCCCGTCTTTGATGTGCAAAACGTAGGAGAATCAGTGTGGATTGGTTCAGTTCCTTGTTTGGGGGACGTATATCTAATAATGGTGCTAATTTTCTCTTATTTTACTCCGGCTCGTTTTGGACTACAGTGGAGGAAGAAGCGAATGCGTAGGTAGGTAGAGTTTCTTAAGGTTCGGGT
>CM053581.1:381987194-382070336 GCA_028627135.1 Pseudochirops cupreus | reverse complement strand
GACAAAAGACTATGCCATCATTCCATGCAGATTCCACCTACACTGACTCCTGACTTTCTGCCATGGGACTTGTGTCATTCTGGACTGATTGTTTTCTCTGTGGCTAAGTGTAGCACACCTGTAAAATAAATCCTCCATACTTTATTGTTTGAAAAAATGAGCTCGTGTGTTATTTCAAGGCCTCTGTTTCCTACTGCCACTACTGTTGGAGGGCATATGAAGGAAGTAGGACGCAGGGAATTGAGGTGATTGAATACTTGAGGGCAGGGCAACAGATGTCTGGTTCTGCAGCGAGTGCTAGGCGATGAAAATGGGTAGAGCGAGAGTTGGAAGTGGTTTGAGATGTTGGAATGGAAGGACTCAGTGGGATTGTGGCTGGAAGGGGGCGGAAAATAAGAGCCCCCGAGTATTTTAAGGAGGGCGAGCATGGTGACTGCTTTGCTTTGAGCCCGGGTGCACGGGTGCGCGTTACTTCCTGGTCGTTGGGCTGCGTAGAGCGTTCCGTTGCCATCGTGACGCGTGGAGCTTGCTGGGAGCTTCCTGGGGCCGAATGCGCAGCTCCCGCGACCATCGAGTTTGGTTCCGGGGCTGCTTCCTAGAGCGTCGCCTCTTCCGTAGGAAGCGGAAGTGCCTCTAGGTGGGCGGCTCTTTGTCAGTGTCGGAGGAGCCGGCAGGCGGTACTGGCGGCTGCAGCGGGGACAGCGGTAGCTCCGGCTGCAGGTGAGGGAGGGGGAGGCGGCGCCCGAAGGGGAGGAGCCGGGACTGGACCCAAACGCCTGCCTGGCCTGGCTCGGCCGCGGGCCGGCCGGCGGGGCCGCTTTGCTAGCTTAGGCCCCTCGGCGGGGCTGCCTGAGCACAGGTACTCCCGTTGGCTCAGCACACCCCTCTCCCTACCCCGTGACGTCACGGGTCCCGGGTCTTCCGACTGGGGCTCCGAGCGAGCGGCTTTGCCCGGGCCCGCGCGTGCGACGCGTCCGGCGCGCCGGGCTGCGAAGCCCCCGGGGTCCCGCTCTCACTTACCCCTAGCTTCGCCCGACTGGTTCCCGGCAGCCCCGGCCAGCCTGCACGCTGTTTTCCTCAGACTCCTCCCGGCCCAAAGTTGTGCTTCCCCACGCGTGTTTCCTCTCCCCCACATTTTGTTACCTCCGAGCCCGTCTGGTCCCCAGACCCTCCTTCCATCTACATCCTCTCCCTCTGACAGGTAGGAAGCAGAGCAGAGACCTGGAGCCTGAGGCACCCGGCATCCTAAGTCACGACCTGAGAGTGCATACCCCAAAACCCTCCTGCCCTCTGGACTCCGCAGCCTCCCCCGGGCTCCGTCACCCGCTGGGCTCCCCTCAGTGATGTGGAGGTGCACGCCCGCAGCAGCCCCAGACTCCACCTGAGATCGCCTAGGTATCTGCTTGGTGGGACACTGTCCTAGCCCTCGCCGCCCCGTTACTGCTCCGTCTAACGCTGGGTCCCACTTCCTGGAGCGCAGCACTCATAGCCGCGGCTCGCGCTGCCTCTCTGGCCAGTCCTGGCTCCTTTGGCCGGCCGGGGACTGAGGAGGAGGCAGGATTAGGAGAGGCTTGGCCGGCAGTGCTGGCCCTGAGCAGCAGAGGGGGCCGTCAGCATCGTGTGGGGAACACTTGGGGGCAAACCTGGGCCAGAGGGTGGGGCCGGCGGCAGACTTGATAGTCAGATGTCTCTTGAAGAAAGAGGAAGATTTAAGAGGATTTTATAGAGTCTATAAATAAATAGGAACTTTATGAGTCTGAGGAGTAGCCTGGCTTAGTGTTAAATCAGACCTCTCATGAAGTCCATCTGAGCAGGGGAGGGGTTATGGGGAGTAGGAGGGTAAGAAGGGGTATTGGTGGTGGAGGAGGAGGGACAGAAAGGGGGTTTCTGTGGAATTGACAGGGTTCTGATTAATGTCCTCCTCCCACTTTGGCCTTGTTTCCCAGAAAGCTTTTTATGCTGGGTGGGGAGGCAACAGCTGCTGAATCCCTCTCCTCCCCATGTAATAAACACCCAGAAAAGTTTAGGGGCTTCCCAAGATGGTGACACTTCTCCCTTTTCTCAGGGTTTCAGAAAGTCTGGAGGTTTGGAATTTAGAAGCCAATCCCCCCCCTCAACACACACTCACCTAGGGACCTTTGGAAAAGACACAGAGTAGATCAGAGCATAAAAGTGAAGGCTGTGCTCCTCTTGTCCTTTTCCCTAGTGCCTTCAGCATCCTGTCTCCAACTCCTCACTTCCCCCACCCCAAAAGCTTATTCAAACACTTATGAAAAGTTTTGATTTCATTCCAGTGACTTTAATAAGGTCAGTGAGAGGAGGAGGCAAAATCCTACACTATCCTCTTCAGCTAACCGTCATTAATCAGCAGGTGGGTGGCTTAACCATTCTTCCCCCCCCCCCCCTTTTTCCTTCTCCCCTGCCCAAAATAAGCAAGGAAAGTGAATCACTCCCAACAAGATCAGGTGCACAGGGAGTTAGGCAAGACCTCTGCTGATACTCTTCATGCTCCAGCCGTGGCAGCAGTTCCAGTCTGTAAGTATGGTAAGCACAGATCTACTAGCGGCCCCTTAGGCCATTCTCTCACTGCCAAGAACAGGGAGAGACAGAGTCCTTTTCCAGGATCCCTTTGTCTGACGCCGCTTTCTTTTTTCCTATCTGTACTCAAGGGTGGCAGAAAAGGAAGAAGCCACTCGCTTGGAGTGGGACCAGAATGCCTGACCGAGACAGCTACACCAATGGCACAGGGAGCAGTAATGGAGGCTCCGGAGGTGCTGGCAGCGAGGAGACCAGCGGCGCTGGGTCAGGAGCTAATTCGGGCAGCTCAGATGCTATCTGTCGGGACTTTCTGAGGAATGTGTGTAAGCGGGGCAAGCGCTGTCGCTACCGCCACCCGGACATGAGTGAGGTGTCCAACTTGGGGGTGAGCAAGAATGAATTCATCTTTTGCCATGACTTCCAGAACAAAGAGTGCAGCCGTCTGAACTGCCGCTTCATCCATGGCTCCAAAGAGGATGAGGACGGCTACAAGAAGACGGGTGAACTCCCCCCACGGCTAAGGCAGAAGGTGGCAGCCGGCCTGGGCCTTTCCCCAGCTGACCTCCCCAATGGCAAAGAGGAGGTTCCTATCTGCCGGGACTTTCTCAAAGGGGATTGTCAGCGTGGAGCCAAGTGCAAGTTCCGCCATCTGCAACGGGATTTTGAGTTTGAAGCTCGGGGTGGGGGGGGCACCAGTGGAGGGGGGTCTGCAGGTCCAGCCCCCACCAACCGTCGCCATGATCTTTATGACACATATGATCTTCCTGACCGGGGCTTTGAGGACCATGAGCCATGCCCCAAACGTCGGCGGGGAGGGGGTGGGTGCCCCGCAGATAGTTCCCACTTTGAGACATTTGAGTATAGCCTGGCCCCACCCCGGGGATTGGAGTGCCGGTTGCTAGAGGAGGAGAATGCTATGCTCAGGAAACGAGTGGAGGAGCTAAAGAAGCAGGTCAGCAACTTGTTGGCCACCAATGAAGTCCTGTTGGAGCAGAATGCCCAGTTCCGTAACCAGGCCAAGGTCATGACCCTGAGCTCCACAGCACCGGCCACAGAACAGACGTTGGCGCCCAGCGTGGGTACTGTCACCAACTACAACCATGGCATTGCCCAGACACACACCACACTCAGCAGCCAGGCCCTGCAGCCTAGACCTGTGTCCCAGCAAGAGCTTGTAGCCCCCACAGGTGCGCCAGCTGCCCCACCAACTAATGCAGCACCTCCCACAGCCCCTCCACCACCACCACCCCCCCCTCACCTGAACCCAGAGATAACACCGCTCTCAGCTGCTCTGGCCCAGACAATTGCCCAAGGCATGGCTCCACCTCCAGTCTCCATGGCCCCTGTGGCAGTGTCTGTTGCCCCTGTGGCTGTTTCAATGGCCCAGCCGCTGGCAGGAATCACAATGAGCCACACCACTACCCCCATGGTGACTTACCCCATTGCCTCACAGAGCATGCGCATCACTGCCATGCCGCACTGACCAGGTCACTGGATACTTCTCTGATACTTCCTCCCTGGCAAAGAGGGTGGGAGAAGAGGGCTCGTTCATCTCTTCATGTTCGAGGAAGGGAATTCATGAGAGAATGAGGATAGCAGACCTATGGGTACTGGATGGTGTTCTGGAAGAGATGAGGAAAGGTTAGAGTTCCCCCAGCTTCCTAAGAAGCACACCTTTCCAGCTTTCCTCAAGCCTGACCAGAGGGGCCTACAAGGGAGCAAGGACTACAGGCTGCCAGGAGAGGCAGGGATGACTGAAGGGTTTTTGTGTCCCCAGAAAGACTTGGCTGATGGGATATTAAGTTCTCCCAAACACTGCCCTCTGCCCCCCTCTCCCCCATATCCCCAGCATAGACTCTAGCACTGATTTTTGAAAATGAGCCCAAACCCTGTAAAGGGAAGGTAGTGGGGTCAAGGAAAGTCAGAATATGAGCTTTCAGACTCAGACTTTGGCCCATTCTTGATGTGAGGATTTTTCTGGGCCCAGGGTTGGAGAGAGGAATACCAGGAAGCCCTCATGTTTCAGGGCAGTGGGCTAGGGAATTGTTAACCCAGGTGGGGTTAGGAGTCCACAGAGCAGGGCCCCACCATTTTCCAAAGAAATAAAATAATTATTTTTAACAAAAGGAGGTAATGGAGACTTACTGGAAGGTTATGTGTGTTGGGAGTCCTGTTTTAAAATCTGAACAGAACCCACCTGTGCATAATATGGAAATAGCTTTGTAGGAGCCAATGAGAAAAGCCATGAATCCCAGAACTAAAGGCCATGTGGATCTGTAAAGATTCAAGTTGGGGGTAAAGGGACTGGCAACACATGGTAAGGTTTAAAAATAACTTGTCTGTGTCTTGAATGCAGTGTTATTCCCAGGCAGTCTTGCTAACCAGGGCTCCTAGGGTCATGGGTGGAGGAGGGGCAATGAAAGGTATTGCTGGGAAGCTGGGATGGGGTGTTCATCTAGCTGACAGATTCTGCCCTTTCCTCCCTGACTTTGAAATAGCAGGTGCTAGAGAAATTGGGTGGGGGAGGGGGAGAGATCCATGGCTGATGGACTGTGCCAAACAAGGTTTCATTCCCTCTCCAGCTGCATCTGTGAAATTGCTTAATGGCCACTGATGCCTCTCCTGCCCCTCCTTACCTCAGAGGCCAACATTTTAGGCTTTAAGGTCTTGAGTGATACTGTGGTAGATGGATCGTTTCTTATAAGATTAGTCTCCACTACAGCTGATTCCTCTCCTGCCCGCTGTGAGGAGGAGATTGTCATATCCCCTAAGGTTGCTGGTGTGGGGCTTTATTAGCTGATATCAGATCCTCTTGCAAGTTGAAGCCTCAATAGTTGGTTGAGCTTGGCTTCTGGTCTATTTTAAAGTCCCTAAAGGGATGAACTTTCCTGTGGTATCTTTTAGGGGCTTTAAAATAGACCAGAACCCCTGATTCCTCCTTTCTCTGTCCCCATGATCATACTCAGGGTCAGAAACCAAAAATAAACATTCCAGTAGATTGGAAATGGCCAGATGCTCCAGTTTTTAAAAATAATAGATTCTGGAAACTAGACCAGTAAGTTTGGCATCAGTCCCTAGAAGAATTCTAAAAATGGATTCTTAAACAATTGTTATGAGCACTTGAAAAAGAATGGGGTGTATACTAGAAGCCAGCATGGGCTCATCAGCAGGGACTGATGTTCTTGTCCTGTTAATCTCTAACTCTGGTTACTCCCTACCATCTGCCTTACCTGCCGCTGCTCACAAGCAGTGGAGTTTCTGGAAGAAGTCACAAAACTAAACTGTTTCCCCCACAAATTTGTGCTCTTCACCTCAGTTGTCACTGCTTCACACTCAACACCAATCCTTTCACTTTTCTCTTTGCTCCCTATGAAGTTTCCCCAAGCTGCTGCTCTAAATCTCCTTTATTCTCAAGTACTTGCTCTCAAAAAGCACACCCTGTCCACAGCATTCCTGAGAAGACTGAAGCCGTCTATCTGGACCTCTCCCTCATCTCCGCACCTTAAGGTCTCTGTTCTCTGTCGTTCTTTGGTGGGGCGTAAAATCCTCAAGAGCTGGGACTGTTTCTCTTTTTTTGGTCTTTGTATCCCCAAGCACCTGGACCGTAGTCACTTAATAAATGTTTGTTGAGTGCTTCATACTTTCTAGAAATAAGGCACAACGTCTTGTCAAGCTTATACCTATGCCCATTTCCAATTTCCTTCACTATCTTCCAGGACTTACTCCACGGATCCATCCCTTCACTGTCTCATCTTCATTCTCATTCCTCTAAACATGCTCGGGTAGCCTAATTTTCATTAATTGCCTTTCTGTCTCCTGTTCAGTGCTAATCCAGGAGAAGGAAAAAAAGTCTACATTTGATACTGACCCTTCCTCAATATCCACTCCCTCCTCAATCTGCCTTCCAGCTGCACCATAGCACTGAAACTGCTTTCTCTAAGGTCACCAGGGAACTAATTGCATAATCTCCAGTCTTCATCCTCCATCCTGTGGCATTTGGCATTACTGATCACTGGTTCCTCTGTATTCCCTTCCCTTCTGGGTCACTGTTCTCTCCGAGTGGCTTTTCTGCCTTTCTGATTTATCTGAGTGCCTTCTTCACCGCTGCTACTCACTCCTTCACCCTCTGAATTGTGAAGTGTCTCTCGTGTGTCTGAAGACTGTCCTTGGCCCCTTTTTCCTTTCCATACAATCTCACTTGGTAAATTTGATTGATTCCTGGGTCTTCCAGTTATTGCCACTGTGTAGATGACTTCAGTTTTATATCTCTAGTGTATGTCTTCCTTAAGACTAGAAATAATCTCTATTTCCTAGACCAAGCATTCTTAACCTTTTTGTACATGTGTAATGAACATCTTTGGCAGTGTGTTGAAGGCTACTGACCTCTTTTCAGAGGAGTTTTTAAAGGCATTAAATAAAATACATAGAGTTACAAAGAACACCAATTATATTAAAATATAGTTGTCAAAATGTTTTAAAAAACCAAGTTCATGGACCTCCTAGAAAGAAACCATCCTTCTCTTAGACTCTTCCACGCCCCTCTGACCTTTTCTGTTGATTCAGTCATTTTCTTCATGGTATTACATATTTATTTTTCTACGTGTCTCACTGTCTTATACTAGAACACTCTCTCCTTGGGGCGGCTAGGTGGTGCAGTGAATAGAGAACTGGCTGGGAGTCAGGAAGACCTGAGTTCAAATCTGACCTTAGACACTTAACACACACAAAAAAACTAGCCGTGTGACTTTGGGCAAGTCACTTAACCTCAACTGCCCTGCCCCCCAAAAAAGCAAAAAAAAAAAGAATACTCGAAATCTTCTTGAGGGAAGAGTCTTTATAATTTCTCTTTCTGAGCACCCAGCAAGCAAGTCCTTGTACATGGTAGGTACTTAATAAATGGTTGTTGAATTGAGCTAAAAACAAGTTACATTAACCCAACCGTATTTCTTTTTCTTTTTTTGGTTAGGATAACAGATTAGGAATGCAAACAACCATATATTGAGTTTATCAAGGCATTTTTTATTCATAACTGCCTTGTGGATAAACTGGAGAAATGTTTACATGATAATGTTTAGTTGGACTTATTCAAAGGGCTGCTAGCTGCCCAGGACTTAGTTCTTTCTATCAGTGACTTAGATGAAAATATTAATTAGCAACTGTATGGATGACAAAAAGTGAGAAGGAATTGCTAATTTGTTAGGTAACAGAATCAAAACTAAGGTTTTTTTGACAGGTTAGAGTGCTGGGGGATTCCTCCTTCTTATCCCTGACCCTTAGAATCTACTTTCCTTCAAGGTTCAAATCAGCCACTATCTCCTACATAAGGTCTTTCCTGTTTCCTTAGCTGCTAATGCCTCTCCTCCTCCTCCCTTTACCCCCCCCCCCCCGCTCTGAAAAAAATTGCTTTTTACTTTATACATATTTATATGTATATATTTTGTCTGTAATCCTCTTTGAGGGGCAGGGACAATTTCATTTTTGTCTTTGTATACCCCGCACCTAGCACAGTGTTTGACATAGAGTTGGTGCTTAATGCTTATTGATGGAGCCAAAAGATTAATAGGAATTCAACAATTAAATAAACATTTACTGAACATCTCTACTGTGTGTAGAGCTCAGTACTAGGCCCCCGGGGAAGTAAAAAGTTTAGACAAAACACGGTTCTCCCTTTTGTTCAGTTTACAGTCTGGTTGTGTGTCACAAATTACTATAATAATAATATGTCTATATGTATGAGAGAAAGAGATGGAAAGGGCATTAGCAATTTGGGGATCCTAATTGGGAGAAGATAACAGTTGAGTTGAGCTTTAATGGACAAGTAGGTTTTTAACTGAGGTGAGGATTCCATGTTCTGAGAACACCTTCCAACAGACAGGAAAGTACAGAGCACATAAAGAAGGTGACTAGGAGAATGGCTTGGCTGGAATTCCCAAGGAGAGAGGTATCATTAGCCAGTTGGAGACTGAAGTCTGTAACTCAGAAGAGGTCAAAGCTAGAGACAGAAATCAGGGAGTTGTATGTGTAGTGTGGTAGGCATAACAATTACGGAATAAATGCATTTTCATTCACTCATTCCATGATAGCTAATGCTTTGGGAGCAATGAAATTGCCAGGTAAGAGTGTAGAGAAAGAGCAGAACCAATGACTAAATTTTGGGAAAAACCCTTCTTAAGAGCTCGGGATGAGGGAAAAAGAGGACTGCTTAAAGAGGTAGAGGAATGAAGAATCTGAAAGAGGAAAGGATATTCAGAAAGAAGAGGGGATCATTAATGTCAAATGCTAAAGAGAAATCAAGGAAGATAATGACTGGAAAAAAAGGCCACTGGATTTCCTGTGACTTTTGAGGGGGTGGACCAAGTCTTCCTGTCTTGCCAGTGGCTCCTCACAGCTGGGCCTCACTGCTAGTCAGCATAGACACTTTGGCTCTGTTAATGATGTAGGCTGGCTTGCCTCTCCTTGGGCAGCCTGGTATTCCCCTCCTCACTTCCAGGGGACTCACCCAACTGGGTGGAGAAATTAGTGTGGATACCTGGTGGCCTTTTCCCTACCTCACTATTCCTCAGAATTCCCAAACTCAAGCAATCCACCAACCTCAGGCTCCCCATAAAGAAGTGCTATGAGTATATACCTTCACACCTTTGATGACTAGTTTTAGTGCGGTGGTAGAGGGGAAAGTCAGATGACGAGGGTAGTGACAAAATGTCGGGATCAAATGATAACTGCTTTTTTTTTAATTGACCATGATGGAGAGGATCAAGATTACAGCAGATGGAAGGTTTGAGGGAAGACTTTAGGATATTTGTACAGACATCGAGTGGAGAGATGAAAGATTAATGAAAAGGCAGTGGGCAATGTGGAGTAGGGGAGAGCACTGGACTTGGGAGTCAGGAGAGATCTTGATTTGAATGTGTTGGCAAGTCACAACTTCTCTGAAACTCAGTTTCCTCATCTGCAAAATTGGGATAATAAGAAAGTGCTATATAAATGTGAGCTGTTGTTACAAGATGAATTCTGGAACAAAGTCACAGAGAAGGCAGGAAGAGACAGAATGAAGGGTGAAGTGATTACTCTTAACAACAAGAATTTGTACAGTTAAGTCTAATTCTTTGTGATCCCATTTGGGGTTTTCTTGGCAGAGATACTAGAGTGGTTTGCCATTTCCTTCTCCAGCCCATTTTACAGATGAGGAACTGAGGCAAACAGTTAAGTGATTTTCCCAGGGTCTCACAGCTAGGAAGTGTCTGAGGCTAGATTTGAACCCTGGAAGATAAGTTTTCCTGATTCCAAGCACAATGCTCCATCCACTGCATCACCTCGCTTCCCTCTTCTTTTGATACAGAAGAAAATAATGGATGATAATCAGAATTTTTTATAATAAAAGAGGAAAGTTGAAGGAACTTAGATGGTCTCAATCTCAGAATGAACTAGGAGACTTACCTCCATCTTTTATAAGTGTGAGGGGTGACTGGAAGCTTGAGGAGAGAGGGAAAAGTTTGGAGCAACCCCTATTGGAGAGAAAAGGACAATAAGAATAGAATAAAATAGGTAACAGCACCCATGGGAGCTTTTGCACTATAAATTTGTATGAAA
Source organism: Pseudochirops cupreus (assembly GCA_028627135.1). Classification (NCBI taxonomy): domain Eukaryota; kingdom Metazoa; phylum Chordata; class Mammalia; order Diprotodontia; family Pseudocheiridae; genus Pseudochirops; species Pseudochirops cupreus. The sequence goes on along the minus strand of CM053581.1, from coordinate 382,060,208 downwards.
TAAAATTCACATGCAACACTTTGTATGTAGGTTTCACGAGATACTTTGTATGGCCACTACATGGGACAGTAGAGTCAGGCAGTCCAAACTAGCTCATGCCTCAGAAAGGCAATGTGTCCCTGTGTTGATCATCTGAATTGCCCATGAAGTGGCACTCTCCTTGGGCCCCTAGCTAGCCACTAACCGTTTCAGTTCCTCTCCAGCACGTGTCTTTAGCCTTCCTACAGGTTGTATTATGTTCACTGGGCACTAGGTGATGCTCAGCCTATGAATGCCTAGGGTGCTTCTCCAACCACCACCGTACGTCCCTTCAAGGAAGGCCAAGCAGCACTAAGACCCAACATTGGTGGAGTTCAGATTTTAGTCAAAATGACAAAAATTTAAACTCTGTGACTAGATCTGCCACCTCACATCTGGAATCTCTTCTCTCAGTCATTAATACCCCCACCCTAGTAGTTACAGGACACAAGTATTCAAACTGCTGTGGCTAAATAACCTAGGGAATATGGTAAAAATGAAAGTAAACAGATAATACCCTCCCAACTGCCCTCCCACTTCTTCAGGGAGGTGGGGGAAGTTCTCAAACCACCCACACTTACAGATCTCGAAAGGTTGTAAGGGAAGAGGGCACGTGTGTCCAGGGTGGAGAGCACCCAGTCTTCCCCTCTCCAGTTCCAGTTCCATGGTACAGATCTCTTGCTACCTCAGTTTTCTGAGGCTGAAGATTCAGAGGGAGGATGAGCCATGATTTTGTCTCTTCTTCTTCTGGTTTGAATCACCAGCGAATAGTCTTGGGTCTCAGCAACTTTCTCCCATGGTCTAATATACCTCACAGGAGTTCTACCATTCTCCATTTGTACAAGGAAGAAGGAAATCCAGAATCCCAAAAGCAACAGAAAGAAACAGAGCTAGCCAATTCTGGTCCCTAAGATCCAGGTTTTGTCCACTCTATCTTTTCATCCATTTCAAGTGTAAAATCCCTGATTTTCCTGGAAAGGGAAAAGGAGACTCCTCAGGCTCTCTTGCAAGATGAATCATCATTGTGGGCCAAATGGTAATTAATCATATAAGAGTACATACATAGCATGGATGGATGCAGGTTACACAAAACCTTCTCCAGTAATGTTCGGCAGCCTAGGAGCAAGAGTAGAAAAACAAAACAGGAATTTATCCAGGTTGAAGATTAGATGGGAGAGAACTGTGTGGCAATTTTAGTTCTGTGACTTAGGATGGTTAGTGGTTCATTAAAGACAGTAGTCAAGACTGGGCATAGAAGCAAGTTAAGCTGAAGTCAATTTTTTTTGTTCAATAAAATTTTTATTGCTTTTCAATTATTCTATTTACAAACAACATGGAAATTCTTGGCCTCATGATACAAAGTAGTACTAAACAGTAGTCTAGCAGTGTAGGCACCATCAGAGGAACCAGGAAAAGGCCAAGCCTTGTGCTCAACCCCCCTATTTTACACATATAGAACACTTATAAAATGCACTTGCATGTAAACACTGTGAAGTCTTGCCATTTTAAATTCTATACTTTAAAAGCTCTAGATACATCAAAACCTGAAGTCAATTTAAAGTGGGTCAAAGGGCCAGAGGAGAAAAAAACATAAAGTCTTAGAAACCGATCTAACAAATCAATTGTACAAATTTGGAGTTCAGATAAAAGGGAGAGGGTGAGGGGAAAAGAGTCCTATCTCTAGAGGAGTTCACAAGAAAAAGACAAGGGACAAAAAGACATTCAATATTAGTCAACAATATGGTCTGTCTTAAAAGCTAATTCATTTTAAATCAGCATTCAAGGAAGCAGAGGGCCATAAGATCACAGACTTAAAACTATAAGGAAACTCTGAAGCCATCTTCAAAGGCCTCACAGGAAGTATAGTGGAGGTAGGATTTGAAACCAGGTCCTCTGACTTCAAATCCAATGTCCTAGTGAAGGGATGTGAGATCATGTCACGAGGAATGATTGCTAGATCTGTGGATGTTCAGCTTGTAGAGGATGAATGTGGGAGATTAATAGGAGGGCCCTATTGTCCTCTGCCATGGTTAGACTACATCTGGGTTTAACATTGAGTTCAGATCTGGGTTCTACATTTAAAGAGGGACTTTAACAAATGTAAACTCCTTGAAGGCAAAAACTCCCATTTTTGTTGCATTTAGTGGGTGCTCAAGGAATACTTTTTGACTGATTATCAAAGGAGCATGTTAAAATGGAAATTCTCTGGTTCTATCAGCATTCCCTGGTACCTGATGATGATCCACCTTGAAAGAGAGCTTGAGGACGTCTCCTTTCCCAGGAAAATCAGGGATCTTACACTTGAAATGGATGAGAAGATAGAATGGACAAGACCTGGACCTTGGGGACCAGAATTGGCTAGCTCTGTTTCTTTCTGTTGCTTTTGGGGTTCTGGATTTCCTGCTTCCTGTGCAAATGGAGAATGGTGGGGCTCTGGTGAGGTATATTAGACCATTAGACCAACACTAGACCATTTCCTTAGAAGAATGCTTTATGAGGGGCAGCTAGGTGGCATAATGGATAGATTACTTGCCCTGGAATCAGGAGGACTTCAGTTCAAATTTAGCCTCTGGATACTTACTAGCTATATGGCACTGGCTAGGTCATTTATCCCTGATTGTCTTTAAAAAAAAAAAAAACAAAAATATTTTAAGGATTTTTAATCTTGTCAAGATGTATCTTCTGACCAGGTTGCAACACCCATCCTCCCATAGCTTGGTAAATGTTCTTCAAGAACTACTTGTGGCTGAAAAAATCCATCAGCTTCTGTCTAACCTATTAAGGAACTTCTCTGAATGAGTCCTGGGACACACTCAAAGTTGTCTTCTTTTGTGCCAGAGCTCGTGGTCTTCTGCCTAAAGAACTCAGGATAACCTCTCAACTCTAATGAGGCATTGGAGAATGATTTTAGTGGCAGTCACAGAATCCTATGTAAAGTATGCCCCATGTAACATGTGTTTGCCATCATGGGTTGTTTAAATGCAGCTCAAAGGGTAACACATAGGATCCTCTATATGGAAGGGGCTTCAGAGCCACTCTGGTCCAACTCCTTTTTATAGATGAAGATACTGAAGCCAACCAAGTTTATACAGGTGGTAAGCATCAGGCCAGGGATATTAATTTTTGCATGATTATATAACATCATTACAAAACAAATGTCAATAAATTACATATTAATAGAAGTTATAATCCTAGGAAGTTTCAATATCTCCACTGCCTCCCTCCCTTCTCCCCTCTACCTTCCCAGTCTGTCCATTACCTCCAACCACCACCAGATGGCACGTAGGCAGTAGGGATGCCAAGGAGCGGCCGGAAGATGAGGTGTTTATATACCAGATGCCTGCATTGCAGCTTCTGAGCTTGGGTACTTCTTAGCTCCAGCTGGGGGAGGGGACTTGAGGGATCCAGGCTTTCTGTCCCCTTTACCCATCGTGGTGAAAGCCTAATTGCTCCGATGCTCAGATATGAAGGGTTAGGGAACCTCCAGAGGACAATTTACCTGCAGATACAGTCAGTCTGGGCTATCGAGCCAGTGAATGTGTGTGTGTGAGTGTGTGTGTTGTGTGTTGGGGTGGAGGGTTGCCTCTTTGTTGAGAGCTCTTCAAGGAGCAGTATAGTATATCCCTGGCCTCCCCCATTATTCCAATGCTTGGTAGCCCTTACCTTGAGAGCTTCTCCCCTCCCTGCAACAAAGCTGTTTCCTTTTGGAATGGAGCCATCAGTCACATGCAGCCTCCCCCATGACCCTCTACCCTGCCCTTTCTTCCTGCTCCAACCTCACTCCTCCTTGGGAGGGTGGAGGAATGGATGACAAGAGGTAGGAAGGTGGAAATAGTCTGAGTCTTTAGCAGATTTTGCACACTAAGTGAAGCTCCCAGATGCAACCAGCCCCAGGGAAGTCAGAAAAAAAAAGGAAATAGAAACCCTAGATTAGAGAATTGAGGTTAGGCTATTGGGCGGGGACAGGTTCTGAGCAGCTCTGATGAAACACTGCCAGGGGCTCAGAGTAGATGTCAGATAAAATCCACACCTCGAAGAGCCAGATAAATGGTCTGCCAGAATGGTGTATCTTCTCTTCCACCCGATTCTACTTCTCCTGCACCAAGGAAGGGAGGGAGGGAGGGGCTCAGACCCAGGGCTGTGGCTGATACTCCCTGGCATTACCATCTAATAGTGAAACTTGTGCCACAAAGACCTGTGATTTCCTTGGTATGGGTTTTTTCTCCACAAAGATCTTCAAAACTAAATACCACTTGATAGATGGTTTTCAAAGATTACTGTAAAAAAAATTATCAGTCATTAACCAATCAGTTGATGAGCCACTCAAACTTAACTAGGCTGGCTTTCAGCCTACAGGATGAGGACCTGAACTCTAATGCTTCAATTTATCTATCCATGGTTCAACTAATGGGATATTCTCTCCATCTGTGCAAATCAAAACCCACCCACATGTTTTCATCCAGTGCTCTTGTTGGCCTACAGATTCTCCATAAAGGATCTAAATTACTTTACATTTCATGGGTACCTGGGCAACATTTTTACTGGCCATCTGTTATTCCTCCCCTCACTACGTAACCAGCACACTTCCTTTTCTGATCTTCCTTTTCTTGAATGACAACCTATTAGTCTAAATAACTGACATTTATAGTTTTCCAAAGTACCTACATTACCCCATTTGGGTCTCCTAACAACCCTGGGAGATAAGTCCCTCAGGGTTGCTGTGAAGCAAGTGCTATGGTAAGTGTTATAAGTGATTAGCTTCATTTTACAAATGAGGAACCTGAGGGTCATGGAGGTTATATAATTTGTCCAGTGTTACCCAGCAAAGAATTTTCAGAGATGGGATACAAACCCAAGTCTGTCCTAACTTCAAGTCCAGAGGTCACGCCCAGAACAAGTCTCTCTCCACCATCCTTCTCACACACAGCTCTGGCAGGCCTACCTGGCTACAGTGGCTTCTTTCATTTCTCCGTCCCCAAACAATCCTCAACTCTCAACACTGAAAGAACAAAAACAAACCAAAAAAACAACCATTTTTTTTTCTGGGACCTGTGGTTTCACTGACGTAGGGAACTCTTCCAGAGGAAATTTTCTCTCCCAGTACATATGGATAGCTTGCTTTGTGTATATTTGTTAGCACAAGGTCTCCCCTATTAGACTGTAAGCCTGGAGGGCAGGGATTGTCTTTGGCCTCTTTGTGTCTTTTGTGCCTGGCTTGTGGAAGGTTCGGTTTTTGATTTGTTTGTTTTTTCTTTACATTGAAGGTACTTAACAAATGTTTATCAATTGATTGTTTCTTCAACTAAGTATTAAGAGAATTTTGAAGGTATTAAGTAGTGAAATGATTTGTCCAGAGTCATTCAATTAGTACCCGTGAGAGCTGAATCCAGATTGTCTTAATTCAAAAGGGATCTCTGTCTTTACCTGCCTCTCAACATCAGGAGAAACGTCTTTATCACACCACCTTCTTTGGCCTTCTTGAGTGATAACTGCAGTAGTTATCCTTTTTAGGGTTTAGAAACTATAAAGCAGCCGTTCTCAACCTGTGGGTTATGTTCAATTTAAATACATCCTGCATATCAGATATTTACATTACGATTCACAGCAGTAGCAAAATTACAGTTAGGAAGGCGTCACAAAAATAATCTTATAGTTGGGAGTCACCACAACATGAGGAACTGTATTAAAGGGTCTCGGCATTAGGAAGATTGAGAACCACTCTTCTAAAGGAAGCATTACAACATCCTTGACTCACTTAATATGGTGTCTATGGATGCCAGAACAAGGTATTTTTGTATTGTGGATAAAATTTGAAAAAGTTCTTGATTTGAATACAGTTCTCTTAAAAAAAAATCTTATGTGCCATTGAGAATGGAACTTTATGGCACTGAACTGTCAGCATTTATTTCTAATAATAAATCTAATTGATATCTTTTTGTTTTATGTCACCTAGATTTCCCCCCTTAATGCTATCCATGCACCGCCCCCCAGAGAGCTAAAACAATTTTCTAAAAGAGGAAGAGAAAGATTCAGCAAAATCTGACACATTGCAAAACACATTGAAAAAATATGACATTCCATGAAATGTTGTAAATCCATGAAGCATCTACTTCTGCAATGAGTGGGAGGAAGCGTATTGTCCTATCTCTTCTTTGGGGCCAAGCTTGTTATAATTTTACAATATTCTTTCTTTTTTTTTTGGCTTTTTTTTTGGAGGGCAATTGGGGTTAAGTGACTTGCCCAAAGTCACATGGCTAGCACAACATTCTTCTAAAAATACATTTTTGTAACTATTATTCTTTCTATATACATTGTTGCACCCGTTGTGCATATTGTTTTCCTGGCTCTGCTTATTTCACTTTTCATCAGTTAACAAGTCTTTCCAAGCTTCTCTCCATTTATCATATTCATGTTTCTTAGAGTACAGTAATATTCCATTATATAAATATATCACAATTTGTTTAGCCATTCCCCAAATACTGGGCATCTACTTTGTTTCCAGTTATTTTTTCCCCCAATATTGACAGTTTAAAACATTCATCATCATGGGGCCCACAGGCTGTGTCAGCATTGTGGCAAAACAGGCCCATGTACCCAGATCAGTCATTGACTGGACTTTACCTAAGAACCCAAAAATTTGGAGTGCTTCATGAATTTTCGCGGCATCCTTGCACAGAGGCCATGCTAATCTTCTCTGTATCGTTCCCATTTGAGTATATGTGCTGCCGAAGCAAGCACTACAGTTATTTTCTACCAGGAAAAGTGTTGCTTATAAATATTTTGGAGCCTTTCTTTTTGTCCAAAGGGTGTGGTACTCCCCCTTTTTTTTTTTGCCAATTGCTTTCCAGAATCGTAGTACCAATTCACAGCTCCACCAACAATGCACTAGTGTACCTATCTCCCCACAACCCCTCCAACATTAATTATTCCTCTTTTTTTTTTTGCCATCTTTGCCAATTTGTTGGGTGTGAGGCAAAACCTCGGAGTTGTTTGGATTTATTTTTCTTACTATTGGTGATTTGGAGTATTCTTTCATATGGCTACTAATAACTTGTGATTCTCCTTTTCAGAATTCTTTGTTCACATCCTATTGCCACCTCTCCATTGGGGAAGAACTTTTAGCAATATAGGAATTTATTAAAAATATTTTAAATGTTGCTTGAACATTTTGTTTCCTATTATTTCTTATCCCTAATTCCAGGCGAGTGCCTAGCACATAGTAGGAAACTAGTAAATACTTATTGCCTTAATTCATCTATATCTCTGCTGCCTATCACTATCAACGACAAAGATTTAACTGATTCATCCTTTCTTGCTACAATCGAGTCCATTTTCCCCCAAATTGCCCATGGCAAAGAAAGAATAAAGTATAAAGTAACTCGAAGATTAAAAAATACTATTTCCCAGGAGCTGCCTTCTCCAGGCTAAACTGTCCCAGTCCTTCATAATTTCTTCTTCGCGCTGATACTGTAGCTCTCCCAGAATTGGGATTACAGATAATCTAGTCTAGTCCATCCTCCTAATCTGACCGTGGAAGTTACAGAGCTTCAAATTCAGTGCTTCCTTTCCAGTTCGTCATGCTGACATCCCCCTGGGGTAGATGGAAAACGAAGATGGTGGCAAAACCTAGAATTCTTGTCTGGATCTCTGAAAGACCCCCTTGAAGCAATGGGCTTTAGTATCCTTGGCTTGAGGATAGGGGAAGGTCAGTATCCCCGGCGTATCCATATTTGGGGATAATGGCGCTTCTAAACATCTACAAAACTTTAATTTAGCAAAGCCAGCTCAGCCTAAACCAAAGCAATTGTCAGGAGGGGAAGCTAGTCATGGCGTCACACATCAGCCCCACCCATCCCACGTGGGGACACCGCCTACTCCAGCCTCCCCTCTTTAAATTGTGCGCCACGCCTCCTCCTCTCCTTCAGACCAATCAGACTCTTCTCTCCCCCTATCTCCCGAAGCGTCCCCTCCCAGTGTTTCATAGCCCAATCAGAAAGGGCTCTGCCCTTCTGGATTCCACGCCTCCCCTCCGGAGGGGCGGGGTCCAGGCACGTGGCCCCGCCCCAGTCTTGGGGCGTGGACCAATGGGAGCTGCCCTAAAGGGGCGTGGTCTGAAGTAGCCGCCCCGCCCCCGGGGTTCTCGGTTTGCTTGGGGGACAGGGGCAGCCAGGCGGGGCAGCGCGGAGCTGGGCTCCAGTGCGGGCGGGCGTTGGCACCATGGAGCGGCCCGTTGGAAAGGGTCCCGGCCCCGTGGCCAGCCCCGCTGACCAGCTCCCGGCGGCGCCGACCAAGCAGGATAGCAGCCCGGCAGAGCCGACAGCGCCGCAGCAGCAACCTGGGGCAGCGGGCGAGGCGCTGGCCGTGCTGAGCTCCTTCGGGCGGAGGCTGCTAGTGCTGGTGCCCGTGTATCTGGCCGGGGCCATGGGGCTCAGCGTGGGTTTCGTGCTCTTCGGCCTAGCCCTCTACCTGGGCTGGCGCCGGGTCCGCGGCGAGAAGGAGCGGAGCCTGCGGGCGGCGCGGCAACTGCTGGACAACGAGGAGAGGCTCACGGCGCAGACCCTCTACCTGAGCCATCGCGAGCTGCCCGCTTGGGTGAGAGCCCTCCGCCCCCCATCCTCCGCAGTCCCGGCCAGTCCCGCGGGGACCACCCCCTGCCGGACTTCTGAAGACTCCCCCCACCTACCCCACCCCAACCCACCCCTCCGTCCTCGAGCATCGCCATCCCCAGGACAGCTCCTCAGACTTCAGCCCAACCGCCCTACCTTCCTTAACTCTTTCGGTATCTGGCACTCCAGGAATCCGCCACTGCCCCACTAGGATTCTTTTCCTCCCCCCACCCCTTTCCACTGGACACTACTACCAAGGTTCCTTAGCCCCGAAGCTGTTAACTTTTCCCATTCTCGCTCTCTGGAGCCCTGAACGCCACCCTATTGTCCCCACACACACCTTGACATCCCATATCAGACATGCCACCTTCCCCAGACTACAGACCACCTCCCACCACCACTACCACCATGGGTGCCACCTCATCTGCACTCTCTGTGTGGCATCTTCTTCCCCTCCCCCATGGGCATCTCCGTCACCTTCCCCACTGGCTCTGCTCCGAGGGATTTCCCTGTCCTTCCCTCCTTCCTCCCTCTTCCCCCATACTGGGACGTTTTTTACCTACTTTATTGTTATGGCTCCCCACCCACCCAACTCAGGTTATGAGGACCCAGCCCTTCGGACATCGACCTGTCATGCTCCCCTGCCTCGTTCCTCCTTAGGCATCCCTAATCTGCTGGACGGACCCTCTTTTGTACCTCACTACCTAAGCATCAGGCCCCCAGCCTGGACTGCGGTAGTGGTTGTGGTTGGCTGCAGAAGTGGGGGGGGGGAGGAGAGAGAGAGAGAGAGAGACTCTGAGAGAGACTGAGACAGAAAGAGAGAGAAGAAAGAAAGGGAGAGGGGAGGAGGTTGTGTGCAGATGCTGCAGTGTCTGCTGTCCACACCCTTCCCCCACCTTCTGGCTTTAGCCCCACCCAGTTCTTCAGACCCTTGTGCTGGAAGTCTTAGAAGTATAGGTAGGATAGGGTGAGGACCGAGAAATATTCCCTTTCTCTGCAATGAAGGAACAGACCGGATGTAGCGGGGAAGGCCAGGAGGAGCATTAGCGGGAAACAGAGCCTGAGCCCATAAGCAAGCTTGGGCCCCTCCCTTTCACACCCCCAGCAGAGTTGCCTTGTCTAGAAGGGAACCAAACCTATCGGAGACTGAGTGCAGCCAGGCTCCTGAAAGAGTGTGACTCTGCTCTGAGGCTGGCAGTTTGGAGCCGGAGTTCTGCCCTGGAGCCCTATCGTCTGGGCAGGGACTGGTAGCCCAGTTCCTTTTCCCCACCCCCTCCCTCCAGCCCTATTTACCAGCTCCACATCTCTGCCACTCCCACAACTCAATTGTGGAAACTTCTTCCTACTCCCCCCCCCAGGAAAAGGGGGGCCCTGGGCCAATTCCCTTGTTATGTTTAGTTTAACCCATTAGCCTCCCCAGGTGCTATGGGGTTGGGAAAATGTAACTTCTAGGTACCCTTCTCATTCTCCTCTAGTGTTATATGAGGAACACTGTCCAAAGGAGAGGATTCCTCCTCCTAAAGAATGTACCATCCCTCACCCCAGCAGCTGTGACTGTTACCTCCCACACAAAGGGAGCCATTAGAAAACAAAGGGGTTCCTGTGCTGCCTGAGCCTTGACCCTATAAGAAGTCACCACTGCCCCCCCCCATTCTCTATACCCCTAAATTGTCTCTCAGGAGTCTTTGATGGAAGTGAAACTACATATCCTTCTGTCCCCACCCTACTCAATAACAACAACAAAACGTACACTGTCGGTGGGCATCATGGCATGCAGGCATATACAAGTACTTCCTGTCCCATGCTGATACCACAGTCACAGGCATAAACCACAGACAGAGGAAAGTTCTTCTAATTCAGGCATTCTTAGCCTGGGGGTCCATGAACTCAGAGAGGTGGAAGTTACATCTTTATTTCAATGTACTTGGTTTACTTTGTAAACATTTTATGTATGTATACATTTTTAAAAATGTTGAGAAGAGTTCCATAAGGCATCACTGAGACTGCCAGAGGGGCCCACATTACAGAAAAATGTTAAGAATCCCTGGTCTCAGTGGTCCAAATGTATATTCTTCCTTTTGTCCAGGTCAGCTTCCCTGACGTGGAGAAGGTTGAGTGGCTGAACAAGGTGAGTTTGCACATCGGTGGGCAGATCCTCTCTGACCAGTTGCTAAGACTTTAGTTTCCCAGCCAGCCAGGAGGGCATGTTGACCCCATCATTCCCAGTCCAAATCTAGTCTTGTCCCCAGAGTTTTCATTGGGGAGGTAGCTGTTTGGGGAAGTGGGTCCTTGGAAAGGAGCTGACTACATGAGGAAGAGACAAGGTGATCCTCCCCATGACTCCTCCTCTGTCATCCCAAGATTGTGGCCCAGGCCTGGCCCTTCCTGGGCCAGTATATGGAGAAGCTCTTGGCAGAAACAGTGGCCCCAGCTGTTCGGGCATCCAATACTCATCTGCAGACTTTCACGTTTACTCGTGTGGAACTAGGTGAAAAGGTGAGGTGCATGGCACAGGTCATGGGACTAGGGAGGGTCCAATGTGGGGTCAGTGCACAAGGGACAGGTGGAACATTGCCTCATGGCAAATGCCTATTGCCTTCCATCTATTCCCTTCTCAGCCTTTGCGTATCCTGGGGGTCAAGGTTCACACTGGTCAGAACAAACAGCAGATCCTGCTAGACCTAAATGTCAGGTACCTTCTTCCTATCACCCCACTCCATTTTATGTATCCCTGGTTTCTCTCTTCTCTTCCTAAGCTCCCCTTTTAAAGCTTAAATTCCTAATATTATTTGTTTTCTTCTGCCTCTTCCATTTCTCCCACCTACCAGCTATGTAGGTGATGTACAGATCGATGTGGAAGTGAAGAAATATTTCTGCAAAGCTGGAGTCAAGGGAATGCAGGTAAGTTATAGGTCAATATCCTCTATATTAGGGTATCTTAGTTCTAAGTTATGAGAGGTTGAAGAAAGTAGAGGGTTGGAGTTGGGGGAGTCCCAGTTAAGTATGTTGGATAGAAGCAGGGGTGTGTGGTTAGGCAAACCATGATTAAGAGACTCCGGCCTTCTCTCTCTGCTCCAGCTACATGGCATCCTAAGGGTGATCCTTGAACCACTTATGGGAGACCTTCCTATCGTTGGTGCTGTTTCCATGTTCTTCATCCGCCGTCCTGTAAGGAGAAATTGGAGGGGAAAGGGTAGGGTGGGTATTGGGAAGAGAAGGAAAAGATGATGACCTATAGCTATAGGGAGGTGATAAGCCCTAGGACCTTCTTTCTTACATGGTAAAACTAGCTGAAGAAGATCCCAGGGGAAACAAGATCTAGGAGAAAGGGAATTGCCAGCTATGGGGTGAGGGGGTTAGATTGGGGGGGATGGAAAGAGTTGAACAATCAGTTCAAAGTTGCACCTCAAAATATGATATTTGCCCTACTCTTTTCAGACCTTGGACATCAACTGGACTGGGATGACCAACCTGCTAGACATCCCAGGACTTAGGTACAAATTAATTTAGTATTAATTTATTGAGTGCTTGTGAAGTGCTCAGCCCTGTTGCTATGAAGTTATAGGGTATTCAGAAGAGCATTTGAAGACTAGTACCTGCCTTCAGGGAGTTTGCAATCTACGTAGAGGAGACAAGATAGTGTAGGCTAAAATTGTGGAAGTCACCGAAAGTCAGAATAAGTGTAGATTTTATCTTCTAAACAAAGAATCCCCCTCTTCCTTTACCACTTTCTACTGGGCCCCATTTCCTCATTTTTAAAGTGAGGGCATTTGAACTAGCTGCCTCAAAGGTCCTTCCAGCTCTGAATATATAATCTTGTGATTATGGAGGTCCTTGAACATCAGAATAAGTTTAGACATTAACCTATTGATACCATGTAGGAATCTAAACAATGGAGTAACATGATGAAAGAGCTTCAAGAAGATTAATATGAACAGGGTGGATAAAGGAGACCGTTAGCTTATTGCAAGAATCTTAGGTGTGAGGAAATGTGAGGGACTCGGACTATGGATGTAGAATGTGTTATATTCTGTCAGAAGAGATTTTGTTGATCTGTTCTTATAAATGTGTGTATGGGAGGATAGTATGTTGGGAGATGATTGTGATGCCAGAAAAGGCATCGATGAAAACATTACTATTGTAGTCTAAGTGGGAGTTGATAAAGACTTAGTGTTTGAAGGAAGGGGTGGATGTAGGGAAGGGAGAATGGAGAGATCTCCTTGATGGAATAAGAGGATTTAAATCATTTGTTCCCATTCCTTTCATCACTGCTGTCCTGTGACGTAGCTAGAGTGGTATTATTTCTCTTTTACCTGTGAAGGCACCAGAGCTGAGAAAGATGAAGTGATTTGCCCATAGGTGCACCCACAGCAGTGAGTGTCAGACCCCAGGCTCGTATCCTGACTCTTGCCCAGTTATCTTCCCTCCATCATTATGGTATCATGAAAGAACCATGACGATCAAAATACCCCTTTTGTTAGTTTTTTAATTTCCCCATTGATCATTTTTTTAGCTTCCATCTATAACAGGGGTTCTTAACTCAGGAGCTCTGAACTTATTTTTTCCTTATTAATATTTTGATAACTATCTCAATGCAATTGTTTTCCTTTGTAATCCTATGTATTTCATTTTATGCATTTAAAAACATGATTCAAAGAAGGGATCGGCGGGCTTCCCTAGACTGCCAAAGGGGGTCCAAGACACAAAAAGATTAAGAACCTCCTGTATCTATGCATATAAGCATGTGTGTATGTACATACAACACAAACATACATGTAGATATGTAGTATATATAGTATATGTGTATGTACATAATATATACATTTATATCTCTATTGATATAGGTAAATACATAGATGTTGTATATATTATTGTGTGCCTACAGATATAAGCATAAAAATGTACCATCTTTGATTCTTATTCATATTAGAAAAATCCTTAGCAACTATTGTCCCCATTCCGATCAGTTGCCAAGTCTTGTCCACTTTACCTGCATAAGACATTTTGAGGAAGTCTCCTTCTCTCCTAGACCAGGCCTTCATTCCTCTCATGCTCTAGCTCCTTGTTGTAATAAATAGCATTCTCAGGGGTCTGCCTGGTTCTAGTTTTTTTTCCGGTTCCACTTTCATTCAACTTTAATGCATCTCTATACAGCTGCCAAAGTCATCTTTCTAAGACAAGGTCTGACTGTGCCACTCCCGGGGCAAAAAATGTTGCCCCAGGTTAAAATGCAAACAGCCTTGGCCTGACATGGAAAACCTCAACAATTGAGCTTGTCTGGTTTCAGATGATTGTTCAGAATGCACTTCTTCTGCTATTGACCAGTGTATCAATGAAGACTGAGCCCACACTTTAGCAAGGAGTACCAACATTCATTTATTCAGCTAACTGCTCTGTGTCAAAAAAAAAGGGGGGGCTTGGTTCTGCTAGGGAGAAGGCAGGGGTACACTAACAACTAGACGTTATCAGAAAAGATTTCTTATAGGAAGTAACATTTAAGAGGAGCCTGCAAAGGAGGCAGGGATTCCCAGGGGTGGAAGTGAGAGGCATTAGATTGTCTTGTATGGGGAGCAGCAAGGAAGCCAGTTTGTTGCTAGAGCAGTGGATGTTCTTCTGTAATCATCCTGAAAAGCCAGATTGATGTCAGATTGTGAAGAGCCTTGTGGCAGATGGAGGAGTTTGTGTTTTACTGTAAAGACAATAGGGGGTCATTAGAGCTTATTGTCCATGGGAGTGACATTGTCAGACCTATGCTGGAAACATCCATTCGGCAATCATGTGAAGGATGGATTGGAAGGGATTCAAGAAGACCAATTAGGAGTTTATCCAAACAAATCAGGAGAGAGGAAACAAAGACCTGGATGGGAATGGTGCTGTGAGTGAAGGAGATGGATTCCAGATTGGAGACGTTCTCTAATGATGAGTCTCAGGGGAAAGAGCCCAGAAGGCAGGACTTGAGGCAGAGCCAAGGACCCAGGATGATTCTAGGTTGGGGTCATTGACCATCATGTTTACTGTGAGTTTTGTTGCTGTTTGAGAGAAAGCCTGCCTTAAAGCCAGGAATGCCTGAGTTCAAATCCTTCCTCTGACTCACACCACCTGGTGGGGCTGCTTGCCGGTTTATTTTTTCAGTCTCTAAGTATACTCTAAGAGTATAAGTTGCAGAGAAAGCCTTGACCTGCATTGGGAGGTCCCTTGCCTGAGAGTTTCTTATACCAATGAAATCATAGATCTGTCCCTATCCTACTTTCTGGCCTTAATTTGACTGAAATTTCTAGGCTTGGGGGACTGAAAAGATGGAAGATGATGTCATAAACAGACAGAAATGGAGAAATAAGAAGGAGAATCTGTTTGGGGCCGGGGAGGGGTGGACATTTAATTTAATTTTAGACACGTTAAGTTTGAAGGAACATTCAAGTGAAAATATTTACCTGTTATATGGAGGTCTGAAACCCAGAATGCACTCTCTCTCTTCACCTGCATCTTAGAATCCTTCAAAATTTATCTCAGAAGCCACTTTCTATATGAGATCTTTCCTGTTCTCCACTCACTTCCACCCTCTCCTCACCCCTGCCCTCCAGCTTCTAGTGCCTTCCCCTGGAATTAACTTAGATGTGTACATGCTATCTTCTCCCAGCACATAGAATATTGGGAGTACAGGGATGGAGGAAAGGAGGGTAGGGACAGCTTTTTAAAATTAGTAGAAACAATGTGTATCCTCATTACCTTGCACTTTAATGCTTGTTAATTGATTAAAAATGGAAAGATTTTAGGGCCAGAGATAGAATTAGGGTCATTGGCATAGACCAGGCATGCTTAATGCATTTTGGACACAGTCTGGTGAAACCTAAGGACCTTTTTTCAAAGTAATGTTTTTAAATGCATAAAATAAAATATATTGGATTACAAAGGAAACCAATTATATTGGAATACAGTTATCAACATTAAAAAGGAAAACAGATTCATAGACCTGAAGTTAAAAACCTCTATCTGCCATAGAGGCAAAAATTGAGATTGTAAGAGCAGGATGATCGGACTGCTTCAAGGGAGAGAGAAGAGAAAGCTTGGAACAGACCCGGGAAAAAACCTGTAGTTAGGAAGCTAGAGGAACTTGTAAAAGAGTCTCCTCTTGGAGAGAAAACCCTCAAAGCAGCAGGGTAGCTAGTGTAGGGGTGAGGAGGGCAGGGCCAACCTTCCTGCCCTCTCCAGGTGAGGGGCACTGAGACCAAGACAGCCATTCTGCCCATCTCTCCTCTCTGTTCCTTCCCCAGCTCTCTGTCTGACACAGTGATTATGGACTCCATTGCTGCCTTTCTCGTTCTGCCCAACCGTCTGTTGGTCCCTCTTGTGCCAGACTTGCAGGATGTGGCCCAGCTTCGATCTCCACTGCCTCGGGTATGTTCCTTCCCCCAACCACCCACTGGAACCCTCTGTCCCAGAGTATCTTGTCTCCAGAAGCCTCTCCTGTGAGCCCTGAGATACTTCATCTTAGAGACCCTCCTCTCCCCTCCAGGGAATTGTACGAATTCACTTGCTTGCTGCCCGGGCACTGAGCTCCAAGGACACCTACGTGCCAGGGTTGATAAAAGGCAAATCAGACCCATATGCCATCGTGCGTGTGGGGACCCAGGTGTTCTGCAGCCGTGTCATTAATGAAGACCTAAACCCTCAGTGGGGAGAGACCTATGAGGTAGGAAGACTGGGGAAGTGGATCCAGGTTAGAGGGATGAGGAAAACCTGGAAGGTTGATGTGGTGGACCTAGGAGAGAAGCTCAGGAGCAAAGGGAACCTCACAATTTACTTAGGGTAGAGTTTGAGAAGGTCCCTGGCCACTGAGAAAACACCCACTGAAGACAAAGCTTCCCTGTTCCCCTCCTTAGGTGATGGTACATGAGGTCCCAGGACAGGAGGTAGAAGTGGAAATATTTGACAAGGATCCAGACAAAGATGACTTTCTGGGCAGGTGAGACCATGGCAGAGTCCCCACTGAACCCCCAAAATGGATGTCTTAGACTCACTGGCATTCATTGCTCCCCTTCCTCCCTTGTTCCTATGCCAAACCTATCAAATCTTCCTAGGGACAAAAGAAAGGGATTTGGAGGGGTGGGGTTTGCAAGCTTTCCCAAATGATAGTATTTCCCCCTTTCTCCCCTCTCTCTGTTCAGACTGAAACTGGACTTGGGGAAGGTGTTAGAGGCTCAAGTGTTGGATAATGTGAGTGAGGAGGGCCAGGTGGGAAGGGTTGAGGTTGTGGGTCTCATCCAATAAAAATAAATGGGTGTTGAATTTAAAGGAGGTGAATGTCTGGGAATCTGACCCCATCCCCACCTCAGCATCTCCCATGTCTCCTCTGACCCTTAGTGGTTCACCTTACAAGGAGGACAGGGCCAAGTCCACCTTCGGATGGAGTGGCTGTCTCTGTTGCCAGATGCTGACAAGCTGGAACAGGTAATGGATGGAAGTAGGGGAGGGGTACCGGAAAGGGAAGGAACCTGTAGCTAAGAGATTTGAGTTCTGTTATTCTCAATTTTTCCTCCCAGGTACTGCAGTGGAATAGAGGTGTTTCTTCACGACCAGAACCCCCCTCAGCTGCCATCTTGGTCATCTACTTGGACAGAGCCCAGGATCTACCTGTGAGTTTGGGGATTGGTTGGGATAGACAGGACTCCAAGGGCTATAACGGTGAGCTGTGTGTGGCAGGGGAGAGGTGGGGTGAAGATTCTAGTACTCTCTGACTCTTTCTGTTCCCAATAGGGGGGCCAAGGGAAAGATTGCTGGTTGTACAGAGCCCTTTCCCCTGTCCCTAACTAGTTCTAACCTGCTTGATCTAGATAGAAGCTGTTCTTTCAACATAGGATCCTGCAGGAGAGGAGCTAGGACATACATAGCACATTTCCCATACCCCACCCCCAGCCTGCCTCCTTTACCCCCTCCTTGTTAAAGAAAAGTAAAAGCAGCTCTCTGGTCTTTTCTTTTCCTCCTCCCCAGCTAAAGAAAGGGAGCAAGGAACCCAACCCAATGGTGCAGCTCTCCGTGCAAGATGTGACTCGAGAAAGCAAGGTGAGTGCCAAGAGACATAATTGTGAGGAGGTGCCTTGTGACCTGGGAAGAGTTCCATTTCAAACATGTTTCTTTAAAAAAGATAGATTTAGGGGGTGGTTAGGTGGTGCAGTGAATGGAAAACTGGCCCTGGAATCAGGAGGACCTGAGTTCAAATCCAGCCTCATACACTTAACACTTACTAGCCTTATTAGCCATATGACCTTGGGCAAGTCACTTAACCCCAATTGCCCTATTTTCCCCCTCCAAAAAGAAAAAAAGATAGATTTTATTGATTTTTTTCTAAGAAGGGGTAAGTAGGTCCCATCCTATTTAATTCTATTTAATCACATTTATAACCAGTAACCTCTGCTGCAAGTCAGACCAGTCTCTTTTAAGAATTATTTTTTAAAAGAAGAAGAGAAATAATATTTAGCAAAACTGATCACTGATAAAAATCTGACATTGTATGCAATTTTCTACCCCTGTGGATGGCCCCCCACCCATACCCCCAGTCTCTGAAAGGTTGGGGGTAGGGGGAGGCAGGAAGGTCGGCAACATCTTCTCCAAGCTTCTCTTTGGAGCCAACCTTGCCCTTTGTCGTTTTAAATCCTCTTCTAAACGGCTTCTTGCTGGCAGGTACAGGGACCTTTGGGTGAAAGATAGTGTAAACACTCCCTTCTACCCCTCTCCTCCTAGGCTGCCTATAACACCAACTCCCCAGTGTGGGAAGAAGCCTTTAGATTCTTCCTGCAGGACCCGAGAAGCCAGGAGCTGGATGTACAGGTGAGATTTTAGGACGGTTACCTGGGGCTCACTCTGTGCTGAGAAATTCAAAGAAAAATGAAGCCCAGGCCCCCCCCCCCCTCCCCCCTGGCGAAGCCAGAAAATTAGAGAAATGAGCCATGTCCACAAATAACTCTGCTGAAAAATAGCAAGCAGACTAGAGAGATGCAGACAAGATACTGTGAAAGTTCACACCACTCACACACCCTTAGTCTCCATATTATTTTTATTCATAGTATAAAAAATTCATATTTTTTTATTCATATGGGCTTACTCATTGACTTTTTGTTTATTTAAATTTCCAGCAGTTTTTTCTTGTTAGCATCTCTCTCTCTCTCTCTCTCTCTCTCAATTGTGAAGAAACTCTCCCTTAAATAAATGGGGTATCTGAGTGCCTGTTATACTTCTCAGCAGCAAATTAGATACCCTGGGGAAACCCAAGAGAAATTGAAGTTGAGGTGCCTTAACCTCAGGAAGCTTAGCTTTAGGCAGATGAAACAATTAAAGAACAACGAAGGGCTAAACTTTAGGGCTTGGACATTACAGAGCTACAGAAGATCAGAGGAGAAAGAGAGAGAGTAGCGTGTGGTCTGGTCAGGCTTCTTCAAGAGAGGGTGCTGGAAATGAGCTCTAAAGGAAGGACAGGATTTGGAGAGGCAGAGAGGAAGAAGGAGAATGCCACAGAGATGGCAGTGAGCTAGGTGGTGTGGTCAGCCTCAAATAGAAAGGGATTTCAGCCTGCTCCTGTTGACTTAGAAAACCACAAAGTAGCATCATCTATGTTGTATTGTATTTTTTATTTGTTAAGCATTTCTCAATTATATTTTATATTCTTATATATAATATTGTAATATGTTACTATATTATATTTTGATCTGGTTAGGGCTGCAGTTGGAAGTCCAGCAAGCCAGACTACTTAGAGAGGAATAGAGAGAAATAATAAGAGTGGGACCAGAGTATAATCTTCTCACTTCATCTCCTCCCAGTCTTTTCCTTATTCTGGTGGCTGCTCCATTGGTGTTTCCCCACAGGTGAAGGATGATTCCAGGGCCTTGACTCTAGGAGCACTGACCCTGCCCCTGGCCCGTCTGCTCACAGCTCCTGACCTCACCTTGGATCAGTGGTTCCAGCTGGCTAGTTCTGGCCCGACCTCCCGACTCTACATGAAACTGGTTCTGAGGGTATGGAGACTCCTGTGGGAGGCTGGGGGAGTGGTTTACTGATTAATGAATGCTTGTCTGATGGATGGGAGTGGTAGCAGGGCAGAGGGGACTCCTCCACAGAACTTGCCTGGTGGCTGAGCTGATGTTGTAACACCAGCACCCTCTGTAGATTCTGTACTTGGACACATCGGACCTGCACTTCCCCACCATGCCCAGCTCTCCTGGTCTCCTGGATACAGCCAGTGAGAGCATTCAGATGGGCAGCAGTGTGGACGTCCCACCCCGACCAAGCCATTGTACTCCAGACAGCCACTTTGGCACTGAGGTAAGTGGGAATCCTGATCAGGGACCAGGTGGTGATGCTGGGTCATGAATGAATCATAGATTTCAAGTCAGGAGAGACCTTAGTGGAATCCAGTCATGGAATCCAACCCCCTTACATTTTACACATGAGACTTACCTATTAAGTTACTTGACTATAAATTATTTGGGGGAGCAGGGGGAAACAATTAGGGTCTCCTGATTCAGATGTCCTAGAATTCCATTTGTGTAGCTGTCTTGATACTTGCTCATAGGCTCATCTGCCCATCCTAAAGGGCCCAGAACCTTTCCCGGACTAGCCATAGGGTAAGTCTGTTTGTTTCCCTGCAGAGTGTGCTGCGAATCCATGTGTTGGAAGCCCAGGATTTGATTGCCAAAGACCGATTCCTGGGAGGGCTGGTGAAAGGCAAGTCAGATCCCTACGTCAAGCTTCGAGTGGCTGGAAAGAGCTTCCGGAGCCGGGTGGTTCGAGAGGAGCTCAACCCACGATGGAATGAGGTCTTCGAGGTCAGGATTCCAAGGGCTCAAATCCCAGATCCCTCCCACCCGTAACCCCAAGGGAAAACTGTGAATCGAGGGTTGAGGTGTTTTTGCTCAGTCCTTTGGGAAGGGCAGTCAGTGGAGCCCCCCTCCACATTCTTTCCCAACAGGTGATCGTCACCGCGATTCCTGGGCAGGAGTTGGAGGTGGATGTCTTTGACAAGGACCTGGACAAGGATGACTTTCTGGGCAGGTGAGGGGCTGGCTAGAGAGCGCTGGGGCAGGGTGCAGGGGGCCTCCAAGCTATCCCTGGTCCTGAGGCTAGACAAGACCTGGAATTCTGCCCTACCTTGCTCTTCTTCCTGTCTCTCTCCAGGTGTAAAGTCAGTCTCACCAGGGTCCTCAGCAGCAGCTTCATTGATGAGGTGAGCTCAGTCAATCAGTAAATATTTATTAAGTTCCTCCTATGGACCAGGCACCAAGCTAAGCACTGGGATTGCAAAGACAGTCCCAATCCTCCAGAAACTCATACTGTAATGGGGGAGATAACATGTAAACAAATATGTGCAAAACAGGCTAGATACAAGGTAAACAGCAAATAATTAATTGGGGGGAGGTAATGGAATTAAGGGAAAGTTTTCTGGTTGGAACTTAAAGGAAGCCAGAGAAATTGGTAGTTGGAGCCTGGAGGGGAGAGTGTTTCAGGCCTAGGAGAATGCCCCCAAGTAGTGTCTTGCTTCTGGAACTGCCAGGAGGCCAGTGTCACTGGAATGGAGAGTGTCAGGGAGTGATGTGTGTGTAAGAAGACTGGCAGCTAAATGGCGTGGTGGATGGAGCACAGGCCCTGGAGTCAGGAGGACCTGAGTTCAAATCTAGCTTCAGAGACTTGCTAGCTGCATGACTTTGTACAAGTTATCTAACCCCAGTTGTGTTGTCAAAAATAAAAAGAAGTTGAAGAAGATTGGAAAGGCAGGAAGGAGGCAGGTTATGGAGGGTTTTGAATGCCAGAGAGTTTTGTATTTGATCCTGGGGGCAAGAGGGAGCCACTGGAGTTTATTGATTAGGGGAGTGACATGATCAGACCTGAGCTTTAGGAAAATCCCTTTATTGGCTGAATGGAGGTTAGATTAGACTAGAGAGATACTTGAAGCAGGCCAACCCACCAGCAGACCATTCCAATAGTCCAGGCAGGAAGTAATGAGGGTGTCTACTAGAATGGTGGCCTTGTCAGAGGACAGAAGGAGGTCCATTTGAGAGATGCTGCAAAGGTACAATCCACAGGCTTTGGCAACAGCTGGGATATGGACTTGCTGAGAGCTAGTAAGGAATCCAGGATGGCTCCTAGGCTGTGAGCCTGAGGGATGGGAGGATGGTGTTGCCCTCTGTAGTAGTAAGGAGGAGGGGAGGTTTTAGGGAAAAAGATCCCAAGTTCCATTTTGGCCATATTGAGTTTAAGGTGTCTACTGGACATCCAGTTCAGAATGTCTGAAAGGCAGTTGTAGATGAGAGACTGGACGTCAGCAGAGAGATTGGGACAAGGGATAAGTTAGAGATGTTAATTGAGTACATGGGAGCTGAGTGAAGGTTAGGTGAGTGAAGGTAATGGGAGAAGGGAAGAGGGCCCAAGACTCCTGTGGGACACCTCTAATGGAAGGGCCTGACTGAATGAGGATCTAGCCAAGGGACTGGTCAGATAGGTGGGAGGAGGAGAACCAGGAGAAAGTGGTGTCCCGAAAACCTAGAGAGAAGAGAGCAGCAAGGAGAAGAGAAGGGCGTTGGATTTGGCAATTGGGAGATCATTAGAAACTTTGGAGATAACAGTTTCAGGAGAATGGTAAGGTCAGAAGCTGGATTGAAATGGGTCAAGAAGAGAATGAGAGGAGGGAAGATTGTTTGCAGATGTGGAGTTCAGCTCCAAAGGGCAGAAGAGATATAACAGGAGAATTAGGGGGAATGGAAAGATCCAATGAGTGTTTCTGATTCCTGTTGGCTCCCAGAGCCCTAACCCCTGCCTTATTTCCCAGTGGCTACCCCTGGAGGACGTGCCATCAGGCCGCCTGCACTTGCGCCTGGAGCGGCTGATGCCCCGGCCCACAGCCACAGAGCTGGAGGAGGTAAGCAAAGAGGGAGAAGCCCAGAGAGGGGCAGGGGAGGGCCTCACCCACTGAAGACTGCCCAAGTCCATTCCTTAGCCAAGGCTTTCTCAAGCACTTTCTCCTTCCAGGTGCTGCAGGTGAATAGTCTCATCCAGACACAAAAGAGTGCGGAGTTGGCAGCTGCCCTCCTCTCAGTGTACCTAGAGCGGGCTGAAGACTTGCCGGTGAGAGATGCTCCTCCCTCTCTTCCTGGCCCCAGCCTTCAGCACCCCTTGGCTCTGAAGCCACAAGGTGCTTGCGGAGTGCTGGGCCTGTGAGGCATGGTGGCTTCCTCTGAGGGGGCAGGGCTGGGGAGGGCTGACCTTCTGACTAATGTCCCATTTCCCTCCCAGCTCCGGAAGGGCACCAAGCCCCCAAGCCCATATGCCACCCTCACCGTAGGGGATGCCTCTTACAAGACCAAGGTAATGGGCAAGGGTGAGAGGTGAAAATGGTTAACGATGAAGGGAGTATTGAGAATCTTTCTCCCCATTGATGAAAATCCCATTGTCTCCTTCAGACTTGTCCTCAAACCCCAGCCCCAATATGGGATGAGAGCTTCTCCTTCCTCATCAGAAAGCCAAACATTGAGAGCTTGGAGCTTCAGGTACTCTTCCCTCTTCTTAGTTCTCTGACCACCCCACCTTCACTCCCAAGGGGCAGGGGACTGCAGGGGGAGGGGGAGAAGCCCCTCACCATCACCACCTCCAGGTTCTACCAACTCTTCCAATCCAGAATGCCAGAGGTGACTCACCTATCATGCCTGCCTGTCTCTAGTGTCTAGCCCCCTGACCTTTGCTCCCTGGTTCTCTAGGTACGGGGAGAGGGGACTGGGACTCTGGGCTCAGTTTCCCTGCAACTCTCTGAGCTCCTTGCCACTGACCAGTTGTACCTGGATCAGTGGTTTCCACTCAGCAATGGTCAGGGGCAGGTACTACTCAGAGCACAGCTGGGGGTAAGTACCTGGTTTTTTGGGGGGTGGGGAATGAGAAAGGGGCACAAGAAGAAGGAAAGATGAACTTGGAAAATAGAGAAAGATGAGGGTCGCCCAACTGGGAAGGAATAATAGTGCCTACTAGAACGGCTTAGCTCTCCAGCCTAGCTAACAACTCTCTGCTGCCCACCCCAGATTCTTGTGAGCCAGCACTCCGGGGTAGAAGCTCACAGTCACAGTCCTTCTCCCCTGAGTGAGGAGGCAGAGCCATGGGGGATGCCGCCCCTTGTCACCTCCTCAGCTCCTGAACTCCGACAACGCCTGCCACACAGTGAAAGGTATGGGGTTGAAACTGCAGATGGGGAAGGATGTGAGGGGTTGTGGTAAGGCC
Source organism: Pseudochirops cupreus (assembly GCA_028627135.1). Taxonomy (NCBI): domain Eukaryota; kingdom Metazoa; phylum Chordata; class Mammalia; order Diprotodontia; family Pseudocheiridae; genus Pseudochirops; species Pseudochirops cupreus. The sequence continues at coordinate 382,036,335 of CM053581.1, read as the reverse complement.
ATTGTGGAGTCCTGGCTCCTTTCTCCCTATGGATCTCTTTCTCTCTCCTATCTTAACAGCCCATCTGAAGCCCCAGCTGGGCCTCTGGGCCAAGTGAAGTTGACCGTTTGGTATTACAGCGAGGAGCGAAAGCTGGTTAGCATTGTCCACAGCTGTCGGTGAGCCCCCAACTTCTCCCACCCCCCACTTTCATGCTCTTGGCTTCCCTGCCACCTCTCCTCAAGTGTCTTCCATTTACCCTTTTTCTTATAGGGGCTTGCGGCAAAGTAGCCGGGATCCCCCCGACCCCTATGTTTCCCTTCTGTTGCTACCGGACAAGAACCGAGGCTCCAAGAGAAAGACCTCCCAGAAGAAGAGAACTCTGAACCCTGAATTCAGTGAGAGGTTAGAAGACATCAAGCTGGGATGCTGGCAGGTAAGGGATGGAGGAGGGACCAAACCTTGCGCTCTCTACTGATCCCTTCCCCCACTTCTATCCCCACCCAGGTTTGAGTGGGAATTGCCCCACGATGAAGCCCTCCGCCGGAAGCTGGACGTCTCCGTGAAGTCCAATATCTCCTTTATGTCCAGGGATCGTGAACTGTTGGGAAAGGTGAGAGGACCGGTTGGGTTAGGCAGGGGGAAGAACATCTAGGGAAGCCCTTAGAGGTCCCTGTCCCCAAAGGAGGGGACAGTGGAAAAGCATCCTCTCCCCCAACAGGTGCAGCTTGACCTATCAGAGATTGATCTGTCCCAAGGTGCTGCTCAGTGGTAAGTCTGTGGGTATGGATGGCTTCACATGGTACCAGCCAGCAACTAAATTTTCTCCCACATATATGGTGGCTTATGAACCCAGGCAGAGAGATAGAAGATGACTTCTCCTTGGGTGGGAGTTTTAGAAGGTCAGAAATCCTGGTTGGATGAAGTCTAGAGAATCTTATAATTGAGCTGGCAAATATGTCTCATAAGGACAACATCCTACTATAGGGACAGTGGGAAAAGTGGTGAAGTCAGAGGATGTGGGTCCAAGTCTCCAACTCTCACACCTTTGCTAGTTGTATGACCCTAAGAAAATCACTCTCTCAGAGTCCTTTTCCTTATCTATTAAAGGAGGGCCTTTCCAACACTCAGCTTCTGTGATTCTCAGACACTGTTTACATTATCTGCTTCATGGCTCATTTTTCTTCAAAGCATGAATGGTATGATTACAATTAAGAAAAACAAATAGAGGCAGCTAGGTGGCACAGTGTGGATGGAGCACCGGCCTTGGATTCAGGAGGACCTGAGTTCAAATGCAGCCTCAAACATTAAGCTAGTAAGCTGTGTAACCCTAGACAAGTCACTTAACTCCAATTGCCTCAAAAAAACCCCAACCCAATAAAACCCAAATAGTACTGATATCAAAGCTCAGAAGATAAAAATATCCGCCATCTAGTCTGTCACCTGGTGGGATTTACGCTATCCCTGGAGAGAGTGGAAGCTGCTTGAGATTATGTATCCCTAATACCTAACATACGACAGGAAATTAATAAATCCCTGTTGATCAACTGTTATGAGGAAAAAAGTAAACCCGACGTGCCATACAAAATGTGGATGGTTGCTACCATTGCGTTGTCATTGGGAACACAGGTATGACCTCACGGAAGACAAGGACAGGAACAGCTCCTAGGAGCCAGGAGCTCCCCAAGCCAAGACTGTACCCCTGATCCTTGCCTGCCTCACTGCATCACCGCCTCAATGTGAAGAGCCTAAAGCTGGGGGCTGAGACTGAGCCCCCCAGAGCCTTCCCCATCTCCCCCCGTTAGGCCCAGGCTGAGGGCCATTCATTGCCTGACCAAAGACAAGGACCATGCTTTTCTCCCTGACCCCAAGCCCTCTGCACGGCCTGCCCTCCTTTGGGGCTTTTGGGGCAGGTACATGAGCTGGCTGCTCCCTGCCCCACCCCACCCCATTCCTGCCCTGCACTGTCTCCCTCTCCACATCCTCCTCCTTCCCTCCCCAGGGACCTCCATACCTGTGCCTGGCCATTGGCAACACAAGCCAAGGCATTAGCTTATGCCAAATTCTGCTTTTTTTAAAAAAAAGACTCTTCATTTTTATTTAGCCGGCTTGTCACTCCCTTCCCTGCACTAGGTAGGGAGGAGATGGGGAGGCAGCAGGCCCGCAAGTCCTGTATGGCTTCCCCTCAGGGCTGTTGCATGTGGGGGCTGACACCACCCGGCCCTCTTTGTCCTCCCACCGTCCGGCCTTTTGGGGTGCTGGGGCCAAATCCTTTTGTGACAGCTGAGGAATCGGGGACACTTGGAGTCTATCCAAGTCCCCAGGGAAGCAAGTTCACCGCTGTCAGTCTTGAGGCCACCAGCAGGTGAGGTACCAGCTGAGGAACCTCACTGGCCCTGCCGTCCACACTCTGGTTTTTGGTTTTTGTTAAAGTGCCTGAGCTATTGACTCAATGCCAGATCTGCTTCTGGTCCTTTTTATGTTTGCATCAACTCTGCCTGTCGACTGTATCTTGTATTAAATATCAGTAATGATATCATACATGGCGTGGGCCTTTTTCTTGAGGGCAAGGGTGGGCATAGCGAGGCCTGTTTCCTCAGTGATGGATGGGGAGGGAAATGGAGTTAGAAAGTCCAACCCTTCAAAGTAGAAGCAATTTCCAAATTTAAATGAATAACACACGTCTGTTTTCCCCATCCCTAGTATGGAAGCTCCTTTCTTTAGTGTGTGGTAAGTTCTGGATGAAGCTGATTTCAAAGTATCTAGTCTAAGCAGGACTCGGTTGGAAGAATCTTAGGTTTAAAGCTTGCAGCAACCCCAGATGCTGGTCTGAACTAACCTCATTTCACAGATGAAAAAAAATAAATCAGGGCAGCTAGGTGGTGCAGTGAACAAAGCACTAGCCCTGGAGTCAGGAGGACCTGAGTTCAAATCCAGCCTCAGACACTTGACACACTTACTAGCTGAGTGACCTCAGGCAAATCACTTAACCTCAATTGCCCTGCCTTCCCCCCTCCAAAACAAAAAAATGTCAGATTAATGACCTGTCTAAGGTCACACAGAATCAGAGTTCCAGTCTAGGTCTTCTGACTTCCAATCCACTAGGTGCAGACACCTGGGTGACCTAGCAGCTGCTACAGCCGGTAACCCTTCACAACTCCATTTTCTTGAAATGTGTCTAGGGCAGAGATTCTAAGTTGGCCTGTTATCAGCATGTCTTGACCACATTCAGAAAGGCAGTTGATCAAGGCCATTTTTAACTTTGAGTCTCTCTCTGAAACTTGGCCCAAACTTCCCTCTCTGGGGATTTCTTTCTGAAATTCATGGCTAAGAACAGCTGTTTTGTGTGTGAGGAAAAAGGAGGAAAATGCATGATCAAAACATCAGGAAAAACATGCTGGGCCTCTGGCCAGGAGACCCTTTGAAACAGACTTCAGAGAGGGCAATTATGGGTCCTCTCCAAATGGGCCTTGGTATCAACTGTCAGAAGCTGGAGAGTGGGCTGGAGGCACCACCTGCCTGACTCATGATGTCAGTGTTTACACTCTTAGCAACGGATGGATGAATTCTGGGAGAACAGTGCTTCCCTGTCTGGGGGTTGTGAAAGCACCACCAAGCCTGGTGGTAGCTGTTTCAAGTGGTTGGGTTGTGAGAACAGGGCAAAGGAGCACTGGCTTTGGAGTCCAAGGATATGGGATCAAGTCTCACCTCTGTTGCTTCCTGTGAATTTGGGCAAGTTGGATGGGCCTCAGTTTCCCTCTTTCTAAAGCAGTGGTTCTCAACCTTCCTAATGCCGAGACCCTTTAATACTCATATGTGGGCATATCTGCATGTGGGCAGACCCACCTGGAGATGGATAGAGGAGCTGTGTCTCAGTTCTCAGGACCATCAGAAATATGTGTTTTCCAATGGTCTTAGGCAACCCCATTTGACCCCCAAAGGGGTCACGACCCACAGATTGAGAACCGCTGCTCTAAAGCAAAATGATTAAACTAGATGGCCTCCATGTTCCCAGCTCTAGACTCTCCCCTATGAGAATACAAAATTGTTCAATAGAAAAACCTCCCAATACTGTTTATCTGGAAAAGCATTCACTGTTCTAATGCCCCCTCAATGCCCATCCTGCCACATTGATTTCCTTCTTTGTAATGCAGAGACTAAACATATTCAACCATAGTACCAGAAAAAGATATACACACATACATATATATGCATATACGCATGTATATACACATTTGTATATCTATGTATGTGTATACATGTGTGCATGTAGTATATATTTTATATATAAATGCCAAATTTATATTACCTTTGGGTGTGTGTGTGTATGTATATGCATACACATACATACACCCTATATACTATGTATATATAGTATATATACCATCAATACCGTTGTTATTTGTCCTTCACGCTCAGAGAGGGCCAATGACACCAGGAAGGTGAAGAGCCTTGCAAGTGAATTGGATTTAAGTGAGGCAGAGCTGTGGAAAAGTCATCAGCCTCACTGTCTCCTCCAGAGTCATTGGAGTCCAGAGATAAGACACTGGTCAGGACAACTGGTGATGGGCCCCAACATATAAGCTGTATGGTAAATGGTATCTATACGTACATATATGGTCTGTGTATATGTATATATGTATGTATATATACACGTATAAAATGGAGTATATATTGATCATATAGGGTATATGTGTGTATGTATATATATTATATATATATATAAAATGGAGTGTGTGTATAAATATATATATATATAGCATATGGGGTGTTCGTATGTGTGTGTATATATATATATATACATATATATAAAATGGGTGTATGTGTGTGTGTATACACACACACACACACACACACACACACATACATATATATACACCATTTACCATATATATATACTCTGTCTCTCTGTATCTATCTAGACACCAAAGTAACAGCCAGAGGCACTTATCAGATAATAATAATGATGTTAAATAATATATAACCCTTTAAGATTTGCAAGAATGTTTTACATATATTATCTCATTTGAGATTCACAACAAGCCTGCGAGGCAGGTGCTGTTAAAATCCCTATTGTACAGATGAGAAAATAGAAAGAGGCTAAGTGACTTGCCCAAGATTGTACAACTAGTCTGAAGTCAAGATTTTTTTTTACATTTAATTTTAATTTTTTTTTCCTTCGATCACATGTAAACAAAACACTTTTAGCATTTGTTTTTCCTTGGTCAGATACTGACCCCAGGTTTTTCTGACTTCAGTCCCAATGCTCTACCCTCTTCACCACCTAGCTCTCATGTCTGATTTTTTGGACATTGAACCCAGGTCTTACTTGGTTTTTTTTGGAAGGGGGAAGGCGGGACAATTGGTCTTAAGTGACTTGCCCAAGGTCACATGGCTAGTTTTTGTGTTAAGTGTCTGAGGCTGGATTTGAACTCAAGTCCTCCTGACCCCAGGGCTGGTGCTCTATTCACTGCGCCAGTCAACCACCCCAAAGGGCTTACTTGTTAAAAATTATTTTATTGATGCCTTTTGTTTTTAAATGTTGCATTCATTCCGGAATATATCCTTCTCCCATCCCCTACTCAGTGAGCCCTTGTGATGTGTATTAAACAAAGAGGTAAAAATAATTCAAAACTAATCAACATGTTGACCCATATGGGACAGTACATGCAGTATTCCACACTCATAGTCCCCCACCTCTGCAGTGAAGGGAGGGAGACGTATTTTTCTCATTCTTCTCTCAGGCTCAGCGCTGGTCTGGAGAAGTGAGCTAACTCTGTCATTTTAAGTTCATGGAATTCAGATGCAATTTTGTTGTTAACAAACAACAACAAAATGGTTATTTCCACTTTCATCTTTGTGGTGCTTCTGCATCTTTTCCTGATTTTGCTGACTTTCTGCTTTTTTCTTTATTCTCATAGGTCTTCCCATATTTCCCCATAATCATAGTTTTCATTGTTTCTACAGCACTGTAATGTCCATGTGTCATAATTTGTCTAATCCTTTCCCAGTCCATGGGCATTGACTTTGCTATCACAAAAAGTGTGGCTATGGTGATTTGGGTGTATTTGAGAACAGTTTTTCAGGCCTTGACGTCTTTGTGGATAGAAGGCTGACTTTTCTAGCTGGCTTCAGATAAGCCAGGAGTCTTGGCATCCTCGAGGTCAGAACCTTCTCGTTCATCACTTCAGCCAAAAACCCTCTAGGAAGTCAGCTAACTTGGCACAAAAACTCCCCTCTCTGCATGTTCCTCTACTTCAACATTTCCCAACCTTTCCGAGGCTTGGCATATACCTGTGAACCTGCCAGGATTGACCAGAGAATTATTATTAACTCTCTCTGCCCCACCCCGCCAACCAATCCATTGTTGGTGTAGCCATAGGAACAGAGGAAGGAAGGGAGGAAGGAAGGAAGGAAGGAAGGAAGGAAGGAAGGAAGGGAGGGAGGGAGGGAGGAAGGGAGGAAGGAAGGAAGGAAGAGAGGGAAGAAGGGAGGGAGGGAGGAAGGAAGGGAGGGAGGGAGAAAGGAAGGAAGGAAGGAAAGAAGGAAGGAAGGGAGGAAGGGAAGGAGGAATATAAGGGAAGGAAGGAGGGAAGACAGAAGGAAAAAAGCATTAAGCACCTACAATGTGCCAGGCACTGTGTTAAGCACTTGACAAATAAATATTATCACATTTAATCCTTACAACAGCCCTAGGAACAAAGTGCTGTTATTATCATCATTTAACAATTGAGGTGACTGAGACAGAGATCAAGTGACCTGTTCAGGGTCACACAGCTAGCTAATGTCTAAGGCTGGATCTGAACTGTCATTTTTAAAAAAATGCAAATAGTATTTTATTTTTCTCAATTACATGCAAGGACAACTTTCAACATTCATTTTTATAACATTTTGAGTTCCACATTCCCCCCCCTTTCCCCCTCCCCAAAAGAGCAAGCAATTTGATGTAGGTTATACGTGTACAATCATGTAAGACATATTTCCGCATTAGTCATGTTGTGAAAGAAGAAACAGAACAAAAGGAAAAAAATCACCAAAAAAACCCCAAAGAAAGTAAAAATAGTCTGCTTTGCTCTGCATTCAGGCTCCGTAGCTCTTTCTCTGGATGTGGATAGCATTTTCCATTATGAGTCTTTTAGAGTTGTCTTCCATTATTGCATTGCTGAGAAGAGCTAAATCAGTTACAGTTGTTACTGTATACAATGTTCTCCTGGTTCTACTCACTTTACTCAGCATCAGTTCCTGTAAATCTTTCCAGGTTTTTCTGAAATCTGCCTGCCTGTTCATCATTTCTTATAGCACAAAACTCCCATATTCCTGACCCCAGGCTATACTCTGACCCCACTCTATACTTCACTCCCAGAGTTTTTTAGTGATGTCTCTAAAAGAAAGTCAGTATGTGATCACACACTTATTAGCACAAAGAAAATGGAAACAGTACAAAAGGGGGAAAAAGTCTGTTAACTACTGACAGAGACCGAACAATGATGGATTGTAATCAGCATCACTCATGGCCAGTAGAGATCTCTGAGAAAAAAGGCAGTAGTTTTGCACACTGAGATTTTTTCCCCCTGATGTTTACAAATACTTCAGACACAAATTCCCCAATGCCTTGGATTGTTTCCCATTTTTAGCAAGCTTAGACTTCTGCCATTCTCCACAAGAAGAAATTGCTGGGAAGTTCAGGGTAATCCAGAGACTCGTTCAACATTTCCCTGATGAGCTATTCAATGATAGGTCTCATCAAGGAAATCTGAACCAACCAAGTAAAATCAAAGCAACATGGTATCTCACTGTAGGTACAGTTGGTTAATACCACCGCACTGTTGCAGATAGGGTAAAGCAATGGTGACTAACATTTAAGGGTGAGCATGTTCCATTACAACTATTATCAGAACAAAACAAAACAAAACAAAAAACAAACCAAGGCCCAAGGTCACCAGAACTGGGAATGATGCCTTCTCACGGGTCACATCAGTTGCAGTTCAGAGGTCATATGAGGATGCGTGCTGATCCACTAGAAAGAATTACACACATTCGCATGTCCCCAAGGATGAAACAGCAGTGCTGTTGGCTCAAACAATGTGTTGTTACAGTAGATGGAAATTTTGTTTGTTTAGTTAAAAAATACTTCACAAAGTAAGCAGAGCCAAGAAAACAACGCATGTAACAACTATAACAATGTAGATGGAAAGAACAACCACACACAAAAATCAGTCATAAATGTTGCAAAATTACAAAGGACAAGCCTGGTCCCAAAGAAGAGGTAAGAAAGGCTACACCCACTCCGTTCTTCAGTAGGCTTAGGAAATCCCCTGGTGTAGAATATTGCAGCTACTTTCAGACGTTCCCCATATGGTAATCCATTGGGTTGACTTTTCCCTCTTGCCCTTTTGACTTTTCTTAAAAATACTAATTTTTTTCTGTGAAATAGCGCTCTGGGAAGAGGAGGGAGAGGGATACTGGAAGAAATTCTGGTGAAGCGAAAACAAAAGATCAATAAAAATCTATTTAGACAAAGAGATAACACTTTACAAAAAGGGAACCAGCAATTTGGGTCATCTTTAATCAAACATGTTGTATGACTTAACGTCCATACTCTCTAGGGTGGGCACTGTAGGGTGTGGATTGGGTGGGTGTGGGGTGCTCTGGGGAAAACTCTCCATCACTAACGTTTCATGCTCTTCAATGGTTATTGGTCCTATAACCTTCCACCATGTGGCATATCCAAGACAGCTCCGGTAGCTGACGTTTTTGTCTAATGAACTATACATTTCCAGGTGTACAGAGGGCACAGCATCATAGAATCTTAGACTTGGAAAAGGAAGAGTTCTTAGGAGTAATCTAGTCCATGGCCCCCAACTTATAGATAAAGAACCCTCAGGCCCAGATCGTGACTTAATTAGGTCAAATAGATAACAAATAGAAGAAACAAGATTGGAATCCAGGTCCTCTGTCTTCAAAGCCAGCCCTCTTTGCACCTTCCAGGAGTATAATTTTTCTGCTGCCAAGGTCACTGTCTTCCACGAATCCAATGTTTCTGCTGCCAAACTGAATATACTCCAGCATTTCCGGGGTTCCAATACCGTTGTGTGTTTTTTTAATCACATCTTTATCAGCATTAATTGGCATAATTGTGGATGCCTAAAACCTTACGAAAGAGAAAAACAAGAGATAAAATCAAATTCACAATCTCTCCCTTTAGACTGATTAACAGTCTATGGCAATGATAGCTTTTGCCTCACCATGGATGTTACGTCTAAGGACACAGGACATTGTGTCTAAGGATCATAGTTTTAGAGATGGAAAAGGCCTTCAAGAGCATCTAGTCCAATCCCAGCATTTTACAAATGAGGAAACTAAGACCCAGAGAAATTATTCACCCAAGGACTGGTAGATAATAAATGGCAGCCGTAGAACTGAAACTTAGGTCTTCTGGCTCAGACCCAGCACCATCCCCTACAACATGTGTTATGATCTTTTCATGTACCTTTCAGGAGCAAGAAGAGTCTGCCTCCCATTCTTGGGAGTGAATTGAATCCCCCTCCCTGACCCACCCCTTACCACACCATACCCTAGAGCAGGGCCAGGGGGCAGGGGAGAATCTGTTAAGTGAGGTCTTTTGACTGAATTCAAAGGTCCACATTTGAGGACCTTGAGGCTTCAGGTTCCCCACCCCTGGTGTAGAGACTCTCTGCCAGACCAGGCCTGTGTGTTTAGAAAGGGTGTACTGCAGTTCTACATTCACTGCAAGGTAATCCAAGTGCCACTTGGATCAAGTGAAGTTGCATTAAACCTTTGTCTGATCCAGTTTCTATTACTACAATGAGGGAAACATGGAAGGATATAAAATTAACAATTGATAGGAGTGTATATAATCTCCCTTTTCACGGTTAATTCTTCAGTTCTTTTAGGCCTCTATATGACTGTCACCTGAAGACCAGCCTAGTTAAGGTTGGAGAGGTTCATCATAGCATCTCTTGAAGTTTAGCTAGTAAGTCATAGAAAGCTGGTGATCTCCACTGGCAGAGGAAGCATTCACACCGATGAAATTACAGACCCTTGAGAGAGTCATTCATGCATGTGGTCCCTGCCTGGTTGGTGACTTCCTGCTAAGAAAAGCATGAGGGGGCATCCAGTCTGACAAAAGGGCTGTTTCGAACAAGATGGTGGCTGAAGCTTTCTGCATTCTTTTGCCCTTCGTGGATTAGCCAGTTGTCTTGATTTTTGTCTTGCCACTGTACTTCTCTGTACTCTGGAGGAGAAAGTGAGGCTGATGACTTTGCATAGCTCTGCCTCACTTAAATCCAGGTCACAAGCAAGTCAAGATATTAGCCTCTTGATGTCATTGATCCTCTTAGAAGACAAAGGACTAACAACAACATGAAAGTATACCCCCATAAGCAAAACCCAGTATATGAAAATCTAGATTTACAGAGTAAATGGGCAATAAGACAAATTCTTTGCTTCCCTACCTTGTGCCATCTCCCTTCAGGCATTTTAAATTATTCGAAGTTCAAAAATCTGATTTTACATCTTTTCAGGAATACATACTATAGAAAATAAAGTATGCTTGCAGTGTAAAGCCTTAAAAATTATTTTATTTTATTTTTTTCATTTCAGTACTTATTTATTTAGATGTTTAAACTCTTACACTAGATTTTATAAACCCATGAACACTGGCAAATTATTTCTCTCCCACATTCCCAAGACAGTATAAATACATGGTTGAGCTAACATTAATACATATCACCATTTTATCAATTTCATAATAAAAAAAGATTAAATATCCAAATATTAAGTTACACAGCTCCAAAGGTATACAGAATATTTGAGGTCTGCTCAGTTCATAGCAGGAACTCAATTTTTTTCCCCCAGGGAAGGGAGAGAAGAATGAGCAAAGGAGGGGGGGGAATCAACTTTCAACAAAAGCAAGAGCTTTTTACTGTAAACAACTTTCAGCAGGAACAGTAAAAGAAATTGTAAGATTTTCAGAAATATTATAATTAAGAATTGCTTTAGCTACAGTAACAAAGCATCTCTACCTTTAAAAAAAAACTACTGAAGAGTGTATTCTATACTTCCTGCATAAGACAAAGGCAACATTTCACTAGAAATATTTACTAGCCCCCTCCCCTCCTTTTCCTTATCAAGTTGCACCCCTAAGTGCCAACATTAAGTTAACTGTAAGACTTATTGTCTGGAGACATTAAAGACTGTGCTTCTGTACAATGTGCAATGTAATTTTTGCTTGTATTTTCAACCAGAGAATTGTAATCTTTTTTCAAAATGCAGGGTTTGATAGCACAAAATGAGTCAAAGTTTATAGAAAGACATTAGAGTATCACTATAAGACTTAGTAAAATCCAATAAAATGCATGATTGTACCAATCCTGATATTCTAGTGTGACCATGGGAGGCGTAAACATATAGTGAGTAGGCAATTACCACGTAGGCCCTAACTATAATAGTGAAATGATTGAAAGAGGAAGAACCAGGCAGGGTTCAAGTTACTGTCTGTAGCAACCAGGATGTTAACTCTGGATGCTACTGAAAATATGTGAGCATTGCACTGGGTCCTTTGGGTCTAAATTTCCTATTTGCTGCTAACACTCTGGTATTGGGAAATAGACTTGAAAAATGTTTATAAATCATACTGCATGATTTCAGGAAAGTTCGATTGATACAAATGACAAGTTAGTTCCAAAGGCTGAACCCCAAGAATCTTAAGTGTCTGAACAGGTTGTTAAGATAAAAGCTGCATTTCTGCCAAGCTTATAACCTAGAAAACTGTTTTAAAATATCACCATGGAAGATTCATTAGACTTATTCACAAAGTCTATATGATGGCTCATATGTGTGTATTTTGCCCCAGGTCCTGTCTCCAATTTCTGCTTCCAAGGCAATAATATAGACAGCTCTGGACTAATTCTCTCACCACCCTCTACACACACACACACACACACACACACACACACACACACACACACACACACACACACACACATTCACTCTTTCTCTCCCTCTCTATCTCTCTCACCACCCTCTTCACACACACACACATTCACTCTTTCTGTCTCTGTCTCTGTGTCTCTCTCCCTATCTCTCCCTCTCTGTCTTTCTCTCTCTGTCTCTCACCACCCCCTTCACACACACACACACACACACACACACACACACACACACACACACACACACACCCTCACGGTTCTAGGGGCACATTCCTCTGAGGTGAAGTGACGATCTTCTAACGCTATTTGGCTCCTGGGTCCCATTCCCCATTGGGTGTATTGTGAGTTTACATTCCAGTGAAATAACAGCAATAATAACACCTGTAACCCCTCAATATATGGAAGGCAGGTTGGGCTTTGAGGAGATATTATAAATTATAACAATCATCATAGTGAGAGGTGACATGGCCTAGCGCACAGAGAGCCAGCCCTGGTGTCAGGAAGAGCTGGGCTCCGTTCTGCCTCCCTCACATGCTGGCGTGGGGACTCGGGGCACTTTGCCTACTTCGTAGTGCCCCAGGGAACTTTCTAAGAAAATAAACTTCAGAGCAGACACAGAGATCTGCACTGGTAGGAGTTTCCTCTCCCAGAATTCTCAAAACAGTGAAGTCAAAGGTTCTTTCCAAAATAAAATTGTAGTAGCTTGTTGAACTTGAAGGTTTGCAAAGTGGGGAGTGGAAGATCTGAAGAAATGATTTCTCTTAACACAATAACTCTGTGGGGGTAGGAGCCATTATCGGCCTCACCTTACAGATGAGGGAATTGAGATCCAGGATCATATAGCTAAGTAGGGAGGGTAGTATGTGTGTGTGTGTGTGTGTGTGTGTGTGTGTGTGTGTGTGTGTGTGTGTGTGTGTTTTGTTTGCCCATGAAGGTCGTGTGTGTCCACATGGGTCTCTTGACAGGAAAGCATGCATAGAGACCTCTGGAGTCTCCTCCACCCATCCTTTTTCAAGGGAGACTTTGATCCCTTCCAGGAAGAGAAGCAAGAGGTTGGGGCCAGAGACTGGTCGTGCTGTCCTCCTCAGAGAGTGGAGTGCCTGGCTAGAATGATATCTACCTATCCCCTTAAATATTATTAATCTTGGGGCGGCTAGGTGGCGTAGTGAATAGAGCACTGGCCCTGGAGTCAGGAGGACCTGAGTTCAAATTCAGCCTCAGACACTTAACACTTACTGTGTGACCTTGGGCAAGTCACTTAACCCCAATTGCCCTGCCTTTCCTCTCCAAAAAGCAAAAAAAAAAAAAATTATTAATCTGTTATCGTTGAGTCATATTTCTAAGAGTCATGTCTGACTCTTCATGACTCCATTGAGGTTTTCTTGGCAAGGATACAGAAGTGATTAGCCATTTCCTTCTCCAGCTTATTTTACAGATGAGGAACTGAAGCAAATAGGGTCAAGTGACTTGCCCAGGGTCATGTAGCTAATAAGTGTCTGAGGCTGAATTTGAACTCAGGAAGAGAAATCTTCCTGACTCCAGGACTGGTACTCTGTCCACTTCACCACTTAGCTGCCCTATTGTTAGTCTGGAGGAATTAATTAGGTTCAAGATGAGCTTTATTTCTTAATAGAAAAAGAGTCCTCCAAGTCACATACCCAAGGCTTGATTTCCTTCCTACAAAATGCTAATTCCACAAAGAATATATGTAATGAATAGCAAATGAATCCATTTACCCAAACAGATAACAAATAGAAACCAGAGAAAGTACACATAGGAGAATATGTACCAGACAATACACAGACCAATGAGAGCTCCCATTGGGAGTGAGATATCTCAACTTAGCCAAGAAAGAGAGTTCCAGATCATCCCCAAAGGGAAATTCCTCAAAGTTGCAGTGAAGCCAATTGTGGATAGAGCCATAATCAAGGCGCTGTTCATCTTTCCCCAAAGTCTCCCTTTCCCTTCAGGGACCCGAAAGGGTTCTGGGTATGCCTCTTCTCTCTTGCAGCTGGAAACTAGAAGACCAGGGTCTTTATTCTCCCAAGCACTCACCAGTTCTCACTCAGTTGTGGAGCACTGAGTTATCAATCTCCACCAAGGAGGAGAGTTTTATGCAAATGAGCTTTGAGCCTGGGTTACCTGAGTAAGAATCTGAGGTAGGATTCAAACCGGTCTTCCTGACTTAAAGGCCAGCATGTCATGTGCTACATGAGGGGACTGTGGGCCAGATAAATCACTTGCCCAAGAGCTAGGAAAGTAGAGATTCAAACCCAGGTCCTCTGATTCCAAACATTTTGCCCTTTTCACTATGCCACCCATGCTGCTTCTTGAGATGGGTAAGAGTTTGGTGAGGCTAGGGGCCAGGGAAGGAAGTATTTGAAACTCCCATCCCCTCATACAGAGCTATGTGACCACCGTCATATCACCTAACCTCAGATGGTCTCAGAGGGCCCTTACAGGGCTAAATCTATGATCCTAAAAATAATCCTAAAAAAAAAAAGTCCTTTCCAGCTCCTGATCCTATGATTAAGCTTCATTCTGAAGCTATAGCAGCCCCTATCCTGGGATCCTATTTTTAGTTTTTGCTTTTTGGAGGGCAGTTGGGGTTAAGTGACTTGCCCAAGGTCACACAGCTAGTTTTTGTGTTAAGTGTCTGAGGCTGGATTTGAACTCAGGTGCTCCTGACTCCAGGGCTGATGCTCTATTCACTGCAACACCTTGCCTCCCCCCCCATCCTATTTTTGGGTGGGAGTTGGAGGCAACTTTACTGTCCAACCTGTCTGTTCTGAAGTCTACCTTCATTCCCTCCAGCAGTACCCTCGGTCTTTTCCCTTTCAAAGGCTTCTCTCACTTCCAACCTAGAGGTAACTCACCCAGACTAAGCAGGAGCCCTGCTGGGATTTGGGGGAGACCAAGGAAGTAAGGTAGTAATATTCCTTAGAAATTAAGACCCCTAGGGAGCCAGCAGCACTAAAAGTTTAAGGCAGTGATGTCTCAAGTGTGTGGAAGACAACTCACTGGGTTGGGAAGAAAACACTAGAACTCAGGAGAGCAGTTCAGTTGTACTATGACTTTGTAGGTCCTGCTGACTTTGGGGACTCTCCTTCCTCTTTTTCACAGGGAGGGTGCAGTCAGACATCTGTAGTCCTGGGCAAGAAGGTAGGTGGGCAGACAATTATTCCCCATCTGGATGCAAGCCTAGTATAGTCTTAGCTAGAAAATCAGCCAGGGTCCTCCCCTTACCTACCAGCAGGTTCTGTCCATTTTTGTCCTCCCTTCCTAGCCCTGGCTACAGCAGTAGCTGTGAGCACCTCAGGACACCCCGGCCCAGGATCTTCTCCACTCCAGGACCTTGGGGTATAAGGCTTCAAAAGAAGATCCAACTTCCTCAGAAATAGGCATCCCTACAAAATGGGTGACTAGATTGTTCAGTGGATAGAGAGCTGGGCCTGGAATCAGGAAGACCGGAGTTCAAATCTGATCTCAAGCATAAACTTTGTGACCCTGAACAAGTGACAATCTCTGTTTGCCTTTATCCACTGGAGAAGGAAATGGCAAACCACTCCAGTATCTTTGCCAAGAAAACCTTATGAACAAGTATTGATGTGCTGTGGTCCACAGGTTCACAAAAGAATCAGACACAACTGAACAAGGACAACAGAATGGGCAACCAGGTTAGGGGTAGGGGAATGCTTTCAGAGGACGTTAGCTCCGTGATGCTCACTCTGGCACTTCTGCCCTTACCCTACCCCTGAGCACACACACAACTAACCATAAGGGAATTTTTACATAAGGCCAGGAGAAAGTGCTTCAAGCAGAGTCAGAGAGGAGCAAGCCCAGGATCAAGGAGCAGGTGGCACCAGCAGCCAATGGTGGCAGTTGCCTGTGGACTCGGGGATCAAGCACCAGAGCACCAACCTTGGATCTGCAGTTCTCCCATCAAGACCCTTCCTGAGACTACTGTACCCCATAATACAGCTTGGAAGCAAATTTTACCCTCTCCCTACCCCTGTCTGGGACCTTATCACTAAAGACCATGTCGTTCCCCCAACCCATTAGGGGAAATGGAAATCTACTAGTTGAATTTCGTTATCAGCAGCAGCAGCAACAAGAACCCTCTACATAAGTGGTGGATTAGATTGAAAAATGAGCACAATGATTCAGTGAGCAGCCCATGTTGTACTTCTTCCATTGGCATCATGGTGAAATATCTTTTCAGCTGTAACCAAGTGAAAAAGCAAGGGTGATGAGATGGATAGCCTTCTGGACCTAGAATAAGGAAGGTCTGAACTCAAATCCTTTCTCAGACATTTAGTGGCTGTGCGACCTTGGGTAAGTCTTTTGAACTCTCTAAACCTGTTTCCTTATCTGTAAAATGGGGATGGTCATACTAGAACTTACCTCATAGAGTTGTTAAAAGGATTCAGTAAGATAAAACTATATGTAGGAAAGCTTTGCAAACCTTAAAGTTTGCAAAACCTAAATCTGTGTGTTATTATTATTATTATAAAGAAACAAACTGAATTTAGAACTAGACCTTGAAAACCACTGTATAACCAAGAGGAAGGACTGTGTTTGGCTTTTTTTTTTTTTTAATATCCCTAGCACTTAGCATAGTACCTGGTACAGGGCTGGGGAATCTTCAGCCTTGAGGCCACATGTGACCCTCTAGGTCCTCAAGTGCAGCCTTGGATTCAATCAAAGGGCTGAACTTGAGGATCTAGAAGGCCACATGTGGTCTCGAGCCACAGAGATTCCACCCCCCCCCAACCTGTTACATAGCAGATGCTTTTAATACATACTTATTGACTGACTGTTAAATCAAGATTAAAAAAAAATTCAATCTCATTGCTCTCACTAAAATATATGTAATACATAAATAACTTTTACAAGTTTATTATTTTATATTTATCTCATTCTTTCACAATTTCTGTTCTTTTTGAAGGTTTCATAATGCATAGAATCTATTAGTAAGGCAGTGCATATATATCATGTATAAATAAATACATGTATATGAGGGTTATTCCAATTTTTTTCTGTGATAAGGTGGATGATCAAAAGTCTGGAGACCAACTGTATGAAGGTTTAAATGCTGAAAGTTTGCAACCGTGCATTCAGCAACCATTTTAAAAGAACTACATTTTCCATGAGGTCCAGATCTAGGCTGAGACTACCACTCCCAGAATCCCTTAGGGCTGGGCAGACTCAGGATTAACCCATACATGGCCTTATCAGAGCCACTCAGGGACAAAAGTAATGTAATTCTAAGGCTGGCATTTGGCTCTGTTGCTTTGACTGGGTTAGATTGAATCAAACAATCACTTCCTTGAATCACTCAAAGTCATTGTGTGGGAGGCTGGGTTACACCCTTTACTCACATTTACACCAGTTTTATATGCTTTAGATGGATGGGGAATCCGAGGCTTAGGAGAAGGGAAGTAGCCCAGGGTAACAAAGCCGGGAGAACTTGGTGGTACGGTGGAATTTGGTTGAACCTTGAAGTAGTGGACAATGAACTGAGATCCTGATTCTGACACTGGTCAGCTCTGGGCCTGTGAGCCAGTCCCATAGCTTATTTTCCCTTGTGTAGACCCACGTGCTGGTGAGCCAGCCCTAGGACATTTGTACTCTTGCACTTCAGCGGTGGCCTCACTTTCGAGGACTGGGTTTAGTCCTGTGGGAGCCTGGTCTTTTTTCAGAGAGGAGCCGGGCTCCTTTCGTCATACCCTTTGGCTCTTTCCACCCCAAACTGAGAGCCTAAGGGAAAATCTCTTAAACCTTGGTTTGTGTCTAGAATCTCCCCAAAATATGAAATTGGAAAGATACTCAGTAGACAATATAGACCAGACATAGGACAGCTATTTATCTTCTCCACATAAAAAAGAAGAAACGCTAAATATATAGAAGATTACAAACTATACGTAGAAAAAAGCATGAATATGAAACGGTTAACCATTAGCTCCCATAATATTCTCTTGGTAGGTTGACACTTAAATCATAAAAACCTGAGTCACTTAGGACTATCAAATGGGTATTTCACCTTCACCTTGACTCTAACCTGTCCAGATAACTCCCTCAAGGTCACACCAGACCAGAGCTTAGGCTCATCTTTAAGTGGGTGTTTATCCTCTCCTCTGAGAAACACTGTAGTAACTTCAGGCAGTGCTTCCTACATACAGTCCAGCCTGTACCCACCCAGGAGATTTGACCTTTCTGCCCCCAGTAAGTTTTAGATCTGGTGGAATAGATTTCTTGATGATACTGCTCGTTATGCTATAGTCTCAGAGGTGACCATTTCAGGATTTCTCCATCTGCTCTTCAGAGTTACCTCAGTTTCCTTACCTAAAACATGATGAATTTTCAAACTGGGCCTTGTTACTTACCCCATCTCTTTCCCCTTCCCTTGGACCCCATAGGGATGGATACCTTCAGCACAGACTTAGATGAAGGTGGAAGATCATGTTGCTCCTATGTCTGGTTCTGGCCAGCCTGGAGTCCGGAGGTGGAGTAGGGTTCTGATACTGCTGTGTGTGAGAAATGAATAATGGGGAGGCTCATTAGGGTTTCATTCTTGGGTTCTTTCAGGGATGGAGAATTAACCATTCTTCCTGCCTCAAGGCTCTGTACAGCCTCTTGGCACCAGAAGTCATTCCAGGACCTTCTGTAAGACCAAAGCATGGGGGTGTGTTAACTTTGACCTCCACTTGCTTTGCTGGCCAAGGCGGTAGTGTGTTGGAACACAAAGCCCAGCCTCCCACGGCCTAGAATGACACACTGTCCTTTCTCTATCTTATTTCCTTCCCCCCAGTTTGCTCCTTACCAAATCTGGTTCTGGAACTGGGTAGGGACCAGAAGTGTAAACAGCGGGGATTAGGGGTGATGAATGCTGACACCCCACTTCTAATAGCCTGATTTGGAAGGATGTTTAGATCTAGGACTTTGGGGAGGGGGACGTATAATTTCACTCTCAATTCTGAATTCTTCCCTCCTCCCAGATGCAACCCACTCCTAGTCTGCAGGAGACTAAGATTGCAGGGGGATGAAGTGTTTCTGCCAGAGGAGAGAGGGTGCAGGGGAAGAAATGCGTAAGTTCTTTTCTGCCCCTGGCCTTTCCTATGTCTGTGACTTTATAAATTTGAGATGCCATGGTCCTCTCTGTTGGGGTGATTCCTGCTCACCCAACGGTGAGCCTTTTAATCTAGGCACCCAGTTCCCCATCACTCCCATTCCCTTATTCCCAGAGGGGGCAGTAGCTTGGCAAAATGCCTTGGGAAATGTGGGCAGAGAGACGGAGACCTTGGGGCAGGAGGTTGGGGCAGGAGGCCCAGAATGGGGGAGGCAGGGGAGGTAGAGGGCAGGCAGGCTTCTTTGTCTGTCTTTGTCTTTCTCCTCCACCTCACCCCCCCCCACCCCAGCCTGATCTCTGCTCCCGCCCCCTTGATATCCCATACTCCCTGGCTATTTAAACTGAGTGCCCCCTCTGGGCACTGTTCTTGTGCCCGTCATCCATCATCCACCATGCCTCCCAAAAAAGACGCCCCTGTGAAGCGACCATTGGGACCTGCTGCCCCCAAACCTGCTGCCAAGCCAGCCATGGCCCCTCCAGGGAAGCCCAAGGCTGAACCAGCTGCTCCCCTTGCCTCAGCAGCTCCCACCAAACCTCAGGAGCCCCCCATTGACCTCTCCAAAGTGGTGGTGAGTCTCCCAGCCATAAAGTTCAATATGAAGGGAGTGGGGCAGGGATGGGAGACTGGGGAGACATCTTTAGGAGGTAAAGATTTGGAGAAATGATGAATAGTGGAGGGGGCTTATAGATGGGATAGGGATGATGGGGGAGGAACTAATGGAGCACTATAATGGTGTGGGGGTTGCCTTAGCTCCCCCATAATGAAGCCAGATACTAAATCTACAGAATGGGGTTATCAGGGATCTGAACCCAGGCACCCCAATTTTGCTGCTCCCCATGTTCACTTTTCCCCTCTTGCCTCTTCAATATGGCACATAACGGCACCCCTTTACACCTTGAGTGGAGAACAGAGATGTGGGGAACACAAGAATCTGGGAACAGAGATGCTCAGCTCCTTGGGACTGTTTCACAGGAGAGAGAAAGAAGGGGCCAGTGTCCATCCTCTACTCTCACCCTTCAGGGCCTAGGAAAAGAGGCTGAAATGGAGGGAATGAGCCTGTTGTTCTGGGAAGGGAGGGTGGGGAGTGGTTTGTTAGATTGTTAGACAATCACAGCTGGGGGTGTGGGGGTAAATTTAGCCTTTGTTCAACTTCGGGTTATGTGAGGGATGCAGGGTTGGGAGAGCCAGGGGGAGGGGAACAGGTGGTGCTGGATTAGCCATGTTTCCCAGGAAGGTCTCCCTCCCACATACCCGCTGCTGGTATTCTCCTAAGGCTTGGAGCTGGGAATGGGACTCAAGCACTCTTAGTTGCCAGCTGGGTCTCTTTGGGCCACTCCAGAGAGGGGTGGGGGAGGGAGGCTGGCTTGGACTGGGGGTTCCTGGCACCCCACATGTCTTCACACTATCTTTTCCTTCACAGATCGAGTTTAACAAGGACCAACTGGAGGGTGAGGAGACCATACCCACCCACCCCCACCCTCCTATCCTAAATCCCCTGTCACAGTCTTGTCTTTCTGTCTCCCTATGTCTTTCTTTTTTTTTTTTTACAGCCCCAGAGCTGCCCTTCACATTAGTTCTGTCCTCAGAATTTCTTCCTCCTGCTATGTTCTACCTTAGTCTATTATTCTGAGTCCTGCTTCCAAACTGGGGATGGAGGAAACCCTTTGGCTAACCCTAATTCCCTCCTGTTCCCAGACTTCAAAGAGGCCTTCCAGCTGTTTGACCGAATTGGAGATGGAAAGATCTTGTACAATCAGTGTGGGGATGTGATGCGGGCCCTGGGCCAGAACCCTACCAATGCTGAGGTGCTCAAGGTCCTGGGTCACCCAAAGAGTGATGGTGAGGCTGCAGGAATGATGAGCCATAACAGGGTTGATGGTAGCAGGGCAAAAAACCATGATGACCAAGGTTGACAGGTTGATGTTTAAGTACTCCAAGAGTGAGTTGAGTCAGGTCTGGGTACGTTTAACCTAAAAGTGATATTGGGGGTGGGGATGGCTTTTTGCCCAGGATCTAGGGATTCTGCAGAAGCAATTCAGTTCAGGGAAGGGTTGGTCTAGATTCAGGGGTGGGGAACCTGCGGTTTCAAGGCCACATGTAGCCTTCTAGGTCCTCAGGTATGGCCCTTTGACCAAATCCAAACTGGATTGTGTTTATTATAATAAAATGAAAAACAGACAAACTGGAAAGTGACAAAACTGGCTAAATTTCATAATTATTGACTCAAGTGAATCGATAAATATCACTGTGTTGTTGTGGTTGTCCAGTCATTTCATGTCTGACTCTTCATTGACCTCATTTGGGATTTTCTTGGCAAAGATACTGCAGTGATTTGCCATTTGTGTTCAATTAGGTAGAAGTCAGAAAAGACCCTTAAAAAATAAGACATATGTATTACTAAAAGATGAGAATAGCAGTGACTCCTCTAAATATAGTTCACTGATATGTTCATGTACTGTATATAAAGCATTTATAACTTGTGTCATTAAACAAAATCTTCATGCACTTGGAGTGAAATTCTATTTGCTTAAAAAAAAACTAGAATGATACAGGTGGACTGAATGGGATGGTTCTAATAAGACTGTCCACTGGCTAGAGATCCCAGGTATTGATCGAGGGGGCCCAGGAAAGGGTCACTTAGCACCCTCTGTACCCCCCCCCCACCCATTCATTCCCTCAGAGCTGAACTCCAAGCGTGTGGACTTTGAGACCTTCCTGCCCATGCTCCAGTCGGTAGCTAAAAGCCGGGACCAAGGCACATATGAGGACTATGTCGAGGGACTTCGAGTGTTTGATAAGGAAGGGAACGGTACAGTCATGGGGGCTGAACTCCGACACGTCCTCACCACTCTGGGTAAGATTGGGAGGTAACAAAGGGGGCTCATGGGTGGAGGTCATGGTGGAGAAGTAAAAGATCACTTGAGGTTGAGGGGTACCATCCCACATTTAGGGGACTGAACAAGGGAAGAGAACAAGATTGAGCCCAGGGACAGGGGTGGGCTTCATGGTCATTGTGGAGGGTGTGTTTTGGGAAAGAGGGCTGTTGTGGAGGGCGGGGTAGGTATGGCAAGTGGAAGTGGCCATTTCAGCCCAGTCTAGGCAAGGAATGACATTTCCTGGAAGGGATGTATTTAAAAAAGCAAGAATAGTTAGGAATGTAGCCAAGTCGGGTAAGACCCCAAATTCCAGGGAGTGTGATCTATGAGATTTCTTATTGTTCTGACAACCCGAAGTGTAAGGTAGGAAGGTAATGAATCGTGGCTACTAGTTTTTCTTATGCCTCTGATTGGCTATGTGACCTTGGGGAAGTCACTTTCATCTTTAGTCCAGGAGACAATGAAACCCCTGGCTTCCTGGGTATTCCGCTAGCATGAGTGAAGTCATTTTGAAGAAAAGTGCTACACACAAGCAAGGCATTGATAATATTTATAATTAGAGACATGAGACTGGGGAGGAAGGGGGAAAAGAAAGGGAGAGAGAAGGCTACGGTGCCTCTGTTTGGGGGACTAGATGAAGAAGAAGTGCCACCCCTAAACTGTACGGCTGGAGCTGGGGTGGGAGGGAGTGAGCTCCAAGTTTATCTGCTTCTGCTATAGGAGAGAAGATGACTGAGGAAGAGGTGGAGACCCTCTTGGCTGGACACGAAGACAACAATGGCTCCATCAACTACGAGGGTGAGAGGGCAGGGAAGAGAGCGGAAGCTAAGGGCTTTGGGGGAGTATGTGTGTGAGTGGGGCAGGCAGGTCCTTGGGAGTGGAGAAATCCATGCTCCAAGAAGGGACGGGAGGGCAGGGGTGCTTGGTCCTGACCACCCCCTTTCACCTTCCTTCGGCAGCCTTCCTGAAACACATTATGTCAAGCTGAGGCCCCGAGGTAGGAGCGATTCCCTAGCCCGCCCAACTCCATCTCCTCAGCTGCATCCCTACCTTTCCCTTTGCCCCCTTTGGGAGCTTTAGAAGCATTAAGATATCATTGAATATGGTCTCAAGCCCTTGGGTAAAAGGGTCATCTCTACTACAAAGGGCCCGTGGTCCTGTCATTTCATCCCCCCAAGCCTGTTTGCTCATCTGTAAAATTAGATTAATAGTATTTGCTTTATCAATCTCACAGGGCTGTGGTGAGAATCAACTATTAGTATGTGAAAGTGTTTTAAAGGAAAATAACGAAGAATGTAAACAGTTCTATCACTTTCCTTTTCCCTGGCAGAGCTGCTTGCACCTCTCCTTTGTCCTGAGGGATGGGGTGGGGGATGGGGGACGGCGAGGGGCCGCAGTGCGCTAGCTATGCAAACCACCCAAACCCCTCTCTCTCTAGATCCGACTTCTCTTCAGCCAGTGTTTTCCTGCATTGTGGGGAGATCAAAGTCCAGGGCCTTGCACAGAGCAGGCACTTGGTAAAATGTTCGTTGCATTGAGAGTGGAGACCGATGGTGTGGGGAGGGACAGACCTGCTGTGTTGTCCTCCCACCCTCACTTTATTTCCCTTAATAAAGCAATGGACTACTAGTTTCTGGTCTGTTATTTGGAGGGGGAAGGGGGCTTTGTGCCTGTGCGTAAGATTTCATCTTTACTCTTTCCCTCTCTGCTCCACCTCCTTGGTCCTTGGACCAGGTCTGGTGAAGAGTGCTTGATTTCGGAGTCGGAGCGCCGGGTTTCGAGGGCCATTTACGGTGTGACATTAGGAAAGCCATTCAACCTTAATTTAGTTTAGTCATTTAAGCCATAATTTCCTTCTTTGTAAAATGGGGGAGGGGTGTGAGGGAGAGGGAGAGACTAGATGACTTCCCAGATCCCTGCCAGCCCCAAATCTATGATATATATTCCCTTTCTCCACAACCCAGAACCTCACTCTCCGCCCTGGACTGGAGGTCATCTAGTCCAACTCCGACCAGGAGGAAACTGAGGCCCAGAGAGTCTGGTGACCCGTCCATGGCCACAGAGTTTATACAGAAGTGGTTCAGAAGCGGTTATGGGGCAGGGGGGAATGAAGGCTCTGGAGTGAGTCAGAGGCTCTGGGTTTGAATCCAGCCTCTGGCCCAGACTCCGGACGGCCCGGTGATTCAGAGTCAGATCTCCGAAGTTGAGTCCAAGTTCAGGGCTTTTTCCATTGGCCGCTCCAGCCCAGCAGGAGGTGAAGGAGCGTGCATATCAGACGGCATTCCCAAAATAGGAGCAGCTCGCAGCCCCCTTTCTCCTGCCCCTCCCTCCCGGCCTCGGCAAGCCCAGAAATGCCGGGGCTAGAGCTGCCTAATGAATAACCCAGCGAGCTCATCTGCATAAACCTCGGGCAGGGCCTCCGATTGGCTACATCTGCAGAGGGTGACGTCATGGGACGCGCTCAGGCCGATTGGAGCCGCGGTGAGAGACGGAGCCATTACACACAGTAGCAGCAGTCCAAGCGAGCGCTGTGCACCGCCAAGATGGTGGGGCCCGGGAGAGGCCTGGCCGGGGGCGTGGGGGTGGCAGATGGGGAGCCTCGGGGGTGGCTCCTGGGGGCGCCCGGAAGGCCCAGGGGATCGCTGTCCGTTTGGAAGGCTGGGGGCCCAGGACTAGGAGTGCAGGGGGAGGGACCCAGCTTGGAGCCGGAGGGTGCCTTGGGGACCAGCTGGTCCAGCGCCCCCATTTTGCAGATGAGACGGAGTGGGAAGTTGTGGGAGACGGCAGGCTTGGGGAGAGGGGAAGCCCTGTGGGTGCGGAAGCCTGGATGCTGACCTCTCCTCTCCTCTCTTTGTTGGGCCACAGTGCGACTTCACGGAGGATCAGACCGCAGGTGAGTGGCCTCGGACTCCCCAAAGCGGGAGGGGGTATTCCCGGGGTCTCCCTCCGGCATCCATTTCCTCCCGCCCACCCAGGGGCGTCTGTCTCCTTCCTCCTCCCGGTCTCCTCCATTTTTCTTTTGCTCCATCTCTCCTCTTCACTCTCCTCCTCCTCTCTTTAGATCTGAACCCCAAGCATTGGGTGAGTTTGTTTTCGGGGGCTAGTGTGTGAAGACTTCGGTTACATAACCCCTTGTGTGTGCTGTGATGGTTTGGGGAGTGGGTGATAGGCTGCCTGCTCTTGTCCTCTCCCTATTAACCGACTTCCGTCCCCTCTTCCTTGTTTGTGACACTGCCCTGTGTGTCCACTATACCCTATTTGCTGGCTCAGACCTGGGGGAAGGGCTGAGAACTGGACTCTGGAAGGTGTGGGGCCCGGGGAATTGCAGTGGGAGGGAGCAGGGGCTTGAAAACCTGGCGGAAGCTCTCTAACTATGGACAGGAAGCCCTGGCTTATTTAGGGAATGGAGGTGAAAAAACTGGCCCTTTTGGGATGTCCTGAACCTTGGGCTGCACCTACTTCCTTATAAGGGCTGGAACCCAGACAGGGCGGTGTCGAATTCCACCCCAGGGAGTAAAGGCGGGGCTGAGGGAGTTTTGAAGAATGAGGGAAATTAGAGGGATATCTGGGAGATGGAGTACTCCCAGCTCAGACAGGTTATCAGGAAACTTACATAGAATTATGTGGGTCCTTTGGGAAACCCGATCAGAAGAAGTGAAACCAGATTCAGTCCGGTAGTGTTACCCAGGAGTTTGGTTTCTCCAGACAAAAATGAATGTATGCAGAGCTCTGGGATAGTACTTGGGATACCGACCTCCACTTTTGACACTCATTTGTCTCTTGCCCCCCTCTAGAGTTCAAGGAGGCTTTCCAGCTGTTTGACCGAACAGGGGATGGAAAGATCTTATACAGCCAGTGTGGGGACGTGATGCGAGCCCTGGGCCAGAACCCTACCAATGCTGAGGTGCTCAAGGTCTTAGGGAATCCCAAGAGTGATGGTGAGAAAGGGCCCCAAGAATGACTTGGGGGTGCAGTTAGGAATTCTCTAAGAGTGTTTCTCAAGGTGGAAACAGCCTGTCTGTGGAGAGCCTAGGGTATGTGGGAGTACCCAGACTGCACAAGGTTCCTTTTAGCAATCGTTGGAGGGGGGAGAGGGGCAAAATGAGTTCCCTCCTTGAGATGGGAGACAGCTGGCTGTTAGGCTGTTCCATTTTGTGGTTTAGCTCCACTGTTTTGTTTTATTTTGGTTATGGTTGCTGTTAGAGAAGAGGGTTTTAAATTGTTAATGGGGTTATACTAGGAAATGTATGATTAGAAAAACCAAAAGAAACCACAATCAAAAATGAGCCAATGTAGTAGTGATCTGGCTTCCTTTGCAGAGCCCCTCAGCATAGGGAATGTGGGAAATGGCCATTCTGACCCGATGCCACTAATGTTAACCCCCCTTTTCTTCTGGGACAGAGATGAATGTGAAGGTGCTGGACTTTGAACACTTTCTGCCAATGCTGCAGACTGTAGCAAAGAATAAGGACCAGGGCACATATGAAGACTACGTAGAAGGGCTTCGGGTATTTGATAAGGAAGGGAATGGCACAGTCATGGGGGCAGAAATACGACACGTCCTCATCACCCTGGGTAAGGCCTCCTCCCTCCAAGTCACCAGACCTCTAGATTCCCCAGGGTCCTTCCCTACTTTCCCCTAGTCTCTTGATTCCCTGAGAGGTCTGGTCCCCTCTACAGGTGAGAAGATGACAGAGGAAGAAGTGGAAGTGTTGGTGGCAGGGCATGAAGACAGCAACGGTTGTATCAATTATGAAGGTGAGAGGGGCATGTGCAGCATTTTCTGGGAAGGATTTGGCAGTGTGGAAAGTTGAGGGTCATCAGTCATTCTGCTGACATCTGAAATGCCTCCTTGGTGCTGAGGATATAAAGGGAAAAAAGAAAGTCCCTGCTGCCCTCAGGAAATTATAGCAGGAGAATCTTTCTTCTCCTTACAAGCTGGTTCGGCCAGCATTTATTAGCAGCCCACTATGTGCAAGGAGTTGTATCTCCAAGTGGGCTGATGGCTCAGAAAGCATTTTGGAGGCAGGCAAGGGGCAGGGCTCAGGTGTGGGAGGTCAGAGGGGGCAGGCAGAGAGCCGGGGTGTGAGGGGTGGAAGGTATAGAAGGAACATAATGTCTCCCCTCACATCCCTGTGTGACACCCCACCACCCTATGTCTGTGTCTTGTCTTCACCATTAATGTCTCTTCCTTCCTGCAGCGTTTGTGAGGCATATCCTGTCGGGGTGAAGGGCCCCATGGGGCGGGTACGGCTCCTCCCAGCCTCTCCTCCCTTTCCTCCCAAGTTGACCTTCCCTGTGTCTCCTTCCTGGTCCCTTCCCTGCCTTCCCGCTCTTCTCTTTCGCTGTTTGTTCCCTGCTTCTGCTTCTCACCTCTCACTTTCTCTTGGCATGTTTCTGCATGGACCTGTCTGATTGGGAAGGGGAGGGTAGTCCCCCTGCATAAAGGAAGACTGTCTGGGTAGTACCCCATCTCCATACGCCCCTCAAATTCTGCCCTGGGCTCTGTGAGGTCTAGCTTTTGGTACCCAGGTGTCTGGCAACTTACCAGGCCTGGGACAGTCTTGCTTTAGGGTGCTATCTTGCCCTTGTCCATATCCTTGGGTGAGGGTTTTGGCAATGGGGGGAGGATTGCCTGGCCAGCTTCTGCTATAGTTGAATCCCTTGCCCTTCCTTTGCTGGGCAGCTTGGAGGTGATCTCCCTCTCCTCCAGAATAAACCCATTGTGTTTTCCCCTTTACCTGCCATGGGTTGATAGTGCCTATAGGTGGTAGTGTGTGGGGGGGTGCCTTCTCTACCTCTGCTGTGTCCTTGCTGCTCAGGGTGGGATGGGGGACTAACAGGTTTTGGGAGGGAAGCTGGGGGCAATGTGGCCAAGTCAGACCCTGAAGGTGGCTCTTCTATACAATCACCTCTAAGGCTGGACTCGGGGGGGATATATCCACTCCTGCCACCTTAGGGGTCTACATGTCCCACCACCCTCAGCTAGCCCCTCCCCTATTTGCCTGCTCCCTCCCTCATTCCCATTTCTTTCTCCACAGAGCTAGTCCGGATGGTGCTGAATGGCTGAGAACAAGTCCCCTTTCCACAAAGAACCCCCCAACTTTCTCAGTGTGAAAATCATCCTCTTGCCCCTGAAGCAGTTAACTACATTTTCAGGGTTACCAACATCCTTACTTCCAGCCCCCACCACGTGTCCTCTTTGGCCTGTTTGCTCTCTGCTTTCACCAAATAAACTTGCTATCAGCTCCTAACCTGATTTGTTCCTGTGTTTTTGGGTGGCCGGGGAGAAGGCAGCATATTGATGCCTTTTCTTTTAAGGGAAGAGAGGCACAAGGGACAAAGTGAAGCCAGAGTAAATGGGGCAGGGGTGGGGAACTGGCAGCCTTGAGGCCACATGTGCCTTCTAGGTCTTTAGTTGTGGCCTTTTGACCATAGTAGGTAAGTTTTACAGAAAAGTCCTTTTATTAAGTTAGGATTCAAAGTGCTGCACTTGAGGGCCTGAGGCTGCAGGTTCTCCACCCCCTGGTTTAGGGAAATAGGGGGTCCCAGCTAGCTGCCTTCAAGCAGGGGTTCTTACCACCACCCTCCCAAATGAACAGGCAGCTGCAGATGAGCCCCATTCAAGCTGGGCCAACCATTAACCATCTGCAGGTCACAGCAAAAGGAAGATCTCCTAATATGGGAAGGACAGAAGACCTCTAGTCCCTAAAAGGTTCAAGGGAACTAAACTTTCATTTGGGAGGGACTGACACAGGCCTTGAAAAGCTAATCAGAAGTATAGCTTTGTCTACTGGACAAAACTGTTCTGCCCTGGGTGGGGGAGATGCCCACCTTTATCGTCTCCTCCCAAAACCTTCATCCTGGAAAGTGGAAAACTTCCAACAAAAACTTTTCTAAGGGAAAAGTAAATTCTGTATTCAGCCTGTTCTATGTCTGCCAATTAGTAAAGTCAAGTAACACAACACAGCAGGAACCCACAAGATGGAAGTGAAAAGCAAATTAATTTATAAAAAAAAAAAGGAAAATTTACAGAAGACTTAACAGAAGGTGCTGAGCCACAGAAGGGGAGAGTAAGTGTGGGTACACTGTAAAAGGGCACATGGAACAAAGGGCCCAGGTGGGAGGAGATGAGGTGTAGGGGAATGCTGGCTCCAGGAGGAGGGCAGATCGAAGAGTCAGGTTTGTCTTTACATCCAGGACGAATCAAGGAGAAGAATTCGGAGAGTGGGGAGAGCTGGCGCTCTTGTTGACAGCTCTACACTGCACCCCTCCACTTCCCTCCCTGAACCCCCCGGTTCCAGAGATGATCAGTGTTTCTGGTGGTCTTGATGGGGGAAAGGGCTAAGATCATAAAAGGGAGGTGCTTAAGTGCTTTTTTTAAAATTTCGGATTTTAAAAACATTCCATCTTCTGCCAACTACCTTTCATTTCCCCTGGGAAAGTGATTTGTTAAGTTTAGGGAGCTGAGATACACACTCCAGTCCCCTCCTCCCTACCATTTACTGAGGGGCTCTAAACTCCCAAAGTGTCTTTTCCCTGCCCACCCCCCCCCACATATACACACACACACTCACACACAGACACACTCTAAGCAGCCAATTAAAAAAAAACCACACGCACAGACACACACAACTTGACATTTAGAGGGATTTGCCTAGCTTGGGACAGGAGGGGAAAGGTGGGGAGGGCCTAAAACAGTGACATTATCTGAGGAAGCAGCAGCAGAGTTTATTCTCAATGATCTGGGGAGAAGACTGAACTGATACTCCAAAAGAGTGGGGGGGAGGGGTGTGTGTGCTGAAGCTGGGGACAGGGCTAGGTGCCCAGAGGCCACTGACCCCTCTGGAGTTCATTCTAGCCCTCTTCCCCTGTTCCTGTGAATTAGAACCACCTCAACCTTTTTTTTAAAATCTGAGTTAGGGAAGGGGGGGAAAGCTCTAACGTGTGGGTTTCCTCTCCCATTCCTTCTTTCCCTTTAAAAGTGTTTTTGAATTTATTATCTTTTAAAAAAAATTCCACAAAGCTGCAGTAAGAGGGGGATGTACCCCTAAGAAGTGGTTAATCAGAACCTGGTATAAATACCCACACCCAGTACCTCCCTACTAGCCCCTCTTCTCTGGTACAGTATTCTCCTATCCCCTTCCCCAGACATTAGTAATCTCTTTTAAATAAAAGTCTTGATACAATCAGTTATAAACGTTGTGCCTTTGAGGCACAAACCGACATGGTGGGGAAAGGGAAAGACGGACTTTCCTTACGTAGTGATGGGCTGTCCAGGCTGGGGAGAGGTCCAACTTGTAAGGGGGGTGGGGGGAGGCAGCATGTTCTGTCCTTTGGGGTGGGCAGGCTTTTCCAGGAGGCCAAGTCTCCAAACCAGGAATGAGCAGAGAAGGGGCGTCCTGCTGGCTCCTCACTGTGAAGGTGGCACTGGGGTGACCGTGCCTGGGCTGGGGGCTGTGGGGTCTGGGGGTATTGGGGTGCCTGGGTCTGTGGAAAAGAAGTAGATCAATCAGCTGAACTGAAATATGAGACTCCCATTTAGGGCACTACAGACAGACAAATACATAGCCAGGGAATGAAGCTCACAGGGGATGAGTAGGATACTTGCTACCACCTTGCTCTCTGTGGATAGCCCAGCATTAATAAAGGGCGAGGTTGCTGTGCCCCAAATCCTTCCCTTGCTCCCCTTGAGACATCTAATAAGTGATCCAGCTCAACCTGGAGAGTGTCTACTAGGAGTTTAAGCTTGAGGCGGCTAAATCTCTCCCTACAGGATGAGGTGTTGGAGACATGGGACCATTTGAACATGAAATTAACATGCAAATAACATGCTGGTCATGCACATTCTCAACACTTTCTGAGTTCATAGCTTGGGTGTTTCCACAACATGGCCCCTCTCTGACCCACCAGTACCAGAACCTAACTTCATCCCAGCTCTAACAGCTGCGTCCCAGGCATCCCCATGACTACCAGTCTAGGGACTGGTGGAGGAACATTGGAGGGTGCCCTTCTCCTGTGTTTGATATTACCAGAGTCAGTATGCAGCAAGGAATAGGAAGCTCTAGTCAGTCACCGACCTCCTTCCTATTGTCCGTGATCCCACCACACGTCCCCTCATGCCGCCCCTTTCTCCCCCCAGGCCCCTCCAGGCCCCTTCTCACCTGGCAGCGGGCTGGCACTGGGCATGAAGTTGCCCTGAACGGCTGCCACAATAGCAGGGCTCTGGGCTGCGGCGGATCCCAGCCCTGGCCCGAGAGGCAAGGAGGATGGCATGGCGGTGGTTGCCGGCAGGTTAGGATGTAGAGGGCTCACCATGGACACGGGCAGGTTAGATGGGGGGAGGGTTCCCGGAACAAACGGGAGATGGTGGTGATGCCCATGCAGGTTAGGAGGAGGAGGGAGGTTAATATTGATGGGATCAGCTAGGCTACTAAATGGGATGATGGATGATGGAGGAGGAGGAAGAGGAGGAGGTGGCATGCTGAAAGGCAAACCCAAAGGAGCATTACCGGCCACACTTGGGTGCCCACTGCCTGGCACTGCCCCTGGTATCATTGAGGGAGGAGTTTGTTGGCTAGGGAACGGTGAGGGGCCTAGAAAAGAAAGAAGATGATGTTAGGACTTAAAAACTATATTTTCTACCCAATTTTCTTGGCCAAGATACCCCATTGTCCCCTGTATTGCGTCTTTCCCTTTCCTGACATGAGGGCAAGGGGCAGCTATCTCCATATGACTTCTCTCCATAGTATTATAGTAGAAAGAATAATGAACATGACAAAGAAAACTCGACAATAGTAGAGAATAGCTGACTGAGTATGATTCCTAATTCCTATAATTTAAATTCCTCAGAGCCCTAATGTCTTCAGATGTAAAATGGAGATAAAAATATCTACACATCTATCTAAAAGTTACTGTCATAAGATAAACAGAAATTCTACACTGTTGTGTAGATGTCTATTGTTATTAGCTCTACAAGGAGCGGGGCTGGGTGCTGCCAAATGCTGTGGACAGATAAAGTACTTGCCAGTGAGTGACCTCTGCTGGCTTACAGATGAAACATGATTCGACCGCTGCACACACACGAGCTCGTCTACTTCACTCCCTTTACCCAGTTCCTAAAGAGAGGGACCTCAAATATTTAGCTAGCGTTCAGGGTTCCCTAACACCATTATGCTATGTCCAACGGACAGTGGCTTCCAATGTGCCACAATGCCACCGCCACCGTGAAGTCCCTAAGTTCTGGGATACAACCTGATTATAACTCACCGTGGGGTCCAGTGGGGGGTGCTCCAGGTGGGACCGTCCCCGGTGGGGGAGCTCCAGGTGGTTGCAGCTGTTGTGACCCTGAGGCTGACCCTGTCTGTCCCATCTGTTCAGTGGGGGCCAAGCTGCCAGGAGGGGCCCCAGTACCAGCAGGGGTAGGGGCCGCAGAGGGTGGAGCCACAGCCAAGCTGTGGGCAGGGGGTGGCACAGAGGCTCCTGTGGGTGGGACTGGCTGTGAGCCAGGGGGTAAGTTTGGGGGAGGCTGCTGTTGCTGTTGATGCATTTGCTGGAAATGCTGCTGCCGTGCCCTCATCTCTGCATACTTCAGCTGTTCCATGTGGAAGGCCTGTCTGTCAGCCAGGAGCTGCTGCCTCTGGTACTCCAGCTGTCAATGTTATTTGGGCATCATTATTCCAGCTCAGGAGATGGCAGAAGCAACACCCTGATACCCTCATTAGATTATCTTAGGATGATTTCATATTTGTTTAGCATATAAAATCTAAATCCCTATGCCTGATTTCTAAAACATCTCCAACACCTGTGCCTATGGTCTATTACAGCATATTACAGATATCTGTGGTGGTCTCTCCTTCCATGACCAGACTCCAGAAGCTCCATGAAGGTAGGATCTGGTTTCATCTAAACCTCATATTTTCCCCAGCACCTAGCACAGGGCTTTGCATATGGATGTTAACATTTGTAGAATGACAGAAGAAATGAGTAAATCGCTCATTTCACTAGATTTCCTTTTCACATTTCTTCAGCCTAGCTCAGCTAATCTGCATGCCATTTTTTCACGACTCACTCATCCCTACTCTCTGGTCTTTAACTGTTACTACTAGGATTTAGGTCTTACCTCTTCCCTCTTTCTCTTTTTCTCTCCCTCCCCTCCTCCCCCCAAAGACTGGGTCTCTCCATCTTCCTAAGACTGGAGTGCAAGGGGCTACTTAGAGACCTAATCCCTCTATTGGTCTGCACAAAAGTGTGACCTACTCCACTCCCACCCTAGATCAGTTCTCCCCTCCTCAGGCAACTTGATGGGCCTTTGCTTCTGGGGGTTAACCATACTGGAACTTAGTGTAGACACCCAGTCAGCCCAGACCCCTGCAGTTCAGAATGCCAGAGTTCCAGAGATCCACCAGCCTCAGCCTCCCCAGTAGCTGGGATCATAGGCATGCTCCACCATGCTCAGCTGTTTGGTCCCTTCTTCAAAACCTAATTCAAAGTTCCCTGACCCCAGGAAGCTTCAACCAACCAATCCACAAACATTTATTAAGCACCTTCTCTGTGAAGCTACTATGCTTGGGGGTGGGGCTACAAGGACAAAGAATGAAACTGTTTCTCATCCCAAGAAGGGCAACATGCACATATACAAGTCCATACAAAAGAGATACAACATAGCTTGGCAAGGCCTCAGCAGGACCAGGAAGGGCTTCCTTACAGTGGCACCTGAGCTTTGCCTTAAAGGCCCCCAACTCTGATCTCAACTGAACTCTCTGAACTGAAGGCCCTGGGACTCCTCTACTGAATACATTCATTTGCATCATAGTCTTTGGATTTTTTGGTCAGTTGTGGTGTTATTCTTCGGTCTCCTCACAAAGGCCATCACTGATGCCCACGATTACCTTTCAACATTAGCCCTCCAGCTCCTTCCCCAGCTCACACTCTCTGCCCTTTCTTCACTCACCTGCACTCTCACACCCACTGCCTCACTTTCCCCTGCTCTGGCTTTGGCTACTCTCCGTTTCTCAGGAGCCCTGTCAGACACCGTTTTCTCTCTGCTCTGCAACTTCACTTTCTGTCCTAAACTGAGACACTGGCTCTGGATGGGGGTCCTTCCAGAGCTCCTGCTGAGTCCCTGGGGAAGGCTACTCACGGCCTCTCGCTCCCGGTCCATGATAGTCTCCAGCTCTTCAAAGTGCCGAAGTTTGATCTCCAGCTTCTTCATCTGGGTCTCAACTAGCAGGGCCACCAGGGACTTGATCTTTCTCTCTTCAACCGCAGCCAAGTGCTAGGGGGGAGGGCAGAAGTGGCCACTGTGAGGTGTTTACTGGGGAGACTCCAAGAATTACAAAGACAAGAAGTCTGGCAACTTCCAAGAGGTCACCAACTAGCTACGGTTCTGCTCCAATATGGAGTCTAACATTTTAAAAAAGATATGAAGAAATTGGGATAGACATCAAAGAAAAGAACAAAAAACCCTGAAAAATAGAAGCAATAAAGAAAAGCTAAAAGAGGTTAGGTCATTTAGGGTAGAGAAGTAGGTAACTAAGGTGCCCTGAATATAAGGGTTGGTCTACAAATCATGGTCACCTACTGTTCCCCATATCTATTAGGATCATAAGGAAATGATGGTAGCTAAAAGGAAGGAGATGAAAGAATATAAAGAATTTCTTGTGAGTAGTGAAGAGATAGCAGAGACATCAGCTTCTCTGCCCAGATAACCTAAGCAGAAGGGTGACCCCTAGACAACTCAGACTGGTTGTGCTGGGAATCTAAACTCGTGGGATCTGAAGACACTGGGGACCCTCAGACCAATGCCTCACCTTGGCTTTTACTGCAGCCGCTGCCAAGGCAGCAGCAGCTGCAGTGGAGAGGTTGCCTTCGCCAATGTCCCGCTCTACCTTGGTTTTCCTCTCCCCCTCAGCCTCAACCACATCCTTCAGCACCTCCTCCTGTCCTTCCTTTGGCTCCTTCTCCTTTTCCTGGTCAGCTTGAAATTGGAATACAAAAATTAAGTCAATCCTGTGGGTCCCCATCTTTCCTTTCTAGACTTGACTCATCCATCCCAAAGCCTCACCCATGGGGTCCCCATCAGTCTTCTCCGACTCTTTCTCAATGTCACCTTCCTTCCCCTTTTCTTCCTCCTTTTTGGGTGCTTCGCTTGGTTTATCCTTTACTTCTTCCTCTGTGGTAGCACCACCTTCCCGTGGTTCCTAAATTCCCGATGGAAAAAAGGGGCAGAAACAGCATCAATATAGATCTGAATCTTGTATGAACATGTTATACCTTAACTTGGGTACCCCTAGTTTATTCCTCTGCCTTCCGAAAGCATAATTTGGGGGAAATAAGACTTATTCCACAATATTTCATGCCAGTTTCCACTTGCTTTCTGCCTCACAGTCTAGCCAGACCACCATC
The DNA here is from genome assembly GCA_028627135.1 of Pseudochirops cupreus. Taxonomy (NCBI): domain Eukaryota; kingdom Metazoa; phylum Chordata; class Mammalia; order Diprotodontia; family Pseudocheiridae; genus Pseudochirops; species Pseudochirops cupreus. Next base: position 382,000,992 of record CM053581.1, on the reverse strand, counting down.
CCAAGAAGAGGTCAGTGCTACAGTACCTTAGGCTCTTTTTTCTCCTCTGCAACCTGACCTTCTGCCCGAGTCTCATCAGTCCCACTTTCTTCTGTAAGAAGAAGGGAAAATAAGAAATGTGACATACAGAGTTGCTGTCTAAAACTAACTTCCAATTTATCCATTCTACCAGTTACAACTGCAGAGTGGGGACAAACGAAGGGGTGTCAGGGATTATTCCTTATACTCCTTAAAAAGGACCTTACTGGTTAAGAGAAAACACACAAGGCCAGCTCTCAACACACAACCCACAATGACGATGAAAGGAGACATCCTTACCAATCCGATCAGGTTCATCAGAGGTGGTTCCTGCAATGCCACTACTCTCCAAACCAAAGGATGGGTCTGCCTTGCCTGTCATTTTGGCTGCTTCCTCCACCTTGCGAACATGGGCCTCTACCAGGGCTGTGGGAACCTCCTCTTTCATCTTGGAGAACTCTTCTGCAATGCCCAGAAAGGATGATTGGTGGTCTACCATCATTAACCTATACAGCCTTGAGTGTCTTCCCCACCCCAGAGGGAAAGATTAGCACATTATTCTTAAAGACCCTATGCAGAATCCATCTGTTTGGAGTTCTGGTTTGTCCTGGAGCCAGTGAGGCAGGTAAATTAGACAACCATTCATGTAACTGGTTGTTGGAATGGGCAGAAAACACCCTCTCTACATTACCTAAGGCTGACTTGGCGGCAGCAGAAGCCACTCGGGGGTCAACCACAGAGGCCAGGAAGGCAACAGTGCTCATGACGGGGTTACCAGACTGGCTGAAGGGGATAGGCTGGTAGGCCAGGGGCCCCAGTGAGGCCTCTGAGTCCTCTAGGTACGGGTCCTCAATGGGCAAACGGAGGAAGTGTAGTATGCATTCATCCTGGGTGCGACTCCCTACATGCTCTGACACCTTGTTCCAGTCATCTTTGTACATCTCCAGTGCCTGGGATGGGGAAAGTTATGACTTATCTGAGCTTTCCTCCCTCTTCATCAACACCCTCTCCTGTCCAGCACCAAGAAAGTGGAACCAAGAATATGAGGTAGTTTTCCATTTTAAATATCAACATTTATTTACTGATTTGTTAATGGATTGATGGTTTGAACTCATTGCCAGAATTCTCAGGTGCTTGGTCAGGGAAAAAGTGGAAGGGGAGGAAGCTGCAGTAAGAGCCAAGGTTCAGGACAGGAGACAATGCCCTCAATGCCCCAATTACCTCCAGAAGAAGCAGCGTCTCCTGCTCTGTCCACTCACGGGTTGCACTGGCTGCAGCTTTGCTCTATAGGGGATGTAGGAAAGAAGACAGGATCTATACAAGGAAGTAGGCTTCCATTATTGATTGCCATGCAATCTAATGCTGGTCCCCTCTCTGTCCCTGCTCCCCACTCCAAGTTTCAAACCTTGGAGGGTACATTCTTTTTGGTGTACATATCTGTCCGTAGTCCAAAATTCTGCATGTCAGTTGGTTTCTCTTTGCCTTTGTCAGGAAAGTTGAGCATTTGCTGGGAAGCTGAGGTCTGCTGTTATGGGGGAAGATCAAGCAAAGATAGTGCAGAGTGAGAATGGGAACAGAGGGCTTCCTGCCCAAGCTCCATGGCTGAGAGAGAGGTTTTTCTTCCCCACTATTTCAGCACTTCATGTTTCCATATCCATTCCCTCTAAGGTAGGCCACTCTTCCTTATTTCATAAGGGGTCAACAGGAAGTTGAGGGGTGCTATACTCCACCTACCAGCTCTGGCTTCCCCTTAGCTGTCTCCGGTACCAGGTCATCTAATTCTTTGCCTTTTCGCCCAGCCTTGTTGTCAGCATCAACTTGGCGGCCCTGGTGGACAAAGCTTGGTGTCATGGGCAGTTTAAGTGATGTGGAGCCCATAGAGAGTGGGGGTAGTTCTCCCTGAGCAATGTCGCCACTTTATTACATCACAGTATTTGGCATAATATTCAGTAGTATAGGTTTCTCTATAGATATGCCTAGAAAACTGATCTATAAGTCAAGAGACCTATTATATTCCAAGTTCTGGCTCTAGAAATTTTATACAACTGAGCTTTTCTAAGTCTTTTTTGTAGGTAAAATGGAGATGATGTATCTACTTGCCCTATACTCTTCAAAGGGGTACTGTGAAATAGCTAAAATGCCAAACAAGAAAAACATTTTAAAAGTTTTTTATGAACTCTTTTTATTTTCTATTTTCCATACATGTATCCTGTCCTCATATTAGATAATCTGCCCCCTGAGGAACTTTTCCTTCCTTTGTATCTTCACAAAGTACAAGGATGATCTTAAACATATGGGGGCCTGACTTGCCTGGTCCCTTTTATCTCAAGAGAAGATAAAATTCTGCAAATATCCCTGGCCCACCAATTTACCCCATTCTCAAAAACCAGAAATGGAAAGTCTCAGGATTCCAGTTTGTTTACCACCCCCCCAGTCTATTCCCTTTAGCACCCCACTCCTACCTGGGGTGTCTTGGGCTGCAGTGGTACCAGCCCTGAGGGTGTGTCAGCCAGGACATGGAAGTGAGAAGTGGGTGGGGGTCCCATGGGAGTTGGTCGGCTCTCTGCATCCACCTGGTAGTTAATTAGACCCCACTGTTCCAGGAAGGCATGGACCCTGTGAGGGCCAGGAGGCAGAGAAAGAGGTCATTCCAGGGCACTCATAAAAGTGGAGGGAGTGCTTTCTTTCTGTTTCTTCCCCTTCTTTCCCCACAGTTCATCTACCTGGGGTTTCTACTTCTGCCCAGAGACACTTGAGGGCAACCTGGGCTTAGGTTTGGCAAGGGAAACCAACATCCTCACTACTTTCTTTCACCAATCACAAGTCCTACCTCATGATGGCACAGACATCACCTGCCAGGTTCCGGCGGCAGGCAGTGGAGGTGAGGTACTCTTGAGGGTTCAGTCGGTAGGTGTCAATCATGAAGTTTCGATAGGCCAGGTAGCTGGGAGAATGGAAGAAGTGTTGGTAAAAGGAAAGGGGGCTGAGGGGCAGGAGAGGGAAGACAACTGTTCCTGAGCAAGGGAGGCAAGTTAAACTAAAGGGCAACCCAAGTCAGGTCAAATATAAGACTGGTACCAACCTATTAAAGTTAAAATACACACCCTTCTTTTCTGTTGACAATAATCAGTAAACAACAAATGCAGAAAGCAGTATATGTTAACAGTGGAGATCACTCTATTAGATCATAGGCTCCAATGCAGAGCCAGAAGGGATCACAGAGGCCACTGAGTCCAACCCTTTCATTTTGTAGGTGGTTTTGCTTAACTGTTCTCAAGGAATGTAATTATTTGGGCAGGGGGTATTCATTGGAAACTGTAAAAAAATAATAAATTTTTTTTCCAAAAACTCAAGCTGAACATAGCTTAGAGTATACAAGCTGAACATATCTCAAGTACATCTCAGCCAATGGGAGACTGGGATAGCACCAGGGCTGGCATGTGGAACTCCAAAATGGCCCAAGTCTTCACTTTTGCATATTCCCCTTGTCACCCTTGATAATCTCTCTTTCGCTCCGTTCTTCAAGGACCCAGTGTCCTCCTGGTCTATGTTCTTTATCAAAACTTACTCTGAGAAAACTCAACTCAACTAACACATGTTAAGGAGTTGTTACAAGGTTGCACACTGTTTTGGGTGCCAGGGATAAAAATGAAAAACAACAATGTCCCTCTTAAGGAATTTGTGATCTAAGTGAAGAATTGGTGTGGGAGAAGAGAAGAGGAGACATGACATGACATGAATGAGAATGATACAAGCTAGAATGTCATCAAGCAAAAGAAAAGATCCAGGAAAGTGCTAAAAGAAAACTTAAGGAGGAAGAGAAGACTTTCAGCTAAGGAACAGCTAGAATGAAGGAGGCTTCAAGAAGGCAAAGGTGTAAAGGATGGAGGCAGCTTCCTTCAGAGCGTAGCAAGAGAGCTGCCTCACACACAGAGCCCGTCCTGACTCCTCTAGCTGTTGCTGCTCTCCCTAGCTTGGAACGACTCCGAACTGTGTCCCGAATATAATCAAAGCTTCTTCAGGGTGAGGATTTAGGAAGCAGTATCGGCTGTCTGATATTTACTCTTTAGAACCACGTCCCTACTGTTTCCTCTTGTGGACGCCTTTGTATTCTTGTTATTGTTAATTCCAGAGTGAAGAGATTTGTTCAATGTTAAAGGAATCTCAAGCACGTGTTAGAATGGACTTATCGGGGCTGGGGAAGCCTTTCAGAAACCCCACCAAGGTACCACTCAAACCTACAGGTAGGACCAACCCTAAACACTGGAGGGACAAAACCCTCAGATACCCCCCTTCACTGCCCCCTGCCCCTGACACCGGAAGCACTGACACAGAAGGTATGGCAAGAACAAAGGCTGAGGCTTCCTTACATCTCTGGAGTCTTGGATTTGTTCTTGCCATTGAAGAATTCTGGCAGAGCCCTCCTCTCAATAGCGTGGACACTGTAAAAGAAAGCAGGGTAGCTTTAGGAGCTGGTGGACAAAAGGGAAGCTGTTGAGAGCAAAGCCTGCTATCAGACATGGGGTTTAGAGCTAGAAGGGTGCTCCTTAATCATAAAGTTCATCTTCTATTCTGAATATGAGGAAACTGAGATCTATAGACATTAAGTAACTTGCCCAAGATCACACAGGTAGTAAGGAGTGGACCAGATCATGAACTAGACACCAGATCCTTTGACTCCAAATCCAGGGCCCTTTTTACTACATTGGGCAGAGGAAAAAGCAGCCAAAATTTGAAGGTAAGGTGTTAGGGAGAACCCGTTGGAGGAAGGCTACAGACAGGGCTGGGTAATCTTTCAGAATAGGAGTGTTTTCTTCTAGCCGGGTTAGAGCACAGGCTCCAGAAGATGGCAGCAGACTAAAAGCTGAGATACTAGTACCTATTATAGTCAAACCAGGCCGCATAGCTAGGGATGATGATGTGGTGAGTCTGCTCAGTCACATTGTCTTCATGAAGGTCAGGGTTCTTTGCCTGTTCGCCCTTGTTGCCAGTGCTGCTCTCATCCTCATCCTAGAAGCATGGAAACTGCTGACTATGTACATTCCCTTTCTTCCTTTTACTGATACCCATTTCTCCCATGATCTTGGGAAGTGCACATTTGGGACAGAGAATAAGGACAAGTGATGAAGGGCTCCAGGGCCCCAAAAAGAGTCAGAGACTTGAAGAATAACTACAATTGGCCTGAGATGGGAGATCCTGGACAATTCTGGATAGTAAGAGGTTTGTAATCCCATAATTGTTGTTATTCTTATTATTATTCCCACCTTGCCTGTGGTCTCCATGCTCTCATCCTCCTGTTCATCTGGAATGAAAAGAGTTGAGCATGGAGTAAAGGTTAATTTCCTAGTAACAGAAGAGTAAAAACCACACCCAAGTGATCCTCCTAGCTGGGCGGACTCATCTGGAGCAGAGGGGGTAGCCAGGCCCTTAAAAGGTCCTTCTCTCTTCCCCTCTATCAAAGGAAGTCACCCCTCTTCCCAACCCCAGGTGCTTCTTCATCCCTGTGAGTATCTCCCTCCTTACCAAGATCAGTCATGGTGCCTCCTTTAACTGGTGCCGACTCCGAGTCCTTTTTGGTATTGACTATATTGAGATAGAACTATAATTGATTATATAGCTCCAGCTTCTACCAAGCCCTCCCCCTTTCTTCATCATCATTAAGATTTATACAATGCCTACTCTGTGCCAAGTACTGTGCTAAGTAAGCACTTTACAACTGTCTCATTTGATCCTCATAATAACCCTGAAAAGAAGGGGCTGTTAATATTCCCATTTTACAGATGAGGAAAATGAGACAAACAGATTCAATGACCTGACCAGGGTCACACAGCTAGTTAAGTGTCTACGGTCACATATGAGCTCAGTTCTTCCTGATTGCAGGCTCAGCACTTTATCCACTCTAGTTGCCCCTTCCCCTTTTATCCACAGCTCCTCAAATCCCACCTCCTTCATATCTTATTTAATTAGATAACAATAACTTCTTCCATTCTAATTTGATCTAAAATGCACTTGCCTCAACAACTGTATTCTCTTCTCTGTGATATTCTTCTCAGTCCATCTGTCTGTCCTAAGGACTACAAACCCTTAAATGGCAGGGACTAGGTCTCATTAGTCCACAGAGCACAGCATCCCACACAAAGAAGTGCTCAGCGGGGTGTTCTGAATGGGATGACAGCTCTATCTAGGGACATTCAGAAAGAGGGCTCTAGGCATGGTGACAGAAAACCAGGGAAAGAGAATGGGAGTCAGGTGAGCACTTACCTGTCTTGGGCAGTGTCACTTCCTCCACGTTGGGGACTGGTGAGGGTTCATCCATGTCCTTGGTCAGATCTTCTTGTTCTTCTTCTCGATGTCCACGCTTTGACTTAGTGTAAGGGGTTGAGGGGCTAGACATGATAGAGAGAGGGAAAAGAGGTCAAAGTCCCTGGAAGGATTCATAGGGAAGACAAGCAGCAAGGAGTCCTCAAGATGATCACTAAATACAAGGAAAGCTCCCCAAACTGTAGGATGATGAAGGACAGCACGAGTTTTTCCTTTGGAGAGCTGAGTTTGAGCAGCTTTACTTTGGGCCAATGAACAGAAGTGCAGGCAGTCACATACCCCTTCTTTGCATTTTTCTTTTTGGCTTCTGGGGTCGGAGAAGGGGAGGGAGAACGCTTTCTTTTCTTGTAGTTACTGCCTTTCTTGTCCCGCCTGTCTGAATCTGGGCTGTTCACCTGGAGATGAGGAATTGGGACCTGGGTCAGAAGACAGCTTCACAGGAATGAGCACCCACTGTGGGCACACTTAGAAAGGAAAGAAGAAGCAAGGCATCTCACCTCATCTGTCAGTGTCTTAGCTGAGATCTTCTTACGGCGAGATACAGGGTTTTTATCATCATTCACTTCATAGTCTTCCTCATTCATCCACTCATTGAAAGTATCTGTGTCCAGAATCCATTTTGCATGAACCTGCAGAGCAGAGGCCACATTCAGTAAGGCCTATGTGAGGCTTCCTCAGTTTCCCAGCTTGCCATGGGACACTATGAACCTCAAACGGTTAGAATCTGGGGAGGCCATGAGAATCTCTGATTTGCTCTCAACCTGTAATCTTGGACCCCAAAATAGGGCAAAGAGGAAGAATACTTTCCTCTATGCCTGGAATGAATTCTCTCCCCATTTTCAATTATTGAAATCTTTCTCTTCCTAGACTTGCATGGGCTGATGCAAAGTGTACTATGTACAAAGTAACAGCGATATTGTTAGATGATCAACTGTGAATGACTTAGCAACATAATGACCCAAGACAACTCTAAAGGCCTTGTAATGAAAAATGCTATCTATCCCCAGGCTGAATACAAACTGAAGTATACACTTTTTTACTTTATTTTTCTTGAGGTTTTTTTTTTTGTCTATGTTGTCTTTCACAACATCACTATTATGGATATGTATTCTCAATGGGAGGGTGGGGTAGGGGAAGAAGGATGGGAGAGAATTCAGAACTCAAAGTTTTAAAAACGAATGTTAAAAATTGTTTTTACGTGTAACTGGGGAAAAATAAAATACTAAATAAAAAAAAGAAAACTAAAATAAAAAATCCTTCTCTTTCTGTAAAGCCCAACACAGCTGACCTCCCAGCTGAAAGACATCACTCCTTATGCCTCAAAGTTTATGGGATCCTTTATGTAGACCTCTCCTCTGTCCTGCCATAGTTATTTGTGTATAGACCATGAGCTACCTAGATTGTAAAGTAAAGGGCAGGGATACTTGTTTTCCCTCTTTTTATTCCCAATGTACCAAACACAATAGGTGCTTAATAAATATGTATTTAAACCTGTTGCACTAGTTACCTTCCTTGGTTTCTCAGGGGTGGGGGCATCTTCCACAGAAGCCTCAATTTCACTTGCTGGAATCCAGGTGTCATAACTGCCATGGGAAAACCGAGCATGATATTGCACAAATGAGAGGAATAAATTAGGAGGAAAACATACACAGACACTTTTCTTTTTATCTTTTAAGCTCCAAATAACTAATTCAATATTCTGAATGCCTCTATACCATCCAGCTACCAGTCCCACCAAGGATGGCTGCATGCAGACATTCTGTCCAACATTACAGAACTTCTGAGACTGACTGATGTTCCTAAAACCCCTCAGGGTTCAGGGCCAGATTCTTACCTGTCAGGATAGTAGCCCCAGTGCAAAAGAACTTGTTTGTCCCTCTTCATGACTGGCCGTACCCATTCCTCTGAGGGGAGAGGGGAAGGAAAAGAAAGAAAGTGAACTGGGAATATGGGCAGAAAGTGAAGGAAAAGGGATCCAGAGATGAAGTTGAACTCCACTCCTGAGACAGAAGGAGACTGAGCAAGGGGAGTATTATGGAGGGGACCCAGGAACTCAAAAATCCCTCCAAGCCCTTTCTCCTTTGCCAGACTTTTCCCTGAGTGAAGGAGAGAAGCAGAATGGTTTGGGTGATAAGGCTCTCCTCAGTCCACAACCAGCAAGCTGATCCTGGGTATGGATCAGGTTGAAGCTTACCTTCCTCCAGGTTCCCAGGGACAGGGCATACTATATGGGAGGCATTGTTCTTATCTTCAGTTACTGTTCCCTGAGATCAGAATAAATCAATACATCAGGGAGCAAAAAGTAAATATGGTTCACTCTCAATGATCTTTGCTAATAGGAGGAAGCAAGATTGTGTCCAAAATAAATGAGAGTCCAAGTCTCAACTCTGAATGGATCCTTTAACAATGGATTTGCCTTTCTATTCTTTGGATGATATTATAATTAGTCTAAATTCCCTAGGGATATATAAGTTCAGTGACAGAGGAAAACAGACAGGTATTTATTAGGTAGTGAGGAAAAACCTATATAGGATTTAAAGATTTCTGACCTACCAAGGAGACAAGCTATGAATGAAAAAATTCAATTTACTTAACTGCAAATCCTAGTTCATGTTAACTAGTCATTTCACATACTATCTTCATAGAACAAAGGTTTAAGACTAACCCCTAGACTGGTGATAGAGATTCACAATTATTGCTTGGAGAGGAGCAGAACAGAACCTGGAAGAGGTTCAATGTCTTAAGTTCTCCCATTTTCCTATTTCTTTAGGTAGTCAGGGGGCAGCAAGGACTAGCCTTGGGGTAGAAAAAAACGATCCCTTTAATGCTACTTTTTAGGGAGAAAGATTAAAAAGGGGAAAAGCCATGGGATTTCACAGAGGTTCCTCAGGCACATCTATTTACCTGATGCCTTTTGATAATGTCCTTCAATTTCCCTAGCAGCTTAAGGTCAATCTCAGGGTGTAAGAAAATATTGGGTCGAGCCAAGCAGTTATTCTGTAGGAAGGACAAACAGAGAGTTATGTGTTTGGAGCATTCTGAATCCTCACTTCAGGGTAAGGAAGGAGCCAAGTGGGATACTCTTAGATGTTACCTGCACAAGGGACTTCTCAATGGTCATGAACATTTCCACATTGCGGTCCATGCGGGATGGATTCTGGAAATCATAACGCCGCCTTGTGGGAAGGCAAGAGCCCAGTGAGTGGCATGGCTCAGGCCTGGGGATGGGGGTGGGGCGACACATGACTTCATAACTTGGGGAATTAAAACAAGGCACAAAAAGAGCCTCTAGCTGGCAGGCCCCTGTTGCTGCTCCCAAGGCCAGCTGATCTGAAAGGCTCAGACTCTCACCTGTTGAGATTTCTCCTGAATCCCAGCCTCTTGCTAAGTCCTTTGGCTAGCCCACCTATTTTGTTTTCTCATATGCTGCTGGGGAAAAACCTTAGCCCTTCTCCCCACTCCCAAACTGGGCACAGATTGCTCTCAAAACACAAAGTAAAAAATAAACTTAGTCTAACAGAGAAAGAAAATGACAGCTCAAAATAATCCCTGCTCTCCCACTAGGTCAAACCCACTACCACTGCCACAATGAAACAGGCACTACCACTCCTAGCCATCCCCCTTAAAAGACCCTGGTGGATCAGGAGGGTGGCCCATTACCACCAAACCAAATCTAAAGAGAGTCTGAAGAGCTCTCACCATCCCTGGTCGCTCTTGAACTTGTAAGCAGCTGCGAGGATATGACATAGGGAACCTCCCGCTTTGAAATCTAGGAAACATTTGATCTGCAAAACCAGAAGTGGCATGTGGAAGAAGCAACTGAAGAGGGAGTGGCAAAAGCTACCTACTCCCTCCCCCCTTATAATTTCACTTCAGAAAGCAAAGTACAGCAATAATATATGCCCCTAAGCTGAGGGCATTTCTTCAACTATTTTATCCTTTCAACAAATCCCTAGATAGGGGTAGAGTGGCCTAGGGGTAAATCAAGATGCTATGATACAGACATTACCCAAATGGGACGGACTGGGCTAAGCCAGCAATACCCTAAGGTTGGCTGGGGAAGGAAAGATATAGTACTTAAATGGCCTAGGTCCCTCCCCAGGGTGTTGGGATACCCAGCTGCCTTGGCCCTGTAGACTCACCGGAAGCTTGGTAAGTGGTGCGTTGCTCACATGTTTGCCAAATACCTCCTCCTGGAACTGTAGCAATTGTACCACTAGGCTAGACAAGGACTTGTTGGTGGGTGGTTCAGCTTGGATGTACTAGGGAGAGAGGGAGAAAAGGAATAACAAGGGCTCGCATTATATCTCCCACAATCCCTAAGCTCAAGAGACAAGAGCCTAGAACCGTAGTAAGGTCAAGTGGAGACATTCTGGAAGCCTCTCTCCTTGGACAATAGCTAGAAACTATTTATGAAACGAAGGCAGAAAGGAGGCACCTTCATCTAGTTCTAAGCTCAGCAGAAAGAGTTCTAGGAGGTAAAAATTCTGCTGCCAGCAAGTAACTGAAGGTGTTTAGTACCGAGTGCCCAAGAGGGAAGAATCTCCTTCTCTTTCTTGAGCTTCACTCTGTAATTCGAGCTGCGAGGACCCTCTTATCTTGGTGCAACAACAGTACTCTGGGTCATAAAAGCCTCAGGCTTTATGGAATCCAGCCTAGGTACAGGGAAGGGGAGAGGAGGAGAGTTCTTCAGGACTCACTGAACAGGGTAAGGTTGTCCACTAATTTGTGGGAACTTTTTGGGGGGGAGGGAGGGAGAAAGGGAGAGATTAAAATCTTGGGCAAAATTGCTTATTAAGTCCTAAGGTTAGAAGACAACTCCAAAAGACTCATGATGGAAAGGGATATCCACATCCAGAGAAAGAACTAGAGTCTGAATGCAGATTGAAGCTAACTACTTGCTCTCTCTCTTTTGTGTTTTGTTTCGTTTCGTTTCTTCATTTTCACTGTTCACTACATTGGTTATAATCCTTCTTTACAACTTGACTAATGTTTAATGTGAAGGTATCTGTAGAACCTATATCTGATTGCATGCTGCCATGGGGGGGGAGGGGGAAGAAGAGAGAGGGGAAGAAAATTTGGAACTCAAGGGATTGAGGAACTGAATATTGTAAACTAAAAGTAAATAAATAAATTAAAATTTAAAAAATTGCTTATTAATAAAGGTAGGCCAAACAGAACTGTCAAAGGATATTTTTGGAGGGGACTTCTTTGGGAGTCTGTTATATAGATCCTCTAGAAGATAAAAATGATGTAAAGAACATCTTACTTATATCCTGCCTAATAGAGAAATGGCAGGCAGAAAAAGTCTACTATCCCTGAATAAACTACCTAGACACAAGCCCTGGTAAGAAGGCAGGTGCCCTAATATCTGTAAGCCCTTCAAAACAATCCTGGACTTTTTCAAACATCCCCATATAACATTTCTCTCCAAGAACTCTAGTCTTTGAACTCATGTTAAACTGAACCTCTACGATCTTCTTTAACCTTCTGACCCTAGCTTCCTCCACCCCAATCACAGAGGACAGCATCCCTCTCAGTGGGAGGCAGGGAGAATAGCTTCAGGGAAAGGAGAGGTCACAGGAGGGAAAGGTAAATGACAAAAGCCCAGGAGTATAAAAGCCACACCAGATCACAGGCAGTCAGTTCCTCCCAGAATCCACTGCCTAAGCCCCCAGCTTATTCTCCCTCCCAAAGGTCAAAGGTAGTAACTGCCTGGAAATCAGAGCCCCATGCTGAACACAGACAAGCAACAGATGGAGCAGCTGACTGTCAGGATTCTGACACCTGGAGAGACCCCAGAGAACAAGGTTAGCTTGTATCCAAATGTATCCAGGAACCTGAGGAAAGAGGTTTCACAGACCAGAGCGCTCCCAACAGTACCACCACTTAAACCTCCAACAGGAAACAAGGATGGATAGGGGAATCTGAAAGCCAGAAAACCAAGAAGGAACAAAAATACAGAACTTGCCTTCCTCCTTGGAAGAAAGAGTGGGGTAGGTGAAGAGAAAAGGAGCAGAATCTTCCCTGAGAATCTGATTATGGCAGAGAACACACCATATAGGTGGATGCTGTCCGTTTCTCAGCCTTCCAGACAAAGGACACAACCAGGAAAGGGCCCATGGAAGGGGGAGAGAACATTCCACAGACCTTTTGTTCACTCTCTTATTACCTCCAGTCCTGGGTAAAAGGCTGGGACTAGTCTCCCAACTGGGACCTTAAGGCAAGACGGGACCCAAAGTGGAGATTTCATTGGAAATGCTGAGATACTGTTTAAGAGAAGCACAAGCTCCCGTCCTCTGGATTCCAAACAGGCAATGGTAGCCCCTTATATGGAGACCAGATAGACAGGTAACAGCATGGAGAACCTTCCCAGGCCAATGAGCAGGAGTCAGGCCTTCCCGTAGGTGTCTGCTCTGGTGCTTTTCATCATCCCCTGCTCCCAATACTATGCACACACAAAGCCTCGGGGAGGCCCCAACTCCTGCCACCCCCCTAGGCTCTTGGGCAACAGGGCTGGCCCAGGGGGAGTATCCAGGAGGCTTCTTCCTCCTCCCTCCCCCGGGCTGGCTCCTGTCTTTCTTGAGAATTTTAAAATGAACCACAAAGAGGAAGAAGATGTATTACTAATATTTTCATAGCGCTTCATGGCTTGCAAAGCGCTTTACATGTGTTATCTCAGTGGATGGTGGTGATGGGGGACACTGGATGGGGGGTGACGGGGAAGGGGAGGGAATCAAACAAACAGGAGACGACTTGGGGGAGGTGGAACTTGAGGCCTGCGGGTGTGGAGGGGCAGCGCGGGAGGGGGCAAGGGTCAGGGGGAGGGGAGGGGGAGCGCGGGGAGCAGCAGGGCATGGGAGGGGCGGCGGAGCGCTGGAGAGGGGGGTATCGAAGAGGGGGCAGAGGAGGAGGCAGACAGCGGGGGAGGGGACAGCGGGCAGCGGCGGCCAGGGCCAGGCCCCACAGCTCCAGGTCGGCCCGCGGCGTATGGGGGCGGCGGGAACCCCCGACGGAGGGGGCGGCGGCGGGGGGGGGAGTCCAAGCGTCGCCCTTTGTCGCGCCCGGGGCCCCGGCCCGGCCCGGCCTGGCCCGGCCCGGCGCGCGGTGCTCAGGCCCGTACCTTCTTGTAGTTCTTGCCAAGCCAGAGCCGCACGTTATCAAACTGGGTCACGGTGTCTGCGGCCTCGTAGTACTTCACGTTGGGGCCGCCATCCTTCTTCCGCACCGCCATCTTCTCCTGGCTCCCCCCCCCAGCTGCTGCCGCCGCCGCCACCGTCGCCGCCACCGCCCGCCCCGCTCCCTCGCCTCGCCTCCTCCTCCGCCCGCCGCCAGCAGCCGCCTGGGCCCAGCGCAGCGCCCCCTGCCGGGCCCGGCCGGAGCGGTGCGGGCAACGGGAGGGAAGGGGGGAGTGACGGGGGTCAGGGAGGGGAGGAGGAGTGACGGGGTGGGGGGGATC
>CM053581.1:381951947-381986694 GCA_028627135.1 Pseudochirops cupreus | reverse complement strand
CACCCTTTCCTGAGGAGATTCCGAGCCTTGTCTCCCAAACTTTGGTGAGGAACCTCCGAGAATGGGGGTGAAGAGGTGCCTACACCGAGAATTAGAAAAAGAAATGTTCTCTTTGAGCTCGCCGCCTTTTCCGCGCGGCTGGCGACCCTTCCTATAAGCGCGCGGCAAACCCTGAGCCCGGGAGTCACGGTGGCCGAGTGGTTAAGGCGTTGGACTCGAAATCCAATGGGGTTTCCCCGCACAGGTTCGAATCCTGTTCGTGACGGCCGCGTTACCTTTTTCCAGGGGCTTAAGAAAAGGGAGGCTCCGTCCCAATTCATACAATCTAGATTCCCATTGGAAAAAAAGATTTTTGGGGTGTAGAGGGGAGGAGCTTGTTTTGCATGGTCCCGTCCCATTGAGAGCTGGGAGAGACGCCGTCCTGCTAGTCCTTTCCGTTCTGGTTCTGCCCGCTCGTTAGCTTTTATTAATTTTTTGGAGGGGGACCGCAGGGGTGGATAGTTAGATTGGATGAGGCAGACATATTTTTAGGAAAGACTCTTAAAGAGTGGCTACAATGCGATCCAGCTATGACATGGCCTTCTGCGAGCATAACGAGAGGAAGGAGAGAGGAGCGCGGAGGTGGGTATGGGTGGGCGCGCCGGCGCTGGACTTCCCAGCGTTTCTTGATCGGGGCGTGTTAGAGATAGTACAGAGCAAGAGGCTGCAGCTGAGAAGCGAGTGTGTGGTTGTGCAGAGAGCCCTGGTGCGAGGCTGCAGACAGGCTGTGAGCCCCGTACGGGCGTCAATGTGGCACCGACGGAAGAGCGGCGTCTTTAGACTGCGAGGTGCTCAGTTCAAGGCTCACTTCGTGACGTTTGTGGCCCGAAGGATACCTCATCTGGGTCAAGTCGAGGTTAATTATCCTGTGTGACTTTCTACCTTAACTGTTAGCAGAGCACCGCAGGAGATAATGTAACAGTAGTCACTTTGAATTCGGATCGGTCCGCGCATCTTTGAGTCTGTCCTATTTTTGTATGTGTGCATAGTAATGAATAAGTTAACCGTTCCACACCTGAGCCACATATATACATAGATATATACATATATATGCTTTTCCCTTAGTGGTGAAACCCTGGTTCCAGGGTGGGGTTTTGGTGAGCTAAAAGGTTGGGGAAAAGAGAGTCTTCTTATCAGAGGCAGCCTCTGGACCTCAGAACTGAACTTGGTTCCGCTGCATTCGGGGTCCTATGCCGAGGCCTCCCTGGGTGGAGAGGGGAGGGCCATAGGACCTGGAGCCCTCCCGAGTCCGGCAGTGCCCCTCACTTGTCTGGGAGGCCTTGATTTTTCCATCCCGGCTCCCCTCAGCCCCTTGGCTTCCCCTCAGTTAAGTTTGGGAGTTCAGGGGAACGCCACCACCTTTACAGTAAAACCTACCGACTCAGAACTGAAGAAGTCATCTTGCTTTTTCTCGAATTCCAGTTAGATTTCAGACTTTTTACCTTTAAGTCTGACTAAATGGTTGCATTCTTCCCAGGGTTTAGAATTTTGCAGTCCCTTTCAAGAATCAGCTGCGGTATGTAGCCTCTGGAGTTATACAGCAGCCCAGCAACAAATCAAACCGCAATACTTCATGGAACAAGGCAATCCCCTCAGCATGTTATTAACAACAAACACACACAACAGACATAGCTCAACGACAAACATCACTGAACAAGCTGCTTCACTGGCTACATGTTTAAATTACATGTAGAACACAGGACATGCAGTGAGTGTCTCAGCAATACAGGAATATCCGTGGGACACAAACACCAAAATCAAAGCCAAAATGACACTGGTGGATCTACAAATGAATAAAATGTGAAGAAAAAGAAACATAAACAAACATACAGTAAAAATGAATAGTGAGGCAGATGCAACCACAATATATGCATGATACTAACACGTGAGTAAATAAACACAAACAAGAAAAGTAACGTGGTACGTGCTGGAAATGATGTGCATCAATGAACTTACCGTGAAATTACATACAAAGCTGTGTTCATAAACATTGTCACCCGGCCAGATGTTGTACCCATGTCACCTCTTTGTCCTGATACCTCATAGCCAGCTTCCTCTCACTCTCCTTCTCAATTTTGATGGCCAGAAGCCACACACTTAACTTTGGGTTTACTGGCTAGATTTCTCTCTCTCTCTCTCTCTCTCTCTCTCTCTCTCTCTGTCTCTTTGTCTCTGTCTCTCTCCCTTAAACACAGTTCATTCTGAAGCTCATAGATTGGACCACAGTAAGTCCCCTGCTCAAGCTCCACTGAATGGCTGTATTTTGGGTCCTCCCTTTGGAAGGGCAACCCTGAGGATCTTCCCCTCCCAGCTTGATTTTTTCTTTTTTTTTTCTCTAATTAAAGGGGCCATCACTTCTTAAAGAGGCCTATTCACTGAATGGGTGTTACCTCACTCTAAGTGAGTATGTGAAAAAGGCTTAGCCTAAAAGGACCAGGGTCTCCTATTGCATCCTGGGTCATCTCCAGTCATCCTGATGAATATCTCCTCCAGATGGCTCTGGAGGAGAAAGTGAGGCTGGTGACCTTGCACAGCCGTCTCTCACTTAAATCAAAGTCAACTGCAAGTCATGTCATCATTTCCCTGATGCCATAGTCCTCTTCGAAAAAGGACAAACACATAGTTAATCTGAACTAACTACCCCTTCCCTGGACTAGCATTTTTGGTATGAGGGCTGCTGAGCCCTTTTTAGGGCTGCTTATCACACCTTTGGTGTCCATCTGATTCACCCAACTCTCACTTGTAGCTCCAAAAAGCTGTAGCACAAACAGCAGCCACAGCCTCATGATACCATCTTGGCAAATGGGCTAAACCAGCTTGAAGGTGACCTACAGGCCTCAAACTCGTCAATGAGTTAGGGAGATGTCTACCCCAAGTATGTGAAGATTTCCCCTGGTAGAATGGGCAAATGAGAACAATTTGTTCTAACAACCATGAAGGCAGCTGAAGCAGGCACTGTGGAGTACCAGGGTCATCCACTGCATCCAAGGCCATTGCCAGTCACCTTAATTTCTGTCCTGCCGCTGGATTTTTAATGAGTCTGGAAGAGAGACGCTGATTCTGCACAATCCTCCTCATTTTAATTCACATCCAAGCCAAGATATCACCCTTGATGTCACTGGTCCTCTTCAACACGAAGAATCAACAATATCTGCCTCTTACCCCTGAGCTATGTTGATTGTGTGGTTGAATCATAAATCCTCATGTCTATAGTCCTACTTTCCTAAACCTGAACTTGTAGAGAGTCCAGGCTGGCTACCTGGGTTACTATATTCTGTCAGGGCATGTAGAAACCCTAGAACAGTCTCTACAGCTAGAGTGCTGGATAGGAAAACTATTGCCTCAGAGTTTAAACCTTTTCTTTCATTTGAACTGGATTTTAGGGATATAGTTCACAAAATATTTTTCACTTGAAATGAGTTTCTGGGTCATTGAATGAGACCTTTACAACTAGAAGGTCATTTCTTCCACGTGGCATATACTGAAATGGATGTCCATCCGTTTTTATCTGAATCTTTCAGAGAATCCAAATAACTCACCTATTGTCAATAAGTGGTTACAGTGGATTGCTTCTACAGGATTATTGCCAGTGTTCAGGACAATTTTGTACACAAAACAGTATGACCAGTCTCTCTACTCATAGGTATAGGGTAACTTTCTATCAAATTGCTAACTTGTGTACCTATCCCACAAATATCATGACTTCTCATCGGAACATTACCTTCTAAATGAAGGTCTTGACAATTCATTCACCATACTATCATTCCTTTCAGTGTTCTTTTGGGCTGAAGTTGTGGCTAGGTGCTAAACTTTCTCTAATGCCTCTTGAAGCCAAGACATGCTCTGATTATATTTGCTTTCTTTCTATCCTCTGAGACTCTACAATCAGTAGCTAGGTATGGGTCTGGCCCAAATGTGAGCAGGTACGGTGTAATGATTAGCATAGGAAAGCCATGTGTTGATTCCACCGAGACTTTGGTCTCAGTGTTCCTAATATGTGCTTGAAAAATTTTTGTTAATTCTGAACTTAATTAAGTACACACAAAATTGAGCATGCATATATACACAGAACACCACAAAAAGGAGAATTACACAGGACTCTTTTAGTGGGTATCGTACTTAGGTACTCTAGGTTGGTCATTGCTTTTTATCAAAGATTATAAGTCGGTCAGAGTTGTTTTTCTTTATTATACTGTCATAAATCGTTCTCCTGTCACAGACACATCGTACATATGATGACCAACCTTGATAAACTGGACTATCCTCAACAACGCACAGCTAAAGACAACTCTACAAGCCTCAGGATGGAAGGAGATACCTAAACTCAGAGAAAGATATAGAAAGACTATAGTTTAAATGGAGACTGAAGCAAAACTCGTTATCGTTCTCTTTCATGTCTGGTTCTGCTTTTTTTTTGTTTGTTTGTTTTCTTTTCCCAGTGATCACTCATTGGTTACAACCCTTCTATATGACCAAACTATTGTACAATGTGAAAGTATTTGCAGATCCTATACATGATTGCACGCCACCATGGGGGGGGGGGAAGGAGGGAAGAAAATCTGAAACTCAAGTGATTGTGGAACTGAATCTTGTAAATTAAAAGTAAATGAGGAAATAAAATAAAATAAAAAATAAAAAAAATAAAATAAAATAAATTGTTCTCCTGGTTCTGCTTTCTTTATTCTGTACAAGTTCTTAACTCTGAGGATTCTCTTAAGCTGTCTCTTTTGTCATTTCTTATGGTACAATAATTCTCCATTATAACCACACAGCACAGTTTGTTCAGCCATAAGCCAAATGAGTTTCCAGTTTTTTCTTTTCTTTTCTTTCCCTACTTTTAATCCTCCCTTTAGGATCGTGAATTTTCTTATCAAATTTAATGTATTTCTGCATCAAACTCTCTGTGTTTTGCCTATTTCCGATAAGTGAGGTACATTGATGCCAACTCTCCTTTATTGCTTCCTCCATGTTTGCACACTCATCTTCTTATGCATCTCCCCCCCCTCCCTAGAAATAGCAAGTTCTACTCCTTTCTTGCTCAATTCTATACTAGTGTGTGTCTCCTTTTACTCTCCCTTTTCTTTCCCTTCTTAAAACTGAGGGAATTGTGGGAATTAAGTGAAGCATACTGACTCCATCTTGTGACTCAGTTCTGGATCTGGCTTCCCTTCTATTTAATTATGGGTCTAGTCTGATTTCTATTTTGTGAGAAAACTTCATTCAGTTATGGGGATTGTGAGAAAACTTTATTGCATTGTTTGAATCTACCTCTGCATGTCTGGAAAGCTGAACCACCTCTACCTGTTGCTTAGAGACATTTAACTAAGGACCTAGGTTATGCTGACCAGAAACCCAGTCAAATCCAAAGACTGATGCAAGGAGTTTTCTCACAGTTATACATCTTAAGCAACCCATACATCTTATCTAAAAACTGGCCCTATACTGATCAGTCAGTTATTGTTTCCACGTTCCTTTGCTTGAATACAGACACTTGGGGGGTAGTGGGACACCTTTTTTTTTCCTGACTTTAGGGAATTGCACTTATTCCCTTTCCCATTCCCAGCTTGAAAAGTCCCTAATCTTTACTCCAGTTAGAAATCAGATTATTTAATCTTGTATACTGGTTTTTACCTTGTTAATTTTTTCTTTTAATTAGTTGGTCTTATTTTGTTGTTGTTGCTGTTTGTTTGTTTTGCTTTTTGGAGGAAGGAGGGCAGGGCAATTGGGGTTAAGTGACTTGCCCAAGGCTACATGGCTAATAAGTGTAAGATGTCTGAGGTTGGATTTAAACTCCAGTCCTCCTGACTCCAGGGCTGGTGCTCTACCCACTGTGCCACCTAGCCGCCCCTATTTGGTTGTTTTTAATGAAAAAGAATCTGTCTCCCCCAGTATTCAGGGTCCAGTGCCAAAGCTGAGGAAGCCTGGTCCTGAGTCATCCTAAGATTGGCATGCATGATTTAATAAACTGATGGACTCAGAAGTTCAAACTTTTGTTTCATCAGTCTTTTCAGATTCTACCTGCCACAGAACCCTAAGAACATGACTAACCTACTCCCTAACGTCTGTTTTTCTTGTTTTAATCCCCTTAATACCTTTTGAAGACATTAAAGTTCTAAAGAGATACTTCTCTTTCTTTTCCTCCTTTTAGACTGTTAGTACTGTATTATAAGTTGCTCAATACAATTTACCTTTCTAGGTTTCTCTTGATTCTTGTGTTTGTATTTCATTTTCCTCACTCAGTTCTGGCCTTTTCATATGAAATACTTGAACATCCTCTATTTCCTTTAGAAATCCATTTTACTCTTGAATATTACTCACAACTTTGCAGGGTAAGCAGATTTCTTGGTTGTAAAAACATGTCTTCTGCCTTTTGGAATATTATATTCCAAATTCTTCTTTTTTTATGGTGGAAGGTTCCAGGTCCTGTATGATCCCAAGTGTGGTTCCTTGGTACTTGAACTTCTTCTTTCTGAATATTTGTAGGATTTTTTTCTTTGATGTGGAAACTCTGGATTTTGGCTATGATATTCCTTGAACTTTTCCTTTTAAGTTTTTTTTTTGGTTGTTTTGTGAAGTGATTGTTGGAATCTTCTTACTATTTTTACTAAAAATAATTCTAATAGAACTGGGCAGTTTTCTCTGATGATTTCTTGAAATATAGTCACCAGGTTTTTCCCATTCAAAATTATGGGTTTCATGGAATCCAATGGTTTCTAAATTCTCTCTCCTTGACATGTTTTCCAAGTCAGTTTTTTTTATATCTGATATCTCACATTTTCTTCTATTTTTTCAAATTTTTTATTTTGTTCTAACATTTCTTGTTGTCACTTGGAATCATTGAGTTGTCTTTGGTCCATTCTAGTTTTCAGGAAGTTCTCTGGGTAAGGTTCATGACTTTCTCTTTGAAACAATTTATTCTCCTTCATATTCTTTGCCCCATATTTTCTCTCACTTAATTTCCTGTAGATAATCCTTGTACATGGTTACAAATTGCTTTCCAGAAATTACAAACTTTGTAGGGACCAAGGAAAACAGGCACATTCATGCACTATTGGGAGAGTTGTGAAATGATGTAACTTCTGGAAAGCAATTTTGAAGCAAGTCAAAAAAAAGTTATTAAACTGTGCATACCCTTTGACTATCCAGCAATACCACTACTAGTCCTATATCTTGAAGATATTTTTTTTAAAGAAGAAAAGAACCTATATGTACAAAAATATTTATAGCAGTTCTTTTAGTGGTAGCAAAAAACTAGAAACTAAGGGGATACCTATCAGTTGGGGGAAATGACATAACAACCTATGATATATGAATGTAATGGAATACTATTATGCTATATTATCAAAATGAAATAATATCTGTAAAATACTTAGCATATCTGGTACATGGTAGGCACTTTAAAATGCTTGTTTCCTTCCTTCTTAAAAAAAAGATGGAGATGACTTTAGTGAAACCTAGGAAGACTTTTATGAACATGAAGTGAGCAAAACCAGAATAATTTATACTACAAAACAAGAAATTCTGAAAGTTTTAAGGATTTTGATCAATGTAATGATCAAGAAGGATTTGAGAAGACCCATGATAAAATATATCACCTGTCTCCTGACAGAGGTAATGAGTTCACAATACAAGTTAGGATTGGAAGTGGTCAATGAAAGAATTTGTTTTGCTTGATTATCTATATTTGGCACAGGGATTTGTTTTTTGTTTGTTTTCCCTCCCAATGGGAGGGGTGAGAGGTGAGAGAGAAAATAGAGTTTTGTTAACTGGAAAAAAAAAGTATTTCTTAATCCAAATTTCATTCCAAAATATCTGGACCAATTTCCAGCATCACCAACACTGAATTAATGTGTCTGTTTTCTTGTAGCCCTCCAAGATTTGTCATTTTTCCATTTTGGTTAACTTTGTTGATCTAATAGTTGAGAGGTAGAACCTCAGAGTTCATTACCTATCAGGAAGTGAGTAACACGTTTCATCATGATTCTTCCAGAATCATAGTTGGTCACTGCAGTAACCAGAATTCCTAAGTCTGTCAGAGTTTGTCTGTGTTTCCAATATAGCTGCCATTGTATAAATTATTCTCTTACTTCATTCTACATCAGTTCATACAAGTCTTCCCAGGTTTCTCTGAAAACACCCCCTTCATCGTTTCTTACAACACAATTCCATTTCATCACATTTTAATTTTTTAATTTATTTTATTATTTATCATTATTTTTTATTTTTCCATAACATTTTTATACCATAATTTGTCTGGTTATTGCCTAATAAATGGACACCCCCTCATTTTTCAAATCTTTGCCACTGCAAAAAATAAGTACCATATGGCAAAAAATTGGAAAACAAGGGGATGCTCATCAGTTGGAGAATGGCTGAACAAGCTGTGGTACGTGAATGTAATGGAATAATACTGTGCTATAAGAAATGAGAAGCAGACGGACTTCATACTAACCTGGAGAGACTTATATAAACTGATACTGAGCCAGAAGAGCAGAACCAGGAGAAATTTGTACACAATCACAGACACAACATATGTGTGACAACTAACTTCAATAGACTGGGCTCCTCTCAGCAATATAAGGTTATAGGACAACTCCAAAAGACTCATGATTGAAGGAGATCTCCATATCCAGAGGAGATGTGGAGTCTGAGTGCAGACTGAAACAAACTACTTGCTGTGTTTCTTTTTCTTGTTTTGTTTTGTTTCTTCTTCCCCACTGATCATTCCATCAGTTACAATGCTTCTTTACAACCTGACTAATGATTAATGGGAAGATATTTGTAGATCCTGTATCCAAGTGCACACTGCCATGATGGGGGGTGGTGGTGAAGTGGCCAGGAATCTATGATTTGATTCTTTCCAAAAAAGCAAAAGGGAGGAATGAAGTGGCCAGGAACTAGTTAAGTAGAAACTTCATGGACTTAAGATAGGAGTCAAGAAACTGGCCTAGAATAATTTGCCTATTTTCATTTGTTTTTCTTCTCGGTCAGTATGCCCTGTGCCCCTCTCTGCTTACCCTACAACCCCCTACCTACAGATGTAATCACAAACTCCCCCCTTGCCTATTGTTCATTCTTCTTCTTGCTCGGTCATCATGCCCTGTAATCACAAACCCCTTGCCTCAGCAACTTACTTGCACCTATGAAACCATACTGTATATATAAGTTTCTTGACTCTTATCTTAAGTCCATGAAGTTTCTACTTAACTAGTTCCTGGCCACTTCAGTGGAGAGGGAGGGGGAGAAAATTTGAAACTCAAGGGACTATGGAACTGAATGTTGTAAACTAAAAGTAAATAAACCAATTTAATTTTTTTAAAAATAGCTACCATAAATTTTTTTTGGTAACTCTCTACAATATTTTGCTTAAGACTAATCCTCCATACATCTAATTCTTTCTCCCCTCTCCCTTTATCCTTCTGTTTCCCTGTTGTGTGAAACATATTTCTGTAGCTAACTCTGTGTGTGTACGTATTCTTCCCTCTTTTGACCAGCTCAGATGAGAGAGAGGTTCAAGTATCACCAGTTTCCCTTCCTCCTCCTTCCTCATTTGTATATGTTACTTGGGCTTCTGGACGTGCCCAGTTCTAACATGGAGCCCAGTGAGTCCACTACCACTTGGGTGGGGGGACCCTCCTTTGATTAGCTGCCTACATCTTTAAAAGTGGCAAAACTGAGCCTTTCCCTCTCTTTGCCACTGGCTATGCTCCTTTCTGTTGTGTCCATGAACTAAATCAATGAGAGGGGAAGGATTTCCTTCCCTACTCCTTTTCTTTTACCTTGCCTCTGAGAAATGGGCCTGGGATGTTTGTCCTCAGTTTCAGGTGCTGGAGGGGATCTCCACCAGATGGGGGAGTTCGAACCCTGATAACATTGGAGCAGCGTTATAAGCAGGGTGGTACAGCCACCTAGAGGGGATGGAAACCCTGAGGAACCTGGGACTCAAGTTCAGGGGGTGATTTTGGATTTGGAACTGGAATTGTGCTCAATGAGAACCAGGCAAGACTTTGACCCTAATCCCCTTCCTCTCCTCAGAGACTAAGGTAGTGCAAGGGAATGGAGGATTATGTCTTCTGCATGTGGGAGGAGTAAACTGGCATATTTGTGAACCTGCACATATAACACAGACCACTGTGACCCTCACTGCTTAGAAGACCAAGTATATTACATTTCACTCTTCTTCCACTCCCACACCCCTCACACCTCAGGCTTTGGGGAAGGGAATCGGATTAGACCTTTTGCCTGGGTCCTCCACCTCAGGTACAAGTCCCCTCCTCAGTTTGGACTCATCCCTTCTGGGGTGTGAGCAATGGCTGGCACCTGTTCCTGCTCCTTGCACAAGGT
Organism: Pseudochirops cupreus; assembly: GCA_028627135.1. Taxonomy (NCBI): domain Eukaryota; kingdom Metazoa; phylum Chordata; class Mammalia; order Diprotodontia; family Pseudocheiridae; genus Pseudochirops; species Pseudochirops cupreus. The sequence continues at coordinate 381,976,311 of CM053581.1, read as the reverse complement.
TAAGCCCCTCTGTGCCAGATCTGGTGCATTCAGTCCCTGCTCTAGAAAGCTCCATGAGGTGCACTTCCAGCTAGACCTCACTCCCAGTGTCCACAGACCTGTCTGCCTATGCTGACCCAGGTTGGAAAAAAATGGCTATTTTTTTTCCCTCTGATTTCCCAATCAGAATTCCATATGGTATATTTTCTAAATTTTTATGGAGTAGTTGTGGGGAAGGCTGGGCTATATTGCTTCCTCCTACACCATCTTGGTTGGTTTCTCCTCCTAATTTTAACCAGGTTAGTTTTGTTGGTACAAAAACTTTTCACCAGTTTCACATAATTTAAAAAGTCCATTTTATCTTCTGTGATTCTATCACTTATTTAGTCATGAATTAAATTTTTCTTCTCTTCAAATATATGAAAGAAAATTTCTTCCTTGCTCTCCTGATTCACTTGTGATATCAAATTTCATACCCATTTGAGAGTTTTATTTGATATACAGGGTAAGATGTTGATTAATATCTAATTTCTGCTCAGCTCTTCAGGTTTTCCAATAGTTTTGTCAAATACTCCTTATCCCAGTACCTGAGATCTTTGGGTTTAGCAAATGGTTTACTCGTGTTCATTTGCTTCTGTACGTACCCTCATTTAATGAGCAACCTAATTTTTTTTGGTTGCATTTGAGTTCCAAGCTATTTCCCTCTCTCTCTCCCAATCCTGCAATAGAAAAGTTCAGCATTTGACACAGATGTACATGTGAAACTATGTAATACATAGTTCCATGTATCAGTTATTTCTCTGGTGATAGATAGTATCTTCCTTCATGGGTCCTTTGTATATTAATGTAACTCAGAATAGCTTAGTCATTCACATTTACTCTTCAAACAGTATTGCTGCTAGTGTATACAACATTTTCTTGGTTCTGTTCATTTCACTCTTCATTATTCCATGCAAGTCTTTCCATGTTTTCCTAAAATCCACCTGTTCATCACTTCTTACAGCATAGTAGTATTCCACCACAATCATATACCACAACTTATTCAGTCCCAGTTGATGGGCATCCTCTCAATTTCCAATCCCTTGCCACCACAAAGAGAGGTGCTATAAATATTTTAGAACATATAAGTTCTTTTCCTTTTTCTCAGATCAACCTATTTTTTTTTTTTTGCTTTTTGGGAGGGGAGAAAGGAGGGCAATTGAGGTTAAATGACTTGCCCAAGGTCACATGGCTAGTAAGTGTTAAGTGTCTTAGTCCACATTTGAACTCAGGTCCTCCTGACTCCAGAGCTGGTGCTCTTATTCACTGCGACAACCTAGCCGCCCCCAAATCAACCTATTTTTAACCAGAATAATAATTACTGCTTTGTAGTACAGATCTGGTACTAATAGATACCCTTCCTTTCTACTTTTTTTCATTATTACCTTGAGTTTCTTGACCTCTTCTTTTTTCATATAAATTTTTTCTAGCCTATAAAATAATTCCTGGTAATTTGGTACTAAATAAGTATATTCATTTATCAAATAAATAAAATAATTTTTATTATATTAACTTTACCTAATTTGAGCAATTGCTTTTGCTAATTATTTAGGTATGTGTATTTCTGCAGCGTTTTATAGTTGGATTCATATAGTTCTGGGGTTCTGGGTGTAGCTTGGGAGAAATACTCTCAAATATTTTATGCTTTCTGTCACTAGTTTTTTTTTAAATTCAACTTGATATCATTTTTGATTCTGAATTTTTTCCCTTCCACTTCCTGTCTCATTGAGAAGGCAAGAAAAATAAAACCCATTACAAATATATGTGTGTGTATGTACACGTACATATCTATATCTATTTTTTCATACAAAACAAATTCCCATATTAGCTATGGAAAGAAAGAAAGAGAAAGAAAGGGAGAAAGTAAGGGAGAAGAATATCAGCTCTCAATATGGAAGTGTATAGCATTTTTCATAATGAGTCCTTTGAAATTGTGGTTGGTCATTGTGTTAATCAGAGTTAACAAGTCTTTCAAAGTTGGTTATCTTTATAATATTACTACTATTGTATAAACTGTTCTTCTGGTTCTGCTCACTTCACTTTGCATCAGTTCATATAAGACTTCCCAAGTTTTTCTGAAAGCATCCCCTTATAATTTCTTATAGTACAATAGTATTCTATCACATTTATATGCCATAACTTATTCAGCCATAGCCCAGTTGATGGGCATTCCTTCAGTTTCCAGTTCTTTGCTGCCACAAAAAGAGCTGCTAAAAATATATTTGTAATATGGGTCCTTTTCCTCTTTAAGGTATAGATCTAGAAGCAATATTGCTACGTCAAAGGGAATGCAGTTGAATGGCTTTGGGGGAATAGTTTCAAATTGCTTTTCAGAATGATAGGACTAATTCACAATTCCATCAACAGTTTTTCCTCAGCCCAGCCATTTGTCATTTTACTTTTTTTTTTTGCCATCTTAGTCAATCTATTGGGTATGAGATGGTATCCCAGAGTTGTTTTAATTTGTATTTCTCTATTAGTGATTTAGAGCATTTAAAAAATGTCTATTGATACCTTGGATTTCTTCCTCTGAAATTTGCGGGTTGACCATTTAGGAACTGGGGAATGGTTCTTATTTTCGTGAATTTGGTTCAGTGCCCTATATATCTTAGAAATAAAATCTTTATCAGAAAAATATACTGCAAAGATTTTCCCTGTTTCCTGCTTTTCTTCTCATTTCAATTGCATTGGTACTGTTTGTGCAAAAACTTTAATTTTATGTAATCAAAAGTACCCTTTTCACTTATTGTGAACCTCTCTATATGTTGTTTGGTTATAAATTCTCCCCCTGTTCACAGATCAAACAGGTAAATTTCTTCCATGCTCCGCTAATTTACTTATGATGTTGTTTTTTTACGTCTAAATCACATCCCTGTTTTGAGGTTATCTGCTGTAAGATGTTGGTGTACGTTTAGTTTTTGCCAGACTTCTTTCGTTTTCCCAAGTTTTTGCTGAATAGAATTCTTGCTCTAATCATTGAGATCTTTGAGTTCATCAAACACTAGGCCACTGTGCTCATTTGCTTCTGTATATCATGTACCTAATCTGTTCCACTGATCAGCGTACTTCTCACGCAGGACTAGATTGTTTTGATGATGGCAGCTCTGTAGCGTGTGGTCTGAGAGCTGATACCGCTCGTCTCCCTTCTCACTTGTTTTTCAGTGATTCCCTTGATATTCTTGACCTTTTATGTCTCCAGATGAATTGTGTTATTTTTTCTAGCTCTATAAAGTACTTTTTTGGTACTTAGATTGCTATGATACTGAATAAGTAAACCAATTTAACTTTTATTGTCATTTTTATTACATTGGCTCTGCCTACCAGGAACAAGTAATATTTCTCTTCCCCCCCCTTCTTTTTTGAGGGGGGAAGGCAGGGCAATTGGAGTTAAATGACTTGCCCAAGGTCACAGGGCTAGTGTTAAGTGTCTGAGGCTGGATTTGAACTTGGGTCCTCCTGACTCCAGAGCTGGTGCTCTATTCACCATGCCACCTAGCCGCTCCCAAGTAATATTTCTCCAATAATTTAATGTCTCGTGTGCGTGCGTGCGTGTGCATGTCTGGTCTTTTGGAATTGTGTTCATGTACTTCCTGTGTATGTCTCAGCAAGCAGACTCCCAAGTATTTTATACTGTCTATAGTTATTTTGAATGGAATTTCTCAATCTCTTTCTGTTGTTTTGTTGGTGATATATGTAAATACTGATGACTTATAGGGGTTTATTTTATATCCTGAAACTTCAATGACGTTGCTGTTTCCATTAGTTTTTTAGTTGATTCTAGGGTTTTCTAAGTAAACCATTATTTATTATTTCAACAAAGTGAGATTTAATTGCTTATTTGCCTATACTTATTTCTTCAATTTTCTTGTCATACTGCTATAGTCAGCATTTTTAGGACAATATTAAATGGTGATGGTGATAATAAGCATCCTTGTTATATCCCAGGTCTTATTGGAGAGAATTCTAGATGATCCCCATTAAAGACTTCTTTTCTTGGTTTTAGATACTACTCATCATTTGAAGAAAAATTTTATTTCTTCCTATGCCTTCCCAGTGTTAATATTTGTTGTTGTTTTTACAGAACTGTCAAAAGCTTTTCCTGAAGTATTGGAATAATAATGTGATTTTAAAAAATTAATAGGGTCAGTAATATTTATGGTTTTCTTAATATTGAACCAGCCCTGTGTTCCTGGTATAAATCTAGCTTGGTCATTGCATATGACCATTGTGATATATTGCTGTAGCCTCCTTGTTGATATTGTAGTTAAAAAATTTTTTTCATAACTATTTATTAGGGAAACTGGTCTACTTTTCTTTCCCCATTTTGATTCCCCGTCTTAGGTATCAATCAAATTCATACTACAGAAGGAATTTGGCAGGATCTCATTACTTATTTTTTCAAACAGCTTAAATTATATTGGAATTACTTTTTCTTTAAATGTTTGGTATAATTCACTTGTAAATTCATCTGGTCCTGTTAGCTTTTTCCTTCGAGAGTTACAGCTGGTTCAATTTCTTTTTCTCCCATAGGGGTATTTAAGTATTCCTGCTCTGTTCTGGGCCATTTTTATTTTTGTAAACATTCTTCTATTTAATTAAGATTGTCAGTTTTATTGGCATATTGTTTGGTGAAACAGCTACTAATAATTACTTTTATTCATTGATGGTCAATCGACTTTAAATTTTTGATACCAGTAATTTTATTTCTTAAAAAAATCAAGTTAGTTAGTAATTTATTTATTTTATTTCTATTTTTCTTTAAAAAAACCAGCTTCAGAGGGGCGGCTAGGTGGCCCAGTGAATAGAGCACTCTCCCTGGAGTTAGGAGGACCTGAGTTCAAATCCAATCTCAGCTACTAAAAACACACACACACACCCTAGCTGTGTGACCTTGGGCAAGTCACTTAACCCCAATTGCCCTACCTTCTCCCCTCCAAAAAGAAAAAAACCTTTAACGGGGCAGCTAGGTAGCACAGTGAATAATCCTCCTGGAGTTGGGAGGACCTGAGTTCAAATACAGCCTCAGACAATTTAACACAAAAAACTAGCCTCATGACCTTGGGCAAGTCACTTAACCCCAATTGCCTTGCCTTTCCCCCTCCAAACAAAAAAAAGCCAGCTTCTAATTTATTACTTAAGTGATTTTTAAACTTTACTTTCAGTTTCGGTTTGATTTTTTTATTTCCTAACTTTTATTTCACAGTTTAATTAGGGTATGTGTTAATTTGTTGGTGTTTTTTTTTTGAAGTTGCATGTTGATCTGTTCTTTTTCTCTTATTAATGAGATACTTTTTCTCCTAAGTACTGCTCTGGCTGCATCCTGCAAATATTGGTATGTCACCTGTTTGTGGTCATTATTTTTAATGAAGTTGTTTTTTATAATTTGCTCTTTGACTTACCTATTCTTTAGAATTAAGTTGGTTTCCAACTTATTTTTGAAGCCCCTGATTCAAAGACCCTTTATTAAATATAATTTTTATTGCATTGTGGTCAGAAAAAGATGCATTTAATGTCTGCTTTTCTGCATTTGTGAGGTTTTTAGCTCCAACACATGGCCAATTTTTGTGAAGGTGCCACATATAGCTAAGAAATAGGCATATTCTTTTCAATTCCCATTCAATACATATCTAACTTTAAAAATTCTATTCACTTTCTTAATTTCTTCTTTATTTTGGTTAGATTTTACCCAGATTTAGAAAAATTATATGAAGTTCCCCACTATTATAGCTGTACCTATACAGCTTCTTCTAACTCATTTTACTTTCTTCTTTTAAGAATTTTATGGTGAGGGGCAGATAGATGGCACAGTGAATAGCGCGCCGGCCCTGGAGTCAGGAGGACCTGAGTTCAAATCCGACCTCAGGCACTCGACACACTAACTTACTTAACCCCAATTGCCTTGCCTTCCCCCCTCAAAAAACAAAGAAGAATCTTACGGTGCAAACTCAGCCCTCATTTCCTTCCAAGCCTCAAACACTCCTGGCCAGACCTATTCCCTATGTGCTGACAAATTTTCTATAAGCCACCCTGATTGGAAAAGTGACTCACTGTGACTTCTCTTTGACCTTCTTGATCAGAATTCAGGTTACTACCTTCTCTAGATCTTTGATGAAGAGTGTGTTGGGGGTAGGGGAGGGAGAGAGAGAAAGGGAAGGCAGCTCCTTCTACCATCTTAATTCTGTTTCTGTGCCTATTTTGAATGGAATTTATTTCCAGCTTTTCCTGCTGGGTAATTGGTAACATATAGGAATGCTTGTGGTTTATATGGATTTATTTTATATCCAACTTTGTCGAATTGTATTTTTTGTTACGTCTTTAGAATTTCCTAAATCATTATCTCTAAGTGATAATTTTGTTTTCTCTTTGTGTATTAATTCCCTTGATTTCTCTCTTGTATTATTTATAGTAAGCATTTCTAGGATTATGTGTAATAGTAGGGGTGTTAATGGACACCTTTGCTTTATTTCTGATTTTATTGGAAAAACTTCCAAGTTTTCTAAATTACATGTTTGCTTGTTATTTTTGAGTAACATTCAACTCTTCATGATGCCATGGACCACTGCACACCAATACTGTCAATGGCATTTCCTTGACAAAGATACTGGAGTGCTTTGCCATTTCCTTCTCCAGTGGATTAAGATAAACAGAGGCTAAGTGACTTGCCCAGGGTCACACAGCTAATAAGTGTCTGAGGTCATATTTGAAGCCATTGTCTTCCTGACTCCAGGTCCAATGCTCTATCCACTGAACCATCCAGCTGCCTCTAATATGTACTTGTATGATTTACCATATACTATATATGTGTGTGTGTGTGTGTGTGTGTGTATATATACATATATATATACACACACACATACATACACATATGTGTATATATATATATATATATATATATATACACACACACACATATATATAATTACTATATAAAGATCCATTTATTACTATGCTTTTTACTGTCTTCCCCAAAAATGTATTTTGGATTTGACCAAAGCCTTTCAGCATCTAGTGATGTATGGTTTTATTCACATTAACATGATTTACTATACAGTGTTGGAAAGTCAGTATAGTTTTAAGCTTAAAAAGACTTTTTGAACCCCTGAAAACTTCCTAAGTCTTTTCAGTCTTCTTTATAAAACCCAACCTTGCATTCCTAATATAAATCCAACCAGGTCAGTCTGTAGTCTTCCTGTTGTTGTAGCCTGTCTGCTAATATTTTACTTAAAATTCTGGTGCTGGCATTCATCATGGATATTGATCTTTAATTTTCTGTTCTCTCCCTGGTTTAGGTTTCATGATTATATTTGTGCTATAGAGATTGGAACAGTGTATTTTTATTACTGCCAACGATTCATGTAACATTGGAATTGTTCCTTGAACGTTTGATAGAATTCACTTGTAAAACCATCTGGTTCTTGAGTTTTTTCTCCCTTTGGAAGTTTTGTTATGGCTTGTTAGCTTCTTTTGTTAATCTGATTATTGCATACTTGTAACTATTCACCCATTTCCTCCATTTTCATATTGTTCTCAGGTTCAAAGAATTCTAGGCAGTTTATAATTTCTTGAAATGCAGTATCTAGGTATTGGGGGGAGGGGAGAAGTGGTGGAGAGATACCTAAGACATCTGCCTGAGGGTTGGTCACAATTTTCAGAGTTAGATAATGCTTAGATCATCTTTTTCTTTGTTTTGGAAGTCGGTTTTAAACACATTTCATGTCTCCTTCAGTAATTGTTTGGTCCATTCTAATTTTCTGGGCATTCAGTTCTTACGTAGTTTTCTACGGTCTATTCTGAGATTTAATGTTTCCTTGTCATTTTTTTCCTCTCTAGCTCATCCATTTTGTGCGTGTTTCGTTTTTCCCGTGTTATTTTTGCAATCATAGACAGGATGGTTTTTTTCTCCGATGTTTTGGTTGGACTTATAAAATCACTCTTCCTCAGGTTTACCCTATGGGCATTTCTCAGTCCAAGGTATTTCCTCAGTATTTGGTCTTTTTTGGGGGAGGGGAGGCATAAGAGGATCATGCTTGCGTTGAGCACTTTTCCTTAACTCCTGAATGGCATGGGAAGACGAAGATTAGCCTCTTCCTTCAAAGGAATATGGGTTACTTTCGATCTGGACTCTGCCTTGGGCCTCCTCTGCCACAGGCCTTTAGGGAAGACACTTGTATTAGGCTTTCACTTCAGTCCTTTCCCCATACTACTGGACTTTCTTTACCCCGTTTCAGGGTGACCCTGGCTGGTGTTTGCCACTGGTCTTTTTTCCTGCCAGACAGATCTAGGACCCTCCACTTGCACTGAGCCTTTGTGCAGAAATGTTAACATACGTTGACTTGTCTACTTCAGAGCTCCAGCAAGATCCCAGCAGTCCTCCTGCGCAACCCCCAGGCTGAGTGTGGGAGTTTTCCCAGTTAACGTACATTTTAAAGATTTACTGGGGCGTGTCCCAAGGGATCTCAGCTCCTCCGAGTCCTAGCCTGCAATACCCCCTTGCAGAGCTAAATTTTTAAGACTAATTTTTGTTTTATTTTGGAGCTGTTTGTTCCATGCTATTTTTTAGAGTCCACTACTTGGGTAATGTTTCTCATGTTTTTAGCCCCTTATTCTCTAAGAGCATTATCAATCCTCTATTTCATTTCAGCTAAACTTCTTAGATTCATTCTTACAGTCCTAATTTTTTTTTCCCTTCCAGGGTTCTAGTTCTAATTGTTTCACAGAACTATTTTCTTCTGAGATTTCCTCTAGGAACTCTTTTAAGTCAAATTATATCACTGGCGTTTTTTTCCCTCCTATTTGGCTTCAGCCTCAGTTCCTGGATGAGGATTTTGTGCCAGGTTAACACTGTCCCTTCACACCATCTTGGATGGCAGACGTAACTAGGCTTAGGTTCTGTCTCTCTGCTACTGTCCCAGAGGAGGACACTATTGCACTAGGATCCTACCTAGATCCTGCTCCTACTGCAACCTGTGGCTTGTTCCCAGTCAGTTCTCCAGCCTAGTGGGGCCCCAATCAAAAGGTCATGGCCTCCATCACATTTCTTGGTGTAGCCCCAACCAGTGAAATGTGCTGGCTTCAGGCCCTGGCCCCTCCCCTGACCAGGATGTTTGTAGGCTTCAGGCAATTTCCTCATGTGATCCAGGAATGAATAAATGTACTCAGTTTTCCTGGTTTTATCCAATCTTTGCTTCATCTGAAGCCATTTTATTGTTCCTGAGGTGTTTCTCAGGGAAGCTTAGCTTAGTCGCAACTTTTCACATTGTCATCTTTGCTAGAAGGTCCTTGTCCTCTGAAACCGGCCTGTCTTCTCAGAGACCATTACTGATATTTGTTCCCTTATTGTCTTTAATCTTTCCCCTATAGATTTAGTGCACTCCCCCATTATCTTTAAAGTGTGTGTGGAGAACACCTTGGCTCTTTCAAACACATTGCTTTAGTCTTCTTCCCAGTGCATCAGGCATATTCTTATGCCTGAATTACAATAACCTTCCAACTTCATTTCCCCCTCCCCTTCAATTTCTCCATTTCTAGGTTTGTCCCAGATTACCTCTAACAGATTTTAAAACATTTTCATCATATAACTGCTCTGCTCAAAAAGCTACAATTTCCTATTAGTTTTAATCCACACCTGAGTTTAGTGTGTTCTACAACCAACTTTAATTTTCACTTCTTCCCCAAACAACATTTGGACTTCAAAGCAAGGCTATATGCATCATGTGTTCCTTGATCAGTAGCAAACACTTTTGTAGCCCCCTCCTTGATGTTTTTCCCTCCTCTTCTCCTACATATAGATCCTCCAAATACCAAGAGCCAGGGTACCTTTGAGACATTCAAGCCTCTAAAAGGCTTTTAAAATACCATCTTTTTTTGCATCTTAGAATTAACTCACATTTATTAATAACTTACATTGTAAACCATAAAGTATTTTCAGGCTTACAAAGCCCGTTCCTCACAACAACCCTGTGAGGTAGGCAGTGCAAGTATCATTTCTGATTTGCAGATTAGGAAAATGAAGCCCAGGGAGATTATGTGACTTTCCCAAGGGGTCACACAGCCAGAAAGTATCAAAACTAGCCACTGAACTCCAGTCCTCTGACCACAAGCCTCTTCACACTTACAAACGCAATGTTTTACAATCGCGTTTGTACAGTGCCTCCCAGTTCTCTAATTGCTTTGTGTCCCCATGGCCAAACATTTTCGTCACCCAGTAGCCAACTTACTTTTGATAAGCCTTTCCAAAGTGAGCTACATTGGTCCTTGGTCAATAAACTCAAGTCTCTTTAAAAAAAAAAAGGCCAAATTAACCACTGATTTACCAGTTTGGGCTTCAAATGATTGTTTTGGGGGAGAGGGAGGAGGAAGGGAGAAGTACAGAATGAAGGTACTATTGAATGGTATTCCAAAGACTTTGCCACAGGCTTTGAAGTCAATTCTGAAAATGTTCTGAGCAACAGCATCCTCACTAAAAGCAGAGTCACTCCACAGCCCTGCTCCCAAGCCATCACCACATTTTAAGATCAGAGCTCAGTCGCCACATTCTGGTCACTTCATACTCATGCACTGCAGCACCAAAGAGATCAGAACTTTCTTCAGAGGGACAGAGGGATTTGGGATTTCATCAGTAGCAGGAAGCCCAGCATGAGGAAACTTACTACCAATGCAGGTCAGGCCTTTCTGTTTAGAGCTCTGAGTAGGTGAGGAGCCCAGGTAACATAACAAGCACTGATTCACAGGGCAGGTCAACTCTAGTGAGTACATCATACTCTTCCTGGGGGCAGCTACTAGTTACTGTATCCTCAGGTTGCCCGTTCATTCCATGAGAATGATTACGCAAGTGAAAGGGGGTCACAGTTCCCTTCTTCAGTACAGAAACTAGGTTCCCAAAGCAAAGGTGACAAAAGTGGGGAAAGTTCCCAGTGGAGGTATCAGTTAGAGACAGGGAAGGTCAAGGTAGGATTTGAGGCCTTGGATATATAATTCACAGCTAAAAACAAAAAGATTGTATGAAGGTAAAGATACAAGTCTGTGCTATAAAGATATAAGTATCTGGCAAAAGAGAAAGGGATTTAAGAAAAGCACCCCAGAACGCCACACACGCACTATCCAAAAAAAAAAAAGGAAAAAAAGTGTGACCTTTGGAAACTTACATACTAGAGACCAAAGCAGGTTATAAAGCAAAAAAGTAGCGAAGAGAGTTAAAAAGGGGAGAAATAAAGGGCAGAGGAGAAACCCTGGTAGAAAGGCTGAATTAAGAATTTGGTGAGTAGAGTAAAAGGTTTATTATGAATGCAGTCAATGCCAACAAACACACACACAGCCAGAACCCGCAGTCACCAGTGTGAGGGATGGAGACTGCCTGAGTAACAATGCTGATTCAATTTGGGGTTTCAGGTGAAAAACAATGGGGGTGAGTCTTGCGGTCAGACAGTGGGGAAACTTGCTAGGTGCAATAATTTTGCTTGGTAGAAAAGCTCTCTCTAATTTCTGAGCTCTTGATGGGAGCCAGAACACATGCCTGTCCTGTCCAGTTCTAGAGGCACCCTCGAACCAGGGCCACTCACCAACTGCAAGCAGGCTGACATAGGAAATTCCAAAGAAAACAGAAATCAAATGGCTATAAAAGAACTGACCTCAAGCTGTGCCTTGAGAAGCAAAACAATTGTCCCAGTAGCCAGCTCAGAGTTGGAGAGCTGCCCTGGATGACCAGCTCGAACCTAACCAATGACAAAGTGGCTATAGCAGCTTGCCCAAACCCAGCCCCACAACTCAAGGGAGAAGACAAGCTTGTCTTCAAAAATTAATGCTACAAATTCCAAGGAGTTTTAGGGTGAGAGGGCCAGAGGTTCCAGCTTTCCAAATGGCTGAGATATGTTGGTCTTTCAATAGACTTTGATGGGAGTCCAACATAAGACTAATCTGGGAAATTAGGGTTGAGGAACACATGCATAGATAGCTCTCTTATCAGCCAAGGGCCACTGTATTCACCTACGCTCAAGCAAAAGACTAAAGGTTATGAAGGGGAAGAACAGGCCCCATCCCAACTCTCACACCCAGGATGATCCCCCACAAAAGGAACAGCAAAGGAATAGTTTTTAATTCTCGTGGGTTTGGAACGGAAGAATTTGGATGAGGAAAACAGGAAGCTTTTTTGGTCTTTTTTTTGCGGGGGGGGGGGGGAGTAGAAGAAAGGAGAGAAAAAATAATGTAAATAAATTAAATACCCAACACTTGGGGAATGGGAGAGGCCAGAGGCAGCTCACTCTTTTTAAACACAAAACTCGCCAAATGGGGAGAAATACAAACAGAACAAAACCTAAAAGGAAATTATTACAAAAAATACTGAACCACAATCACAAGGAAGGGGAAATCTGGGAACTACCGCTGCCCTAGCCATAAAGGACATCAGCCCACCTCACTTTGGCAAAGGCCAGGCAAGGAAAGGCTCTTTCCTGGCTGCACCAACCCACGCCCACCCCCAAATTCCCAGAACCCATCATTCTATTTGTGAAAAGGGGGGGATGGAAGAGAGGCTCAGGTGACGTTTCAGTACCCACTCTCCCACCCATTCAGATAAAACCTGCACCTCCCCCTCCCCAAGGGTGGAAAGAAAGGTTCCTGCTTGGCATAGAGATCACGAGCACTGCACCATCCCCTGCCCCCAGTCACCAGTGCTGATCAGTTTCTATTTGGCATCACTCACCACTTCTGTCTTTTCTTCTGACCTTGCCCCACCCCTTCATGTTCCCCATCAATCCTGCCAAGGACCAGAATGCCTACCTGCTCCAACCTCTGGGTTTGAGGCACTGCTACACCTCACCCTAGGAACAATGGATGTTTTTGTGCCTTCTCAAACATCTGGACCTGGGGGAAGTGGAGGTGGCGGCCTTTCTAACCAGGCTGAAAATGTACAGAAATCTGGGGGGAAGGAGCTAAGAGTAATAGCATCCATATCTGGATCTCCCTCTTGGGCACAGGGGTCTAGAGGTATGAGGGAGGAAGAAACTAATGCCCTGGGGCACTTTAGTGCCAGGAGAGTGGGAAGCTGGGGCTTGAATATAGGCAAGTGGGGGTAAGAGGGATATGCCCAGTGGAGCAGCGGGGGTTCAGGTTTCCTTCTCACTTTATAGTCTTGCTGTGGTTTCCTAGATTTCCTCCACGCCATGCGCAAATATCATGACAAGGCCTGGTTCCTGCACCATGTCATCCCCCATGTGCTGGTTTTCACAGGCCATCACCACTACCGCCTGCTTGCCAGGGATACGTTTGGCTACGTAGTTCTCATAGTAGCGCCGATTCATCTGACGCGTCTCTAGGGTGGCCAGGCCCTGGGGCCAGCTTCGTTCGTGGGCATTTTCAATGAGCTCATTGACTATCGAGGCTGGGCAGCCACTCTCTACCAGAGAGCGCTTGATGACGGCTTGTAGCACGGCATCCGGCGTGGAGATCATGCCACCCCAGCGTGTCACCCGTGCAGGCTGCAGGGAGTTGACCCACCTGTGTGGAGGGCAATTGAGGAGGTCACTCTAGCTCCCCTCCCTCCAACCCAGGCTGCCCTGGATTCTGTGCAATTTTATAAACACTGGACATAGACTTCTCTATGCCTAAGTTTCTCATCTGTGAGATGGGGACAAGAGCAACTCCATCAGTGTCACTACGAGAAACAAATGAGATCTGTAAAACACTCTCTGCAAACTTTAAAATGGCAACATCAACGTGAGCTATCAGCACACTATGTGCAGGGCTTAGCTCGTGGGTTTATCCCTTCTTTCCAAACCTGGCTCAGTATGTTCTTCCCTTGTTTTTACCCCACCTGACTTCCTACCCCTTAACACTTTTTTCCACATATTAAACCTTCAAAGTGAAAAGGGAGCCTTAGTCAAAAAGTTCATGTGTGCTTAGGGTACATTTTAAATATTAAAAAGCTGTTCTCTTGGTTGTATATGCTGTCTTCCCTCAAGACTATGAGCTTCAGAGTTTCTACCTGTGTCTAGAGTCCAAAATAGAATTCTGGGTGGTCAATGTCATCTAAGCCACTATTTAATTTAAAACAGGAGAACTCTTGTGTTGAAACTGAGGACCCACCTTTTCTGTCTACTTTTGCCTTGGATCACCCTCCACCCAAGGCCTGAGAGGCTAATGGCCAAGAGAGTTTTCTCTACCTAGGTTCCCCTGAAGTCTTTAATTCCACTTACTCTAGGATCTCATTGTATTCAATGGTCTCCTCCAGGTTCTGAAGGTTGGGATTGACACTGCGGATAGCTCGCATGTACGCCTTCAGCAGCTGAATGTCCCGTTTCTGTTAGAAGAAAGGAGAGCCAGGATGAGTTACTGGAAACAATAGGCAAAAAGAAAAAGGGCAGTTCAACTTAGGGGGATTTTGAGGGAGATAAACCCTAAGTTGGCAGTATGTTCAAGGTGAGAACTCTCAGCAATAATTGCGGGGAAGAGGGAAGTAGCAAGGACCCTATCCTAAGCATTCACATGACACAGGGACCGGTTTTCTCACACATAGGAGGCTTATTCGATGACAGGATTGTTGTCTTAAACCAGCCCATTCCCAAAGCCCCTCAGACATACCTGCTCAGCCAGCTGGTGCTTATGCTCAGCCGATGTTTTCTCGAGCTCTGCGATGCGTGTCTGCTGCTGCTGCACCACGGAGCGGAGATGCTTAATGCAGTTGTGGTTGGGCAGCTCATCTTTGGGCATCTCCAGGCTGCAACCCCAGGGCAGGAAGAGAGTATGACAAGGGGCTCAGTGGCCAAGGCTGGGCTTCTGATGCCCAGCCTGACAAGGAGACTGTGAGTAAGGAGTCCCACCCCACTGCAGAAGTGTGCTGTGTTGGGCAAAGCCTTCACGCTTGCTACAGCTTTCACTCCTGTTCATTCCCTTCTCCTACAAACCCTACCCAGACAGAATTTTCTCTCCCTGTACATAAACCTCAACTATACAGTTACCCTTTCTCAGCCCTCCAACCACTGGCACGACTACACACAACCAAACTCTGCTCCCCCACATTCCCAACCCCCACCAACCCAGGTGACAGGCTGGGAAGAGCAGAGAAACAAGAGGATGAGGATGAGAAGGGTAGAACTAAAGCCAAATAAGGAGACCCTTTGATGAGGGTGGGGAAGAAGAGGAAGATGTACAATCAATTTTCATGGTTCTAAAAGGTTATTCTATAGAGTTAAAAAAATTTGCCTTTCACCACGTCACTTATGGGAAGACCAAGAGGGAAAGGGTTAAAAACTCTATGTGAAGGTTAAACTTTGGGAAAGACATTCCAATCAGGAAGTCTGGAAGGCAGAGAGGAGCCAAGACAGACAAGGCCCCACTTTGCCTACAGATCTTGTAGCCCAAGAAACAACTGGATTTTGGCATTCTCTGGGCATGGTGGCAGGCTATCATGGGCACAGTAATAGGGAGATGGAAGAACCTCTAACTCTGTGAACTGGAGGCAGGGGTCAGGCAGAAATCCTCACCCACAGCCCTGCTCGCAGGTAACGGGCCGCTTGGGGTTGTGCTCGCAATCACTGAGATGAGACATGAGGTTGTCCAGCCGCACAACGGCACTGCAGCCAAACACAGCGTTGTCACAGGCAATCTGTAGTTTTGACAGCATGTTCCGCATGATCCGGGGGACGGGGCGCAGGTGGGCAACTGTCACTACGCTTCGGTCTACCGGGCACGTCTGCTGCTGAGAGAACCACTGGGTGATGCAGGCATTGCAGAAGGCGTGCTCACAATGAGGGGCCTGGCAGGGAGAGAGTCACCCAGGAGTCAGCAGGGCCTGGGAGCACAGTCAGCACTGTCTCCACAGACCAAGCCAGTCAGAACTCTCCTTGGAAATGCACTTCAAGAGTTCCCAGGAATCACAAGGGCTCCCTCCTTCTCCCTGCCAAGTATTTTTATGACCTAGCCAACCGAGACTAAGCGCCCTCTGGGGTTGAAGCAGGTCAAATCAACAAATCTTTATTGGGCATCTACAACACACCTTGCACTCTGGAAGTTATGAAGAGCTGCAATGTATTCCCTTAAGAAGTTTAGAATCTAGTCGGGGAGATGAAATATAAACAAGTTAAATAATAATGATTTAAGTAATTTTCAATACAAAGGAAAAGATGTCACAAGGCAGTAAGTACATGATTAACAAATGAACTGTAAAGAGAATAAATGATATAAGAGGACAGGATGGTTGGTGAGTAGAAGGAATTTTGTGAGTGGAAGCTTCTGGAAGGGACAGGATTTGGCTGGAAGAAGAGGGGTCATTCCAGGCAAAAGCAAGGTGTATTAAAGAAACTGATTGCCCCTGCTGAGGTCATGAGTCTCCTTCTAGACTCAGGAGTGCCAACGACTTCCTAGGTGTTACCTGAAACCCAGTCCCTGACTTGGAACTTGCCCATCCCCCACTACGCAGGTCACCTTTCTCCTTGAGACTCCTCTGCTAATGTCCTAGAGGCCACTAGGGCTTTTTTGACACCAGACTCTTCCCTTACTTTATATTTTCCACTTCAGAAAAGATCCAAAAAGATTCTTCTTGTTCTTGTCCTCTCCCTTCCTGCTGCCCAGACAGCCTTTCAAAGTCCTTAGGGGCCAGTAAATTTGAAGTAGGAAAAACCCATGGGCCTTTATGAGGTCATCACCTAACAACCAGGCCCTGCCAGGTACCAATGGGTCCCCTAGTTACAAAAAGGCTGAGGATGGCCATGCTCCATACTACAGACACAGCTGTAAGCGAGCTTCTTATAAACGAGACATACTTGATTCTCTCTCCCAGAACAGGAGGGACATTTGCATGATTTGTTCTATAAAGCTAAGTCTCATCCGGAAGTAAATGGCAGTCACTTGTGTCATTTCAATCTACCAAAAACATTAAGAACCAGGCACTATGCTAACACTGGAGATACAAAAAGAGGCCCAAAAAACAAACGACAAACCAGTCCTTGCCCTCAAGGAGTTTACAATCTACCCGGGAAGACAACTTGCAAACAAATATATACAAAGCAAACTATATACAGATAAATAAGAGATAATTAATAAAGGGAAGGCACTAGAATTCAAAGGGGTTGGGGAAGGCTTCCTTTCCCAAAGATGGGATTTTATCTGAGACTTAAAAGAAGCCAGGGGGGTCAGTAGTCAGTACTGAAGAGGGAGAATGTTCCAAGAATGGAGGACAGCTAGACCTTTCTTCCATACCCACTTGATTCATATTAAATGACAGCAAAGCTCAGCCTGGCTGGAAGGGATAGGGGAGCCCACAAAGACCCAGGGACTTCCTGACATGGTCTCAGAACTCTCTACCCATATTTAACACTACTAACCTTGGTAACAAAACTGCAAAGTCTGCAAAAACAGAGCTTATTTCAATTACACTGAAATTGAATTTGTTTATAGACACTGTACCTTTCCTCCTCTGGGTGGCTGAAGGGACAGGGAGAACAGGTAATGCAGGAGCTGAAGCCACAGGGGATCCTTTGTGGTAAAATCTGGGCACTACAGATCCCTCTAAAGTGGTCATCCAACTTAAGATTCTGTGGGTTTGACTAGGGGCATCAAGTAAAGGGGAGCTACTAATTTACGGAACAGGTATTTCCTTGTCCTAAGCCCAGGTGTCAGCAGAGTATACTTTCAATTGGTATTTAACAAGGGAGAGCACCAAGGATTCTACAACAGGGCATGTGGTGGTTGAGATCATTAGGAATTCATCTTACTCAAGTATTCTCCCATCTGTCAGACACAAGTGAATGATCTGTAATAAGAGGAATGATTTAGAGGGAAGGAGTGGCTTCTGTCTGTCTCCACTCAGACTGGCTCATTATTTGCATGAACTAGCTCCAAAGACAGGTCTCAGGGATGACCGACAGACAAGGTGACTTCTAGGCCAAGGGGCTATGATGACCAATTAAGAGGCTGTGGGAATCTTGTTAACTCTCCCCAATCACACATGCTGATGGCAGGGTAGGTAAATAAATACTCATCAGAGACAGGTAGCAGCCAGGAGGGCATGGGCGGAGCACCAAAAGATTCTCACCTGGCAAGATCTCTAAAACCAGAGCTCCTACTTACAGGGGCCAGAGATGAAGCCACGGACAAGAAGAGAGGGCTTAGGTAGAAGGAAGACCCTGACCATAACAGCACAGATGGGGGGCTAAGGGGAACCTGTCAGGAAATCTATGCATGATATCACGACTGATATTCACATAGCTGCTTGTAGGTAACTGCAAATACATCACTCCAGCCATCTATTCAGGCTGGCAGCTATCATACCCAATGCTTGCATACCTATTTGATTCCATCTATGGGGAATTTTTTTGGTTATTTCGTTAATTACAACTTTAACATTTAATTAGAGCTTCTTCACCAGCATGACATACAGTATTTTATTTCTTCCATTCATCGGTTATATTTGAACTATTTCCCCAGAAAAATCTGATAGGGATAGAGACTAAACTCATGATTAAATTTTGGTAGAAGGAACCCTCAGAAGATGAAAACTCCATCTTCACCTTTTCTGTGACACTTTTAAAGAGTTAAGTAGAACATTGAGAGGTTAAGTGATCTGCCCAGGGTCATACAAACAGCATCTCAGAAGTTAGACTTGGACAGAGTTTCCAAGGCCCGGTCTCTAGCCATTCTACTACAATCCTTTCCCTTTCTCAATTAATAAAAGGTATCTGAGGGAAACAGAAGATCAACAGATTTTCCCTGACTTAAAGGACTCCCCCCTTCCCGCTCATGGCATTCCATCTACTGGGGCAGACCGTAGAGGAGCCTGCTCTGCTTCTCTGGTATCCATTCTGTATTGGGGGATATGAAACCATAAAGTGGGACACTTTTATTTCAGTGCTGGCTGCTAGAAACTCATGGGGGTTTCATTTTCTGGGCCTCAGCGTTCCATGAACACTATTGTTTCTCAATGAAGAATGGTTCACGATAAACTGAAGCCTGGAAAAACAGGAGCTACCTCTCATTATCCCAAGTCAACAAGTACTGTGTAAGAGATACAAACACAACATCCATTACTCTTCCCCTCTGCCAATTCACCTGTACTGGCTCCTCCAGAACTCCACTGCAGATAGGACAGATAAGGTCTTCATCAACATCCCCCTGGAAACGGGCTACATCATACCCCATGTCTCATCACTGAGACCAGGCCCTGCAGGGGAAGAGGAGAAAAGCGGCATTAAGGGTGGTCTGCAGACGGGCCAGGCCACATCTCTCCAAACCTGGGGCTGGAGCAGAGCACGTGTGTGTGGTTGGTAATTTAACTTTTCACCTGTTAGATAACTGATTTGTCAAGGAAGGAAGAGAAATTCCTCCTCGACCACTTTCTACACCGTGGTTGTATAACTCAACCACTTTTGCATAGAAAGATCAATTAGTTCAGCTCAGCCCTGCCTTCTCTCCCTGCATGGTACTGCTCCTAAGTTTTGGCAGCCACTGCTTTGCCTACTACATGCTTTAATTCTCCTCTATACATGCTAAAGGAGAAGGAAGAAAGGAGGTAGGTACTTCCTGGTCCCCCCATTTCCCAAAGAACACAGAGTTGCTGAGATAGAACTTCTGGGAGTCTGTAGAGGGCCATATGAGCAACCAAAAGCAGGGAAATGTAAGAGTGGAGATGTGGGGAGACTCACTCCACCTTGAGGTCTTACCCTCCTCCCTCGGGGTCTGTACCTACTGAAAAAAGGCAATCAGTATCACTGATCAAAGATGACTTAGAAGTAGGTGCTGGGCAAGGATACAGAGGGAAAAAACAATGTTCACCTCAAATAGGGTTCTAATAAGGGCTTGGCAAAGAGTCCGGGCTAAGGATCCTCTGAGCCCTGAAGAGGGGGTAGTCTACCAGCCTAAGAATGTACTTGTGGGCACCTGAACCCTCTGGCTTGCCCAACAATGAAAGACAAGATGATGTAATTATTTATAAGCAAATGGAAAAACCACTCACAACTCTGTAAGTTCAAATCTGACCATTTTGGTCTCAGGAAGGAGAATGAAAAGATTTGTTGGAAGTCATCACCTAAACATCTGGCTCAGAAACTGCCATCCAAACAGCCCCTAGTGAAGCTTGCTGGATCATCCCAATGATCTCTGACTAGTAACCTGTACAGGGAAGGTGGGGAGAAAGAGGAACTACCATTACAGACACCTGGAGATGAGTCTTTGGGGATGGAGCAAGCACATGGTCTAACCCACAGGAAAACATGAAAAGGGGGTAGGTAGTGGTGGTGATCCCAAAACCAGGGCTAACTGGACACCAAAGATTGCTGTCAGCCAGAGGTGCCCTTCAGGGTGACTTACCAGTTTAAATTTGCAGCACATGACGAATATGACCAGAATTTCTTCTAGGTCCAAATTGGGGGGAAAGGGGAAGGGAAGAGGAAGGAGATGAATGAGACCCTGAAAGCTATGACTGAAACCCAGAGTTCAACTCAGTTTGGTTTGCAAACACTGTCTCTCCTCACACAAGTCTATACTCCACTCAGCTGATTTTTTTAGAGCTAGGTCTGACCTTGTCCTTTTCTCATTCAACCAGCTTCACAATCACTGGCTTCTCTCTTTTTTTTTTTTGCTTTTTGGAGGAGGTAAGGTAGGGCAACTGGGGTTAAAGTAACTTGCCCAAGGTCACACAGCTACTTTTGTGTTAAGTGTCTGACGCTGGATTTGAACTCAGGTCCTCCTGACTCCAGGGCTGGTGTTCTATTCACTGTGCCACCCAGCTGCCCCGATCACTGGCTTCTAAAGCCTTTCATAACTCGACCTCCTCCTAGCTTTTTAACTCTTCTCACACCTTACTCCCCTCTCCCTGTGTGCTACAAATCAGTGATGCTGGCTTCCTTGCTATTCCTCATAAAAGACATTCCATTTCCAGACATTTTTGCTGGCTGTTTCTCATGCCTGGAATTCTCTTCTCATCTCTCCTGACTTCCTTCAATTCTCAGCTAAATTCCCACCTTCTGCAAAAAGTTGTCCCCAAACCCCTTCCATGCTAGAGCCTTGCCCACAAACCCTCTCCTGCTTATCTGGCCAAGGTCTCATTTTGAATACAGGTGTTTGCCAGTCATCTCCTCTTTAGACTGTGAGCTATCCGAGGGCAGGGACTGTTCGGTTTTTGCTCTTCTTTGTATTCTCAAAGATATGAGGAAGTTGTAGGGTTCCAGTTACACAGAAGGCACTTAATAAATGCTGGTTGCCTTGACACCAGCATTGAGGAGGGAGTCTTGTGGCAAATCAACACCTGGCACCCAGATTCTTTCAGCTTACGGATGGGAAGTTATTTTATATTACCTTTGACTACTCTTCAGATCCAGAAAAGCTAGAGAAGCAGATGAAGTTGGCTGGACACCACAGAGATTAATCCTTCAACTTACAAATATTGATTATGGATGTATAGGAGGTGATCTTTGAAGAACAAAAAGTAAAACTCCAACCCAAAAGATTTTCTGCGTCCCTAATTTGTTGAGAAGAGGGCATAGTGGTGAGGAGAAAGTAACTCATACCCTTTTGTCTGTGCCAAACAAGAGCAAGAAATCAGTATTGCAGTTCCTCCCAAGGAGTCAAATCTAATTTCAAACATGAATACATTTTTTTTTTGGAGGGGGGAAGGCAATCAGCCTTAAGTGACTTGCCCAAGGTCACACAGCTGGTTAAGTGTCAAGTGTCTAAGGCTAGAATTTGAACTCGGGTCTTCCAGACTCCAGGGTGGTGTTCTATTCATGTGCCACCTCGCTTGCCCTTAAATCTACATATTTTTTTAAATTTTAGTGTGAAATCCTTTCAGGCTACTCCAATTTCTTTTTTTTTCTTTTTCTTTTTTGCTTTTTGGAAAGCAACTAGGGTTAAGTGACTTGCCCAAGGTCACACGGCCAGTAAGTGTTAAGTGTCCGAGGCCAAATTTGAACTCGGGTCCTCCTGACTCCAGGGCCGGTGCTCTATTCACTGTGCCACCTAGCCTCCACTACTCTAATTTCTTAATGCTTTTAAAATGAAAGATTAAATTTTAAAAAATAAAAATTTTTTGACTGCTAATTTTTAAAGTGAGGCATCAAGTGAACCAGTGGAAGGCACTTTATCATGTGAAGTCAGAGATCGGAAGTACAAATACGTAAAAGAAAAACATTTTCTTCTCTTCAATTCTTTAAAAAAAATCATTTAGGAATTTTTTTTAATGGAAAAATTTTCCTCAGACTTTAAACTTAAGAAAAGAAAAAAAAGAAAAGATGAAAACTGACTTAGCTCAATATTCAAGTCTTCCTCTCAATGACCTGGTTAAAACAGTCCCCTTGGAGTTTTTCCTAGTCCTCTCATCTTCAGCAATCACAGGTAACAGTCTCTGAGGAAAGACAGTTAAATTCTCAGTCTCCTGAGACTCCTCATAGAATAACAATGAAACCACCATAGTTCAAGCACTTAAAAGATTTTTAAAGATACAGTATCTAGTCTGTAGGAAGGACTCCTAAGATTTCATTAACAACTTAAGTTTTAATGACAGCTTTTTCCAAGAAAGAAAAACATCTCAATATCTCTGATTACTCTACTGAACTGAATTTATCTTTACATAGAAAACAAAATGTATTTCACACATATAATTAAGTTTTAAAATCTATAAACATTTTCTTTGCTGCTGACGAAATTAGTCAAGCTGCTTGCACCAGATGGTTGGTTGTTGTCCTTCATTCTCTCAAAGAAGACCAAAACGACATCACCATACTAGTGTGGCTGATCAGACCAATAAGAACTCAGAATGTTCAACCACAGGCTGGGCACAAATAGTCTGTGTGAACATTTGGGGTGAATACTCTAAATCTACACATCCTGAGCTTCCTTTGAGCTGTTTCAATTCTGCTTTGCTCATAGAGCACAGCACCTTCTCTGATGAGGGCACGTCATGCCAGTGTCTCCCATGTCACACAATCAGTTCCAAAGTTAAATAAAATTCCTAAGAACTAGCCTCTCTTAATAATTTGGGGCCCTTAGAGGTCACCTCATTTAGCCTTCCACCTGAGGGAAAAATCTTCACTACAACTGGTGGACATCAACAGACAGGAAGTTCACTGTTGGGCAGCCCCAACTGCTACAGAGGATTGCATTTTTTTCTTCCTCATACGAAGGAAAAAAAATTGTAGCAGTTCTGGCCAATGTCTCAGATTTGTAGCACTTCTCTTCTACCAGTTGGAGGAAAAGGCTTCAAATTCTAACTCTGCTACTTAATATCAGACCCTGGACAAACCACTTAACCACTCTCAGAGCTGTATTAGAGCATCTTTTCCCAGCTACCTACCATCCTACCAGTCCTACTAACCAACCATAAGATCACTGATCTAGAGTTGGAAGAAATCTCAGAGGCAAGATCCAGTCCAGTTGCTTCATCTTTTGGACAAGGAGCATTGAAGCCCAGAAGATTAAGTACCTCCCCCAAAGCATCCTCTGGCTCACTAGTGAAATACAATCCCTTTTCCTATACAACAAACCTTCAAAAATATGGCATTTTATTATTTCCCTCTGTCTTCTCCAAGTTAAACATATCCAGTTTATTCAACCATTAGAAAACACCATCTAAATGTGAATTATGTGACTTGGTTTCCGTATACATCTCCAGAGAGGGGTTTGCCCTCTTTGTCAATGTCACTGGTAAAATTTAGCATCCAAGAAAGGATATAACATGTGGTCTGGGGATGTATATGGGATAGGCCTACCACTTCCTTTGCTTGGGACACTAAGCTTCTATTAAGATATCCTAAAGTTGTGTTTTAACTGACAGCTTTTTCCAAACCATAACAAAAATATTCCATATTTGTGATCAATCTATTGAATTTGAATCAGTTTAACCTCCTACTTCCACAATGTTTGAAATAGCTTTAATAAAGAAAACAACCAAATCCTAACTTTTTTCTAGTGTAGCCAAAAAATCTAGTTAAGTAGCAAAATAAATTGCTGGTGTATAACTTAAAAATGTAAAAACTTCATTAAGAGTCTATTAAAAATATGAGTGGTCTTTTTGCAGAAAAAAGCGATTAAATAAGATCTTCTGGACTGATGCTGAATCTAAAACCAGAAAAGAATTTAGATCTCACCTAACCCAACTCTCCGCCTCAAATGAAATCTGCCTTCAACTGAGTTTCAGACTGACCGGTTCCGGATGCTGCAGTGTCTCACAATGTCTAAATTAGGGAGTGAAAAGGATTCCAAAGTGTTTCAATATCTCAACTCTGAGCTCAATTCACTTCCCCAATTCAGACAAATTCTTTTTTTTTTTTGATATGAGATTCTTTATTAAATTTTTTTGAGTTACATCTTTTCTCCCCGTCTTTCCCCCGCCCACCACCCCAAAACAGCCATCCCAGTATTTCCC
>CM053581.1:381886599-381951447 GCA_028627135.1 Pseudochirops cupreus | reverse complement strand
TGACTTTAGTGGGAAGTATCTTTGTGTGCGTTTTGGAGTTCCAGGATTGGTTTAGAGTCCTATTTTATGGGTATTTTGGGGTGGCTATGTGAGAGCTGCGATATGTTGCTGCTTCTACGCCGCCATCTTGGCTCCGCCCCCCCAGACAAATTCTATTAAAGCTGAACAGTTAGTTCTCTTTCCTGACACATGACTTCCCCCCTTCAACCTCAGAATCTCCTGAGAACTTGTAACTTCAGTGGTTTGGGTGAAATCCTGCCCATGCCTGTGGAGATTTCCTATAGTGACACGACTCCTGAGACATACATCTGCCCTAGCGGCGGATAAGATGCTTGGTCCCCTGCAATGGCTCTCACTGTCATGGAATGAGTACCAGGAGCTCTGGAGAGATCTCAGGGAGTCTTAATTAGCCAGCTCAGTGTATCTGGAGTTAGAACAGGCTAACGGGAAGATGAAGAGCACAGGGTGTCTAAGGTTGCTTCCACTTACATGTGTCAACAACCTCCATCACAAAGACTGTACCAAGAAGCTGAATGCCTGAAAGGCGAAGAGGTACACTCCAAATCTCTGGGGACTCAACACCCTCTTAATATTTTCCTCTATACAAGGCCCTTAAAGTCAGAAGAAGCATTCTGGGCAGCAAAGAAATCAAATAGAACAGTTCTGGGCTCATGAAATCTCTAAGCACCATTCTCTGGCTTAGTAAGCCTAACCAAAGCTGGAATTTGTTCTAAACTGAGAAATCAAAAAGGAAGGCAGGGAAGATACAGCACCGGCCTCACAGAGGCAAAAGCACCTACGGCTGCAAGCTATGTGTCTACCAAGAATCCTTCCAAAAGGAAGCCCAGGAGGTCTCAAAGTCTGCAGACTATGGACTAGCCCAGCCCCTTATTCTTAAGGTCAGGGGCACTCTATGTGGACACCCAAGCCTGGCGTCCCTCCTGTACTCGTGAGAGAGGTCAGAGATTCTTCTTAGGCTGCTGGAACAGATGAAGTTCCAATATCTTCACAGCCCTCAGTTGAACGTGTCTTTTCTAGTCTGGAGCAACAGGAATACCTAGAAAATTTCATTTTTAATCACTTCTTGTCCTTCAGTGTCCCCCCCCAAAATCAATTTGGCAGAAACACTGGAAAAAACACAAAAGCCTTGGTGTAATCAGACACTCCCTTCTACCATCTGGCAAGGACACTCCTTAAGAGACAAGTCAAGTCATTAAATTGTTCCCTATGTCCAGGACCTTTCTTTTTAATGATTTATATATATTTTTAAAAAATCAACAAGCACTTACTACATTGTTAAGCACTTACTACATTCTAGGCTTTATACTAAGTTCTGGAAATACAAAGAAAAAACAAAAACAATCCCCGTCATCAAGAAACTTAGATTCTAATGGGAGAGACCACATATACATTTGAATCATAAAAATTCAGAATAGAGGAAGATCTGAGAAAGATAGCCTTAGGATGGTGAAAGAGCACAGAAGAAAACCAAGGACTAATACAAGTACTGAGTACAGATATGGCCCCCCACAAATATTCATGTGTACAATCCCCAGAAATTAGAAGGTGTTCATTCACATTACAAAAGGTCTGATCCTTAACAGCTGTGAATTCCTACAGTTAAATCTTTTTGGGCCTCAGAGAAAAAAGAGGTTGTCTGAAATCATCTCTTAAGGTGCCTTCCAGGTCTGAAGTTTTACTTTACAAAAGGATTTACCACAAGGAGCTTTAAAAACACTAAAATTCCCTTAACCCAAAAGGATCTCTGATCACACAGATCTGAGCATTTTCTCCAAAGACAAGATCAGCCTAGTCTTTCCACAAATTCACCACGAGCCATCCAACTATTCTCCCTCACCCTTTGACTAGGCTCATCTACTTTGATCTTACAATCTCCTGACATCTTTTCCTCCTGTTTTCCCAAGTTCTTTATTCGTTCTCTGCTGCAGCCAGATCACACCTACCACATGCCTTTTACTATCTATGTAATAATCATTTTTAATTCTTTGAAGACTTCTATTCCATGTCTTAAGGTATACAAGTAAGAATTGGTATTTAAAAAGATGGGCTAGGGGCAGCTAGGTGGCACAGTGAACAGAGTACCGGCTCTGGAGTCAGGAGATTCAAATGCAACCAATCTTAGACACTTGTCACTGACCAGAGTGTGACCCTGGGCAAGTCACTTAACCCAAGTGCCTTGCCTTCCCCTCTCCAAAAAGCCAAAGGAAAAAAAAAAAGAGAGAGAGAGAGAGATGGGCTTTTTGTTTCTGGGAGAAGTTTGGGGTTGTTAAAAAGACTGCCATTTCTTAAAGTCAACCCAGGCCCCTCTTCTTCCCATTTCCTTTTGAATCCAATTCAACTTGGGTCCATTTGTACTGGATTTCTCCCCCTCCACAGATACACATAATGGTGGAAAGATCCACCCAACTCCAAGTCGATCTGGGCAATAAACATTAGTCATCCACTTGATACTATGATTGGGCAAATCATTCCAAGTGGTTATGGACCTCTCTCACATGAAGAAGCTTTGGAGCTTGATGCACCAGCATCATTTATCTGCAAATAGAAACTGGAACGTCTAATCATGCAATTCACACTGGTCTCTGTGATGGACCTTCTACACGAAAAGTGTCAAATACTGCTGGGCAAGCACACATCTTCTCCCTGTTATATTTCTCACCTAGTGGGTTGAAAAGATTCCACTGTTAAATCTATTAAGAAACCTTAAATGATTCTGACATATAAATGAGAGCCTTTAAAGTGGTTTTTGCTCTACCAAAATTAAATACTATTTTGTAACCAAAAAATAAGCACAGCAGGGCTTCGTATCCTCAACAGCTTTCAGTAAATTTTGTGGTGGTAAAACTAAAGCCCACTGTGGTATCATTTGAAAAGCCAATCCATTCTTTACTTGTATAGTGTATGGAAAGAATTCTCATGAAAAATTTGTATATACAGAAAAGTAGATACTTAAGTCAGCTTGTCTTTTTTTCAGGATTAATACCTGAATTTCTCCCACAACTGTGGTTTCTTATCTTTCAGACACCTTGTAAATGATCCCTCAACGTCTTTTTCTCAAATAGATCTACTCCATGTATGCCAATCTATTACAATCCACTAGATTTTAAGCTCCTTGAGAGCAAGGAGTGTCTCTGGTTTCTTTCTGTACCCTCAGCACTTAGCATATAGCAGGTGCTTCATAAATGTTTCCTGAACTGAACTGAATCTAATCCAGGTGCTTTCCTTGTCTTTGTTCATTTTAGGGTTACTTCTACCTCCTTCTACAAGCCCATCCAGGACTATGAAGGGGATGTCCATGTGTCACCACATGGACCCCGATGGGGAAATGTTTTTCATATGATCTTTTCTATTCTTGTTTGTTGTTCCCCTTACATGGCTTCAGAATGACTGCTTCATTAGGTTCTTTGCTATACTTTCTTTTTTTTTTTTTTAATTGTCACCTTATTTATTTAACTTGCATACAGAGTTCATGTGTAATGCCAGGCTGGACGAATCAAAAATCAGAATTAAAATTATTGCCTCATAGTTTATATGGTCACAAGTTTTGCTATACTTTCTTAAAACTGATCTTACTGATCTCTACTTCAAGGCAACCTGTCTCATAAACTTCCATCATCCTCATAAGTATAAACGTGTATATGTGTATGTGTATGTATGTATCTATGGCTATAGAGAAATATATCCACACTTAATTGGAGCCCGGGGCAGAGGGAGAGGAATGGGACACACACAGAAAGTTAAAAAGTGCACAGCAGAGAACAAAAGAAAACCTACACAGAAGCAAAGAAAAGCTGGGCAGCTCTTGAGACATGTCGTGTTTATCATCCAGGCAATAAATGAGAATTTATTGTTACGTATTCTGAATCCTCTCTTACGTTCTGGATGCACATGATGTGCTTTTCCCCCTTTTCTTACTTTGTATTTAAGTTCCAATATTTAAGTTTATGGTATGTTTTTGTTTCTTTATTCTGTATTTGTGTTCTGATGTTTGAGTCTAAAATAAAATTTTTTAAAAAGTATAAATGTGTGTGTTATGTGTAAATAACAAAAGAGCTTATAGTCTCAAATGGCATTGCCTTTGAGTGTCATTACTCTCCACAAGTCAAATGCCTGCTCACTGGGGCATGTTTTTCTGGCTGATCTGCTCTTCTCACTGTGGTGAACTGATTTATATTAGTTAAAAATTTCTGTAAAAAATTACAATCAATGGCCATGCCCTTTTTCCTTTGTTATTCTTCATTATCAGTAACTTATCTGACGAGGACAGGACTAAGTTCCACGCCTTTTCATCTTTACCGCTTTTTCTTCAAGCCAAAGCTCATTTTGCCCTCTGCTCTGACAACTGGGCCATCCAACTGTACAGACACAGCCAGGTCAGGGATAGCTCCCAAAACGAGGAGGAAAGGAATAATCATTAAGCAAACACCTCGTGCTGGGCATTGTGCTAAGTGCTTTACAACACTACCCTAGTCTTTGGTGCACTGTCCAATTATAACCAATGTGACATTTTCTGATGTTATTTGGGGCTCACTATATTTGGAGCCTATTGGTTCTTTTCTCAAGTAAGGTATTAATGAAAAACGACTAAAAAAAAGATAAAGGACTACACAGAAGCTTCCCAACTCTACAAGTCTTTGATCATTCTCATCCCTTTATTCCTGACCTACATATTTTTCACCAACATCACCTATTCCAACTTTTACACAGCAGTCACTGTGTATCAGATGATGCAGATTTGAATGCAAGAGTATTTTCTAGTTTTTCTAAGAAATTTCTCTACTCCCCCACCGCAAACCAGTGTCGGTGCATAAACTGCAACCATTTTTAAGGTGATTTTTTGGGCAAATATTAGGTATCCCATGAAATGATATTTATCATTGTCCCTGGAATAAAACCAATTTCCTTCATTGTCTCTCTAGAAAGTGTCTGTAAGCAATATCCCTTTGTCTACCTAACTGGTTTCATTTATAAGAATGACAAGATTGATGTGACCTGTCTCCTTCAACACAGAGTGCTGATCGCAGGACCAAAGTCTCTCATTTAGAGAATCAACAGCTGAGGGAAAATTACTTTAGTATAAAAACTATGGTTCTTACCATCCCTTGCTACTTTTTCTGGGACCATCACTACAGAGAGCAGGGTAACCAAACAGGACTGAGGGCCATTCTGTAATTGCCTTTCATGGGCTGTCATAGCCAAATAATTCCTCTTCTAGTGGGTAGCTTGCCTACTAAATTTTGCTAGGTGGTTCCTCAGAAAGTAGACTCAGTCTGTTGCTAAGACATACTCAAAACCATCAGAGTAGACTCAAGTTTTGTGTTCTCCTAGCACTAGTGGTGTTCAAGGTCCCAGGATCACTACCATGCTTCCATGGGATATGAGTACAACTCCGTAGAGGCTAAGCTCCCTTAGTATATTTAAAATAGAACCCCATTTAGAAAGGAGTTCAATTTGTACACAACTTTCCAGGAAAAATAACACATAAAACAAAGCACAACTACATAAAAAGGCCAGTTATTTTTCACTTAAATAACATTCTGAACACTCAGAATAGAAACTCTCCTACTCTCCCTGCTCTGTGTTTGTGAAGGTGGGAGGGTAGAAGGGCATAATAAAAGGAATCTAAGTCAATTCCTTTTCCCAAAGGATTTATCATCTAAGAGGCCTGTTGGCAGACAGGACAGACACATGTGAAAATCATTAAGAGTTCCTAGCCAACTAAAAACAAGTGAAAATGAACATAGGTGCCAGAATGTAAAATGCTGGGAACAAAGAACAAAGAAACAGGCAAATCTCTGTGGAGTGAATCAGGAATTAGGGTTTTAGACTAGAAAGACTGGACTCTGAGGAAGGGATAGGACAGGGCTTTTAGAAGGGATCTGAAACTTACAGCATGGTCTTCAGCCAATGGTCTGTCTTTACCTGGCAGGTGTTGTGGGGCAGGGTCCCTGTTCACAAGGCTCCAGTCCCCTCACGGCTCCACTCAGCGCCTCTCATGATATGCTGCCAGTAACCCATCTTGTATGTTATGATCAGACTCATTCTTCCATCCTAATGATGAGCTCCATCACCAAGGGGATGGCTGTGATGTCATAATCAGGATTGCTCTATTAACAGGAACAAGGAAAAGAAAGTGGAGTCAGGGAAAACCACTCTGCTCAATGAAGGGGTGGGGGGGGAGGGGGAAATAGGTAAAGAGACTTGGAAGTGGTTACCAAATGGGGAGGATGAGGCAGGGTTTCCAGGGAAAGGCCTCCCCACTATCAGGAAAAAGGGGTTTGGATATATATCATCACAGTCCTGGTGGAAGAGGCTCAAGCACAGGTCTCAGTAAAAGGATAAGGAGGAATAAATTAAAGGGGGAAAGGGAGAAAAGAGGCATTTTCTAGAACAGATAATCATTTGTTTTAAGATACTCTGTGAAGAAATGTAACTTCAATTCCTAAAAGGTATAAGCCTTCAGCAAGGCTCTGCCCAGACACTACCTATCATTCTCTTCAGAGTTTCCCAAATGTTTTCATATCCACTGGCTCATAGAGAAAGCACTAATCCTCCCCCCAAACAGAAGATTCAAGACTTTTCTCACAGGCTATGAACTTGCTCAGATGTCAATCAGTAAGCATTTAAGTATGGGCTTCTTATGTGTCAAAACACTGTGCTAAGCCCTAAAGGTACAAGGAACACAAACCAAAAAAATAAAAAAAACTTTCTATGGGGCTGCTAGGTGGCGCAGTGAATAGAGTACCAGTCCTGAGTTCAAATGCAGCCTCAGACACTTAACACGTACTAGCCACGTGACCTTGGGCAAGTCACTTAACCCCAATTGCCCTCTGGAAAAAAAAGGCAAAAAAACCCACTTTCGACCCCCAAAAACTCATACTCTAATGGAGGAAACAAAATCCATGTAACCATATGGACAAAAAGAATACGGGGAAAAGTAACCTCAGAGGGAAGACAGTGTGTGTAGGGGTGGTGGAGGGAAGGGCAAAAGGTGATATTTGAGTTGTGTCTTGAAGAAAGCCAGGAGGTAAAGTTAAGGAGGGAGAGCATTCTAGATATGTAAAAATGAGATGACAGTTGGGGAATGCTTGGTTCAGATAGAAATTCCCCACATCCCAGTTACTCGGAAAGTGATCAACAGGCTTTAGGATAAGAAAGGCTGAGGAAATACAGGAGGAAGTAATCCTACAACACTAGGGAAGACTAAATGATTCAAGTAAAGAGATTAATTTGCTAAAAAGACAGCTGTGTAGACAGATATAAGCAAGAGGTCCAGATAAAGGCATTAAGGCAGCGGTTCTCGACATGTGGGTATGTTCAATTCGTAACAATAGAAATACATCCTACATATCAGATATTTACATTACGATTCATAACAGTAGTCAAATTACAGTTATGAAGTAGATGAAAATAATTTTATGGTTGGGGGTCACCACAACAACATGACAAACTGTATTAAAGGGTCGCAGCATTAGGAAGGTTGAGAACCACTGCTTTAAGGGATAAGGCCCAATCAAACCTTTTGTATCCTAAGTATATTTATCTATATGCCAAACACATACTTCTCATGTTAAATAATCTTAAAGGGAAATGGCATAGTAATTATTGCTATTATGTATAATAAAAAGGTATGTTTCATTTTCTGAGCCTAGAGTAAACATCAATTAGTTTGACACAGGTCTGCAACAACGACATGAGTGTAGTAGCACTATTTAAACCAGAGATTTGACTCTCTGATAAAAGGGTGAGGGCAATGCCATTCATTGTCTGTCATCTTGCAGGTTCTTTCATTCCACAAAATGATAAAGCATGGCCCATTCTCCTCTTCCAGTACCAAAAAGGTCATACTTCTTTCATTTAGAAATTTCATAATACCCCATCAGTTACAGAGACTATCTGTTCAACTCATGGCTTAGGCCTAATTAGAAACCTGAAATTGGTGATTCACCATGACCACAGAGTATGTCACTAAATCAGCCTCATTCTGCCCTTCCCTTCCCCCCAGCCAATACTTCCCTAGGTACCACAAATCTTACAGTTTCTAAGTTTCCTTGGTCAGGACAGGGTGATATAGTATTTCACAATTTTCCAAAAAAGTTTAAAACTGGAAAACAGAGGGCCAGAATTGTATTGATTCTGCCACGGCTGTCTAACTTCAATTATGTCAGTTAACGTCTTCATATTTTTATTTCTTTGTTTCGTCAAATGGAGATAATAATATCTTTCCAACGTATGAGTTGTTGTGAAATTCAACACGATGGCAGAACGCACAGGGAAAGCAGGTGAGATGGTATTCATACTATATTAACAATGCAAAAGAAATTTGAGTTGACAAGTTGGAAGGACAACTTGCCTCCAAAAGGCATCAACCCAAGGCATGGATCTTAATGGAGAACTTGCCAACCTTAGGGCAGCCCATTTTGGTCAGCTCTAAATGCTAAACTTTCTGTACCTTAAGGTGATGTCTACTTCCCTGTAAACTTGTGTCTTATTATTGCCTAATTGGTTCTAGAGCTCTACCCTCTAAATATTGGGGAATCAAGGTGGAAATGGTTAAAAGGAACCAGAGTCTTAAGTTGCTTCTTCTTTTGAACTGTAAGGTAATCTTGGCTATATACTAAAAGAAAATAACATAACTGAATTAGTAATATGCTTCCTTTCTGAAATTCCATCCGTAGACCTCTTTTGGTTCTACAGGTGCCGTTTATTATAAGGTAAGCTACCCTTCTATCATTCTTCATCTTCCATTTCGTTTGCCTAATTAAACAACTTCTTTTGGGGTTACTTGAGTACTGTTAGACAAAACGAGCTGCCTGTTTTTGGTTATTAGCCAATTCCTCTGGGAAAGCCCATCCTTCCCTCACCAGCCTTCCCCTCGGAGCCTTCGGTTTGGGAAGATTTCTTTGCAGAAAACCATGAGCAAGGATGGAAGAAATGTGGGGTTGCTCCCTGGAGGGCCAAAGAGTGAGGGAGCGAGACAAGAAGCGGGTAAGAGACTCAGTTAGCCACTGCTGCAAAGTGGGTGAGGGAGGTCCCAGGTGGGGAGGCGAGTTAGGGCTCCCAGGTGCGCCCCATCTTCTCTCCAAAGACTCGAATCGCTGCCCACTTAACATCACTTTGTTCTCCAGCTTTTCTGCCTCTTCAGGTCCCTCCTCTCCCTGCCCCTTCCACCTCTCACCCAGCCAACAACCCTCCTCAATTCCCACCTGCCCGCCCACCCCTCCAAACCCCGACTCCTCCAGCCCCACCTCCCAGACACCTCGCGCGCGCAGGCGCAGTACGCACCACCCTAAGAGCGGTCTGGACCCGTCACTCCCCGGGCTCGGACTGGCCTGGCCTGGCCTCCTCACACTCCGGGCTTCTCCTGGAGGAGAAGCGGCTGCGGCCACGGGCTGGCCCCTAAAGGCCTCTTCCCCGCAGCGCCTCGGAGAGGGGGGAAAGGAAAGAGAAGACTCTAAGCCCAGTCCGGATCCGTCCAAGGCAGACTCTCCACTCCGCCCACCGCTGCTACGCATCCCACCGGAAACACGTAGCCACGACACGGCCTGCCTCCTAATGGGCTCTCTGGCCGGAAGGGGGGGGAGGGAAAGATCTCGCCTGGCCAATGAGGAAAGTAGAAGTTCTAGCTTAGCCCGCCTCCCCCGACCGGAAGTTTTCGTTACTCCGAAAGAGGACTACGTAGCTGACTGGGAGGGGAGAGGACTCTAGGTCTCTCCCTCCAACCCCCAGGCTGGGAAGGATATTTTGTTATTCGAATGGATTCCTAGGGTGTCCTTAGGGGGCGGGGCTCCTTTATTGTGCTTCTCGGTTGCACGTGTTTTTCCTCGCGGGCTTGTTTGGCTGGAGGTGTGGTGGCCAGACGTGAAAAGAGCTGCGTCGGAGCTGCGGCTCCCTCTGCTCCTGGCTCTCCCTTTTGGGCGCCGGGCCTCCTCTGCCGTCCGGAGGCTTCCGCTGGTCTCTTGTCTTCCCCTGTTGGCTCTTCTAGCTTTCCCCATCTCCGCAGCCCAGAGGTCGAATCCCCTTGTCTTTGACAGTAAGGCATGTCTGATTCCTGGGGAGGCCGAGATAAGTTTGATGAAGAGATCTTGGTCTAGAGATGTCCCCGGCCTTTTTCGGAAGTCACACTTATAAGCTCCCGTATACCCCCTCAAAAGCTACTTCCTTCCCAAGGACGCTCTTCAGTGTATGCCCTCATGCTCCGAGAGGTCTCAGAGACATAGATGTAGGGAACATGAAGGACCGAGGTTGACCGTGCTTGGGGAAAACTCGAACGTCTTAAATGAGCACAGCCCAAGTAGAATGGAATGGATATCAAAGGCTTACTACGTGCGAGGCACTTTGCCAAACGCTTTACAAATATATCTCATTTGATCCTTGGAATTTGCGGGTAAACAGTGTAAAACACCATGATCTCTGGGAATTCAATTCAGTAAGTATGTATTATGCACCCACTGTGTACAAAGGTTCAGGGATACCAAAAATTGAACCAGTCCCTGCCCTCAAGGAACTTAAATTCTACTGGAGAAGGTACGTGCCTTGTCAACCCAAGGTGGTATTATGGTTGTTTTTCTCAAGTCAATCTAGGTTTTAAATTATAGACACTTGCTATGTATATAAACATTTCTCAGACGGATAGGGTTCTTGCACGTCTGTCGTTGATTGTTGATATGGCAGTCTCCTAATGATTGTTGTAGAGCGAAGGAAGTCTGGCCTCCCGTTTCAAAGGCCATGGAATCCTTTCCCAGCAGACTGACACGAGCTTGGGGAGTCTGGAAAGCGGTGGATGTTCCTATATTGTTCCTCTGCTTTCTTCTGGAGTCAAGGGTGGCTCAAGTCCTACGGAGGAATGGTCTTAGAGCTCCCTCCTCTGCCCAGCGGAGGAGGGATTGGACTCATCCTCCAGGGACTCAATCATGCCATGGACCGTAAGTGACTGCCGAGTGCCCACTGTGGGTTAGGCGCTAATGATACCAAGAAAAGCGAGGGCAGCCCCAATGCCCAAGGAGCTCGAAGTCTAGGGGGCAGCGACCGTGTCAAGTAAGCGAGACGAGGGACAAACTGGGAGTGCCCCCGATGGAGGAAACTGGGAGGAAAGAGGGTCGGGAGCTGGAGCTGGAAGGCGGCCAGGGAGGCCAGGAGCCGAAGATGACCAGCGGAGCTTGAGGAAGGGCCGGGCGCCCAGGAAAGGGCCCCGCAGAGAGCAGGGCCTGCTTCCTTCCAAGGGGCGGGCTGCACTCTGGGGCGGCGGCCTCGCGCCCGGTCACTTTCACTCCGCAGCCCGGAACCTGGAGGTCCCGTGTCGGGGATGGGGAGGCTGACGGGCTGGGAAGGATGCTCTCGAATGGCGGGCCGGCGTTAACTTTCCGAGGCCCCTTTAACGCCGAGGGCCCGCCCCTTCCCGACCCGGGACGCAGCCAATCCTGGATTGGCCGGAGCCTGGGGGCGCCCGTGCGGAGGGAGGGAGAACGCAGGGAGAGGAGGGGTCGCGCGCGGCGGAAAGGCGTCTCGAGCGCGCTGATTGGCCCGCGCTTGCCGGACCGGGATACTTCCTGGAATGTCTGAGACTCTGCGTTCCATTGGGCTGCATCCGGCCGAGGCCCGGACCCTGGCTCCCCCTGGGGGTGGCTAAGCGGCGTGCACCGTCCTCCCCTCTGGGTGGGTGGTAGTTTGGTGGGAGGGAAGGGGCGGCAGGTCCGGGCCATTGGGTAAGGGAGGGGCCCCGTTCTCCTTCCTCCCACTCCTCCCCGTCCTAAGAATGGGAAAGCCCTCTCCCTCTCCCCCCCCCCAGCCCCAGGCCCGGGACGCGCTGCTGGGGCACCCGCCTCTAAGCTTTGGGGCAACCCATTCTGGGGTCTCCCACTCCAGATTTGAGAGACATTGTTAGAATAAAGGCAGTGTTTAACAATGCGGGGAGGCCGGTGAGTGTTCTGGAGGAGCCGGACGGTGGACCGCTGCATTTCCCTGTCCTCACCCCTTCCTTCCCATTAGCAGGGAGTGGAGGCCTGGGCAGCATGACGACAGAGACCTTTGTGAAAGACATCAAGCCAGGACTTAAGAATCTGAACCTCATCTTCATTGTGCTAGAGACAGGTGGGTGCGGAGGGGCTCAGAGTGGAAGCACTTGTGATCTGGCTGTGCACTAGGGTCGGGTGATGAAAGTGAACTGACCTAAGACGGCTCAGAGTGGCCACCCCCCCACCTGCCTGCTTGGGCTCCAGCTCTGGCTGGGTCAGCAGAGGGAGAGAGTGCACAATGGTGTGTCTCCCTTGTCCCTGGCACCCAGCGTTCTGTGTATTCCAGGTACCAGTGGTGTTGGGATAGCTTGTGTCCCTGCAGTGAAGGGGCCAAGACCTATGCCATTACTGAGATCTCTTCATCTACCTTTGATTTCCTCACCTCCCCACCCTTTCCAGGTCGAGTGACCAAGACGAAAGATGGACATGAGGTGAGGACGTGCAAAGTAGCAGATAAAACAGGTAGCATCAACATATCTGTTTGGGACGATGTTGGCAACCTGATCCAGCCTGGGGACATCATTCGACTCACCAAGGGGTAAGGCCAGTGAAACCCTCCTTGAACTAAGCGTGGGAGTCACAGTAAAGGCTGATGTGTCCACCCTGCATTACCAATGTGCTGTCTTCCCCCCACAGGTACGCTTCAGTGTTCAAAGGCTGTCTGACACTCTACACTGGCCGTGGGGGAGATCTTCAGAAAATTGGAGAGTAAGGGCCAGATTGGAGTGATGGGATTGGGTTGGAAAAGCGTCTCTCCCCTAAGGAAGGGGAGAAGGCAGTGTTGTTAAGGAGGGTGGCGATGAAGGGGTCTTCATAGCTTGTTCAGTGATGGCTTTGGAGTCATCAGATCTCTGTTCTAATTCTGGCTCTGCCACTTAACTGCCAGCATGAACTTGAACAGACCATCTCACTGGGTCCTAGTTTTCTCATTTGTGAAATGAAGTGGCTAGATTCGGGGAGCTTCTAAGGTTCCTTCTAGCTCCAAAACTACAATCTTACTAAACTATGGTTCTTTTTAATACCTCTGAGACTGGCCTGTAAGGATTTGACCTGGGTTTTGATTGTTTCCTTTCCTGGTAGATTCTGTATGGTTTATTCTGAGGTCCCCAACTTCAGTGAGCCAAACCCCGAGTACAGTGCCCAGCAGCTCCCCAGCAAAACGGTGAGTCCCTGAGATCTGTGTAAAGAGTAGGAAACAGAGTAGTGTTGCTTTAATGAAGAGATCAGTAAGTATATAAAGCAGAAAGAAAGACGGCCCCTGCCTTTAAGGAGCTTATATTCTAGTAGGAGAAGACAAACCATAAAAGGAGCTGAAAACGTGGGGGAGACAAGGTACCCCTGGCAAGGGGGAAGGATGGGCTGGGACAGAGGTATCGGATTTGCAGGTTGTTAGCTGCCCAACAAAGTTTCTTAAGAGTAGCAGACTAAATTAAAATGTCATTGGGAAATGTTTAACAACAATAAACAAAAATACAAGATGACACAATGTTAACTTGTGGTTCTCTAAGTCAGTGAGTAGCCACAGGAACTTGTTTCTGTTTGGGTTTGATAAACTGGTCTGGGGCATCTTGGACTGCTTTGAGTTTCATTCAGTTAGTAAACATTAAGTGCCTACTACGTGCCAAGCACTTAGCTAAGTGCTGGGGATACAAAGGAAGTTAAAAAACATTCCCTGACCTCAAGAAGCTTGCAGTCTAATATAGAAAACAGCAGGCCAACAACTGTAAACAAGTCATAGACAGAACAAAAAGGAAATAATTAACAGACGGGAGGCACAGGGTTGGGAGGGGTTGGGGAAGCTGTAAAAGATCGGACTTTAGGTGGGACTTGAAGCCAGGGAAGGTTTGAAAAGAACATGGCAGCTGGCCTGGGTGCATCCTCAAATTCAGGTTCACAGTTCAAGATGAGGAGCAAGAGAACAGGGTGTAAGTGTGTTTTTGGTTTCCTTAGGTACAGAATGACAGCACCTCTGCCACTTCCCAGTCCCCTTCTGGCCCTCCTGCTGTCTCTCCAGGTAAAATTCTCCCCTGACCTTCCATCTCAGTGAATGGAAAAGGGGCCCTCTGGAGATCATTCCTTGTAACCCCATCCCTTGGTGTTCCCAGTCCACACAGATGTGAATTCCTGCTCTGCTTTTTGTTGAGGGTGACATCCAATCTCTTCTTTTGTTTCTTCCTATTTGGGAGACACATCAGGAAATGCCCTTGAAGGTTCAGCATCCTGACCCTCGCCTGGGGGGGGGGGTCAGAAATCTGGGCTCACACTCCCCAGACTCTTCTCTTTCCTTCTACTTTTGCTTGTTCCCACCAGGCCTCTGGGATGACTTTCTTCGGCCTGTTGGTAGGTCTTAGGACATTCTTCTTCTGCCGCCACCTAAGGACAAAAAATTTGGAGGTTTTTCTGTTAGAGAAAAGCCCCTAATTGCCAACTTTGTGCCATGGCAGTCAGGCCGACCCCCACACTTTCCATGGCAGTCCAGTAGACGAGCAGTTTAGCTACAAGGCTGAATCTTGCTCATCTACTTCAGCCATATGTTGTTTACCCCTCAAATTCACTTACTCTCCAGGAAGGTTTTATGTGCTCTTCTCTTGGTTAGTTCTGCTCTGTTAGAATACTGATAATAATAGTGACACTTTCACAAATACCTTGTTTGATCCTCACAATAACCCTGAAGTAGGTGCTGCTGTTACACCCATTCTGTGGATGAGGCAGCTGTTCCCCAGAGCCACCCAGCTTCTGTCTTGTCTTAGACAAGATTCAAATCCAGCACTCCATCTGCCATGCTACCTAGCTCTGCCTGATGATTAAGCCCTTCTAGGTTCTGGCCTTAAGGTTATCCTTTAATCTTCTAGTCTTGGGCCCAGCTAGTGCCTTTTTCTTTAAATTGATGCCTTATTTTTAGACCACCTCCCTTTCCAAATATATCTAACGCTATCCAGGGAACTGGGGCACCAAGGGGCTAAAGGGAATACAGCACTGGGCCTGAAGACAGGAAAACTCGACTTTCTCAGTTCAAATCCAGCCTCAGACACTAGCTGTGTGACCTTGGGCTAGTCACTTCCCCATTTGCCTCAGTTTCCTCATCTGTAAAATTTGCTGGAGAAAGAAATGGCAAACCACTCCAGTATCTTTGCCAACAAAACCCCAAATGGGGTCATGAAGAGTCGGACATGAACACTACTGAAATGACTGAAGACAAGAAAAACCCAGGGAACCATTCCCCGTACCAAAGAATAAGAAAGGGGGAAAACAACAAAATCCTGACTAAAACATTGAGTCTTGACAGCATATACAGTGATCCACACCCATAGTCCCCCAACTCAGCAAAGAATGCAAGGAGGTTCCCCACCTTTAGCCTCTCTGGGTATCCAGAAGAGTGAGGACCTCGGGGCCTTTGGGCCAGAACTGGCCCTGCAGTCCTTGCCCACCATGCACTCTGGTGTTCCCCTGACTGCCATCCCCTCTCCTCTCCCCCTCCCTTCAGCTGCATCCCTGGTGCCTGTTCTCAGCCAGCTCATCTCAGCTCTCCTGGTCCCTCTCTCCTTAGGCTGTGTCTCAGTCCCTGTGCTCTGGATCTCATCTGCCTTTTCTCTCCCTTTTGCCTCTCCCTCCCCTTCCAAGCATTCTCTGGCTTTGTACAGCTTCTCCCCTCTCCAGATCAGCCTTGTGCCTTGTGTCTCCAGAAATCCAGAGTGCCCATCACATTCAAGGCAGTCCATTTCTAACCCCGATTAAGCACTTAAGATTTAAATGTCTGCCTGTCCCCACTCTAGAAGTGGGGGGCACATGTTGCCATACTTGAGCCAGTCACAGAGGGTGCCCAGGTGCCATCTTGCCATCCATCTCCCATGTGTACATCTCCTATATCGTGTTTTAGAGTCAGTAGGTCACCTTTCCTACTGTCCCCTAGGGTGGAGTGGTTGGAGGGCTGCCCTAGGTCGGGGGGCTGTAGCCTCGGGTCCATCTGTACCTTTGTCTCATTTTTTGAGGGCAGGGCAGGGCTTCAGGTAAATAGAAGGTCCTTTGTTTTAATTCCTGTCCTCTGTATTTCTTCCCCCTTTCCTAAAACCAGCCTCTGAGAGTCAAAATGGGAACGGCCTAACCACACCCCCTGGCCCAGGCAGTGGCCCCCATGCGCCCCATGCCCCCTCTCACCCTATCAGCACCCGAATCACTCGAAGTCAGCCTAGCCACACACCTGCCGGCCCTCCAGGCCCCTCTTCCAGCCCTGTCAGCAACGGCAAAGAGACCCGCAGGAGCAGCAAGAGATAGCAAGACACCCTTCTTCCTCACTGAAGACAGCCCTCTTATCTGTCTCCCCACTAGGAACAGAGACTGCCCATTGGGAGCTAGCTGCGTGTGTATGGTATGGGGGGGTATTTTAGCCTCAGACTTTCTGAGCTGACATATAAGGGGGCAGTCATCTCTTCCCCTCATTTCTTAAGCCAAACCCCACTCCCTCACACTCAAGTGAGAGTACTTTGTTTTCTGCCCCTTCACTCTGGGCACTCCAAACTTCCTCTGCTATTTTTAGAAACCAAATTTGGGGTGAGTATGTTAAATGTGTGTGATATAGGGGACTTCCCTAATAAATACTTACACCCAGTGTTCCTGATTTTTTTTGTGCTCTGTGGCCTTGATGTCGGGGGGAGGCAGTTACTGCCTCTGGACTTGGAAGGGGTTGGGCATATCCTTGGGATGGGAGAAGTCTGGGGAGAGAAATTAGAGGAAAGACACCTTGGGCAAAGCAAGCCTGCCCCTTTAAGGTAGTGTCCCTCCCCCAGGCTTTCAGCTGCTGACCCTTGACACCCCTCACCCCTTTTGCTGAAAGTAACAAACCTGGCTCCTCTTCTCATTAGGGCTCCTTACATCTCTGCTGCGGTCAGGTAATGCCAGCCTCTGCCCATTGGGCTCTAGGCTAGAAGTGAGGAGCCTAGCTG
Source organism: Pseudochirops cupreus (assembly GCA_028627135.1). Lineage (NCBI taxonomy): Eukaryota > Metazoa > Chordata > Mammalia > Diprotodontia > Pseudocheiridae > Pseudochirops > Pseudochirops cupreus. Next base: position 381,934,472 of record CM053581.1, on the reverse strand, counting down.
CCTCTCTCCATAAGGGTTTCCCCTTCCCTAGTCTCTAGATATTTCTGGGTAGGAAATAGGAATGAATCATCCCCTTCCCAGCAGTCTGGGACTTGTGGGTTAAGCCTTGGCATCCTTGGCCCGGCTTTAAGATTCTTGGGTCCTGGTCCTCACCTAAACTAATTGCTAGAAACAGGGCAATGGGGAGATGAATAAGCTAGTACTCTTCTCTCCACCTAGGGAAAGTGGAGTGTTGGTTGGGGTGAGTGCTGTACTTGGAAAAAGAACTGGAAAGTGGGGAACAGCTGGTGTGAGGGTTGGCAAAGCAGTAATTAGAGGGTGGGGCAGTAGATTCCAAATCAGAGACTTGCACTCCCTAAATTGGCCTTCCTTAGCCATATGGCTCCCCAAAAGGAGCAGAGGGTAACCCTTCCCTGTCCAGTGGCCTTCGACCCTAGCACAGAGTCAAGTGAACCATTAACTCCAGATATGAGCCGTCCTACCCTCACTCCACCCCCAGACAGGTGTGTTAGGGTGGCAGTCGTAGGCTTCCTGACGTGTCTTATGCTTCACTTTGGAGACCGAAGGCCGAAGCTAGGCTTCCCCTCACAGGACTCCCAAACGCAGAGCTCCCCAAGAAACCCAGACAAGATCTATCCCTAGAGACTGACAGACCTGCGTAGAAGGTTCTCACGCTGCTAGTGTGGGTGAGGCCCTGGGAAGGTGGGGTTAGGGAGGCCTGGGCAGTGCAAAGGGCAGAAGGGATGGGGACTGGGGTAATGATAGGATCCCACTTGAGGAGGAAAGCTGGGGGAGTGAGGGTCTGGAAAGAGGAAATTCAGAAGGAAGACTCCTCCTGGATGTTGGCAGATAGGCTGGGGTGGGGTAGTGGTGATAATACAGGGGTCAGTACTGTACTATAAGAAGGAGATAACTGGGAAAGCGGGAGATGGGGTTAGGCTGGACTAGAGGGAGGCTAGAATGGAAAATCTGACGGTGGGGACCATAGATAAGAGAAAGAAAAAGTGCGAGTATTATGAAATGGGCAGGGGAACTCTAAATGGCTTTGAATGTGGGAGGGAGGTTTTCTCTGACTCCCCTCTACCCTTGTTCTCTCAGGTGTGGCTAGGCCCCAGGATGCCCCAGGGAAAATAGAAATCCAACAAACTTGAAACCTCGGCTGTGGGGACCACCTTCCCATTCTCCTACTCCACTATGGGGCCCCTGTTGGCTGGACTGTGTCTTTGGGTGGCTCTAGGATGGGTGGGGGGTTTGGACCCTTCCACAGGTCCTACAGCTCCCCTGGGTCCCGCTGAACAGGAGCAGGGACACTACCTGGCACAGCTGTTTGGCTTATATGGAGAGAATGGAACCCTGAGTGTCAGTGGTCTTGCCAGGCTCCTTCATAGCCTAGGCTTGGGTCGGGTTCAGGGATTTCGACTGGGACACTCAGGCCCCACAGCGGGTAGGGCTGGGCCCTCACCTGGGGACAATTACAATTCCACACACAGGTACTAAGTCCCCAGAGCACCAAATCACCTGGCTTCTGATGTGTGCTGAGGCCCTCTAATATTCAAATCCCTATTTCTCCAAATTCTCCATTCCCTCAGTACTATTTTCCCCAATTCTCAGTCCCTGAATAAATCCCAGTCCCCATTTCATACCCTCAGTCCTTCCAATCTGCCACTTTGAGCTGTTCCCTAACTCCCCCTACACTGACCCTCCGTACCCACTATCTCCCAATCCAGTCTCACCTTTTTTCTATTTGTGAATACCCAAATCTTCCCCAATGCTACAAATCCTTAATATCTAGATCCTGGCAGCCATAGTCCCTATCCCATCCCCACCCCATTACCTCCAACCTCATACCCTCTTTGATAAGAAGTGATTTTCTAACATTTCTGGAAGGGGTTTTCTGAGCCCACAGTTGACCCTTTCCATTCCTTATTGCCATCCTTTTCAGGCCACTGGACCCTGGGCTGAGTGTGGATGTCTGGGCAGGTCTGCCCCTGGGACCCTCAGAGTGGAGGGATCCAGAAAAGCCAGGGGCCTCCCACTTGCCTCAGGGGCCACCATCCTCTGGCCTTGGCCTATTTCATAGGCTGCTACTGTTGGACCATTCACTGTCTGACCATCTTAATGAAGACGTGAGTAGTGGAACCCTGGAGAGGGAAAAATTGGGGGGCTTTCATTAACCACAAGTTTAATATGAACCAATAGCCATCTTACTCTGCATTAACAGAAAACTGGTGTCCAGAGCATGAAAATATGTTATCTGCAGTGATCAGATGCTCATTAGGACCATAAATCCCTTTGGTTAACAACAGTCTATGGAGAATTATATCTAAGTTTAGTCACCACATTTGAAGGGCTCTGACAAAGCAAAGAATGTCTAGGCAAGGGTTAGGTGACCCATATGGGGACAGTTTTTAGCCTGCAGACTGGGGAGAGAGGGATAATCACTGTCACCATGTAGATAAAGGATGTCTCACAGTAAATTGTTCAGAGAGCAGAATAAGACAAATGGAAATTACAGGAGATAGTGAAAAAGAAATTTATAAAAATGAGTTTTCCAATTATTGGGCTGAATTCATAGACAATGAGTTTCCTGCCACTAGAGATTGCTATTGTCTAAATAGACTATAAGGACCCTTCTCATTCTAGGACTCTCAGGTTTTAGAATGGGGGAGATACCAGAATCATCCACACACAGAAATTACCTCCACTGTGGACTTGGGATATTAAGTGGGAAACAAGGATTACCTGTATGTAACTTCCATTGTTAGTACATGCAGACCATACTTTGGCTAGTATTTCCTCATATCCATATGCATGTGAATCCCCCTTAGACCCTCCTTCCAATTCCTCGTGTGTCCATTTTTGTTGGTCCTGCCTTGAAAGACCAGGACAGACATGGGGTGTGCTATCCAAGGGCTTCAAGAGCCTCTTGGCCCAAGAGTTGAAACTTTGTGGAAGATGTTCTTGGGGATAGAGCTTTAAGGTTCTCAGTCACCAGCCCCAAGGGTCCCCTGACCTCCAACCTCCAAATTCCCCAGTGTCTAAATGGCTCCCAGCTTCTCGTCAATTTTGGCTTAAGCCCAGCTGCACCACTGACTCCCCGGCAGTTTGCCCTTCTGTGCCCAGCCCTGCTGTACCAGATTGACAGCCGAGTCTGCATCCAGACTGTAGATCCTGCCCCTCATGGGGACTTACTATCAGGTCAGTAACCTATTGAAATTTAAAGAAATTTCAAAATATATATGTATATATATATATATGTGTGTATATATATATATATATATATATATATATATATACAGACAATTATTATTATTATTATTAACTACATCCAACTGGGAATTAAGATACACAGGCACTGTGGTAGGGAGATCCATCCTGCCCCACTGGAAAGTCAGAGGGGTGATGCGGGAAGACATAGGAGTGAGCAGATTGGGGGAGGGGTTATACAGTAGGATGGCTGTTTTGGGGTGGTGGGTAGGGGAAAGATGGGAAGGAAATTTGTAACTCAAAATCTCGTGGAAATGAATGATGTAAACTAAAATAAATAAAAGTTTAAAAATTTAGAAATTTCACTGGGGGGTGTGGTGGTGATTATGTCCCTATTAAACCTGGATACCTCATTCTCAGTGGAGAGCTTGGGCAAAGAAATCAGACTCAAGTCCCCCCCTTTTAGTCCTTATTCCCAACTGTCTCCTCTTTGAGACCTTCCTAGCCCCAGCCTGACCTTTGACTGTCTACCTCCCTCTGCCCACCCACACCCTCAGCCCTGGCCCACAGTGCTCTGGCTGTCCTGGTGCTCAGCGCTCTGGCTCCCTTCTCCATACTACTGTTACGACTCCTGGGGTCCTGGCTGCTGCATCCTCTGCTGGGCTTCTTGGGGGCACTGGCTGTGGGCACCCTTTGTGGAGATGCTCTGCTGCACCTGCTGCCACACGTATGTGACATGAACCCCAGACCTCTGAGACTTCCCAACCTTCCCCTGGTCTCTATCTCGGTTTTCGTTCCACTTGCTTTTGAGCACTTCACTTTCTTGTCTCCTTGATGCGCCCCTTCTCTCCACACTACCCCTAAATTCATGAGTTTCTTCAGAGAGGAGTGAGTTGGGGGAAGAAGCTGTCTTACTCTGAGTGAGTGAGGCTTCTTCTCTGGGATGGAGACTTCCAGGCCTTCTGCTTCATCTTCCAACCTCCATGTCTCAGGCTCGGGGCGGACCTCATGGGGGGGACCTAGGCCCTGGACTGGCTGTGCTGGGAGGCCTCTTCCTCCTCTTTGTCTTAGAGAATCTACTTGGGATTTTTCGGCGTGGTGGGCCACAATCGGTGAGTAGGTCCCTCCCTGCCCACAGGCCCAGAACCCATTCATTCAACTGTCTACAAAACAGGCAGAGGTGAGGGTGGGAGGTGGGGAGGGGTAAGCTCCCATTATAAGCTGCCCATAGTCAGTAAAACCTGTCAGTTTGTGAGGGAGTTGGGTGGCAGTTCCTTTCCCCTTACCTCCTGACAGTATCCAGGCATCCCACCTCTTTTTCCTTTCTGAGGGAGAGAAAAAACCAAGAGAGTTGCCACTGAGCCCTCTAGCTTTACTTTTTCCCTCTTAAATCCTGGTCTCACTCCCATTTTAGAGATGCTGTAAGCAAACAAGAAGAGATCCTGGAGTTCAGGACCTAGAAAATGGCAGGGCAACAACTCTTGAGCCCCTCAGGGGAGGCCCAGGTAAGATCTAAGTGGGGCCAGACTTTGGGGAAAGAAGGACAAACAGGAGTCAAAGCTCCCTGAAATCAATAGTACCATCTAGAGCCTTTACTTTTCTCCCAGTAGATACTGTGACTGAAGGACCACAGGAGTTGGGTCATCAACATTCCCCAGCCCAGATCCCACTAAGACACCAAGGCCATGGACATAGCCATGGGCACCCAGGCTGTGAGGACAATCAAGTCACATGGATGGTCCTGCTGGGAGATGGACTTCACAACTTCACTGATGGGCTTGCCATTGGTGAAAGAGGGGGCCCATTGGAAAGGGGATGGGATGACCGAGGGCTAGACTGGGTGCTTGGCTACTAGTGAGGGAGAAGGGGAATGGAAGTACCGGGAAGAAATGATACAACTGGTGAGGCTGTCAGAGTTGCTGCCTACAGCAAGCAGAGCCTCTGGGTGGCTAATAACCGATTCATGATCCCTTTTATGTCTTCCTTTCAGGGGTCGCCTTCTCTGATGGTTTTTCTAGTGGTATCAGCACTACCCTGGCTGTCCTCTGCCATGAACTTCCCCATGAACTGGGTAGGGAAATGATAGAAACAAAGCAATAATGGAGGCCTCCAAGAAGGAAGTGCAGATACGGCCCCCACCCCCCCAAGCACACACATACCCCAAGGAGAATAAAGGTGGTGGTGGTAGGGAGACAGATGATGGGTTACGCTCAGGCTGAGCGCTGCTTCATTCCACCACCACCTCCCTCTTCCCAACAGGTGATTTTGCTATGCTACTCCAGGCTGGGCTACCCTACAAAAGGCTTGTGCTGTTAAGCTTGGTGTCAGGGGCCCTGGGGCTGGGCGGTGCAGCCCTAGGAGTGGGTCTGAGCCAGGGCCCTGCCCCATTCACTCCCTGGGCTTTTGGGATCACTGCTGGGGTCTTCCTTTATGTGTCGCTTGTGGATATGGTAAGGGGGCATGGGGTTGGCATCAACAAACATGGAGAATAAAAAGGGGGTGGTGAGGAATATCATCGTAATTGGATGGTGGTTGGGTGGTGTCTGATTCTTGGCTCCCACTCCCTCCCCTCTTCATGCTCAAAGAGCTTGGGCCCATCTAGCCAGATGAACAAAGTGAGTAGCCTTATGGGGAAGGGCTGTGGAAATGGCCAAATATCGCCTCTAGGCCTTTTCTGCTGCCCAAGGCCTTGGATCTGACCATTGATTTTTTTTTTCCCTTCAGCTGCCTACCCTGCTTCATCCTCCAGACCCCCTGCCTACATCCCACATCCTGCTGCAGGGGCTGGGCCTGCTGCTGGGGGGATGTCTCATGCTGACTATTGCCCTGTTTGAGGAGCAGCTGCTCCCCCTGCCCTTAGATGGCTAAAGTGGAACCACAGAAGGAGAGGGTCATGAATCCTCTCCCCTCCCCACCCCACTCCCTCCATCCCAGGAACAGAGGCCAGACACGGGCCAATTGGAGCAATAGGACTTTAATAAACATAACCCATCCCAAAGCCATGATGACTTAACAGTTGTTCTCACACCAAAAGAGGGTAGAAAACCAAGGTCTGGCCTGAGGCTCAGAGCAGGAGGCCATGGGGAGGAAAAGGAGGGATCTTCCTTCCACCTGTCCCTCCACCCCCCCAGCTCGCTTTGATGGGGGCATGGATATGTCCATTTGCAGGGAGTCTTTGTGCTTTACCCCAGGGCTAGGGGGCCTGTGTGTGATGCCCCTCCCAGCTCCCTCTCCCCATGCTGCCCTCAACACTCTGGGTGTCTGCATCCCAGGCAGAATCTCTGCCTGTTACTGTTGCCCAGCAGTTCTAGACCCTCTACCTCAGAGCCCTCCCCGATTCCAACACTAGCACCACGGGGTGGGTTTGGGGCAGGGAGGAGAGGCAAGTGTGACAATTGCTTAGAGAAAGATTCAACTAGAATCCAGTGAATTGTGCTCAGTTCTCTTTACTTCCTACAACCGAGTACATGGGTCACGGGGTGGGGCTGGGGGGAGTAAGGGACATGGTATATCCCCTCTGCCCCCCAACACACCTGCACACAGGATGGTGGTGTTTGCAGCATCACAGGTCATGCAGGTCATGAGGGGAGAGGAGCAGACACACAGAGACAGCCACAGTGGGCACCATACAGAGAACACTCTCACATGCCCCCATATACATGCTGTACATGAGGAAATCCTCAGGCCCCATTCTTCCCTCTCCCCTGTCTTGCTTGGCTCCCAGGAAGGGGGAACTGTATTGCTTTGAGAGAGCCACCTTGGGGGGGGGGAGCTGCTAGTAGAGCAGCCCCCACTTCATCCCCACCCCCACCCCAATTTGGCACATCTGCAAGACACGTAGCATTCAGGGTAGACACCCTCACTCCTAGGCTCCCATGGCTTAAGGGAGGATTTTGTTCTCCATTCTTTTCCTATCTTCAATAACTGACCCCTCTCCAGCCAGATTCCCCCCTCCCTTTGCCCTGGACACACACACAATGCTGAGATATCCAGGTGTGACAAGGGAATGAGGAGACTAAAGGTGGGGAGCAGGGTTTGGAAGCAGAGACCCCACCCTGGAGTGGGGGCGAGACTGGCACAACAGCTACTTTAGTGCAATTGGAGGTGGTGCCCAGAACGAGGGGGAGCCAGCTCCCTGGGAGCTGAGCCGAGCTTCCTGGCTCCCAGGGAAGGGAGGCTCCCAACGGGCAGTCCAGTGCTCAGGCCCAGGAGGAGGGGAGGGGGTGGGAGGACTGGGACTGGGGAGAATCCACCCTCACTAGTACACGCCCTCCCAAGTGCTAGTTACAGTTTCTATCACTTCACACAAATGGGCAACAGCAGCCTTGGAGTTAGTACCTTCAAGTAGTTAAAAAAAGCAGCACCCCCACTACCACCCTCCCAGCCCCTGCCCTCCCCAAACCTGGCGTTTGGTCACTTCTCTGGGAAGGAGTTTGGGGGAGACAAGCTACACCCTCCTCTTAGACCTCTGGGCTTGGACCTCAAGTATTCGTTGCCTTGACCCTTACTCACCAGTGGAGTGCCAACCTGACCATGCTAAGGACCCCTTGGACGGAGAGGGCTGGAACCATTTTTACCAGGCAGAGGAAGGGGCTACTTTGTTCTCCTCCCCATCCCCCACATTCTGAAAAGACAGGGGTGGGGAGATCTCCAAACCATTGTTTCCCCGCAAAGGGGGCTTCTGGGCTATTGTCTGTAAGGCTATTTTCCTTTGCTGGAATCAGGGAAGGGGGAGAGGATTAACACACACTGGGGCCTGGGGTTGGGTATGGCCAAGGAAGGGAAAGGAGGGAAGGACTTCCTTACTGGGACATGAGGTCTGCTGGAGCTGTTGTTAACAAAGAAACACTTGTGTGCATAATATCCAAAGATTCACCCTCTCCCCTCCAATTGACCACCCATTCCCTGCTCTCTAGCCCAGCTCTCAGGATCACATTAAGGACTCTAGAGAAGAGACTGGGGGCTCTGCAGAACATTTCCCATGGCCCTCACGTCCTCATTTCCCCTTCAAGGCCAAGGGAACATATGGGTGGTCCAGTGGGGCAACATTGGTGGACATTGTTGGAAACAGTATTGAGTTTTCCTTTGGTTACATATTGAAGGCAAAGGTGAGCTGGACTTACAGTCTAAACGGAGGGGGTGAAGAGAGGGAAAGGGTCCTGGAGTGCAACGAAGGAAGGCAGGCCCTCCTCCATTCTTCCACCCCAAGAAACACAAGTCTTATTGGGGATGGGGGTCCCTCAATGTTATCTCCCCCACCCCCCACAGCACCAAACAAGAAGAATAGAAGCCCCTCCCCTATGGGCTGCCCCCCACCCCAACCTAGGCTGTACATTCAGTGGTTTTCAGCAGTCCTATGGCTCGGGGGTTGCAGGGTGGGGGAGGTAGCCCCATCAGTCTCAGCTGGACAAGTGGCAGTGACCCTGGTCTATCTGTTCTACCAGGACCCACAATTTGTGCCTTTCTTTTTTTGGGAGAAGGAGCACCGCCCCCTCCAACTGCCCAATGTCCCTCAGATCAGAAAAGCCCCCAAAATCTGAAACTAAAAACTGGCTCTCATTAGCTGTCTTTCCATCTTCCTACCAATTTCATTTGTCTGTCTCCTCCATAGCGCTCCTTGCTGGGACCCCGGGGCTGCTCTCCAGGACCTCTCTAGAGGCCATTTCCACCAAAAGTGCTTATTACTTGAAGCAAGTGCTTTAGAGCTTTTTTTGGGGGGGGAAGGGAGGGAAGGGAAGAGAGCCTGGGGAAGGAAGGAGAAAGAGAGGTCTACTCCCTCCCCTTACTGGAGAAGGACTGGGGGACATTCTGCCTTTGTTTAAATTTCTCCACACCCGTTTAAGTCAAAAAGGTTTGAAAAAAAACTGAAAATTAAAATAAATACGCAGTGGCCATGAGTATGGGACAAGATGCTTCAAAAACAAGAGGGGCTCGGGAGCCCAGGGCAGGGCAGGGCATTTCCTTTGGCATAAGGAAAGGAGGCTGCTCATCCTCCAGGCCCCCTCACCAATGACGCGAGGAGGGGCAAAGGGTTTCCCCCCATTTCCCCAGCAATGCTGACACTGTGCTGAAGGGGCAAAGCCTGGGCAGCCACCAGAAATCTCTTTTAGCAAAACAAGGGGGCGCTTTGCAAACACTCAGATTCTTACTGATGGTGTTGAACGTCAATAAAGGAGAACACGACTGACACACACATGGGCTCCTCTGGAGAACCTGTGCTGTCCCCTCTACCCAGCTCCCTGCATTGAAATGAGAACGGGGAGAGTGAGAAGGCTTCAAAGATCAGCAGAGCGGGTGAGTGCACTTGGAAAAGCCAACAGGGAGATTTTTTGAGGGGAGGGGCTGCAGCCCTTAGAGAGAGGTCACATTGATTGTCATTTAGGGAAGGACATGGGGAAAGGGGCAGCACAAGGCCCTTTGGCTTTAACAGGATCGAAAACTAAAAGCTGCACAATCCTTCTCACCAATAATGGTCATTTAAAAGTTTTGAAATGGTTTTAGAACAGTGATTGGGGGTAGTTGAAGAGAATAAGGGGGAACAGAGAAAGAGTGGGGAACACAGAGAGACCAAGAGGAATGGCAGAGATGAGGTCTCAGACAAGCTACAGAGAACTGAATACATGAAAAGTGGGGGGGGGGGGGTCAGAGAGGAAGGGGGCCCTGGGATGTCCCCTAATGCCCCAACATCATTCTAGCCAGAGATGGCAGAACATAAGTCTAAAACAGAAAAGTAAGTAAAACTGTGAAGAATGCAAGCAAGGTTGGGCGGGGGGGGGAGGGGTGGGGGGGCTCTTGTGTTTCTCTGTGGGGGGACAAAAGCACTATGTAAACGAGGCCAGTCCAGTTTTCAGGAAACAATACTGATGGCAACTGGGGGATACTGAGGGAGGGGAAGGGGTATGGCCTCTGTTCAAGTTCTGTGTCTTGGCTCCTGGCTGAGGTATTGCGTGTGAGGAAGGGAACACTGGATGGAAAGGGTCAGGGGAATATTCTGGGAGGCTTGGCTGGAGATGGATGGTTAGGGCATTTAAGGGGACCAGGGCCAAATTCAATGCTACATTTAGAGAAAAATGTGCCCCCCTCACCTTCCCTAGTTGGTGTTTAGGGTGGGCCCCTGGCCCGCCCCCACACACCCCTGTCACTGGGAGTCAGGGACTCTGGTCTACCTTCCTACTCCTAAGCCAAGGGCCCTAGCTCTGGAGGAGGGCTCCGATCTGCCCCTGCCCCTCCCACCATCTTTGGCTTCAGATCAGCAGTGATTGGGGGTAGGGGGTATTCTTGGACATAAGGAGATGGAGAGGCAAAGAGGGACGGCCCTCCTTCCGCACACACATACAAGCACATGCTTGAGACATACACAGAGAATACAAGAGGGCTGTGGCTTTGAAATGGACAGGAAATTCATTTGTTTCTTCCACTAAAGGGGAAATGCCTACAAGTGAGGAGCTGAGGAGGGAGCCGTGGACGCTGCTCTCCCCAAAAGGGGTTAAAATGAAGAAGCAAGGTTAAAGTGCATGGTGGGGGGGCCGAGAAGGGCCAAGCTGGGGGAGAAGGGGCAGAGCCAGCCCTTGATTTGCATATGAGGAAGTGGGGAGAGAAGGGAGCAGGTTTCAGAGTCCCAGGTACAGTAGTTGTTGCTTCAAGTGTTTTGCATTTGAATTCGAGGGGGTGGGAGGTGACAGGGGAGATTGGAGGGGAGAGGAAGAAGCTCCAGGCCTCAGTGCTAAAAGTCTTCCCCCCAACACCCAGCTGCCCCTCCAGGGAGTGGGGGGACACTCCAGAGTGCTCACACAGTACCAGAAATTAAGGCTTCTCACTGCTTCGGGGAGGGGGGGGAGGGGAGGGGGGAGGCTAGGCGAGCAGGAAGGGCAGTGATCAGGATGAGGAACAGGGAATTGCCTGGCTCCAGAGGCAGGAAAACTGGAGAGAGGGCAGGAGGAGCAGAAAGCAGAGTGTGGGGGCAGGGAGGGGGCAGAGCTGAGGGGAGCCAGGCATTTAGTAATTTTCTCAGATTACTTGGCAGAAGGGCCTGCCCTGGGGCACCCACTAATACCCTGCTCAGTTTGGGGGGCAGAGAGGCCAGCAGTTTCTCTCCAGCTCCTTCCTTCCTTTCCCCCTCACTTATCCCCACTCCCAGCCCCCCCATCACCCAAGTCGTGTTCTCCTTTAAAGTGCCCTATATTTATAGACATTTTCTAAATAAATAGAATAAGATATCAGGTCACCGGTGTGGGGAGACCCGCGGAGGATCTACTCTGAGTAGCAGCCGTCTAAGCCAATGGCACCGTGCCGCTCCTGGCTGTAGGGGCAGGAGGCCCCGTGAGGCAGGGCACCACAGCCACCCACTGTCTTGGCAGCAGCGATGCCACAGTTCTTGAGCAGGCTGAAGCTGAAGGGGCTGACAGCGTCCTTGGGTGGGAAAGGCTTCATGGTGGAGAGGATCAAGGCCAGACAGTCCGCCACATCTTTGTTGGGTGCACAGGCCAGAGCTGGAGTGTGACCTGCAGGGCAGATCAGGGGAAACTGAGGTACAGGCCCTTTAATCTCCTCCCCCACCAGCCTGGCTCCCCGCAAGTCTGTGGAGGTAAGCCCAGGCAGTCAAGTTTTTCTAGAACATTAAGTGTGCACGTAAATACATCCTTAGTCAGGAAAGAGTGTGTAGAAGAATGTGTCTGGGATGGGAGGGCAAGAAAGGAAGGAGCAGGAAGCAGGCCTTCCTGGGGATTCTACTAGCTCTCCTTTGTCTCATCCCCAAAAGGAACCCCTTTTGGTGGCCCCAGAATGTGAGTGATGGGAGAGCCCAAGCCCCCTACCCTGAATAGTTCCCCTGGGAGGACAAGCCGTACACCCCAGGTCAGGAAGTTATCTCCTGTATAGTATCCCTGACCCCAACCCAGGTGGGGCTCTGGGCCCTACCCCACCTTCTTCATCTACAGCCAGCACTGTGGCCCCACGACTGAGTAGCGCCTGCACCACAGAAGCCAGGCCATTCCGGGCAGCGATGTGGAGTGGCCTTGGAGGAAAGGAAGAGGAATAAATCAGTGTGACACTCAGCTGTCTTTACAAGTTAATCCAGAAGGGTAAGGCATCTGCATCATCCACCCAGGCTTCCTGGGATCCCCTCGCCCCTGGGAGTACCCCTTTCTTTTCCCACCTGCTGCCTCAACCTTAGCCCCTCTTGTGTGAACACTCACATCTGCAGTGCACTGTTGGTGGCATTGATAAGGCCAAGGTCTTGAGTTTCCGCCAGGATTAACAGGGCACATTTCTCGTGGCCCTGAGAAAGAGTTGTGGAAGGAGGGCATGAAAAGGGTGACTTCTAAAGGCATCCCTGAGGCAGACCACAGTGCCAGGAGCCCCGCCCCACCAAAGCTGCTTCCAGCTTCCTCGTCCTGGCTACCACGTAGATGCCCCTTTCCCACCCCTCTCCTGATGCGCCAGCCTGTCGCTGCTCCCGTACCACAACCTACCTTGCTGCATGCCAAGTGCAGGGCAGTGTTCTTATTCCCATCCAGCACAGTAAGGTCTGCTTTTGCTTGATATAACAGAAACTCTGCCAGGGAAAGAGAAAGAGAAAGATCATCACAAACCACAGCTTAAGGCCACAGGGCGACCCCTCTACCGTTTCAAGTTTAATAGGCACCGGACTTCCTCCCTGACCCAAGTGCCTGCCACCTGTGTCTCTCCTTAGGATGCCTTAATCATCAGCCACAGACTGCCGTCCTCAGCCCGGCCTAAGAAAACCTCTTGTTGGGCTTTTGCTACCCATGACCCCCCCCCCCCCCGCCCCTGGTTCCCCTCAGGCACGCGTGGCACGCACCGACAGCAGCAGTTTGCCCATTCTCGGCCGCTGTCATGAGAGCCGTTCTGCCAGCCTGATCAACGGCATCCACCTCCGCTTGGTGCCTCAGCAGCATCTGGAGCCCAGAGACATTGTCTGCGAAGGCAGCAGCATGAAGGGGGGTCCTGCAGGTGGGGGAGGGAGTAGAAAAAGCAGGGGAGGCTACTCAGCCTAGGGGAGTCAGGCTAATGGTGACTGGGGGGGAGGGGCTTAGTGTCAGGGCCCAAGTTATTACTCCCCGGGATGTGAACACTCACCGTCCTTTGGCGTCTCGGCTATTCACAATCTTGGCACCCAGTGCTCCCAGGAGCATCTCGGTGGTGCTGTCCTGGTTGTTAATTCTGAGGAAAAAGAAAAAGGGGTCTTACTGAGGAGACAGAGAGACTAACCACCTGACTCTGGGTCCTGAGTCACTGCCCTCTGGGGATAGGATAGGAGGGAGGTCACTCACACTGCACAGTGCAAAGGAGTGAAGGGGTTTCCTTCTAGGTATGAGAACGGGCTGTGTTCAAGTAACAACTCCAGACAATCTTCATGTCCTGAATGAGGGAGAAGAGAGAAGGGAGAGAAAAGAGAGCAAGGGAGAAAGTAAGAGTGAAGCTCCCTCCAGCCAGTCTGTAACACAGTGATCTCCCAAATCATTCCCATCATGCGCCCAGGTCTCAGTTTAGCACATTCAGCCTTAGTCCCATTCCCTAATTCCCAGTGCCCACCCATCCCCAGGCCCCTGACCAGTGTAGGAGGCCCAGTGCATGGGAGAGTAGCCACTGTAGTCCACTACTGCATCCAAGGGATCTGTGGAGAGGGCAGCCTGTAACAAGGTCCTCAAGACAGCTGTGTGGCCACAGGCTGAGGCCAGGTGGATGGGTGTCCTGCCCTTAAAATCTCGGCATAGTACAAAGGCGTCATGGTCCAGAAGGGCAGCCAGGCAGTCCTCACAGCCAGTCACCGCCTATGAGCCAGCAACAGGGGTGGTTAACCTATCTCTCACCCCTAGCACTAAGAACCTGACCCTGACCACTGAATGCTGGGGTGAACTCCTCCTTTTCTTCACCACCCACCGTCCTCGCTATCAATGGAAGCCAAACAGCATGAAAAGGATTGATCACAAGGCTCTGACATGGAAGTTTATAGATACAACAAGAGGAAGAAGGGTTCGAGGAGAAGGAGCTAAGGAGGAAGAACATACAAGGCTGAGGCCATGAAAACTCTGACATCTTTGAAAACTTAGTTGGCTGTCCTATGGAACAGGTCAGGAGTATTTTGGGGAAAAAGAGTGGGCTGATGGGGATGTATGAGTGTGTGAGCTACACACACAACCATGTGTAATAGCAGCTCACACATATATACATGACACAATTTTAAGGTTCACAAAGCACTGTACTCTGAATAACCCAACGAGCTAAGTTCTGCCATGTAGCCCCATCTGAGAGAGAAGGCAGCTCAGTGAGATGAGATGACTAGCCCATGATCACAAAGGGTTGGAGACCACATTCAAGCCCACACTCTCCTGATTCCAAGTTCAATGTTCCTTCTACTACACTACGTGGTCTCCCAGGAGGATGTCAGGAAAACAGAATGGAGCTTTTAATAACCTACCTAGAGGATGATAAGGTGGCTCACTGCCCATGGCCATACTGGGGGTCCCCAAATGACTCCCGAGCTCTGGTCAGCCTCTGCCTGTTTGCATGGCCCTGCCTAGGAAGATCTATGACTCACCCCTCGGTGCAAGGCAGTCCGGCCCCGGCGGTCAGCTGCATCAGCTGTTGATCCTTTTTCCAGCAGGAGATGCACACAATCTACATGGCCATTCATGATGGCCAACATCAGAGGGGTCCTGCAGGCAGCACAGCACAAGGGGAGGAGCGTCAGGCCAAGGGATGAGAAGGTCTGCCACAAACCAAGGCACTGGACCCTCAGCCCCTGCACTCACTGTCCGTGGGCATCCATGACATCAGTGATATCAGCTCGCTCGCCGCTGTCAATCAGCAGGTGCAGGGAGTCTGTGTGACCAGAAGCAGCTGGAGGAAAAGGAGTCGTATCAGAGCAGGGTGGAGATAGGGAAAGAAACAATGAGGGAGAGATCCCAGAGCAAGGCAGAGTCAGGCCATAGAAGGGGCAGTGTGGAGGGAAATGAGATCCTCTTTAGGGGTTCTTCCGGGGAAGACAGAGAAGGAAGGGACCTTATGGGACATGTAGTACTGATTCGGCACTGGAACTTAATATCCTATTAAAATGTGATTCAGAAATAACACCAAGAAAATGGACACAGAGTTTGACCCAGACAGTTCTAAGTCTTTTCCAAATTGCTTCTACCCCCACTTTGGACCTATAGAAACAGGGGCTTGCTAAAGTGTAGCAGAGGTGTTGAAATTCTGGGTTGAAAAACTCCCCACTTTCTGCAACTAGATTAAAATGAAACTGGGAAATGTTTAACAAAAATAAATAAAAATACAATAAAACCGATAATGCTAATTTGTGTTTTTCTAAGCCAAGAAGCAGGCAGCAGGGCCTGGCTGCTATCTGAGTTTGAGGCCAGTGGTGTTCAGCAGCGCTGGCACAGTCAAGCAGAAAAGGGGTACCCCTAACCCCTACATGAGGCCTGCGGGCTGCATAGTGACTTAGAGAATCACAGAGTAACATTATCAATGTTCTACCATATTTTGATTTATTTTGTCCAACATTTTCCAATTCCATTTTCACCAGCTCCTGACCCATCTGACCCCTTCGTTGGACAGAAGGGGTGAGTGGATTTTGGAGGCCCCTACCGGCAGCATGGAGGGGTGTCCACTTCCGCTTGCGCTCCTTGACCAGGGCAGAGGCTCCGTGGGCTGTGAGCACCTCCACACACTCTGTGGAGCCCCGTTCTGTGGCCAGGAACAGTGCAGTTCGGCCTTTGTGGTCCCTCACATCCAGGTTCACCAGCGTCTCTGCCAGTGTCTTCAGTGCTTCACAGTGACCATTGTAGGCCTGAGAGAGCATGGGAACCAAAATGGAGCATGTCCTTGATGTACCCCTAACTGGGAGGGGCCCTGACAAAATTTCTCCTCAACTGCTAGATACCACAGACTTGACAGTTTTAGTTAACTCCCCTTCCCAAGTGAGTGCCTCCCCAGACTACTGCCCTCCAGACCATTCCCCCGAAGAAGGCAAAAAAGAGGAATCTAAGCTAGGAAGAGGACTCAGGGGTGCCAGTTCCCCACCTGTGCTGGTACCTGGGGGGTGCTATGCTGCTATGGGGGAGGGAATTAGCACAGGGGAAGGACTCACAGCTAAGTGCAAAGGGCTGACTGGAATGGTGTTCTCCACATCTTCCAGGCAGTTAAAAGACATTTCTAGGAGCTGAAAAGGATGAGGTGGAGGTGAGGATCAGGAGCTGCCTGAGGATGCCCCCATCATCCTCCCACTTATTCTTGAACCCCATCTCTTCTGGATCTGAGGCCCCCTAGGCCTTGTCAGGTCTTTTCCAGTACGACCTCCCACCTACCAGCTCAAGGTTCTGTCTGTTGCCATAGGCGGCTGCATAGTGCACGGCTGTATAACCCTGCCTGTCCCGCAGGGAGGGGTCTGCACCGTTATCCAGTAAAAACTCCAGACAGCTGAAAGAAAGAAAGCACATGAGAGAAGGACCCCAGGAGAACCCAGAACTCAGGCTAGAGATGAGGGCTCATGGGTAGGATGGGAGCAATTATTTTCCACTAGTTCCCAGAACATGCCCTCTGCTCTAATCAGACTGTCCTCAGCTCACTCCTGGCCTTCCCTTCCCTCAGGTGGCTCCCCACATTTGAGATGCCCCTCCCTATCTCGAAGCCAGTGTGCACGCCAGTTTTCCTGTCGTCTATGCCTGCCCTCCCTGTTCTCCTCTCTTTTAGTCTCCTCTATCCCTCCGTGGGAGTTCCACTGAGAGGCAGAGTGGTGAGGGGAAGCCTCATCCCCTCACTCATTGGCCACGTGACCCTGAGTCAGTCACTCCACCTCTCTGACTCCCAATTTTCTCATCTGTAAAATGGAGACAATGGCCTTGTACTGGTTTCCTTTGTAGGCCTCAGAAGCGCCAAACAGAACAACTGTTTAAAAGAGCCTCCAGACTGGGGAACATTTCACAAGTGTAGGCCCATCATACTACCTCAGTCTCAATTGGAGCATGAGTCCCTTGCCTCACATTCCTTAAGGATCCTGGGGTGCAGCTCAATGCACACTGAATGGTAGAGAAACAGACTAGGCAGTGCACAGGAGAGGACAGGACCCAAGGGACAGAGGTGATGTGGGGACTTCAGAGGCCCCTGAAGCTACTCACAAGAAGGCCTCCTTCCTCCGGGATGCCTTCAGTGGCTCGTCCTCTTCAGGGTCGTGGCTGGCAGCCACATGTGGCTCCGCTCTAGGCACAAAGAGCAGACTTGGGTGGGTCAGGAGGGAGGAGGACAGCCTGGAAGATGGGGGGCTGGGAAGGCCAGCAGTGAGGGAGGGATACTCACCTCCGGTAGGTGTCGGAAGCGGCAGCATAGTGCAGAGGGGAGCAGCCTTTACAGTCAGCCTCATTGATGCCCGCTCCAGCAGTCACCAGTGTCACCGCACACTGGTAGCTGCCATTGGCGGCTGCATAGTGCAATGGGGTCCTGGTGGAGAATGACAAGATGGTGAGGGGGAGACAAGGCATTAATGAAGACCTCTTAACTCGGCTAAGAGCCAAGTCAGAAGCTGTCCTTACAATATTCCTCCAATCACATTCATGGCCCACTGAGCCCTTCCCACACACCTTCCAAACTTGTCTCTCCTTCTCAAGTCAGCTCCACTGCTCAACAGCAAATTAAGACATTCAACATTCCTGTAAAGAGGCAGAGGGATGAGCAAGGGTTAAGAAGAAACCAGTACTCTCTGAGGAAGAAGCAGGCACCCAAGGGAGGACTGAAAACGGACAAAAACTGCTGGCACTTTCTATCTGCAGGTTCCATTGTTGGAAGCAAAGAAATAGGATTGGGCAAGAGAAAACAATGACTTCCAGGACCCGGTCCAGGTCTCTTCCCTGGAGTACAAGGAAAAGGGAACTCACCCTCCAGAAGCAGCAGCATGGAGACAGGTTCGGCCAAGGTTATCAGGTGTGTTGATGTCAAAACCAGCAGAGAGAACATGTTCGTTGCTGAGTGAAGACACAATGCTGTACAGCTGACCTGCAAGGGGGGGGAATCTCTATAGTTCAGGCCTCTGGGCAATAATCAGAGAAAGGATGATACTATTACCCACCAATCCCCAGCTAAAAAATCCAAATAGGATGTACCTGAGGAGAGAAGCTTACGACAACAGTCTGAGAATCCAAAGAGAACAGCTAAGTGCAGGGGGAACATGTCATGGATGCCTCGCCTAGAGAAAGGAGAGGATAGCAGTCAGACCTTGGGTTAGGAAGGCAGCTGGGGAGAGCTGTCCTAGTACTACCTGCTTGGCAAAGAGATGGGAAGCTGGTAGGGCTAGGCTATGAGATCTGGGGATGAGGGAGGTGGCTCACCGGGCAGTATCAGCACCATTGGTCATAAGGGTGCTGATCAGCAGCTCATGTCCGTAGCGGGCAGCCACGTGCAATGGTGTATTCCCATATTTGTCAGCACAGTCAATTTCGCTGCCTGAAAAGAAGATAGGCAATATTCTATATTATCTGGGATGGCTTCCTGGGAGGAGGAAAGGGAAAGAGATACAGGAGAAAATTTAAGCAATGAAAAAATGAAAGATATCAATAAAATTTACTTAAAAGAAAGAAGACAGGCAAGAGTGATCAACATAATAGAGCCTTTGGAAAGCCGACAGAGAATAAATATCTAGAATCCCTATGGGAAGGAAGATAACTCATTATCTCTGGGGTCCATACCATTCTGGATAAGGATCTGAGATCGGGTGAAACGCCCATGGATGGCAGCCATGTGCAGAGGACTCTTTCCCTCCTTGCTCTGTAGAAAGTAAGACTCCTCAGTATAAGACAGAGAAAAGCCAGTTTCCCTCCCAAAGTCCTTGGGCCCAGAAAAATCAAGTAAATTAGCAAATGTTGATGCCTCGAGTCCCTAGCTCAATGTGATCACTGTGGGAAGTAAGTGGGTATTTCCCTGGAGACTAGCAGAGTATTGCATACATTTCTGAAGGAGAGGGAGTAACTATGACTTTAATCCCTGGAAACTCTTCCCAGGAGTTTAATAACATGGGCATTTTCCAGGTTTGTCTGATGAGGGTCTTCCAACTTTGCCCCCCATCCCATTCTCCCCACTCCTTCAGGGCTTCCTCCTCCCCAGTCACCTGGAAATTGACATCTGCCCCGTTATTGACCAACAGTTCCAAGCAGAGTGCACCATTAGTGGAGACCGCAGCCACATGTAATGGAGTAAATCCCTTGTCATTGGGCTGGTTGACATTAGCACCTGCGTTCACCAGTTCATTGGCCACCGCATCCTGGCCCAGGTAGCAGGCGATATGCAGAGCTGTGTTCCCATAGGCATTGGGCTCATCGATCTGGAATGGTGGGGAATGCCAAAATAGGGAGGATGGAATGCCTGGCTAAGGAAACCCAGAATCCCGATGCTCCAGTTTCTGCCTGCTTAGGTCCCCAACTTCCATGATCTGTGGACGTCAGTACTGGCCTCCCAAACCAACCTGGTACCCATAGATGCACCAAACCCAAGCTTCCTTAGGCTGACCTTATTTCCACACACAACCTCTTCTACAGTTCTTAAGTCACTGACCTCAGCCCCTAGCCGTAGCAGGTGCTTGACCACATCAATCTGGCCATTGGCAGCAGCCGTGTGGAGCAGCCCATAGCCCTTCCGGTCCTTGCAACTAGGATCTGCACCCCGGGCCACCAACAGCTTCAGGACCTCCAAATGCCCTAAGGGGGGAGAATGAGGAGAAGATCAGAGATAAGGCAAAGCTAAAGGGAACAGAGAACAAACTCTGTTTCAGGCTCCCTACCCCAGAATTCCCAAGCTCTAAATTATGCCAGTGTGGGCCAAACACCTTTTTTCCATCTAGATTCTTCCTCACCTAAAAAGGCTGCCCAGTGTAGTGGCTGCCGTTCCTTTTTGTCACAGACATTGAGACTGGCCCCCTTGTTCAGAAGCAGGTTCACCATCTGTGTGAGAACAGGGGACATTTCCATTCAGAGTCTGGCATAAGTCCCTTTCCACCCTTCCCTGTCTCCAGCCATCTTATTTATGCTAAAGCTTCTCCAGTTTCTCAGGAAATTGAAAAGAAAACTGATATAATGCTGAAAGGACCATGGACAGGGCCTAATGGCGAAAGCAAAGACTAGGAAAGGGAAAGGGCTGGGGGTGGGCATGGAAAATCAAGCCTCAAAACCACGGTATTTGGATGCCTCAGGCAGGTTATAATCAGGCAGGGAGTGAGTAGAGTCCATACCTCCAGGTGCCCACTGTGCACAGCATGGTGCAAGGCACTGCGCCCACTTCGGTCGGCCACATTAAGGCTGCTCAGCAGCGGGGCCAGGGCTTCAGCACATTTGGTGGCCCGGTTGGCAGCAGCCACATGCAGTGGTGTCTGCCATAGCTTGTCCCGGGCATTCACATCTGCAGAATGTGCTAGGAGCAGTCCCAGTACTTTCTGTTAGTGGCAATTTGTCAGGACAAGAAGAACAAAGAACAGGAGGTGAGGGGACAAATTAGCATGGGTGTCTTAATCCCAGAAATGAAAACAGCCTCAACATCCAGTAAATACAGAATCTTTTCATCCACACAATCTTAACCCCAAGAAAACACACAAACCACGTTAACACCAACTGACAGTCATCTAAATAGAACCTCCTTCCTCCTCTTTCCAGGGTAAACACAGACCCTTCCTCAAGTAAAACTAACTTCATTCTCCCAATCTTGGTAATCTTAGTACCCTTCACATCCCTTCCCCAAGCAAACATAGATATCCTAAAGACTCCTAGATCCTCCCTATCCCCTTGGGAATTCCAGGAAAAATAAAGCCTCCCACCTTCATGTACACACCCACCTTCAACCCTTCCACAACCACTGAAATCAACCTCAATAACAACCTAAGAAAGCAGACCAGCTCCACCCCCATTCCCCAGTCAAAATGTAGCCAGCCCCCTACCCCTTAATACTTCAACCTCAGCAACTCCTCTAGGATGATGGCTCAAGCCAGGGGAGTGCCAGGGCAGCCCTGGAAGGAGCCCACTCCTGCTCTTCCCAGGGCCCAAAAGGGGAGCAGGCTCTAGGGTGGCCCCTCATGGAGGGATGAGTCATTTAGGCCTGGCATTGGAGCCCCCTGCAGTCTGCCAGCGGAGTGCTAAGCTGCCCCTGACGTCAAATCAGCTGGCAGAGCTCAGCCCCCCATAAACAGCCTGCCCAGAGGTCAGGAGGGAGGAGCCAAGGTCTGACTTTCCCCTCCAGATGGTACAGGAGATGAGACTCTAGAGAAGGGAGATGGCAGAGGAATAAGACTCCACCATCCAGCTCCTTTAGCCATCCCTTTTGGGAAGAGTAGAGCGAAGCAGCGCCCTGCTGACCCTACCTCATTCCTAGAGGCGGCAGCACGATGGAGGGGGGTCAGCCACAGTGTGTCCTTAGCATTGACATTAGCACCTGGGGAGAAGTAAAGGCTGCGTGAGGGAGGGCTGGGGCTGCCAGGGCCCCAGTGCCAAGCACCCGGCTGGGAGAACCCCCCAGCTCCTCCGTTGCTGCCTTTACCTGACAGCAGTAGCAGTTGTAGGATGGGGACATCTCCCACATATGCAGCAGCATGCAGAGGGGTTCTTCTCTCTTGGTCCTACGAGAGCAAAGGCGCGGGCTGGCTCGGGCCGGGGCCACCTGGGGCCCAGCCCCGCATCCTCTCCCCCTGGCCCACACCTCCCGGGGCTCTGCTGGCTCACTCGGCCGCAGAGGGGGGTCGGAGAACCGCTCTGGCCCAAGGGAGGGGAGGCCGGGCGGGGCCCCCGCCCCCCACCTCTGGGCACCTCCCCCCGGGCGGAGGCGGGGGTGGGGGCCCGGCTGCCCCCCTCTCACCAGCACGTTGATGTTCTCCTTCTGCGAGAGGAGGGAGCGCACTTCCTCCACATCCCGGCTAAAGATGGCCTGGACCAGGGGCGGCTGCGGGAGAGAGCGATGGGCGGGCTGCTCAGGGGGCTGGGAGGGTGCCGCGAGGGGCCGGGAGGGTGCCTCGAGGGGCCCGCCGGGCGCCCTGTCACCGCCGCAAGGGCAGGGGGCCGCGGAGGCGGGGCCGGCCGGCCCTGCGGGCGGGCTGGGTGTGCGCGATGCAGGGCGGCGCGGCGCGGGGCGGGCCGAGGGGAGACCGGCTCGACCCGGCCCAAGGGGCCGGGAAGCGGGGGCCCGGGGCCGCGGGAGACCGGGACGCGGGCTAGGCCTAGGCCGCACATCCCCGAGCTCGCGTGGCGGCGGCGGCGGCCAGCGGGCAGCGGCCGGAGCGGTGACTGACCTGGTCCGTGATGCTCAGGATCCCCATGGCCCGGCGCAGGCTCCGTCCGCATCGAGCTCCCGGCGGCAGCGGCGGCGGCTCCACCGGGGACACGGGGCAGCGGCAGCGGCGGCAGCAGCGGCGACGGTAGCGGCTGCTGGGAGAGCGGGGCCCCGCCTACCGGGAGGCGGGCGAGCGGGAGCCGGCAGCACCCCCTGGCGGCCACACCGGGCCCCGCAGCTCCGGCCCCCCGGACCTCCCGACAGGGCCTGCCGGCCCCACCGTCTTCCCGTAGCACCGGTGGCTACCAGACCTGTCTGCGCTCCGCCCCCTGGCGGCCAAGTTTGGCTCCACAGCGCTCCGCAACCTGCCCCGCGGCGCCCCCTTGTGGCCGGACCCAGCTCCGCAGGGCTCCGGCAGTCCAACCCGAGCGCATGGCTCCCTCTGCTGGCCAAATCCCAAACCGCAGCGCCCCTGGTGGCCAAACATCCCTGCTGCGGGTCAGTCCCTCCCGGGCAAAAAGGGCATGATGAGGAAGCGGTGGGCAGCTCTGCAGATTTAGCCTGCTCGGCTTTACAACTGGAACCAATTTAGCAGTCGTATGACGGAGTACAATTCCAGAACTGGAAGGGAACCCAGAAACCTTGTAACGCAGTCTCTTCATCTTACAGATGAGGAAACTGCTCCAAGGTCACCCGGGTAGTGAGTGTCCGCAGTGGGATCCGAACCTCCGTCTCACTATCAATCATCTAGACCATTCTACAGAAGGGTAAACTGAGGACCACTGGGGGAACAGCTTTGCCCAAGGTCACACAGCTAGTAACAGAGCAGGCATTCCGACTCAGGTTTTCTGACTCCAGATCAATGTTCTTTCCAACCAAACTACGTCCTCCTAGGAAGAAAGGTGGGGAGACCCCCTTTAACAAGACTATAATGTGGTCCAAAAGAGTAGCGATGGAAAATGCCATCCACATCCAGAGAAAGAAACTGTGGAGTCTGCATGTAGATCAAAGCAGACCATTTGCTCTCTTTTTTCTTTCTCATAGTTCCTCCCATTCGTTCTAATTCTTCCATATAATGTGACTGATGTGAAAATATGTTTAATAAGAATGTATATGTAGAGCCTATATGCACAGCCTATAGAGTACACCATCTTGGGGGACAGGGAGGTCGAGAAAATTTAAAACTTATGGAAGTAAATGATGAAAACTAAAAATAAATAAATTTATTTTTTTTAAAGATTATTATCTAGAGAGTTAAGATGCCCACACTTCAAAGAAGTATAAAAAATTCCCCCCAACAATTGGGGGTCACATTTTCCCCTATGCTGCCTGGATCTCTGGGGAAAGTACAAAACTTTCACCCCATTAAATTTACTTCTGAAATGTGTTATAGCCAATGGACCATAATTCCTTGCTTGCAGGACTTGGGAATTACACTTCACAGTAAATACATTGCTCGGGGGGTCCACCAAGATGGTATAGTAAGAGAAAGCAGCAGAATCCATCTTCTCCTTCTATCTACTCCATAAACACATAGAAAAGGTACCAGACTGAATCCTGATGGGGAAATCCAAGAAAACAACAATCACTGAGTAATTTTTAGAGCCAAGGTTGGTACAGATGAACAGGGATGTCTTCAGATACGGGGGACAGGGTCTAGCTAAGAGGGCATAGTGCAGAGCCTTCAAGCAGGGACTGAATGAGGGCCAGCAAATGCACACTAGATCTATCACAGAGGGGTCTGATACTGTCCAAAGAGCAGGTATAGATGCCAGCTGGAAGGTCTGTCCCTAATATTCTAGAGCTGAGAAGACCACCTGGGCCTTGGGTCCAGGACAAGGAGCAGTTGTAGGCTGAGGTTCTGTAGTAGAGAAGGAGCAGGAACAGAAGCAGACAGGAGCTGTGTGACTCTACTCTGGGAGTATGGCAGGGTCTCAGATCCTACCTCCAGACCAGTCTAAAGATGAAGGAGAGCTTGCAATTCTATCACTCTGAATATGTAGATTTTTTTTTTTGGATTGCTGATAGTAGTTGAATCCTGCAGCTTTCTACTGGAGCTCCAACCAAGGGCAAGTTCACAATTGTGTTACTCAGATCCAAACCTAGATTAGGAGATTGCCCCGCTCAGACCACAAAGAAAGCAATGAGTCTATGCCCTGTATCATGGCCCTAACACAATGTCTGAAATCCCAAAGTAAGGCTAGATTCCGGTAAGAATGAGCAAAGAAAAATAGGATCTTACCACAAAGAGCTTTTATGGTGATAGGGACACCCAAGACACAAACTGAGAAGGAGAGAATGATTCCAAAACATCTACATGCACAGACTCAAAGTAAAATAACTTGGGCACAAGTTCAACTAGAATTCCAGGAAGAAATGAGGCAAGAAGGTTGTTTTTTGGTGGGTTTTTTTAAAGTCACAAGATTATTTTATAAATGAGAGTGTTAGAGGAAAGAATTGGAAAAGAAATGAGAGCTATGGAAGGAAAGTCTTAAAAAGAGAATTAACGACTTAACACAAGAGGTACAAAACTTACCTAAGCAATAAAGTCCTTGAAAATTAGAATAAACCACATAGAAGTTAATGACTCCATGAGAGAACTGGGCTGGGTCCTAGCTATTGGGGAAAATGTTTTGTATTTCTTTTCTTCCTAAGTATTCCTTTGTAAAAGTTAATTGCTGCAAATTGGTTAAATGATATCAATGATACACTGGAAGGTAGGCTCAAGCCACTAGTACTATTAGGAAGATACCCATTTCCTCTTCAGGGGTACCTATAGAACCGTGAAGGAAATATATACCTGACCAGCACTCTGGGGACCCAACTCTTGAGTGTGGGTTGGAGTTGGACTAAAAACACTCCCACCACCCAAGGCATATAAAGGCCATGTATACTACAGGACCTTTATATTGTATTCATTTTTGATATGTGTATGTCCTAACTCCTTGATTAGATTATAATCATTTTATGAACAGGAATCTTCTCCGTTTGACATCCAAGATTCTCAGCACCAAGAGGATGTTTTGTATAAATTGTAAATTGTTTTGTGAACAAACTGATGACATGTTTATGATGATGTAGAAGGCAGCATGGTGTGGTCAAAAGTACATTTGAACTCTAATGGATTCAGGAGACACAATCTCATCTTCACAATTTCCCAGCTATGTCACCCTGAGCACATGACTTGGAATCTCTGAGATATTTCATTTGGAACATGAAATTTTTTTTGCTTTTTTTTTTTGAGGGGGGAAGGCAGGGCAATTGGGGTTAAGTGACTTGCCCAAGGTCACACAGCTTGTAAGTGTTAGGTATCTGAGTTGGGGATTTGAACTCAGGTCCTCCTGACTCCAAGGCCAGTGCTCTATTCATTGTACCACCTAGCCATCCCAAACATGAAATGTTTTGACTGGATAATCTCTAATGGCCTTTTCAACTCTTAACAATTTACATATTGGTATATAATGAAGAGTATGACACAAGAGGAGTGGATGGAATAGGGGAGAAGGGACAACTTCCAGAGGAGAATTATATCACTAGAGGACTGGCCCAAAGACATGGCTCAAAATAGCCCCTGGAAATATGAGGAATGCTAGTCAGAGGATGAACCCAGGTCACATGTCTGGGTCTGGGATGGGGTGAAGGTGAAGAGAAGGCACTTACTGGGTTCCATGGGCAGCTGGATGAAGAGGATGAGTTATTTTTATCATCAAACAGCACAGGAAGAGATTCCTCAAAGAAAGAAAAAGGAACAGAAGAGACAGTTGTTTGGTTTTTTTCCTGAGGCCAGTGAAAGTGGGGGTCTGGGGGTGAGTAAGTGGGAGTCAGGACACTCAAGTCTGAAACTTCAGGCTCAAAGCAGCTTGGAAAAACTTGTCTCTAGAGACTGGGTTCTACTTCAGAGTTAGAAAAATAGAACTCAAGGCAAGTGTTCTGCTTTTTCTGTACCTCGGTTTTCATTTGGTTATTCATTTTTTGATTTAAAAAATGTTTTTTGAGAGCCTACTGTGTGCAGAGCACTGTACTTGTTACTGGGGAAGGGGGCAAAAGAATATAAAGTTAGTTCTATAGTTTATCATCTTGTTGAGGAGATAAACACGGAAGAAACAAATAAAGAATGCTTACAAGGTAAAATATAAAATGCTAGTTAAAATAATGTAAACCATAAAGGAAAGCATTGAGTGATGATATAAATAAGACTGAGGTAATCAAATTGTAGTAAAGTTAATTATGGAAGGCTTCTTGGAGGAGATGAATATTGAATCAGGACTTGAAGTAGTAAAGGTAAATTGTAAAGAAGGGGCAGGAAGTTTAGGAGTGAAAACACAAGGGGCAGTAATTTGTAAATATAATTTTTGGGGAAGATAGCAAGCAAATTGGCCGGGAGGGTCTATGGGAAGATAGGATCTAAGGAAATCTGTGGTAGTTAAATCAGCGTACAATGTATATGAGGACATGGGTTCAATCCTATATCCCAGTTAATTTTGTTCTGTTCCATGACCAGAGATTGTGCCCTAATCCCATTACTCTTAGTCACAAGGGGTAGGAGTACCCAACCAGACAGGAGAGCATGGGCTGTGGGTCCTCAATGCAGCAAGGAAATTCTTTTACATATCCCTAATTGATTCACCATCTCATGAATCACAGCAGTTTTTCCAAACCTTTTCATCCCTCCTTGAATCTTCTATAGCTCCTCCAAATCTCTCAGCTGAAAACCTTTCCTTATATTTTTTTGGGGGGAAAAAAACCAAAAAACAACAAAACTGAGTCCATTCACTAAAAGTTTCTTCTTCTTCCCCCATCCTTATCTCATATCTCCACGAGCTTTCTGCCACTATCTCCTCTTTCATCTCTGTCTCACTTCCTTTCCTTTCAGCTTCCTTTCAATTCTTGAGTCTGGCTTCTGACCTCATCATTCAATGGAAACAGCTTTCACCAAAGTTATTGATGATCTCTTAATTGTAAAATCTGATGGCCTCTCGATCCCCATACTTCTCGACCTTTGACACTGTCAATTACCCTCTTCTCCTTGATACTCTCTTTTCACTAGGTTGACTTTTCTCTAGTCAACAACATGACTCTTCTTTCCCCTAGTTCTATTTATACCTGTCTGACCACTCCTCTCTCTCCTCAATCTCTATCCAGGTCATACCCATTAAGAGAGCCATCTCCAGTTTTCCTGATCTAAATCTTGCCCCTAGACCCAGATGGCTCCAGAGGAGAAAGTGAGGCTGGTGTCTCCGAACAGCCCTCTCTTACTTAAATCCAATTCCCTTGCAAGTCATAGCATCATCTTCCTGATGTCATGATTTTCTTTGAGAACAAAGGACAAACAGCAACGACACCCATTAACCATTGCTCTGTCCTAGTTTTTCTTCCCTTCCCCCTCTATACTATTTCACTTGATCTCATCAGCTTCCATCCTTTCAATGATCAACTCTATACAGATTACTCTTAGATCTATTTATCCAACCCTAACCTCTGACTATATGGCCAATGAGATACCCAATGCCATACTCACAGCAGCTGCTATGAATATGCAGGAGTATTTCCAGGTTTGAATCACAAGATATAACAGACTCTCTTCTTTGAAGACATAACCAAGATATTTATTCATGTACCAGAAAACCAAATCCGCCATGGTAATAAAGAAGTTGGTACATATTACCAATGCAGGGAGCACCGCCATCCCCAAGCCTTCCCTCTGTCAGGCTTCTCCACAAATGAGTTTTCTCAGGCAAAATGCCCCTCTCCCACCCAAGCTAGCTGCTGTGCCTCTCTCTCAGCTCCACCTCACTCTCCCTCTTCTTGCCCCACCTTTCTTGTTCTCTCCTCATGCTCTGTTAGGTAAACTCCCCCCCGCCCAAGCTCCATGTGACTTAGCTGTGGGCTGGGCCAGAGCTCAAAGCAGGTCACACGGACCTATTAAGGGTCAGGGAAGATCTTCAAATTCCCATAATATTACACTGCCCTCCAGTCTCACATCCCCAATTCCTTTTGAATGCCCTGTAGACATCTTAAACTCAATATATTCAAAATGAGCTCATTATATTTCCCTCCAAACCCTCCCCTCTTCTAAACTTCCTTATTACTATCACCATCCTCCCAGTCACCCAGGCTCACAAACCATTTCTTGCAGCCATGGAGGACTGTAGACAAAAAGCCCTTAAGAATTTCAATCTGGACTGAGTGCAGAGCTTGTGGTCATTTTTCATCAGATGACTACAGTCAGATTAGTAGAGGATGAGAATCACTGACCACAGACACTAGCAAGAGACAAAAGAGCTAGATCCAGCCACAGAAATGTGGAGCGAAACAACACTTGGTGAGACAATCTAGCTCTCATGCACAGCCCTCTTGCGAGCCCCTCCGTCCCAGAAGGACTTGCTTCCCATTTACCTGTCCACTATTCATTTACTGTTTTCCCTTCTGATCCAGTGGGTGGAGGCATCTTTGAGGAAAGAAAAGTCTTCTGTTCCCTTTTTTGGCTGTCAAAGAAGCTAGCTTTTTGGAAGTTTCATTCCACTGCTTCCTCTTGTTTCTTTGCTATTTGTACTTATTAAAAACACACATACATGCACAACAGCAAGGATGATAGAATTCTGGGTTTGTTGCCCATGAATGTGCTGCTGTTGTTGTTTGTCTTTTGTTTTCAAAGAGAACCAATGAATCATAGGGTCATGCCTTGACTTATGCATAAATTGGATTTAAGTGAGGCAGAGTTGCACCAAGTCACCAGCCTCACTCTCTCTTCCTGAGTCATCAAAGGCCAGTGGCAGGACAAAAGTCAGGATGACTAGCAATGGCCCAGGGTTCAATGGATGACCTTGGTGTCTTTCACGTCTGCCCAAGCTCTAAGTACTTCACGGTGCTGAGAACAAATTGTTCTCCTCTGTCTATTCCACCAGATTAGGACATTATCCTAACTCGCCCACAAGTCTGAAGCCTGTCAGTTACTTTCAATCCCTCTGACAAGGTACTTTTATTGGGTATGGTCTCTGCACATGCTACACATGACTTGGAGTCACAGGTGAGAGTTGGGTGAATCAGATAGACACCAAAGGTAGATGAGTAGTACTGAAAAGGACTCAGCAGCCCTCACACTAGAGGTGCTTGTCCTCCTGAACACCTCATACACCCATAAATGATACGGAAAGGGAGAAGTTTAACCCTAAAAGGGAAGGAGATTTTTATTTTTTCCTAGCATAGTCTAGGTGTAGGTAGAGCCAATGATAGGGCATTTGTTATCCTCAATTACATTTATGTTCAGGTCATACCTTAGACTTTCTCCTTTTTGAAACCAGTGAGATAGAGGGACTGATGAGGGAGCCCAAAGCGTTGGAGGTGAGTGGGTTTGGTGCTGTCTTTGAAGGAACCTTCACACTGAAGCAGGTAAGGCTTACTGCTGTAGTCAGCTTTGCCAGGCTCTGAAGGGGCTGAAGCTTGCTGTTTCTGCTAGCCTAACTTGTTAGCAAAGTCACCTGGAGCACACATACCTACCATGGCAGCCTAGTTTCTCACTAGCTCCACCCAATTAATATACGCCCCTCTGCATATATTATTTGTGGAGGTTTATCTTGGTTTTTTGAATTTTTTACTTACATTAAAAAAAAATTTTGCTTTTTTTTTTTTTGAGGGGGAAAGCAGGGCAATTGGGGTTAAGTGACTTTCCCAAAGTCACACCACTAGTAAGTGTTAAGTGTCTGAGGCCAAATTTGAACTCGGATCCTCCTGATTCCAGGGCCAGTGCTCTACTCACTGTGCCACCTAGCCACCCCCTTACATTTTTTTGAATGCTAACTGTTTTAAAAAATACTTTCTTTTATTATTTGAATTGCCTTTTAAGTGAGTTTGCAAAATGAACACTTGAGACACACATTCTCTTTCCTTGATGCTTCAAAGTTTGAGACGAATCTTAGTCCAGCTTTTTTTCCCCCGTTTTTGGGAAAATTTTTTTTTCTTTTTTACCTTTTCTATTTTTCAGATGTTGATGTTACATTGATTATCCTGGTCTCCCTTGCCCCCTCCCCTCTGTTTCTCTGATACCCTTAAGAGGATTTGGAGGTATCCAGTCTCTCTGCCATTGGCTCTAGACTCCTATTAATGCTCTCAACTTCAGGAGTGCCCTGTACCCCAGTTTCTTTTACCACTTAATAGCTGCATTAGTTTTCACAAAAGAATATTTACTTCAAAGGTATATATAGCAAGAACAAACATAAAAATATCCTTATCTCTGCAGGCATATTTCCCCTTTGTGGCTACCTCAGTTTCTGGGGAGGGGAGGAGGATTAGGTTCAAAGTTAATCTCAGTGCCTATATAGTATCATCCCATCAAGTTGCAAGCCTGCCTTGAGTTTGAGTCCCAGGTACCCTGGCTTCTCAGGGTTTTCTTAATGGTCTGGAAGCAATATTTAGCCTTGAATCCTGCCTCCAAGGTTGCTACGGCTCAGGTTTGTGTCTCGTGGGAGAATTCCATCTCCTGCACTTAGAACTGAAAGGGAGAAAAGAAACAGACCAGAACTCCAAACACGATTCTTCAGGCCGTAGAGCTTTCCTTCACTAGCTCTATTCCTGATGCCTGCACTATGGGTGATCACATGCCCATGCCATGGATCTTTACCCCCTCAAATGCCTCAGGAGACGTAGAGAAAGACTGTTATGGTCTAATCTGGTCATTTAAAAAATGCCTTGTTTTGGCTATGAAACTATTGGAAAGAGAGTCATTCAAAAATGCCTGACACACTGAATGGAAATTAATCTTAGAACTTCCTGAGGAAGAGTTACTTTAACAAAGTGGAAACCTTTAGAAAAACCTGGAAAAACTTACATGAATTGATTCAAAGTAAAGTTTGAAGAACCAGGAGAACAATGTATACAGTGACAGCAATATCATAGGATGATCAACTGTGAATAATTTAGCTATTCTCAGCAATACAAAGACCCAAGACAATTCTGAAGGACTTATGATGAAAAATGCTACTCACCTCCAGAGAAAGAACTGATGAAGACTGAATGCAGATCAAAGGATACTATTTTTCACTTTATTTTTTTTTATTTTTTGAGGGGATCCATATTTTCTTTTACAACATGATTCTAATATGGAAATATTTTCCATGATTGTACGTGTATAACCTATATAAAATTCCATACCATCTGAAAGAAGGTAGTGGGGGAGAGGGAGAATTTGGGATGAAAATGTTAAAAAAATGTTAAAAAATTGTTTTTACATGCAATTGGGAAAATATAAAATATTACTTAAAAGAGTAGAATCCTTAATGAGTAGAGACAACTTTCCAGGAGAAAAATATAGAGGCATCCTTAAGTGAGAAAAGTCTCCTCTGCCTATAGGTAAGACTGAGCCTAATGTTGTAAGCCCAAGTTTGGAATCTTCTCAGTTTAGGAGCCACATGCCCTTGGGGAACAGCCATGAAAAGTTTAGCTCATTCATGTGATAGACTCATTGCAGCATATTAGCAAGAATCTAAGTTAGAAAAGGGGCATTGCTATATTCCAGTCGATCTATGAGAGACATTTAAAGAAAGTGCCTTTACAACTTACGAAAGTGTTAGGGCTTGGTGGGTTGAGTGACCAAGACTATCTAAGTTGAGATAAATTAAAGGGATAAGCTTGAAGTTTCCTAAGAAAGTTGTTGGTTTCATCATGACTCTAGTTTGTTGAGATTCACCAATTATTCCTAGAGTATCTTCACTGGCTGAAACCAAATCTAGCCTAGAACTAGCAAATACTGGCACTCTGCATACTTTGACCCTTCAAGAAACATGGGCAGAAGTCTGCAGGAAGACAGAGGACTGTGGTGACAGTGAACATTGGGGATATTCAAACTCAGAAGGAGATTCTGAAAAGTTTAATTTTGGTAACTCTCCAGTACTAGAAGGATGAAAGGATTGGTTGAGACCAAAGCTCAGCAGAAGGATGAGGTATTCTCATTGTATGAGTAGGCTATAGAGTGTGCCTAAGGAACAACACACAGCATCTACCTTACTAACCACTCCAAAAAAGGTCAAAAAAATTATTTTATTTGTAATGGAAAAGTTCATAAGTCATCTATAAGAACTGTTGGTCAATGATATCATCACAGAGGCCAGCTGTCCTTGTCAATCACCTATAGGTCTGACATGCATGATTGATGTAAAGATATGAAAGTGTGTAGGCTATTGGATTTTGAATGTGAGAAGTAAAGTGGACCAGAAGAATTCAAGTTGTCCTTACCATCCATCAGTCATCCAGTGGTTCTCAATGTTGTATTTATGGTGTGGATACATTGTTATGTATGGAAATTGTTACGGCAGAAGAAAACAAAGAGAAAACCACAATTATCTATCCATACAAATCATTACCAGTTAAAATGTATGCTTCAATTCATTTCTGGGGCGCACAAAGCCATGCCAACTTGAACTGGCTCTCAGAAGTTAAAGTTAAATTTTCAGTGTAAGCATTTACACCTCGGAAACCATCAGAGCCCTGATATTTTGTTTTATTGATTGTCCAGACAGTAAAGTGAGGGAGAAAATGTTAATAAAGCACAGTAAGCTTTAAAATGTTTCATGAATATACTTCCTCCTCCCCAGAGACAACTGTTAAACACCAGCATATTACTGAGATACTTGCAACTTTCCAATGACTAATGAAGAAATTGATCTGAGACCTGAATTACCTAGAGGGTTTGTTTTACCTTCAAATACTGCCTTTGGAAAGACATTGAAAAGGACTGATGAAAGTGTTGGATCAGTTAAGAAGCTTGTCTGAAATTTTCTTTTCTTTTTTTTTTGTTACCTTTTTTGAGGGGGGAAGGCAGGGCAATTGGGGTTAAGTGACTTGCCCAAGGTCACACCACTAGTAAGTGTTAAGTGTCTGAGGTCGGATTTGAACTCAGGCCCTCCTGACTCCAGGGATGTGTGCTTCCCACCACAGGGAAGCAGGGACCCTGGTCATAGTTCCAAGGTTTAAAAGAATGTTTGTGGTCACTCACAAATCACTGCACAATACAGGAAAGTAGCAAACACACCTCTCCCTAGATTATACCATCTTGGAAGAGCCAAAATGTTACAGGTCCCCAGAATTATCTCTGAAAACAGTTGTACAAAAGCTCTGGAGCTTGGGACAGTGCCCTCTCCACTTGGGAAGCAGAGCCCCACTTTAGCATAGAGTTAAAAAGTCAAGAAACAGGTTGGAAAATGAGCCCCCAAAAAAACAAAACCAGAGGGAAGGCTAGGTGGTGCAGTGAATAGAATACCAGCCCTGGAGTCGGGAGGACCTGAGTTCAAATCCAGCCTCAGACACTTAACACAAAAACTAGCTCATATGACCTTGGGCAAGTCACTTAACCCCAACTGCCCTCCAAAAAGAGAAAAAAAAAACCCAGAAAAAAAATTCTGACCATAGAAAGTACTATGATGACAAGGAAGATCAAAAAACACACTTGGAAGACAACAAATTAAAAATTCTTGTGTCCAAAGCCTCTAAGAAAAATATGAATTTGTCTCAGGCCATAGAAGAGCTCAAAAAGAATTTTAAAAATCAAGTAAGAGAGGTAAGGAAAAATTGTGGAGAGAAATGAGAATGATGCAAGAAAATCATGAAAAAAGAGTCAACAGCTTGGTAAAGGGAGCAAAAAAAAAATACTGAAGAAAATAACACCTTAAAAAACTGAATAGGCCAAATGGTAAAAGAGGCACAAAAATCCAGTGGAGAGAAGAATGCCTGGAAAAGCAGAACTGGTTAAATGGGAAAACAGAGACAAAAATTCACTGAAGGGAAGAACTCATTAAAAAGCAGAATTGGTCAAGGGGAAAAGGAGGTACAAAAGCTCACTGAAGAAAATAATTCCTTAAAAATTAGAATTGGGCAAGTGGAAGCTAATGGCTTTAATCAAGAAACAATCAAACAAAATCAAAAGAATAAAAAAAAATAGGAGAAAATGTGAGATATCTCATTGGAAAAAAAACAAATGACCTATAAAACAGACCCAGGAAAGATCATTTAAGGATCATTTTTCAAGAAATTACCAAGGAAAACTGCCCTGATAATCTAAAACCAGAAGGTAAACTAGAAATGGAAAGAATCCATTGATCCCTTCCTGGAAGAGATCCCCAAATGAAAACTCCCAGGAATATTATAGCCAAATTCCAGACCTCCCAGATCAAGAAGAAAATACTGCAAACAGCCAAAAAGAAATAATTCAAATATTGTGAAGCTACATCCAGGAAGACACAAGATTTAGCAATTTCTACCTTAAAGATCAGGGGACTTGGAATATGATATTCCCTAGGATTACAACCAAGAATCACCTACCCAGAAAAACTGAGTATAATCCTTCAGAGAAAAAAATGGAAATTCAATAAAATAGAGGACTTTCAAGCATTCCTGATGAAAAGACTAAGAGCTGAATAGAAAATTTGCTAATAGAAAGATGCAAAAAAAGCATTAAAATGTAAACAGGAGGGGCAGCTAGGTGGCACAGTGAATAGAGCAACGGCCCTGGAGTCAGGAGGACCTGAGTTCAAATCTGGCCTCAGACACTTAACACTTACTAGCAGTGTGACCTTGGGCAAGTCACTTAACCCCAATTGCCCTGCCTTCCTCCTCTAAAAAGCAAAAAAAAAAAAAAGGTAAACAGGAAAAAGAAATAATAAGGGATTCAATAAGGTTAAACTATATTCCTACATGGGAAAATGCTATTTATAACTCCTTAAAACTTCCATTATTAGGGCAATTGGAAGGAGTATATGTAGAAAGCAGAAGTCGGAATTAAATGTGATCGCATGATTAACTAAAAAAGAAAAGAAAATTAAGGGATGAGAAAGAAGAAGGCATGAGGAGAAGGGGAAAGGGAGAGGTAGAATAGAATAAATTATCTGACATAAAAGAGGCCTAAAGGAGATTTTATAGTAGATGGGAAAATGAGGGAAGCAAGGAGTGGAGCACATGTGCATTACTCTCATCAGAATTGGCTCAAAGAGGGAATAATATACACACTCAGTTGGGTGTAAAAATCCATCTTACCATACAGGAAAGTAGGAAGGGAAGGGAAAAGGAGAAGGCGGGGTGGGGAGTTGATAGAAGAGAGGGCAGTTTAGGAGAGAAAAAAGTCAGAAGCAAAATACTTTTGAGAATGAACAGAGTAAAAAGAGAAAGAGAGAGAGGTATAAAAAAAGGGGGAAATAGGATGGAGGGAAATATATAGTTTGTAATCACTACTGTGAAAAAAATTTTTTACAGTGAGTTTCTCTGTTAAAGACTTCATTTCTCAAACCTATAGAAAACTGAGTCAAACTTATAGAAATTAGAGCCATTCCTTAATTGATAAACGGTCAAAGGATATAAACAGCCAGTTTTCAGGCAAAATAATCAAAGCTATCTATAGTCACATGAAAAAAATGCTCTAAATCACTATTGATGAGAGAAATGCAAATTAAAATAACTCTAAGCTACTACCTCACACCTGTCAGAATTGTTAAAATGACAGAAAAGGAAAATGACAAATGTTAGATGGGATGTGAGAAAATTAAAACACTGATGTACTATTGGTGAAGTTATGAAGTGATTCAACCATTCTGGAGAGCAATTTGGAACTATGCCTATATGGCTATAAATCCATGCATACCCTTTGAGCAGGCAATACTATTACTAAGTCTATTTGTATCCCGAAGAGATAAAAACAAAAAGGAAAAGGACCTGTGTGTACAAAAATATTTATAGTAGCTCTTTTAGTGGTGGCAAAAAATTGGAAATTGAGGGGATGTCCATCAGTTGGGAAATGGCTGAACAACTTGTTGTATATGATTGTAATGGAATACTATGATGATGTAGTGATGAGTAAGATGTTCTCAGAAAAACATGAGTGGCGGCTAGGTGACACAGTGAATACAACAGCACCGTTCAAATCCAGCCTCAGATACTTAACACAAAAACTAGCTGTGTGAACTTGGGCAAGTCACTTAACCCCAACTGCCCTCCAAAAAAAAAAGAAAAACATGAGACTTGGCAAAGTGAAATGAGCAGAACCAGGAGAACACTGTACACAGTAACAGCAATATTATATGACGATCTACAATAAATAACTTAGTTATTCTCAGAAATGCAATGATCCAAGGTGCTATTCATTTCCAGAGAAAGAACTAGTAGAGCCTGAATGGAGACCAAAGATACTTTTTCTTTACCTTCTTAATTTTTCTCAGTTTTTTTGGTCTGTGTTTTCTTTCACAGAATGACTTCTACTGATATGTGTTTTGTATGAAGACATATGTAGAACCCACATCAAATTGCTTGCTTTCTCAATGGGATGGGGGAAGGGACAGAATTTGGAACTCAAAATGTGAAAAAATGTTAAAATAGTTTTTTACATGTAATTGACTGGAGAAAAAAATTAAATAAGACTAACAAAAATCTGCTGTGTTTCATTTTGTACAAGGTCAAACTAGCCTATTATTTCAATTATCTTTTGATTTCCTACTATAGTATTCCAGTCCCCTATGATAAATGTGATCTCTCTTTTCTAGTGTTATTT
This sequence comes from Pseudochirops cupreus, assembly GCA_028627135.1. Taxonomy (NCBI): domain Eukaryota; kingdom Metazoa; phylum Chordata; class Mammalia; order Diprotodontia; family Pseudocheiridae; genus Pseudochirops; species Pseudochirops cupreus. The sequence continues at coordinate 381,897,487 of CM053581.1, read as the reverse complement.
CTAGAAGATGTTGTAAGTCTTCCTAGTACTGATCAACTTTGGCCTCTTTGGCACCAGTGGTTGGAGCACAGACTTATATTGCTGTAATGCTGAATAGTTTGCCTTGGATTTGAATAGATATTATTTGGGCCCCTTTTTTTTGTTTTTGGCTTTTTTTTTGGAGGGCAATTAGGATAGAGTGACTTGCCCAAAGTCACACAGCTAGTAAGTTTTAAGTGTTTGAGGCTGAATTTGAACTCAGGTCCTCCTGACTCCAGGGTCAGTGCTCTGTTCACTGTGCCATCTAGCTGCCCCCTATTTGGGCTCTTTTGACATTCCATCCTAGTACTTTTCTCACCCTTTTATTGAGTATGAGGGCTACTCCATTTCTTCTATGGGATTCTTGCCCACAGTAGTATATATAGTGATCATCTGAATTAAATTCACCCATTTCCATCCATTTAAGTTCACTGACATCCCAGGTGGCTAGGTGGCGCAATGAATAAATAGAGCACCAGCCCTGGAGTCAGGACCTGAGTTCAAATCCAGCCTCATACGCTTAACACAAAAAATTAGCTGTGAGGCCTTGGGCAAGTCATTTAACCTCAATTGCCCTACCTTCCCCCCTCCGGGGGAAAAAAAAAGCAAGTTCACTGACACCCAAAATGTTAATTTTAATCTTCCCACTGCCTGTTTGACTGTATCCAGCTTCCTTGGTTCATGTTACAATTCCAGGTTCCTATATGATATTGATCTTTGTAGGATCAGACTTTCTTTTAATCACCAGATGCATTCAGAGCTAAGCTTCCATTCAGAAGTCACTTTATTAGTACTAGAGCTACTTGTAGTTTACCTCCAATATTAAGAAACCTTTTAAAATAAAATTTCCATATTAATCATATTGTGAAAGAAAACATAGACAAAAAACAAACCTGAGGAAAAATAAAGCAAGGCAAAAAAAAGTACGCCTAGTTTGTATTCAGCCTCTATCAGCTCTTTCTCTGGGGACGGAGAACATTTTTCATCAAAAGTCCTTCAGAGTTGTCTTGGGTCATTATGTTGCTAAGTCATTCACAGCTGATCCTCTTACAATATTGCTGTTACTTTGTACACAGCACATACTGCTTTGTGTCAGATTGTCTAAGTCTTTTCAGGTTTTTCTGAGAGCATCCTGCTCATCATTCTTTTTTTTTAATCTTTTAATTTTTTAAAAAAATTATTTACTTTTAGTTTACAACACTCAGTTCCACAATCCTTTGAGTTCCAGATTTTCTCCCCCTTCCTCTCCTCTTCCTTCCCCCCACGGTGGCATGCAATCCGATATAGGCTCTACATATACTGTCACGTTAAACATTACTCAAGCTGTAAAGAAGAATTATAACGAATGAAATGAACAATGCTGCTCACCATTCTTAAAAAGCCTTTTGATGAGGGTGAAAGAAGAGAGTATAAAAGCTGGCTTGAAGCTTAACATAAAACAAACAAAAAAACTAAGATCATGCAACTAATCCCATCACTTTCTGGCAAACAGAAAGAGAAAAAATGGAAGCAGTGTTAGATTTTATATTCTTGGGCTCAAAGGTCACTGAAGACAGTGACTACAGTCACGCAATTAAAAGATGCTTGCTCCTTAGAAGGAAAGCTGGACAGCACACTAAAAAGCTATGAAGAGTTGGACTATAAGGAAAACTGAGCACCACAGAACCATCGCTCTTTAATTATTGTGCTGGAGAAGACTTCTGAGAGTCCCTTGGACATCAAGGAGATCAAATCAGTCAATACTTAAAGAAATCAATTCAGGCTATTCACTGGAATGCCAAATACTGAAGCTGCAGCATAAATACTTTAGCAACATAATGAGAAGACTGGACAGGTTGGAAAAGACCCTGATTTGGGGAAAGATTGAACATGAAAGGAAAAGGGGATGGCAGAGATGAGATGGACAGATAGTACCACGGAAACACGAACTTGGACAGATTTTGAAAGAGAACGGGGGATAGAAGGGTCTATCGTGCTATAATCCATGGGATCATGAAAAATCAGACATGACTGAACAACAACAATAATTTTTCAGAACCTTTCTCAGTTATGTGGGTCACAAAGAATCACAGCAATGCATGATCACTGGCCCAGAAGACACAAAAACCCTTTTGGATTGGCCAGTCAAACTCCGGGCTTTTCTAGGATTTTGTGGCTATTTTCACAAATTTGTTAAGAACTATGCTGCTATTCTCTTTTTGTGGTGGCAAAGAACTGGATGTGAGGGGATGCCCATCAATCAGGGAATGGCTGAACAAGTTGTAGTATATGATTATGAAGGAATAGCATTGTACTAAAAGAAATGATGAGCAGGATGCTCTCAGAAAAAACTTGGAAAGACTTACACGAACTGATGCAAAGTGAAGTGAGTAGAACCAGGAGAATATTGTACATGGTAATAGTAATATTATATGAGGATCAGCTATGAATGCCTTAGCTATTCTCAGCAGTACAAAGACACAAGACAATTCTGAAAGACTTGCGATGAAAAATGCTATCCACCTTCAGAGGAAGAACTTAGCAAGTCTGAATGCAGATTGAACCCTACTGGTGTTTATTTTTTCATTGTTTTGTCTGCGTTTTCTTTCACAATATGACTAATATGGAAATACATTTTGCACACGTATAAGATATCAAATTGCTTGCCTCCTCAATGAGGGGAGAGAGGTGAAGGGAGGGAGAGAATTTGAAGCTCAAAATTTTGAAGCTCAAAACAAATGAATGTTAAAAATTGTTTGTATGTAATTAAAAAATAAAATATTTAAAGCTAAAAAAAATAATTATGTTGCTATTGTTAAATCACTGAGTGACCTTACTTGTGGATATATGAGCATTCATTCCTATATGCCAAGAACAAAAAAAGGATTGGAATACCCTGCATGTAAATTGAAACATTTAGTCACTAAACCATTATATTGTTCATGTAATGGTAACATGGACTTGATGTAGATGTTCCTGGGGAATGATTACCTGATTATTGAGATAATCATTTTTGTTATTTTAAATAATATTTATTTTGATGATTATAACATACCCTTTCGGATTTCAAGTAGTCTTCAGCTGATTTTGTAGGTGGTTAAAAAATTTTTGGCCAGGAAGAAGGTTTTTCCTTCTATTAGGGCATAGATCCCCTCTCCTCAGATATTATAATGGAAACTTGGTGAACCAGAAGTATCTTCCTATGGGTAGGCATGATGTGGTTACCCATAAAGAAGATTAGGGTTGCTCGAGACCCCAAAATACCAACACACCGGGTCCTGCAGAAAGAATTTGACTCAAGTCTTCTCTCAGCCAAAGAAAAGCAAAGTTTATTGAAAGTTCGCCATATTAGGTAGAATCTTAAGGAGCCTAGGTTTCTGTAAGGCTTGCATTGGGCAAACAGGCCAGAATCATCTGACACAGAGAGTAAGTCTGTGCTAGGTCATTCTATGGTGTTCTCACACCACATGGAGGGAAGATGGGGTCTTATGTACAGAAAGGTTGTGGGAGGAATCTAGGGGTGGTCTAGAGGAAGAGTTTGGGGAAGGATCTTCAGGAGTAGTCAGATGAGGTCAGACACCAGGATTAAGGGTGAGAAGTTGCTGGAGACTAGCTGACAGACAATGGGGGGCTAGGCCAGTTCAAGGGTGGAACAGGAGGATCAAGGATGGAAAATTGCTGGACAAAGAAGGGCTAAAGACTTGGGCAGAGCCACAACTTAAGGCCCATGGCCTCAGGCAAATGCCTTACAAGGGAAGATTCTAGGAGGGTTCAAGGGGGCTCCCAGAGCCTGTACCTCAAAGATTCAAGGAGAGCTCAAGGGGGCTCCCAGAGTCTGTACCTCATCAGGCAGACATTACCTAGATTTCTCCAATTTCCTATGGTTTTTGCGGGGGACAGCCTAGGACCTAGTGCCCAAGAGTCCTGGGAATAGCAGTGCTCCCCCAGGTCACCAGCCTTATTTCTAGGCTGGCTCTTGCAACTATCATCCAGGGAAGTAAATCCTGTGGAGAAGGGGTCTACCATTCCTGCTACTAACACCAAATCAACTGTCAATGGGCAGGTAATCACAAGAGCACTGGGAAGAACAGCGGCCCCCAGGCCATTAGCCCTGCTTTCACTCCAACAGCCAATTCCCCTTTCCCCCAATCATCATCCAGGAGAGCAATCCCTCTAGACATCCAAACTAGTAGGTTCTACACCCCTTGCCTCTTAGCAGTTACAACTACTGAAGACCCAGAAAAGGAAGTTCTCACCACCAAGGTCCTTAGGAGTTAAGGAGCTCAAATCAGAAATGGCCACAGATCTATAGTTTTATCAAGGGAAATGACACTAAAGATACATTACCATCTGCCTTGGCAGTATACCTGAAGGATTAGGGGGATTTTCTACTGCACTTGCAGCTGAAATCTACATATGTTCTCTTTCCCAATTAGAATGTGAGTCCAATTTGGGATTATTAAAATAAAGATACTGAAATATCCATACAGTTTAACCCAGAGATCCCACTACTAGGCTTTATTTCCAGAAGGCCATTGATAAGAAAAAAGTCCCTATATACAGTACACTAAATATTTATAGTGGCACTTTTTGTGATAGCAAGGAATTGGAAGCAAAGAAGATGCCCACAGATTGAAGAATAGCTAAACAAATTGTGGTACGTGAATGTAATAGAATATTACTGTGCTGTAAATGCTGAACACAGAGAATATGGAAAAGAACTACATGAACTGATGCAGAGTGAAGCAAGCAGAGTCAAAAAATAATATTTATAATAACTACAACAATGTAATTGACAGAAACTTTCAAAAAAATCATAAGTGAATGTTGCACCTCATCCAGTCCTTTTCAGATGCAGGAAGTCCACAAGTGTGGTACATTACACATGGTTTCAGACTTTTTCTTATGTATTGATCAGTTGTGTTGATTTTTCCTTCTTTCCTTTAAAAATATTGTTATATGAGATAGCTCTAGGAGGTGAAGGAAGAAGGGTACCAGGAAAAATTATGATGATGTAAAAAAAAACAACAAATAAAATCTTATTTAAAAAATGTGGGCTACTGGAGGTCAGATACTGTTTTCATCTTGCTATATTCCCAGTAGTGGGTAACTGTGATGATTTGGGTCCCATCCTTTGCCTCATGGCTATCGCTCCATCTTTGGACTGCCCGGTCCTTTCCATATAGTCAATGCTTAAATGCTTTTTGGTTCATTTATTCTGAACTGAGATTGAGAATGATTTTCCCAGGCCACCAGTCATGATCTGTGGAGCTGCTCAGATCAGGATGAGGGGGCTCGGAGAGCGTTGTTGGCTACCTGTCCACGAGAGGTGGACAAGCTGGCCAGAGAAGCAAAACTCGTTGGGGTTGAAACAGCAGAGGGTAATTGTCATGATGACCCTAAGTCTCGAGACATCCCAGGATCATTAAGGCTTTGCTATACGCCTCTACCACCAGCGTTGGGGAACCACTTCCCATTTACCAGTTCATTACTCATTTCCTGTTTTCCTCTCAGATTCAGATTTGGGGTTGGGAGAAGGAACAGAGAAAAGCTTCTTGGTTCTTCTTTAACTGCCAACCAAATCAGCCAGCATTTTGGAAGCTTTATTCCTTCCTTTTTCCTGCCTGCGATATTTACAATTGTGGAAAAACAACAAAACTAGATGGTGAAAGGGAACAGAAGAGATTTTAGTGTTTGCTTTTTCTCCCTAGCTGATGATTAGAGATAGAGCTTTCGCTATTCTTAATAGTTCTCAATACACACACACACACACAATATATATATGCCAAAAAAAGGATTAGAATATCCTGCATGTAAAAATATATGCATGCATACATACATATATATATGCCAAAAACAAAAAAAGGATTAGAATATCCTGCATGTAAAAACATATACATGCATGCATGCATACACACACACACACACACACACACACACACACACATATATATGTATATATGTATGTGAGAATATGTATAAGTTGTACCCTTGGACCTTTTCCTTGAACCCAGGAGAAAGAGACTGATGAGTAAAGAGCTGAACAGCTACAGGTGGTGGGTAGGGAGGTTTGGTGCTGTTTTTTTGCCTGAGGACACCTTGGCTGAACCGGCAGAGGTACCAAGCTGTTACTCAGCCTTGCCCGGCGCTGACGTCGCTGGGGCTTGCAGTGGACGAGGTGGTTTGCTTCCCACCCCATCCAGGCACGCACAGTGGAGCCCTAGTTTCTCTAGGACGCCGCTCCATTCGACACAAGCCCTTGCACCCCCGCAGCATCTGACTAGCCGAATTGAAGCCAGGTCGGGGTGAGAGTGAATAATTAATCTGGTGAAGTGATGGCAATGAATTGGGATACAAGGAGACCTGAGTAAAGGAGCATTGCTTCGAAGGTCCACACCTCCACAGCCCTCCGACTGAGCAAGCCCACGCCCCCGAACGCCAAAGGCTGGCAAGTGACGTCATGGGTCACGCAAACAAGAATAGAGCGAGGAGCCCCACGTGGGAACATTCAGCTGGAGAAGCAACCCTGTGCCTTTAACCTACAAGCCTAAGAAACTACAATCCCCAGAAGCCTCCGCGACCCCCCGTCCTTCCTCTACCTTTCATCCACCCTCTGTAGCATGGCAACGGCATGACGTGACCCGGGGACCCGAATTGGAGCCGCAGCGCCGCCGGCTTCAGTCTCAGCCAAGCGGGCCGACCGGGAGGAGTGGTTGTGAGGCACAGCCCCCGGCCTCTCCAGGCCGGATCTGTCTCCGGGGCGTCTTCCCTCCCCGGCTGCCGCTTCCAGCCTGCTGGGGTTGGGAGGGCTAGACCTCGGCTGGAGGAGAGGGCGAAGAAGGCAGGAGCGCGCGGCGCGCATGGCATCGGCGGGCGCGCGGCGGCTCCCCGCTAGGACGCGCGCGGCGGCCCGGCGATGCTGCTGCCTCCGGCCGGGCGCACACCCCGCCCCGCCCCCGGGCCCTCTGAGAGCGCTGCAGCCAATGAGGTGAGGCCGCTCTCTCGTCTGAGCCCGAGCGGGTTAGGGGGACCGGTTGAGGGGCGCTCGCAGAGCTGCGATGCCCCGTCCCGCCGCGCCCCCGCCTCTTCGCGCGCCAGGTGGGCCCGATGGAACCGAGCGCGTGTCGCGTAGCTCAGGACCAGCGTGCTGGCTACTCTCGGGGGGCTCCTCCCTCGGCCCTGTCCTCAGCCGCCCCCGACCTTTAGCACTCGTGACCGCTTGGCGCGGGGGCCCGGCGGCTTGCAGCTGGTGCTGGGGGGCGGGGAGTAGAGAGCTCGCCCAGCTGACCTTTCCCCTGGGAAGACCCCCTTGTCCGGGCACGACGGAGGACGGGCACGCAGCTGACTGGTTGCAGGGGCGCCCGGAGCCTGGCGAGCAGCCCCGCCTGGGCACGCTGACGCTGCCTCCTTCCTCTCCACCAGGCCCTTGTCTTCCTGCAGCCTCTTGCTGCCCAGAGCTGCCCGGGCCTTGGGGGCCGAGGCAGGGCTTCCCCACAGCCGGTCTTTTATGGGCTTCGCTGCCCCGTTCACCAACAAGCGCAAGGCATACTCCGAACGCCGGATTATGGGGTGAGAATCCCCTGCCCTTCCCCCCTAATCCCGGCGTAAAAGAAAAAAAATAGGGTGCCCCACACTGATACGTGCAAATTTTACTCCATCTCCCTCTCCCACCATGGCGGCGCCTGGCCTCCTGCTCACCCGGCATAACCTATATAACGATTCACTTCAAAGATCTGAGTACTAGCCTAGCCACAGAGCAGAAATACTAAGATTAAGTAAGAACTGACCCTTCTAGAATCAAAGACCTTACGATAAATTATTCTGTTCTCACAGTTCCTGGCCCCTGATGCCATTTTTCCTACTCTTTATTTCCTTCAAACTCTATGAAATTATCAGTGGCCAAGACGGGACTGCCTTGCCACAAGATAACTTGAATTTTCTCAGTGACCTGAGGATTAAACCAACCTTTTTCCAGTTCTGAGTGCAGCATTGGCCTAATTTTCAGTGTGTTATATTGGTTTGGAATAAGAGGAGTCTGCCATTATCATTTGGGGAGGTCAGCTGATCTCCATATTCCTGGGACGGATGGGTTGTGTGTACATGTCTGTATACAGTCAGTGCTAAGAGTTGGCAGGTATCTGGACCCCACACCTAGATCCTTGGCCCCTCTCTTTGAACCTCCTACCCCCCAAATGCCCCTAGGTACTCAATGCAGGAGATGTATGAGGTGGTGTCCAATGTCCAGGAGTACAAGGAGTTTGTGCCTTGGTGTAAGAAGTCCTTAGTGGTGTCCAGTCGAAAAGGTTACCTGAAAGCCCAGTTGGAGGTTGGCTTCCCACCTGTTGTGGAACGTTACACTTCAGCTGTTTCCATGGTCAAACCTCATATGGTCAAGGTAAGGCACTACCCCATTTCTTAACTTGATACCATAAAACTTGGGGGCAGAGCAATAAGGTGACAAGTCATTTTCCTTACAGCATTAAATTTACTAATTTATGTTTACTTTGTAATTTTCATTTCACATTTTGGGCTTTGCCCCACCTAATTATGTATTAACTGACAACCCATCTTTCTACCAGGCTGTCTGCACTGATGGCAAACTCTTCAACCATTTAGAGACCATCTGGAGATTCAGCCCTGGTCTTCCTGCCTATTCCCGAACTTGCACTGTGGACTTTTCGGTGAGTTAAGGTGCTGTGGCTGGGAAGCAGTGGATAGAACTGTTAATTTTTTAGCCTCCAGTCAATTCAACAAGAATTTATCAAGCAATTACTTAATGTGCTAGGCACTGTGCTAAGTTCCAACCATCACCAAAGGTGTCAGACTCTTAGTGGCTGCCCAGCTGTCAACAAAACTCTCCAGTGTAAACTGAAACAGATTAAAATCTAATTGGGAAATAAATAACAAAACAGATGCAACATAGTTAACTTGTGGTTTTCTAAATAAATACGTGACCATCAGGGATTTTGTTTCTAGAGTGCTGGGCCTGGAGTCAGGACTTGGGTTCAGATCCAGCCTCAGATACTTACCCTAGGCAAGTCATTTAACTCATTTGCCTGTTTGCTCATCTGTAAATTGGGACAACCCTCCCAAGGGTTGTCATGGGGATCAAATGAGATCATTGCCAAGCACTTGATGGAGCCTGGTCCATATAACACTATATAAACATGAGCCGTTATATCACTGACCTAGGCCACCAATGGCATGCTTCCCAGGGGACTACCCCATGACTGAAGTCACGCTTCTGCCTACTTTTGAATGGAGGCTATGGGGTTAAAAGCTTTGAAGAACAGCACCGTGGAATTTGTTCAGGGAAGTTACCTGTGTTAAAGTGAGGGTTTCTGTCTCCTTTTGCCCCCATCCCTAGGTTTCCTTTGAGTTTCGATCATTGCTCCACTCTCAACTGGCCACCATGTTCTTTGATGAGGTCGTTAAACAGAATGTCGCCGCCTTTGAGCGCCGAGCAGCCACAAAGTTTGGTCCAGAGACAGCCATCCCCCGTGAACTCATGTTCCACGAGGTGCACCATACATGAGACCAGCCCCATCACTTATTTATGTGGTTTGATCCATGCTCCATCCTCTAGGGCAAGTCTTGTTTATGTCTGCCTTCCTGCCCCCCTGGCCTAATAGTTCTGGCTCTCCAGGCAGAGAGAACTCAGGAATCTGGAGTGAGCTCCTCACTTAGGAGATGCTGAGGGGTAAGGGAGATCCCCAGGAGTTGGCTAGGGGACCTGACTCCAGGAATTGAACCTTACATGCCTGTCTCCTTCTGGAAACTGAAGTCAGAATTGCTGGGATTTTTTATCTTTGGTCGTGTCTTGTGAACTAGGGCTCCATTCTGTCTAACTTATAGTGCCTCAGTGTCTCTGGAAGGGTAAAGCAATCCCAGGTCTCCCGTAAAGCCGTATTACACTGTTGCTCACTCCTGTTAAGGAGCTAAGGGGATAGGGACAATTCCTACTGTCTTGATAAAGAAGCCTTATGAGGGAAAAGTTACTTCCATTTTGGAATCCAGGTATCTGAGGTTCTATCTAAAGTCTGCTTTCCAAAAAAGGAAAGTTTCCCCTACCTGGCTAATATACGTAGCATGTCAGAGGAGTTTTTCCCCATTCAAGGGTGGAGGGGAGGCTTTGAGTAAAGCTGCACACACTTCTAGCCTGTCCCTTTCTTCCACCTGGGCTCAGTGTTTTGATGAAGAGACAATAAACCAATTGTGTGGATTTGGTTTTGTAATGCTTTTTAGGTAAGGAAAACAGGGCAGGAAGAGAACTCAACGAGGGGAAAAGGTAGCCTTGTACAGCAGTGTTTTTGGACACGGTGTTCCTGCTAACTATAGCCCTACATTCCCCTGGCCAGGGCTCTGTATCCAGGCCCTTCCTAACTATTTATAGCCTCTCTTCAGAAGGTCAATTGTAGCGGGAACCTAGCGGGGGGGGGGGAAGGGGTTGGGAGGTAGTGGCACAAGTGAGAAGGGATCCAGACCAGGAACCAAACATGTGCCGGGAACAAGAGCTATTAGAACTTTTTTTTGTTTGCTGGCCTCTCTGCCATTATAGTAAAGAATCCTATGGACACTCTTAGAATGATGTCTTTAAATGCAAAAAATAAAATAAAATACATGAGCATAAAGAAAAACCAATTATAGTGAAGTCACATTATCAAAATACTAAAGAAAAATTCACCTTGGAAATGCCACCACCACCACCACCAGGAACAGACCTGGGTTCCAATACCACTTGCAACAAGACCTAGCTCTCTTAACCCATTTCCTCATCTGTAAAATGATAATTTCGAGCACTGATAATAACCTCACAAGAGTTGGCTCAAAGAAGTTAATTTAGTGTTGTGTCTTACTAGTTTGTGGAGGGTTATTGACATCTGGGGGGGGG
>CM053581.1:381850664-381886099 GCA_028627135.1 Pseudochirops cupreus | reverse complement strand
CATGTTCAGCCTGTATTTGATTGCTTGTCCTTCCAGTGGGGATGGGTGGTGAGGGAAGAAGAGAAAGACTCTAGAATCTAAAGTTTCATAATCAAATGTTATATATATCTATATATATGCAATTATTATTATTATTATTATTATTATTATTATTGACTACATCCAACTGGAACTTGAGATACACAGGCACTGCAGTTGGGAGATCCATCCTGCCCTACCGAAAAGTGACATAGGAGAGAATAGACTGGGGGAGGGGGGAAACACTGGGATGGCTATTTTGGGGCGGTGGGTAGGGGAAAGAAGGGGAGAAAATATGTAACTCAAAATCTCGTGGAAATGAATGATGCAAATTAAAATAAAATTTAAAAAAAGATTAAGTCCTCAAAAAAAAAAAAAGAAGAAGAGGAAAACCAGAGCTCAGGAAAAAAAAAAAGGGAAGCATTAGACTGTGGAGTCAATGACCTTGCTGGCCTTCCAATGTAGCTCTTGTTCTTGGGGTGGCTATTTTGACTCCCTCCCTTGGTCTTTTTTATAACCACTATAATCTCAGGATTTCGGTTTTAGGTTTAAATTCTTGCCCAAAGCTCTTTCCCTGAAGCGATCGATGAATTATGGAGTAACTTTTTCCAAAGTTTTCCAAATACTTGGTACCCAGGTCTGGCTCACCTGTGGATTGTGAGGTATAAGCGCATGAGCTCAGTGAACTGGGCATCACTGTAGCCCAACATGCTGGTGAAGTTATGAGACCAGTCAAGTTTGGTGTCTATGGCCCCAATGCTGCTGCCTTCACGATACAGATTCCGGTAGATCTTTGCTGCAACACAAGGTAGCTTGGCAATGAGATCCATGCAGTCCTCATAAATCACCTTGGGAAAAGGAAGGTGAAGAGAAGGAAAAGGGGCTATTAACTTAAGAGCACTGGATAAAAAGAAATGATATCTTAGGCCACAACTGTTCCACAATTATGTCAGATTATTATTTCATCAATGGTGTTTGTTGAGAGTGTAAAACACTGCCTGACAGGCCAAACTCCTTTTCTGAACTACTGCATTCATAGCCTTTAATATATTTGTTATCTAGTTGTTTCACGAGTCTTGTATCAACTAGATTTTAAGATCTTTGAATAAGAAAACATGCCTACATAACCAAATCTCTGCTCAGGTCTACCATTCAATAGCCTATTATCAGTCCCACCCAGGACTGGTTCAGGGAGAATGTGACTGAAATTAAAAAACTTGAGGAAAAAAATCAGAAATACTTAGCTGATTTCTTGCAAGTTCTCAAGGAAGAAGAATACTTACAGAAACCTGAGAATCAGGATATTCTCCTCTAGCTCAGAAACTTCCATAAGTCAAAGACTGGGTTTAGACAAATCTAAGATGGAACAGAAGATCCAAGTGCAGAGCCCTACCCACCCCTTATCTCCACTGCCAATGAATAAATGGTTACTTTTGTCATAAAGAACATGTACAGAAAGGACAATTACTAGCTAACATTTCTATCACTGAATAAGAAGCTTCAAAGAATGAATTTCTAAAAATGTCAATCAAGAGAAAATGCCCTGTTATCACTTCTGTCAAAAAGCAGAAATGATCAATCTTTAAAGGGGAAGGGGAGATGACACTTGGACACTTGCATATAACAACACAATCTTCATTACATATCATGCACAGTGTGAAGACCCCTGTACTATATTCACAGATCTTATAGAACATAACAAACATCAGCTGGTGCTGTGTGGCTTGCTACCAAGCAAATCTGACTATGTGGGTAAATTCAGCAACTTCCAAGCTATTACACCAGGCTGACCAAATCAAGTATTCAGGAGTATTCTGACTTATTCTTATCATTAGAATGAAGGTAAGTTATATACTTAGGCAGTTCCATTCAACCTTTCCATCTTGATAAAAGGAACAAAGCTAGTATGACTTTTTTGAAATACAGGTGATAAAAACAAATTTGAAATGTTATTGAAATCTTAAACAAATAGAAAAGACCACCAAATAAAAAACTGGAGAAAAATGGATGGAGTTCCCTCTTTTACAATTCGAGATAGGGAGAATTCTTAACAGATGCAGATGTATTAAAAGGTTACAGGAAGTCACAAAAAATAAAATAATTTCAACTACATGCAACTGAAAATTTTGCAGAAACAGTATCAATATATTTAGGATAAGAGACTGTTGATTGTGGAAAATTTTTACATTAAACATCTGATAAGCATCCAATATATAAGACATATAGGAAATTAGCAAGATTACAAAAATTAAAATGGTTGAGATTGGAGGGACTTTGGGAAGACAGGGACAGGTGAACTGTTCCAACCACTATAAAAGAGAATCTGAAATTATTCAAAGAAAGCTACTAAAATGACATTTACCCTTTGACTCAGTGATTCCATTGCTGGCTATATATTCCAAGAAGGTAGACAGAAAGTTTCCATATATGTTGGCAAATATTAATTAAAGCAGTTTTTGTGTTAGCAACTACAAACAAAGTAGGAGAGTAGATAAACTATGACATATGGATGGACTTAAGAACAGACACATGAATTCAGAAAAACACGAAAGTCTCATATAAAGTAATGCAGAGTAAAGTAAGCAGAACTAGGAAAACAATATAACTACAACAATATAAATAAAAAGAAAAAAGCTTCATGTTGTGTAATTATTAAAACCAGGTCCAGCTCCTGAGAAGAGTCAGAAAATACACCTCCTTCCCTTTGTCCCAAACACGACTGGAGGCAGCGCATAAAAACCTTTGCTGGGGCAGCTCGGTGGCGCAGTGAATAGAGCACCGGCCCTGGAGTCGGGAGGACCCGAGTTCAAGCGCGGCCTCAGACGCTTAACTAGCCCTGTGACCACCCCGCCGGCAGCCCCCCCCTCCAAAAAGAAGAAAACGACAACAACAGCTTTGCTGCGAAGGAAGGCTCTACTTGGGGGTGGGGTTGGACATAATTAGAAATGTATGTGATATGAAAACAAACTCAATTAAATTTAAAAATTAATTAATAAAAATACATTCAGAACTTTATACATAAACGCTACAAAAAGTATCAATGAAAGAAACATACGATCTAGGATTTCGATGAGAAACAAGTGAAGGCTGTCCCTGACTCCCACTCAGCACACTCACGTGAAACACTAGCCAAGGAAGTGAAAAACAGAATCAAGGCCTACGTGTCCTTTGGGAAGGATGACAAATACCGTGTCACCAATATGACATCAAACTCAGTTAAACTAAAGGTCTAGAAAAGGGGATGTTCTCAATTCTTTTCATGAGACCTAGAACCACCCCAAGCACAAAATCCTGCTGGCTGTTCAACTTTATTGAACAATAAAGCTCAGCCAGGTGGTCCAGTAGATAGAGAGCAAAGAGCTTGGAATCAGGGGCATGAGTTCAAATCCAGATTCATATACTTAATAAGTTGCGTGACCCAGGCAAGTCACTTTACCTTTATTTGCCTCAGTTTCCTCACTTGGAGAATAAGGAGAATAAGTCCCCTCTCAGGGGTGTTGTGAGGACCAAAGGAGGTATTTCTAAAGTATTTAGAAAAATGGCAGGCACAGAGCAGGTGCTTAATAAATTCTTACCCACCCCTCCCACCACCGAATGTCAAGGCCATCACCCCATGACCGCCCAGGAGGAATGCCTAGAGCATGAAGGTTCCAGACACCCTCCTCCTCTACCCCTAAAAAAGGGCAGCTTTTGAAAAAAACTACAATTCAGTGAGAGCTCGACATCAACCCTAGCAAAATTCAATAATGAGTTTCTACGTATTTAGTTTCTATGTATTTAGGAAGGGGTGTATTGATCACTAGGAGGCAGCATGGGTCCACTAAGACTTAAGTCATGCTGCAGCAGTAACATCTAGGTTTCAGCAAGATTAAAAACATAGCCACTCATTGTATCTTTATGGAGAGGATGTAGAAATTCCGGGTAGATGATAGTTAAGGGGACCTAGAAGTGGTAGAGCAATAGTGCTCAAATAATGTCGATTAAATGTTTTAGATGACAATAAGCAAGGTGGGAAAGAACACAAAATTACGTGACAAAAATCAGACCCTCGCTGTCCTAAAAGGATAGGCTGAATATAAGATTAAATTTGGGTAATAACTGTGAAGTCCACTACTTAGGCTGAAAATGATTTAACTATACAAATACAGAATTGGGGAGGTGTGTCCAGATAGCAGTTCATCTGAAAAAGACTTAAGAGTTTAGTTTACTGCAAAGCTTACTATGAATATATTATATAGCAGCCAAAAACCTTCCTTAAACTTCACTTAATTTTGGACTGCATTAACACAAATACAGTATTAGAACAAGGAAAGTAACTGTCTACATCAATCAATTTGCTCCCTCTCTCCATGGACGGCTGAAGAACACTCAGAGTTGTGGCTGACTGAAACTAAGTCCCTTGAAGGGGGATGGTTTTAGTTCAGTGGCACAGCCTGAGACTCTAAGAGGCAGGAAACCAAACTATCTAGTTACTGAGAAGGACAGGAAGGTGACAGGGAGGAGAAAAGAAGAAGAAAACATGGTCATAAACACCTAAGATAAGTCTCCTTTATTCAGAGCCCTGGCAGGTCTCAAGAGAATCGACTCCTCCAAGGCTCCCAAGCTCACAAGTCTCTTCCCTCACCTGCCCTCACCTCCCCAGCCTCACACTCTAACTTCCTCTCATTTGACACTGTCATTGTCCTACCTCCCAGTACTTGGCTCGACTGATGCCTTCAGAATAAGCCCGAGCGAAGTTGCTCTCACTGTTGAGGGCGGTGATAGCTGCACTGAGCTGAGACATTGGATGCAGATTAGTAGGGAAGTTGTCCAACATGGTGACCACATGGGAGGGCAGAGCAGCTCGTTTTGCCCATTCTTTGGAGAGCCAGCTCACCTGGAGATAAGGAAACAATATGCAGAACACTGGGGATGGAAAGAAAATAAAAACAGGACAGAGAGGGGAGACAGCAAAAGCTTACCAAAGAATGTCAAGGATAAGATCAATCCAATCCACTTAAACAGAAGATCTCTGTACTCAATTCCATTCCCTTGTCTTGTCCTCACAACCACCCAGATCAGGATTAAGTGTCCAGTTTAAAGAGAAAAGGGGGAGGGGAAAGACAAAGCATATTGCCTGTGCATGTAGAAGGAGGGCTAAGTGTCCTCCTGTTTTACCTGTTCCTCATTTGGAATTTGTCCAGTCACAAGCAGCCAGAATAAACCCTCAGGAAGGGGTTCTTCCCCTCCCTTGGCCTTAGGGAGTAACTTCTGGCACTCTGGGATACTGTAGCCACGGAAACGGATACCCTTGAAAGAAAGATGAATGAGAATTACACCCTTGTGGATTTGTCACTTTGGAAAGATACTACACCAAGTACTGCATTGTTACAAATTTGATACTCAGACGAGATGGGTCTGCTTATTCTAACCTAGCCTACTTTTGGCTTAACTTTTCTAATAAGGTCTTCAACTCGTTAATGTATATGTAAGTCTGTCTACCCAACTAGATCATAAGAACATGAAAGACCATATTTCTATATTTCCAAGCAGCACCCAATCCAACCTCTGCACAATTACTCAAGGATGTTGACTTAAGTTCTTACCTCATCAGGGTCCAGAACTGATGTTTCATATATTAATCCTTTCATACCCCTCATGCCACCATACATCTAAAGAGATAACCAGAAGCAAAATGGGCATTATTCAAGCTTGTTCTGTGAAAACTTCCCAGAAAATAAAAGCGTTCCTTGCCCCCCTCCCCCCCCAGCCATGTAAAGAAGACCAAAATGACTCTGTAGAGCCATCAACTACAAGGATGGAAAATAATGACTCCAAGTAGAATGGTGAGAGTGTGAAATGGAGGGGAGAATCTATAGGTAGCTCAAAGGTGATATTATCCAGGCCCCCTCAAAGCTCCTGCTTACTATCAGTGCAGCAGCATTACCCCCAGTTCCCAAAAGAGAAAGAGGGAAATCTCTCTAAAAGAAAGTGGTTTTCTGGCCTACCCAGACTATCTACATTTGAATGGCTGGGAGATAGCATCAAGGTTTACAGCAGACAGTATCATCATCCTTATCATCATCTCATAAGCAAAGTAGAAACTCCAGAGAAGGGGTGGAGGTTACAAGGAGCTGAAAAGCAACAGAAGAACTTATTTTTGCCCTCTTCTAGGGTCCTAGATTAGATTCAAGGCTGTCATATGAGGCTGGATGCGTCCAAACATTACCAATTCTCCCAATGCAGTACCCATAGGCCCTTACCATGTCCACAGTGATTTGCCCCACTACAGTCTTGCCATGCTGCTGCCTGAAGTTCTTGACCCTACTTTGTTCCTTAGGTATCATGTCGCTGAGGACATCCTTCAGATTCTAGGAGGAAAGATGCAGAGGCAAAGGCTCAGAAAGCTAATGAACTTGTGCCATAAAATACAGAAGAATGCCCACCCCTCCTCTTTCACAACTGAAACACATAGTTCACAAAGCAACTGATTTAACTATCTAGTCAAATCAGAGCATACTCCAATTTCATGTCCCTAACCTCAACTCTTGTGTATAGCACCAGTTAATGTTTCTGAAGTCAGTCTTCTTTCCTAGAGCTATTTCCAAATAAAGTTAAGTAATAATTCCATAATTATATGGTGCTTAAAGTTTACCAAGTACTTTTAGCACAGAAAGCCAGGGAGGGCATTATACAAGTATTAACTTTAGTAAACAAATAAGGAAACTGAGGGTTAAGGGAAAGAGAAGGGAACAAGCATTGATAAAGCACCTACTATGTGCCAGGCACTGGGCAAAAACAAAAACACTTTACAAATATTATCTCATTTAAGGTGAAGCGATAATGATCAAGCAGGGTTCTACTGCCTCATCCCCCCAATCCCTACTGATCCTCTGACCGATACCAAGACTTACTGTTGCGGAAGCACTGGCATGGCGGGCAGCAAGAACAAGACAGGATGCATTCTACAAGAGAAAACAAAAACAGCAAAGGTGAAAACTTGGTATTAATCCTGGTTCCTGCCAGACTACTGTACCAACCTTGAGGAATTACCAAGAGTTAACAACAAGTGACATTATCACTTCTTTCCCCCCCAGTTTGGCATCCTAAAAATAGACTAGACATGAGAAAAATGTAAAAGAACTGTCCCCTGACCAGTTAGGAAACAACCACCAAAAGACTTGGCTAGAGGGAGCAGTCACAGCCCTATTGGTATTCACTGGAGGGAGGGAGCTTCTGTCATCTGGGCTCCAGGTCAGGCCTTTGCTGCATACAGTAGGGAGGGCCAGTTAGGCAGGGCTTATGCTGCCTTTTGGAAGCACAGTATGGAAAAGCACAGGGCTAGCGGCTAGCCTGCCTCATCAAAAGTCAACTCAAAAACCTACTAGTCAATGCCCCTACTCAATTGCAATGAGAAAAGAAGTATAGCAAAGTCCTTAGTGATGCTGGTAAAGCAGCTCTAGTACATATAGTCTACTGGCAAGCCTTTTAAAGAAAGCCTGTGAAGTGGAAAGCAGCCCTCTGCACAACTATTTTCAACCATCTTAGGGAAAAGAAAGTAAAGGGAATGTGTTCCAGATTGGATCCAAAGTAGCTCACATCCCAGAGTGCTTTCCCTTTCAGGAAAAGAAAAATATGTAGAATCTCTCAGGACGGAAAGTAAGGCTGCCCCGCAACCGAGGAAAGAGGAATACAAACAGCTAAATGATTTCCTGAGAATATTTTAGACTTAGTATGAAGGCAGCACCTGATCCAGCCTTTCAGTCTAAATGACACTTGGGAATCAGGGACTGTAACTATAATTTCTATTAATAACATGGTCAGCACTCACATCCCACTAACAATTTTTTTGATAAACTTATTCAGAATTAATTCATACATTTTCCCCCTTCCCAAAGAATACTAAGGATATCATAACAGCTATTCTCAGTTCACTGAGACAACCCCAGCTTAACTAGCCTTTTCTCTCATCACTTCCTTGTGTCCTTCTCCAAAGTAAGACCCTTTTTATCCATCATCTTTTCTATAAGCATGGGCCTAAATAACAAGCCGAGCCAATACAATGTTGTTTTTTAAAGTCATACTGATGCCTTCTGGTTTTTTAATACCAATCATTTCCCAAACATCATCCCTTTTCACTTCTTCTCCTAATTTGGGGCATCGTATCCACCCTCCATTCCCCCCCAGGCCTTGAAGCAAGAAAATACCTAAGCAAAACTGACCCCCGTAGACTGCCACTGGCAGTGTTTGCAATATGCCACATTACTAGCTGCTCACTGCTACCAAGAGTAGGCAAGTGTATTTTATCACCTGTTTTCCCAGACTGGAAGCTATCCAAGTCAATGAATCTTAAAAAAAAAATTATTAAAATTTGATACGGCTGCCAAGTCCAATGCTTTTTCCATGGGGGTGAGGAGTGTAACATGGTGATTACCACCTACAAAAGTTTACAGCTGGAAAAAAGCCCCTAGAGAAATATAGTGATTTTAAGGTCTTAAGGTGCCTAGAAAACTTCAAACACTTAATTCTAATAAGTGAGGAAAGGAGTGGGGGGGCTCTCCTCAAAATTCAAAGAATTCTGGGCAAAAACTGGCTTGAATCCAACACATACCCTTTTCCTGCAGGGATGGGGGAAAGAGATACACCCAACTCAAACAGAAAAGCAGATAAATTGCACTGATTAACCAGCACCAAGGTACCCCACCCCGATTTAAGCTCGTTAGCCTGTGGACTCATAGGTGTCTTCCCCTTCAGTGTTTCCTGTTGGCCTCCTAGGTTAACTTCAGCTCCACAGTGGGGTAAGAGGAGAAAATAGAGGGAATACATACTTTAAACTAAAAATCTGTGTACTACATACAAACTACACCATGACCTTGGCTAAGGCAAGACACTCTTAAGTCCCAGGTAGTTAGTCCTTGGACTAGTCAGAAGTGAAGGTACTTAAAAGATTAAGTCTCATTTCCGCATTTTATAGATAAGGAAATTGGGGTTCATAACTGTTAAGTGATTTTTTTTCAAGGTCACAGGCAGTACTCCACCTTCCTCTGTACTAGTCACCCTCATCTTTGGAATGCATCCCGTTCACACCTGCCTGGAAGAATCCCTTACTTCCTTAAAGACCTTTCATAAAGTAAACCTTCCCCAATCCTTCTGTTTACGCTTTTCTTTCCTAAATTTCCTTTGTCTATTCTGCATATACTTATATATGTACAGGATTTCCCACAAGTGAATGTAAATCGGTGCCTGGCGTCCTCAGGTGCTTGGTCAGTGTTTGTGGATTCACTGGGTGGGTAGCAATAGGAAATAAAAGTATCTATGGCCATTTCTACAAGTTCATGGGATCACAGGTCTAGAGTTAGAAAAGATCTCCTAAAATCATCAGTATTTGAGGGAGCTGAGGCCCAGGAAAATTAAAGCATCTCATTTTATCCTGCTGAATTCTTTTTACATATATCAAAACCGACAGCTCAAGAAAAGCAGAGGGGAATAAGTATAATTTAAATACAAAATTGTATAGCATTGGCTTGTTGTTTAGGCCCATGTTCATAGAGGGAAGCCTTTAACAACGCAGCTCTGGCCAGTCACAGTCATCTGAAGATCAGCCTCATTCCTCTTATCTTATAACATGCCATCTGCCCTGCCTACCTCAAAGAACTATTACAAACACTGTAATACACTAGAAAGAAACCTAGAAGTCATTTAGTCCAACCTGCCAGGCTAGTCTGTCAGCTACAGCTGGTTTTTTTGTCATCCGGATTTGGCTTCCTTTACTCAAGCTGTAAAGTCAAAACAGCTAACTCTCCACTTTATTTCCATTTCTTCATCTGAGTCTATACTTCCCAGTTCCTCACAGGACTGTCAAGAGGAACAAAAGAGACAATATCTGATCCCTGTAAACACTGGCTCTAAGTTTTATCAGAAGTGAATGATCAGGCCACAAATCTTCAGTCAGTCCTGTCCTTCCCCCACAATTCTGAAGGAGGTGTGCCTGTGTTCTGACCCCCTGCCCTGGCCACCAGGCACAGACCACGTGGAAAGTCACTGTACTTCGATAGCAGCTGTCAGGTGAGTTAGGCATTCATTCATTCACCTTACCCAATAGGTCAGTTTCTTGATGGTAAGAGTCATTTCCCTCAATCAACCCACGAGACTCCTCCCCTGGCGTGGTGCTGGCACAAGATATCTGTCAGCAGAGGTCTGAGACAACTCAATTGGAATTTTGGAGAAAACAGAATCTCATCTGTACCAAGGGAAACCATAGAGGAAGTCCTTGTAAATCTCCTTTGACTCTTTTAGGGTTCAAGGTAGACACAAATCTTTCCAATGTTAAGACCTCTTCTTTACAAGTACAGAGATCAGAGATCAAAGTGCCCTTCCCAAATGCCTTCTATCCACCACCCCACCCCAAATGGCTTCAAGAATAATAGAATAGAGCAAGATCTAGATCTTTTGTTCTTCATCAGTTGAAGATAGAAGCCAAGTCAGCCAAGCCAGCAAGGCAGGGACAGCTCTTTATTAAATTAAGGAGAGGAGCTTGTGCTGCAGATGGCTCCCAGGGCAGATGAACAACTTCATTAGGAGAAAAACAAACCAGGACAGCACAAAGGCACTTCTCTCCTCAGAACCAGGTTAAAGAACTAACTCACTATTTGTATTTCACAATGGTGTTGACTAGAAGTTTTCCTTGACTCCTGCTCTGGCCACTTAAGTAAGGCCTGAGTCTCCATTTTAGATACTACACACACCCTAGGAAAGATATTTCCTTAAGCACAGAATCAGTTAAAAAAGACTTAAGGGACTCCTGGTCCAAAATCTTGCCTGATGGAAATCCTTCTAAAACATCCCTAACAAGTGGTCATAAAGGCTCAGAGAATCTCAGAACCGTAAGGGACCTCTGGGGTCATCTAGTACAATCTATACATGAAGAAGACTCTCCCAATACAAGTACACACACTATTCCAATACATAGTCATCCAGTTTCCACTTTAAGCCCTCCTGTGAGGGAATACACCTGGGTCTGCCCATTTCACTTTTGGATAGCTGTCAGGAAGGAAACAGCTAGGTAGCTCAGTGGATGAAATTCAGGGCCTGCAATCAGGAAGATTGGAGTTTCAACTGGCCTCACCATCACCAGCTATGTGACACCAGGCAAGTCACTTTACCTTCTCACCAGAGAAAGAAATGGCAAACCAATCCAATATCTTTGTCAAGAAAACCTCATAGCGGGTCATGAAGAGTTGGACATGACTGAACAATGACAACTGCTAGGAAATTTGTCCTTTCTGAAACCTGAAATTGATGCTTAAACTTCCTAGTTCTTCCATCTAAGCAAAACAAGCCTAATCCCTCTCTTCTACATGCCAGCCATTCGATGAGATTATAGTCTACTAAACCCCACAGATCTCCCATCTTATACCCGAACACTTCTAGTAGTGAGGAATTCATTACCACACAAAGTAATTCATTCTGTGCTACTCCATAACTATCTGCTCTGTAGTCTGCTGCCAAAAGCTTCACTGATAGTCTGAGAAGAAAAAGTGCAAAAAAAAAAAAAAGTTCATTCCAGCACCAGACCCCAAGTCCTTTCAAGGAGATGCATTTTTCCTCTTACCTCCAGCTTCAGGGACCAAAAATCAAATTAAACAAATACAATACTACTCTTCTAATTTCCTTTCCAGAATCAAAATCCACTTAGCAAATTTAGTTTCCAAGCTTCTGCTCCAGGAGCTTACTTTGGGCTCTTTAAAGAGATGTAAAGAACAAACCTAGAGAAGTTAGTTCAGAAGTAATATTCCAACTTATGTGACCCAGTAGCTACATTTGCAACATTAACAAAAAGAAATCCAACATTACTACACACATACATATAATAATTACGGCATATTCTAATGAAGAAATTAGAGGTATTAAGTATCCTGATGCAACACAAGAGCTTTGATCTGAAGAACACCAGCCTAGGGATGGGGGGGGGGGGGGAGGGAAGTATTCTGGAAGAATGGAAGGAAGTTCAGGGCCCAAGGAAAGGGAAAAAAATTGGTGATAACTGAAAGGGTGTTTATGAAATAGGCCAAGAAAAACGTACTGTTAAAATAGACCCTTCAGTCTAACTGTTTAGTCTGGTGAAGGATATACTGAAGAGGAGCGGCTACATGGTACAGTGATTAGAGCACTGGCCCTGGAGTCAGGAGGACCACAGTTAAAATCCAGCCTCAGACACGTAACACTTAATAGCTGAGTGACTTTGAGCAAGTCACTTAACCTCAATTGCCCCACCTTGACCCCATCCAAAAAAAAAATATACTGAAGGTAGGATATGATAGCTGTCTTCAAATATTTGAAGGGTTATCATATGGAAGAAGAATTAAAAAATTAAAATGGCAGAGAACCAGGACAACTGGGTGAACGTAAGGGACTCAATTTTGGTTTGATATAATGAGGCACTTCCTAATAAACAAAGCTGTTTAAAATTAGAATCAATGTTTAGCCATTGTATTTCTTCTCTCTACATCAGCATTTTTCAATTCTCCCCAAGAGGAGAAAAAGAAATTTCAGGTAAAGGAGCCATTCCTACACTGGGTGGACTAATAAAGCCTCATAATTACTTTTTTTTCTTAAAAGTCTCACTGCACACTACTGATTTTGCTTTGCAGGTTCATAGGATCACAGGTTTGGAGCTAAAAGGAACTAGAGATGTTATCTAGTTCAAATCTCTTTTACACAGATGAAGAAAAAAGACCTAGAGACATTGTGAGGCAAGGTTTTCTCTTGGCGTGAAAGGACTTGAACTGGAGTCCTTTTTACTCCAAACCTGGTGTTCTTAGCATTGTGCCACGTAGGACTTAAAAGGTTCCATTCTAGCAATCACAGAAAATGCTGCAGGAGTAGAGCAAGTTACAAGGGAAAGCAAAGCACTTAATCCAGGCATATTGGAAAAGGAAACACCCCACAGGCAATGAGTTTTGGGTTATTTTCTTACTGCCAAGAAATTATTCTTTTCAGCAATAGTGGTGGCAAAGCCAAATAAATGACTTCAGGGTCCATGAAGTGAATGACTAGCTCTGTTCAACTCCCTCGAAGGCATCTGCATCTAATACAGGTATAATAAGCAATACCTAGGAAGTGCAGAGTCACATCACAAAGTAGTTACTCACAGATTTTTATCACTAAACACCAAGAAAAGCAAGGTGATGGACATTACTCTTTAGGCATCAGCTATTTCACATAAATGAGATCGAAATCTCAAGCCTGAATTGACACACCTACAGTTCCAAGAGATCAGTTAAACTACCTACCAGAAGGAAAAACAGAATGAAAGGAAATTATTGGGACCTCCCAGGAAAAGGAACTGAAGTTTCAACCTGGTGGAACAGGCTATACTTGACCTTGAAACTCAAAGGGCTATGGGACATTTCCTTGAGGTCAGGATCTCCTTTTGAGTCTCACAGGACATAAAAATAATGATGACTGTTGACTAATCCTTCAGCTGCCGCTGGGATACTGAGGCAGGGGACAGACCCATCTGAACATTTGCAAAGTTTTCCAGGAAGAGATGAAAGGCTACTTGCAATCTGGGTCACAGGACCCCTGCTCCTTAGTGTTTCTTCCCCAAAATAGTTCATTTTAAGGGTCAACAAAACTCCACAGAATTCCAAGCCTGGGTCCTTGGGTTAAGCTTTAATAGGCTACCAAATAAAACCAGCAGTTAGGCCAAATTCCAGCCAAGTCACTTCTCTGCCAAAGCACTAGATTTAAAACATAAATGCCCAAGTTTTATTTTCTTTACAGTGAAGTTAACCTATCTGGTTTGAGTTACCAGCTTAGGAATGTGCTAATTTTAGCGCCTTCTTTTCCTCTGCCAACACACTTGCCCGAGTTTCCCAGGAGGTCTCCTCACCCTGTACCCTGGCAGCAATAGGAAATAATAGCCAAATATCCACTTTCCAAGTGACTGGCCACTGTCTTCTAGGTAAAACTCACATATTCTACCTAACCTAAACTACCAACTAGGCCCAATATCAAAACCAAAGAAACTCCAAACTCTTCTCTCCCTTCAGGCCTTAGTAGTAAGGAAAGTGAGTTGTTAGAAGGTACAGAACTGTTCCCTTCTTTAAGTTAGAGGGCTGGGGCTTCAACACAGGAAATTTTCTCTGTAAAGGCAGACTTACCTGGAGCCAAAGTTTCTGGTAATTTGAAACCTGAGACAAGTAGGACAGAACTCTTACAGTTCAAGAGGCAAAGAGTTTCATAGATTGAGAATTCCCCCTAATTCAGAGGTCATCTAGTCCCCTCCCTCTCATTTTACATATGAGGAAATGGACCCGCAAGGATGCAAAGTGACCTGCTTAAGGTCACATTCATGTGTGACCTAGGACTCTGCCTCCAGATGCCATTTTTCGAGGACTCTGGGCTTCAGAGAGTTTTGAAAGGGAAGCAGCTTCGGCTCAGTAAAGACTATAACTGGCAGCAAGAAGGCAGAGCTAGCCGTGTGTACGTGACCTTGGCCATACCCTCTTCTCTGTACCTCAATTTGTCCATCTGCAGAATGGGTAGAATGCTGATCCTCCTCCGTCCTGGACGGTCAATGACCACCCCGCCCGGTCCGAATGGTACAGAAATGTTCTGTCGAACCCAAGTCCCTCTCGGTTAATGGGGGGAGGGAAGAGAAAGCCTGAGAATGTGGTGGCCCCCAGAATAAAAGCCTCAAGCCTCTGCGAGAAGCACGAACCAACCGCAGACGCCGGCGTCCTCCCCACAGCTAGTAGCACATCCAGCTCCCGGACGTCAGCCCAGCAATGCCGAAGCTGCCTCTGCCCCCACCCCAGGACCCCCGGCTGCAAGCGAGGCTCCGGCCCACGCACGCATCACGGGACCCCCACCCGGTGTCGGAGACGGAGAGACGGCAGTTCCGCCCCAGGGTGGCCGGTTCCCCAGCACCCCGCAGAGCCGGGGGATCGGCCGATCGCACATGGCCTCGGGGACGCCCTGGCCCGGCTTGGCTTCCAGCCCAAGGCTCGGCCCCTTTAAGGCGTGAGAACGGCGGGAGGGGACAGAGCAGGGAAGTTCGGGGGCGCGCGCGGGCCTGGCAGCCGCCTCCACCCGAACCGGAGAGAGCGCGCTCCGCCTCAGTCACTCACCTTGGCCCCAAAGAGCCGGGCAGCCGCAGTGAGTAAGGCCATGGCGGACAGCCTGGGGAGCCGCTGGGCAGGGAGGGAGGAGGGGCCCACGGCAGGAACCGAAGCCGCGGCCAAGCTAGAGGCCGCGCCGAGGAGTGGACAAGGTTGAAAGAAGGCGGCTAAGGAAAAGCGGAGACAAACCGGCGGCGGCGCCCTGCCCGGGGTCCTCACCGAAGCCCCGCCTACCCCAGGGGCTCATTAGCATGGCCCCACCTCCCCGCGGCGGGGACCACCCCTCGCAGGACATTGGCGAAGCGGGAAGGATGGGGCGGAGCCTATGCAGCGGATGGGTAGGCTGGAGGAAGGATTGGACTGGCGGGGTTATAGGGTAATGAAAGGAGGGGGAGAGCGTATAGGTGTCCTCGCTTGTGCCTGAGAACTTGGGTCCGGGCTCTCGCCTAGGGACCCAACTACGACAGGAGACGGGGACTTCGACGAAGCCTGGAGAAAAAAAGACCCCAGACCCGGACCACCTTTGGGTGCCATCGGACAGGCCTGCCCCTCCCCCCCTGGAGAATGTCATTGGCTAATGACATCACCCCTCAGATAACCTTAGTGAGGTCAGTGGCTGAAGTGGAGAAGTCATCCTGCAGCTTGATGACATCACCGAGAGGCCAGCCCGGCCTGTCCCGAGTTCTCTGTAGGCTGTCAATTCTGAGCGTCGTGCCAGGGCCCCAGGGGCTTATAAGGATGATCTTCACACACAGTCCCCCTTTCCCCATGTATGTATGTGTGTATGTATACATGCATGCATGCGTATGGATGCGCGTGCTGCTTACATGTGTGTCCGCGTGCATGCAAAGCAGGCCTGGACCCCAGAGCGTCCTCTTGCCGAGGCAGCTTCTCGGTGACCATATATCTCGGACCGCTCACACCTCATCAGACCAGGGATTCGAGGGCTGAAAACTGCCCCCTTACACAGACGCTGCCTCTTTGCTGCGCACTGTCTTCCCCAGACCCTCTGCACCCTTTCCTTTATTTGGCTTCCGTCTGTGATGCGCCCTTTTCATCTTGTTCTCTTCACAGGGCAATGAATCATTTAAAACCCAGATCGACTCTTCTTCCAAAACATAGTTAGTCCACCTGCACTGGAAGACTCTCTGAGCCTCTCTCATTTTCATTGGCTTAGCGGAGGCTGGGTGGAACATAAGAAGCCCTAGGAACATGACTGTCTGGGACTTGACTTGTTTTGGGGAGTGCTTGGCTCTTAGTGCATCTTAGAAACAAAAATAAGGATCTCTGGTTCCCCACTCAGCCAGCTGCACACTTCACCCATCACTAAATTGTGGAGTAGACATAGGGAAGTACCCATGATGTTCCAGGTCCCGGTTAGTTTGGCTTTGGGACCAGATTATGAAAGAGGTATCCCTCCAAAGAGAAGGGAGGTGAACTCAGCTGCCTCCTCGGCATGATCAAAGCAGCAAAAGTCAATATTTATCCCCAGTTTAGGGTGTCCCAGAGGACTTGCTCATAGCCCCAGCACACAGTCGGACCTGAATACATTCTCTCTGGTTAATCATCCACAGAGTCAGCAATCCTCAGGACAGGGTTTTTGTAGTGTCCCCAAGAGGAAGATGCACCCTTAGAGTGGAATAACCCAGAGGGTAACTCTAGGGCATATAGGGACAAGCCATATTTGGTGTGCTTTAAGCTGTAAAGAAAACTGCAAGATTTATTATTTGGTATTTTTGCATAGGTTGAACGAGGACCTTTTTAGGAGCTAAAAGTAGTCTGTTAAGAGTTGACATAAATAACTCCCATTTTGTTCTATAATTGCTGTTTTTTACTATATGATGTCCACTTTGTTGAAAGTGGATTTATCAAATACATGACCGACTCCATTTTGTCCTCCATCTGACATTTTTCTTTTTTTCTTTTTTGCTGATGCCTCTTTTGAGGGTACTAACTCTTTCAGGGAGGTATCTCCCTTCCCCCTAAAATAGCTTTAAGATTACAAAAGAAAACTCATGACCTCAATAGTTCAAACTGTTCCCTTTTCCTTATCCTGATTAATAAACCACATAGGCCCTTAATAAGTGCTGATTAAATACTTATTGACTGATTGATAAAGAAGGTAGTTTTCTTCCCTATGGTGTAAGTGGCTGCCCTAACAAGGGCACACTCTTTCATCTTTTGTTGTAATTAATACCTTTTCCCTGCTTTGTAGCAAGTATATCTCTCTGGTTTACTGACTTTGGAGAGGAGGACATGTGTGTGTGTGTGTGTGAGCGCATGTGTGCCCTCTTACTGGTGGTGTGTGGGTGTGTGTGTACATGTGTCACATTCTTGAGTAAGTAAATAAAGTGAAGTTTATTTGTCCATCTATAGCCTGTGCTGGCTCTCTGGGCAGCTGTAGCTAGTGAGTACTCTGAAAATTATGGTGACTGCTGGCTTAGACTCTTACTGTCTCCAAGGAAGGACTTTCCAGCATGCACGTGAAAGTGAGTACACAAATTCTAGACCTTCTATAGTGGAAGAACCAGAAGAGCTGATAAAGTTGCAGTCCAGCATCTTTGTGAGAAAAATATAGAAACGGGTTAATGTTTTGTGATTTTGGTTCCTGAATTTTGGTTCTGCATTATCTGTCTCTTTTATCTGTCATGACTGAGAAAACTTAATATTTCAAAGGGAGGGCTTCCTCTGTTTCTGAGTAAATACCTAAACTGGGACTAGGATTTTTTTTCCCAAACCTGACACCCCTTCACCTTATTTTCTGCAAGCAAATAAGCAAGACATCTGTCTGCCTAATTGTCAGTCTGTGGTTTGTGATCTCTGTAGTGTCACAAACACCCTTACTAAATTTTCCATTCCATTTCTAAACTGATGTTAGCAAAGTACCTATCATTAATGAAATCAAACTGATTCAAGTCTCGATTCCGACTTGAGTATTCAGTCTTCATTTTGGGATCCTCTGAATTCCCTTGCCAAATAATGACATAATTCTAACATAAACAGAGTGGTCAGTGGTCATTATCAGGCCTAGTTCCAGAATAATGTTGGCAAATTGGAGGGAAAAAAAATCCTAAGAAGGACCAGTCTGTCTATCTGTACTGCTTGAGCTCTGCCACTTTAAATGGCCAACAATAGAGGCCACTAAATGATACCTTTTACAAATTCTGAAGGCCAAAAGAGAGTCAGTTCTGATGGTAAGCTCTCCTTCACATCAAACTTAGACTTCCACCGACCCTTAACGTAAACTTTCAGAGTGCTATGGTCTGTATAAAGAGTGGAAACTTTTCTGTTGAATATTTCCAAGCTTTCAAAAGATGTAGTTGCAGCTTTGTGTTTCTAATTCTGACCACCTTGAAAATGCTAAGAGAGCGACAAAT
This sequence comes from Pseudochirops cupreus, assembly GCA_028627135.1. Lineage (NCBI taxonomy): Eukaryota > Metazoa > Chordata > Mammalia > Diprotodontia > Pseudocheiridae > Pseudochirops > Pseudochirops cupreus. The sequence continues at coordinate 381,867,600 of CM053581.1, read as the reverse complement.
AAAAAGGAAGTCAATCCTTTCCCCCTTTGCAGAAACTTTTAGCATTGCCAACTAATTAGGTCCTAGATATATGAACTGAAAGGAAATCTGTTTCTGAAAGTGAGATTTGAATGTTTTATAAATGCTGAAATAGGAGTCTTTTTGTACAAAATGACTGATGTGGGAATGTTTGTACATGATCCCATATGTTGGCTTGCTTACCATGTTAGGGAGAATGGAGAAGAGGAAGGGATAGAATTTGGAACTCAAAACTTAAAAAAAATGTTTTAAAAATTGTTTTTCACATGCAATGGAGAAAATAAAATATTATATTAACAGAGAAATAAATGCTTAAATATCCTAGTGAATTTAGGGGTTACAGCTCCTTAGGACTTAACTTTGTGAAACTTTGTTAAAATTTCACTAGTGCAACTATTAACTCTTCTGTCCAGCTTGGAAAGAGATTTGTCTAAATCAAAAAGCAAATAACTTGGAAATAAGCAAAATTTTATTTTAGGAGAATGTTTTACCTTGTCACTGTGTTTTTTTTCTGTGAATGATTTAACAACATAATTGTCTAGATGAATTGGAAGCAAAGTCAACTTAAAGGAATTGGAATAGACAGTGCATTTGCAAGCCTTTAAGTAATCAGATTGGAAAAGTTTTACCTGGCAAGATAAGTGTCTGTATACCTTGAAAGTTTCTATTTTGATCTGGGAAAAATTAAAAGTTTTTGCAATAAATCAGTTGCATAAGAAAATGAGTTCTGAAGTTGACTTGAGATGTTATTGAGAACTAAAGACGTGAGAGACTGAGAAAGTAGATGTGAAGGAAGATAAAGTGTTGAACCAGTCTAGAGAGAGGAGCGTCTTTGGAAGTCTGTCCGCCTTTCATCAGAGTCCATAGTAGGAAAGGAAGAGAACCATTTGCACTGATATCATGTGAATGTGAACCTCAGTAAGAGGGCAGTATCAACCAGGTAATGGCAGGGTGAGAAGGTAGAGGGAGCTCTAGGGGAATGGACTGCCAAGCAAATCCCCAAATGCTTGCTCAGATATAATAAAAAGCCTTGGGTAAGGGTCCCCCATTGGTCTTGATAACCTTGCAGGGATTAACTCAGAGAGGGAGGGCCTGGCTGAACTGGTGAGAGGCTGCACGATGGTGCCCTCCAGTGGCTGTCAGGATGCTGTGAAAATGTCATCTGGACCGCTCCCTTGCCCATACTGGTGAATCTGTCATGTGAGCCTGGGGAGAGTAATGCCAAGTATACCCCTGGAGTTATTACTGAGCTCTCCAGCCATACCCCCTACCCCTCCCCTTGGGAGCCAGGGCTGGAAAGCATTTCAGAGGACATCTAGTCCAAGCCCATTTTATAGATGAGGCATCCAGGGGGAGGGGAGTGGTGAAGTGACTCGCCCAGAGTCACACAGGCAGTAAACATCTAAGATGGGGTGTGAACCCAGGCTCTTTGACTCCAGGGCCAGGGCTCAGCCTGGGCTCATTCCACTGGGCCAGTCTCTACACTCCACATCAAACGTGCCCTTTGCTTTTCCCCCTATGACTTCCCTTTTTCACCCTCCTTTCCTTCTCCTGTTGAAGAGTTATCCATATTTCATTGCCCAGTTCAAATGCTGCCTTTTCTCTGATTCCCCTAAGCCAGGAGTAATCACCTGTTCTCTGCACTGTAACACTTTGTTTTGACTTCTTACAGCTCAAAACAGGACCTCAGGTTTGGGTGGTACTTTGCAATGTCCCTGATAAGTGGTTATCCAGACTACCCTTGAGTTTTAACCAGCAAAGAGTGTAGATCACTTCCCTGGTTCTGTACAGTACGCCTCTCAACGCAGCAGTCGTGGCATTAACATTTTTGGTTGCCGTGTTGGAACTTTGACTCCTAGTGGACTGCTCACACCATTTTTTTTAATGGGATAAATTTGTAACTTTCTTTTTATTGCAAAATTGCAATTATATTCCATTGCAGACAAGGGGAACTGCAGGAAGTTTTTAAAAAGTAGATACTAATGAACAAAAATACTTTGCTTTTGAAAAAATGTTTCAGTTCTATAGCCCTCTTCTGATTTCACAAGGCCCCGTGCAACAAAGGCATGTCCTCCTCCTCTCCTGCCCTCGGTCTCCAATATGGGTCCAGCACTCTTTAGATCAGCTACGCCCAGCTTAAAGCAAGGGGTGGCCAGGTGGTGTAGTGAATAGAGTATCAGGCCTGGAGTCATCTTCGTGAGTTCAAACACAGCCTCAGACATTCACTAACAGTGTGATCCCAGGCAAGTCACTAAGTTTCCTCATCCGTAAAATACTGCTCTAGTATCTTTGCCAGGAAAATCCCAAATGGGGTCTTGATGAGTAGGACAACTGACTAACAATAACAAAAGGTTACAATGAGCAGCCCTTTGCCAATGCAAACCACACCACTTTTCACTAGAGGCCTAGTTACCTCTTTTATGTACATTTGCAAGTACTAGGTAGGTACAGTCACTGTTCATTTCCTTAAATATCAGAAAATGTTTCCCTTTAAATTTTTTTTAAATTACCTTCAGGAAAAGAGATTATATGGTCTCCTACTCAGTTTAGAGTCCCTTCAATGATGTGTACCTATAACGTCATAAAATTGTGTTCAGTAAATGTCCAACGAATATTGTGTAGAGGGAAAAATGAAAATAGTGTCAATTCGGATTTACTGCATAGCTCATATGCTGCCCTTCATTCCTTTTATTTAAAAAATAGAAATGCCTATTTAACTTGAGCTTAGAGCAGACTGAATAGCTGATCCCACGTACAACAGATCTATTGTTGTCTATGATGTGATCCCTTAGATCTGGACGAGAGATTTGAAAGTGTAGAGCTAACATATTATTTGTCAGGATCGTATACAACAAATATTCCAGTGTTCCAGCTGGCCTTAGAGCCCCTGGGCATTCTTCACCATGTACCATACTTCTATGGCAACCAGTAAAGATAAGGGAAATAAGGCATATTCCTGTGGATTATACTATCCACACCTTTCTAACTTGTAGATTTCTAAGACCTGTTCTGTTCTAGTAGTTGAGCCCCCTCCCATGCAAACTATTATTTTTTGCTCCCTTAAAGGTTGTAGAAATTGTTACGTTCAAAATATAGAAACCCTTTTACTTTTAAGAGAAATCTTTCAGAACTCATATATCAGCTACTCCAACTCCAGGAATTCACTGCTAAAGCAGAAATCCAAATATTTAAGAAGTGTTGTCTTGAGGATTCTGGGAAGATGGTGGAGTGGGTTAGAAAATTCTCAAGACACAAGACAGAATATCTCTAAGTTTACATAGGGAGGTGAAAGTGGACAAAAGTAAGAGTAAAGTAGTTGCTTTGCTAAGACAATTTGAGAAGACCTCAGGAAAGGTTTGCTCTCTTGGGGCAGGGGTTTGGCCCAATTGAAGGGCCAACACCTACCTGATAGCTCTGCAGAATCAACAAATAGCTACCCTTAGGGCAGCTGGTTCTTCTAGGGGCCTCAGCCTCAGGAACTTTCACCTCACAAATAGTGTAGTGGTCAGGTAGCAGAGCAGGGGAAGATTGAAGGACCCTCTGCTATTGCCAGACACCATACCCTGCTGTGCTGACCAGACTCAGTTACCCGCTGTGCTGTAGGTGAGAAGAAGCAAGCACACACCAGTTGAGTGTGGTAGCAGAGGCGGGTACCCTGCTAGCTGTGGACACTCCAAGGAGAGTGGAGTCCCTGGTTTCAGTTCCAGGACAGAAAGGATAGCTGAAGTTTGTAGCCACAGGGCAGATCACCTGGAACAAGCATATTTGGGGGACAGCATGACGGGGGACCCTAACCATGACTTGGAGGTGGAGAGGAGTGCCCAAGGTGCTGGGACAGAGCTCAGAAAATAACAGTAAGAAGGGCCTGAGGCCTGGGGCACCAATTCTCCACACCTGGGCACTAGAACCTGATTTTAGTAATAAACTGCTAAAAATAAAAATGAGTAAGCAAAGGAGAAAGAACCTTAGGTACAACCATAGACAGCTATAATGGGGATAGAGGTGATCTAGGTTCACATTCAGGAGAAGTAAGTGAAGTAAAAAATGCCACTACTCCCTCAAAAAGAGGCATCAGAGGGTCATAAGCCCAAAAAGAGTTCATGAAAAAACTACAAAAGGATTTTAAAAATCAAATAAAAGAAACAGAGAAAAAATTAGGAGAAAAAAAATAAGAGCAATCCAAGAAAATTATGAAAAGAGAGTCAACCAATTGGAGAAAGAAATCCAAGAACTTAAGGAAGAAAATAACTCCTTGAAAACTAGAATTGGACAAGGAGAAGTAAATGAATAAGACACCAAGAAATAATAAAATAAAATCAAAAGAATGAAAAAAAAAAAAGAAAATTTGAAACATCTCCTTAGAAAAACAACTAACCTGGAGAACAGATCCAGGAGAGACAAGGTAAGAATTACTGGACCACCTGAAGGTTTACTATTAAAAAAGGAATCTTGATATAATATTATAAAAAATTATTACGGAAAATTGCCCTGAAGTTCCAGAACAAGAGGATAAAGTAGAAATAGAAAAACAAATCTCTCAATCACCACTTAAAAGAGATCTCAGGATGAAAACTTACAGGAATATCATAGCCAAGTTTCAAAGCTTCCAGGTTAAGGAGAAAATATTACAAGCAATAAGTAAAATAAAATAAAATACTGTTGAGCAACCATCAGGATTATGCAAGACCCAGTAGCTTCTACGCTAAAAGACCATACATCTTAGGACATCATATTTCAAAGAGCAAAAGAGCTGGAATTGTAGCCAAAAATTACTTACCCAGGAAAGTTCAGTATAATCTTGAATGAAAAAAATGGACATTTAATGAACAGAAAGACTTTAAGGTGTTTGTGACCCAAACAAACCAAAACAAAACAGAACTCAATGGAAAATTTGAGATATAAGATCCAGGAGAAATGTATGGTAAACATTGAAGACCAATTATAAGGGACTCCATAAGGTCAAACTGTTTACTTCTTATATGTGAAAGTGTTACCAGTATTACTAAGACTTGTTATTACTCAGGTAGTTTGGAAGAAAGATTGGGGCTAAGCTGAGTATGATGGGATAATTCTAAAAAATAAAATTGGGTAGGAAAAGGTAAAAAAAAAAAAGCAGTTATTATTTCATACAAATGAGGCATGAAAGGAAGAACTGATAAGAGAAGAAGCAGGTGGAGATGGAGGGCTGGTAGTGCTGGAACCTTACTCTCCTTAGATCTGGGGTAAAAGAATAGTATATACATCTAGAAGAGTATGAAAGTCTTCCTAAATTTACAAAAAGACAAGAGGGGGCAGGCATAGGATAAGGAAGGGTCTTTTAGAAGGTGTATAGATTAAGATTTCGGAAGGTGGGGGAGAGGATCAGAGAAGGACTTTCAGAGGAATGGACAGAATGGGGAATATGAAGGAGGCTAAGGAAGGTGTGGATAAGGGAGGTAGTGGTTAGAAGCAAACTAGACTATGAGGAGGGACAGGGTAAAACGATAAGCTAAGAAGGATAATAGTGAGGAAAAATAGGATAGGGAAATACACAAATAGTAATTATAATTTAAATGTGAATGGGATGAATTCTGAGTGAAACTGAAATAGAGAGTAGAATGGATTAAAAACCAGAATCTGACAATATATTGAAGGGCCAGGGCAAGGGGATAGGATAGGGAGGTTCTTTTAGAAGGGTATGTAAATTAGGAATTAGGAGATTCTTTAAGAGTCTAGCCAATATGGCAGATCTTTAATAAACTTTGCTTTCCTTTGGCTTAACCAAAAGAAAAAAAAAAGAATTAGGAGAGTGAAGGAAAGGATAAGAGAGGGACTCTTACAGGGGTAGGTATATTAAAGAACTGGGGGACAAGGTAGCAGGTAAAAGTAAATTAGATGCCTAAGAAGGGATAGGGTAAATAGGGTGAGGGTAGTGAAGAAAAATAGGCTGGAAGGAAATACACAAGTAATTATAAACTTTGAATGTAAATGGGATGAAGTTACCTATAAAATGGAAATGTATAGGACTGGGGGGGAGGTGCTAAAACTTGGAAAAACCCTGTGAGGGAAGAGGCTTGAGGCCTTGGAAAAGGATGGGGGGGAAGCTGCTAGAACCCAGTGAGAGGAGAGGCACCTTGACTTGGAAAATCCCTGAGGCCTCAGGGGGGAACCCTTCTAGAACCTATCCATTTCCATTTTATGGGTAAAAATCTGAATTCAACAATATGTTATTTAAGAGAAACACAATAAAAATTGACAGGTATACACAGAGTTAAAATAAAGGGCTGGAATAGAATTTGTTATACTTCAGCTGATATTAAAAAAGCATGGGTAGTAATCATGATCTCAAAGTTAAAGCTAAAATAGATTTAATTGAAAGAGATAAACAGGGAAACTATACTATATCTCAATATTATTCAACATTGTTTTAGACCATTTAAAATAACTATAGACAGTATAAAATACCTGACAGTATACCTCACAAAACAGACCCAGGAACTACATGAACATAATTATAAAATAGTCTATACAAATAAAGTCAGATTTAAATAATTGAAGATATATTAATTGTTCATGGGTAGGCAAAACCAATATAGTAAAAAATGACAATTTTATCTAACCTATTCAATGCTATCCTAATTAAATTACTTAAAAATTATTTTACTGAGTTAGAAAAAATAACAAAAGGTCAAGAATTTCAAAGAAACTAATAAAAATGTAAAGGAAGGAGATTTAGAAGTACCAGACCTTAAACTATATTACAAGGCAGTAAAAATCAAAATTATCTGGTATGGGCTAAGAAATAAAAGGTAGATCAGTGAAACAGAGTAGTCATACAATACACAGTAATAATGGGCTATAGTAACCTTATATTTGACCAATGTAAAGATGTAAGATTTTGCAATAAGAAGTCATTATTTGGTAAAAGTTGTTAGGAAAGGGGTGGCTAGGCGTCACAGTGAATAGAGAGTACCGGCCCTGCAGTCAAGGAGGACCTGAGTTGATATCCAGCCTCAGACACTTAACACTTACTAGCCCTGTGACCTTGGGCAAGTTTCTTAACCCCAAGTGCCCTGCCTTCCTCCCTCCAAAAAGAAAAAAATAAAGTCAGGAAAGCTAGAAAGCAGTTTGGCAGAAATTGAGCATAGACCAGTATCTTAAACCAAGTATCAAGATAAGATTAAAATCTTTACATGACCTAGATACAAAGGGAGATATGACAAGAAAATCAGAAGAACATGGAACATATTACCTATTAGACCCATGGATAGGAGAATAAAATAAGAAGAAACCAAAGAGGGCATTGTGAAGTATAAAATGGATAATTTTTAATTGAAAAGTTCTCGTATAAATAAAATCAATATATCTAAGACTGGAAGGAAAGCAGAAAATTGGGGGGGGAAAATTTCATAGACAATCTTTCAGATAAAGGTCTCGTTTCTGAAATATATAAAGAACCTTGTCAAATGTATAAGAATATACGAGTCATTCCCCAACTAACAATTGTCAGGGAATGTGAACAAGCAGTTTTTCAATGAGGAAATTAAAGTTATATATAATCATATGAAAAAATGCTCTACGTCATTATTGGAGAAATGCAGATTGAAACAACTTTGAGATAACATCTCACGCCTATCAGATTGGCTAAAATGTTAGATGCCCTTCAGTTGGGGAATGGCTGAGCAGGTTGTGCTGTGTGATTGTGATGGAATACTACTGTGGTATGAGATATAATGAGCTGGTTGATTTTAGAAAAACATGGAAGACTTGGACATATGAAGGAAGAGGCTGTCTACCTCCACAGAAAGAAATATGTATAGTATGGTCTTGCGTGTATGTATATGTGTGTATATGTAGATATATGTATATAGGGGCAGCTAGGTGGTGCAGTGAGTAGAGCACTGGTCCTAGAGTCAGGAGGACCTGAGTTCAAATCTAGCGTCAGACACTTAACACTCACTAGCCGTGTGACCTTGGGCAAGTCACTTAACCCCAATTGCCACACCTTCCCCCCTCCAAAAAGCCAAAAAAAAGAGAGAGATGTATATATATATATTATGTATATATATATATATTATATATTATATATAATATATATTCATGTTTAATTGGAGCCTTTTCTAGGATGGGGTGGGAAGGGAGGGAGAAAAAAAAATAAAAAGTGGCCAGCAGAGAACAAAAGAAAACTTAGAAGGAAGCACAGAAAAACTAGGTAACTTTGGAAACAATGTGTAGCATTTATTTATTTTTTCTAGATTAACTTTTGTTTATTTTTAGTTTACATCATTCATTTCCACAAGATTTTGAGTTACAAATTTTCTCCCCATCTTTCCCCTATCCCCCACCCCAAAACAGCCATCCCACTGTATATCCCCTCCCCCAATCTGCACTTTCCTATATCCTCCCCCATATGTGTAGCATTTATTTCATAGGTGTTGTTTTTTAAGTAAACAGTTTGAAATTGAAATTTATTGTTTTATATTGAGTCCTCTCTTTATGTTCTGCTGTGTACCTGGAAATGTTTTTTTTTTCTTTTCTCATTTTGTATTTAAGTTTAAAACTAATATATTTTTAAAAAAATGTTGTTTAAACACTGGGTTTTTAAAAAAAGACTTTAAAACTTTTTTATATTGATTCTTTTTTTGTTTCTCCATTATTAAAAAGGTCATTTCACAAAAAAACCCATAGATTTGAATGTAATATACACCTTAAAAGCAAATATTTCAGCTGAATTACAAGAATAACATTTATCAAATATGTAAAGAAATAATTTGATTGCAGGTAGTCCTCATGTGGCACATGTAAATCAGCATCTAACTCTTTCTTTTGTTTACTCCAAAACTTCATCTTGTTAATTTGGAGAGAGCACTAACGAGCCTGACTTTCTAGAATCATTTCTGCATTAAAGAAGGCAATGAATTAAGTGTCAGTCTGTTTTTGAGAAATGTACAGGTGGTCATGATTCCAAACTTTTTAGTAGGGGGAGGTAGCACTGGCAACTCCAAGAATATGTCTTACCTGCCTATCTGAGGAATACTGTAAAAATATATTAAACTGACATCATTCTACAAAAAAATTAGTAAGGGAGCAGAGGACTACTACCATGAACGTGCTCTGGATTTTGCACCTTTTTCTTTTGGAGTATGAGCACAGAGGACTATTGCTCTGCTGCTACTAACAATTTGTGAAGAACACTAAATATGTCTTTGGTGGTGGTGGTGGTGGTGGTGGTGGTGGTGGTGGTGGTGGTGGTGGTGGTGGTGGTGGTGGTGTGTGTGTGTGTGTGTGTGTGTGTGTGTGTGTATGAAAGAGGCAGACAGAGAGATAGAGACAGAATTAAAGTCCATATGTGACTTCTGTATAATTGAGTTGGCAATTCAGTAAACCATTCTGTCATCCTGCCACATTTTAGAAATGTCCATAGTAGTGCCACTCCTGTCATTTGGGTCAGATAAGAGGATATTCTTTACACTCTGAACTGGGCTCTATTGCTCAGCACTACTCCTCTCCTCTACTGGGTCATTTCCGATAGTGTGGAGAATAGAAATAGAAACTCTTCCATCAGGGTAAATGTTTGGACAAAACACCTCACAGGCAATCCTCATATTCAGAAAACTATAGAGAGTTGAATAGAAAATTTAGAGCAAGAAAAACAAAACTTAGAACAAGTGCCTTTTGGTCCTAAGATCAAAGATTCTCCTATTTTAAAATTATCTTTATTCAAGGGGCTTTACCCTGTTACTTCCTGTGAATTTACTCAGTTGCTTATAGTTGATGGTCGATGAAGTGACCTTCTCCACTATACCACATCAGGCCCTCTCAGATCTTCTTTTCCTAAGAACTGTTGTCTAGCCACACCTCTCCTAATTTGTATTCGTGAAGGGGATTTTTTGAACCTAAGTGTAGCACTTCTACATTTATCTTACTAAAGTTTATCCTAATGGGTCTGGCCTATTGAATTTTGATATTTTTCATTCAACATGTTATCCCTCTTAGCCATGTTTCACCTGCAAATTTTGGACAACTAAACATGTACTTATTTTATAAATACAATATCCGTATTTGCACGTGTGTGCCCACATACGTACATGTACGCATTCACACTGTCTCCTCTCTCTACAGAATGTAAGCTCCTTGAGGGTTTTGTATCCCTATTACCTAGAATAGTGCCTGGCACGTAACAGGTCCCTTGTAAATGATTTGTTGATTGATTGATTGGAGTCATTGGGCCAAGAACAGATCTCTTGAAATGTTCTATTAGAACTCTCTCCAAGTGGACAGTCATTGTCCCATTCATTACCAGTCTTTGGGATATTTTAACCAGTCCCAGATCTACCTAATAGTAATATCATTCAGCCCACATTTTTTCATCTTGTCCACAATAAAAAAAATAACTTTGTTAAGTCCTTTGCTGAATCCAGTTTGCTGAACAGTCTGGTAACCTTATCAAAAGAAAGAAATGAGGTTAGACTGGTATGGTTTATTCTTTCTAAAGTCGTAACATTCTTAATTACTAGATTCTCTGGTAACCAGATCACAAGTCATCCATTTAATAATATGTTCTAGAATTTTGTCAGGAATAGAAGATAAGCTCTCCCTTTGCTTATGAGCTACACTTTTGAAAAAACTGGGATATTTGTATTTTTCTGGCCTCATTGTACAACTTTCCTTTTCCATGATCTTTCAAAGATCATTAAGGCTGGTTCATCAATTAGTTCTGCCAGTTTTTTCGATACCTAGCATGTGATTCATCAAAGCCAACTGAGTGTTCTCTTACAACCTTCTCATTTATCTTAGGCATCGACATCCTATTGCCACCTTTGCACTATCCTTTCCAATCCAAAGATCTTTCTCCTTGGCAGACAAAAAACAGAGACAAAATTAAAGTTGAGTAGTTCTGTTTTCATTCACCTGTTCATTATCATTACTCCATCTACCCAAAGAACCTCCTTCCCTTTCTTGCTCCTCTTCCCTAAGACAGCTAAAAATACTTTTTTGTTTTTAGCATAAAGCTCATTTTGAGTTTAGTGCCTGTATTATTTTTATGAATAGTGTCATTCTTTTGTGTTTATCTTGTGTTTTACTTGCCATACCTTCTGTCTGTGTTTTCTTAAAATCTAGTAAAGAGTAGCCAAGATGGTGGAGGAGCAGAAAGAAGTACTAGGAGTCCCCTCACTCCCCCGACCCCATTTCCCCTTCCCCAAAAAATCCACAACAAATTCCAGAAAGATTTAGAAAATGTACTATATGGAATCCTGAAATCCAAGAAAAATCACAATGAGTCATTTTTCTAGCACAAGTCAGCAAAGGGAGACAGGCAGAGAGGTCTGGAAAATAAGGGGGTGGGAAGTCTGGCTAGAGATACACAAGTATAGAGCATTCTAGCACAAGGAGAAGCTGTGCATCAGAGAAAGAAGGAGTCGAAGATCCAGCCTAGAAGGGCCTAAACTTGTATAGGATGATGGCAAAGGTGCCAACTGGCAGCTGTTCCTCCAGGGCTGACTAAGGCAGAGATTTGTGCCTAGGGGCAGCATTCCAGAGTGAAGAGCAGCCACAAGCCCTGAGCTATGTACTTGGAGCAAAGAGAAAGCTCAGAAGCAAGCAGCAGTATATTGGATCCAGAAGCAGAGGAAGGTTTGGTTCCAGTTTCCAGCCTGTCTGAAGCCTAAAGAGGAATGGCCAGAGAAGGAACCCCAGGCCAAAGGGAATCCTGTTCTGTCACATAATCAGTAGAATAGGCTGATAATAGCTAAGTCCAAGAGCAGTCCACTGATAGTCCAAACAAGGTAATCTGACAGGCCTATGGCTCAGACCCAAACTCAGATCAGGAATTTACAGAGCTCAGACTAGAGAGGCAGTGATCAGACTTTGCTCTGGATCAGATTACTTTGAGAACACAGAAAGTTTGCAGGTTCCCAGCCTGAGCTGTCCCTGAGATCCTGGATAACACAGTATTAGAATCCCAGAAAGCAACAAAGGACCAGCCCAGACATCTCCCTCCCCACCACACACACATCCTCTGAAGTGCTCGGAGCCTGGGCCTAATATAAAATCCAAAGCCAGGAAGTAGGTTGAAGAATGAGCAAACAACCAAACAAAAAAAGCTATTATGGTGACAGTGACACTAAAGACACAGACCCAGAAAGAAAGAATGACTCTAAAAGCATCTATAGAGCAGAACATCTATAAGCAAAGCCTTAAAGAAAAACACAGCTTAGGCACAAATTCAACTATAATTTCTGGAAGAGAAGAATTTACAGTTTTGAAAAGAGTTTAAAATGTTTTTATAAATGAAATGAGAGTGTGAAGGGAAAAAATGTAAAATAAATGAATGCAATGGAAGAAAGAATTGGAAAGAGAATAACAGCTTGTCACAAGAAGTACAAAACCTTGTTCAAGTAACAAATTCCCTGAAAATTAGAATGATCTAAATAGAAGTTAATGACTAAAAAAAAAAATATAAGAAATATTAAAAAACAAAGTCAAAAGATTGAAAAAAAAATAGAAGAAAATGTAAGGTAACTGACCTGGAAAAATAGATCAAGGAGAAAAACATTTAAGAATCATTGGATTAACCCTTTGACCCAACAATACCAGTACTAGACCTGTATTCCAAAGACGTCAAAGAAAAGAGAAAAAGCTCTATGTGTACAAAAATACTTACAGCAGCTCTTTCTGTGGTGGCAAAAAATTGGAAATTGAGGGGATGTCTATCAATTGGAGAATGGCTGAACAAGTTATTTTATACAATTATGGTAGAATACACTTGTGCTATAAGAAATGAGTGGGATGGTTTCAGTAGGAAGCCCTATGTGAATTGATGCAGAGTGAAGTGAGTAGGAACAGGAGATAATTATGCACAGTAACAGCAATATTGTAATGGTGATCACCTGTGAAAGACTTAGCTACCCAGATCAATGCAAATCATCCAAAACAATTCCAAAGGACTAAAAAAAAAAATGCTCTCCACCTCCAAAGAGAGAACTGATGAACTCTAAGTGTAAATTGAAGTTTAATTTTTCATTTTCTTTATTTTTCTTGCTTTTTTGTGACATGGCTAATATGGAAATATGTTCTGCCTGATTTCATATGTATAATGGATATCACATTGCTTGTCTGCTCAATGGATGGGGGAGGAACTGGAAAGAGGGAGAGAATTTAGAACTCAGATATTTTTCTTCTTTTGGAGGGGAGAAGGCAGGGCAATTGGGGTTAAGTGACTTGCCCAAGGTCACACGGCTTGTAAGTGTTAGGTGTCTGAGGCTGGATCTGAACTCAGGTCCTCCTGACTCCAGGGCTAGTGCTCTGTTCACTGCACCACCCAGCCGCTCCCTCAGATTTTTTTTTTTAAAAAGAATGTAAACAATAAATTAGTTTTTGAGGGGCTTTTTTGGCAGGAGGGAAGACAGGGCAATTGGGAGTAAGTGGTCTGCCCAAAGTCACACAGCTAGTTAAGTGTTAAGTGTCTGAGGCCAGATTTGAACTCAGGTCCTCCTGTCTCCAGGGCAGGTGCTCTATTCATTGTGCCACCTAGCTGCCCCAATACATTTAAATTTTAAAAAACCTTTGGATTATCTGAAAGCTATGCCCCCCAAAAGAGCCTAGACATCATATCTCAAGAAATCTTAAAAGAAAATCTCACAGATCTCTTAGAACCAGAGAATACAATGGAAATAGAAGGAATTCACTGGCCACCTCCTGAAAGAAACTACAAAATGAAAACTTACCCAGAAAAACTGAGCATAATCCTACAGGTGGGAAAACGGTCTTTTCATGAAAAAGAGGACTCACAAGCATTTTTTATGAAAAACCAGAGCTAAGTAGAAACTTTGAAGTGCAAACATAGAAGTCAAGAAAAACATTAAAAGGTAAACATGAATCGTAAAGGCCTGAACAAGGACAAACTGCTTACATTCTAATACGGGGAGATGGCATGTGCATCACCTCTGAGTCCTGTCATCATCAGGAGTCACAGAGGGAGGGAGCCTAATTAAACAGATGTCCTGGGAGAAATTCTGTCATGTCCTGATGATCTTAAAACAACGGGAAGGGAAGAGAAGAGGAATACGCTGAGAGCAGGGGGAACAGAGAGAATGAGGAAAATTATCTCACATGAGCGGCTTGAGTGAGTAGATGTCTATATAAACAGGAAGGGGTCAAGGGAGTGGCTGACATTTGAACCTCACTCATCTGTACTGGTCAAAAAGAAGGAGGAATACATACTCACACATAGCTGGGTACAGAAATGATCAAGATCCCAGTTTCAGAGAAACCTGAGGAGACTTGTATGAACTGATGCTGCATAAAGTGAACAGAACCAGGAAAACAATTTATGCTATAACACTGTAAAAATGAAAAATTTTAAAAGACTTAAGAACTCTGATCAATGCAATTATTAACCCATAGAAGACCAATGATGAAAAATGCTGCCTACCTGCTGACAGAGGTAATAGACTATGAAGAATGCGAAATAAATTTTTTGTATGCCAGTTTATTTTGTTTGACTAGCATATTTGTTACAAGAGTTTTGTTTCTCTTTTTTTTTAGTGGGTGGAGGAGGTCAGAAGGAGAGAAAATAAATGCCTGTTAATTGATGAACATAATTTTAAAAAGAAAACAAAAAATTGTAATCAACAAGTTGGGTATGACCACATGGGTCTCTTTAGTTAGGCCCTCCCCCCCGCTTTTCTCTCTCATTGGATTATCAGAATTGTTTTCGGTTGAATCTTGAGAACTTTAGTCTTTTAGTTTAAGGCCATGAGTTTGGATCTACCCTTTATGTGTGGTTATTCCTGTCATGGTTATTTATGTGCACGTTCTATCTTGCCAGCTAGAGCATGTTGGAGACGCTTTATCCCCTTCAGTTCTTTATACAGTTGATAATTGAATTGGTTTCAATCTGTTCACTTTTATCCTCCTCACCAACCTTCCAACATAGTGGCTTATATAGTAGTCACTCAGTAAAAGTTGAATTGAATTTTTTCCAAAAGAAATCACTTGTCATGTTTATGAAGATTATAGAAACAGGACGTATTCAACAAATACTTATATAAGATCCTCGTGTATTAGAGAATCCTGCACATACTTAGGGCCAGTATATCTCAGAAAAGTGATGAGTTAAAAACAGTTTGAAAAAAAAGGTAACTAATGGCTAGTCATTTTAGTCAGGGGGTTAAAATGACTCTTACAAGGAAAGATGAAAAGATGGGCTGTCTACAGTCTGAAAAGAAAGGATGAAAAGTGTTTTAATAGAAGTTGATAAAGTCATGAAGGATAAAAAAGTGATACATACAGACTTGTTCACCTGAATCTTAAATATTAGAATTAGGCATATCTCTGGAAACTTGGAGGTAAAAAAATGCAATTTTACAATTTTACTCATTTCCTTAGACTTTCGTCCTTCTCTTCAGTTCAGTTCAACAAACATTCATTGACTGCCTGCTCTCTGCATAACAATCATCTTTTGTTTTATCTTCATTATCTTTCTCTCTTTTGGTTTCTTCTCTGTTCATAAATATGTCCCCTACTTTAAAACAATATCCTATCTTGACTGCTACCCTTACAAGCCACTATCTTTTCTTTCCTCTCTTTCAGTCCAAACCTTTACAAAGAGTGATCTATATCCCACGCCTTCTCATACACTGCTTTACCAAATCATTCCTCATCCTGGACGCCTTGAAATTCAGCTTCTGTGTTCACCTCTCTATTCAAACTTCGCTCTACAAAATCACTAATGACTTCCTGATTGCTAAATCCGATCATTTTTTCCCCCAATCTTTATTATCCATAACCTCTGCAGCAGTAGGCACTGTTGATTATACCCTCTTGATATTCCTTCTTTGTATTCCATAACTATACCACTGTGCTCTTCGTTTTTGGTCATACCTCTGTGATTACTCCTTCTTTGGCTTCTCTTACTTGGACATTCCTCTAAGTCTCAATTTCTAGTCCTGGCCCCTCCCCTAAGTTCCAGTACCATATTCCAACTGCCTGATGAACATCCCTATCTGAACTGGATATTGTCTCGCCTCAAACTCAACATGTCCAAAATGGAGCTCATTTTCTGTATAACAATATCACCATTTTCTCTGTGTTGGGAGACTACACAGAGTACTGTGAGGACCTCAGCTAGGTTCAATATATTCCTTCCTTTTCTCTCACTCCTGCATTCAGTCAGCTGCCTCTTGGATTCCCAAACTTCTCATGTCAACCACGCCCTTGTGTCTACTGCCATTTCAAGCTCCTTTACTTGGGCCTTCGTTCTCTCTGCTCTGGGTTCCTCAATCTTTGAATCTTGGCCAGGCTGCCAGAATAATCTTAATCTTCCAGTCCCATGCTCCAAACTTTTCAGCGACTTTCTGTAACACCATGCACCAGCAGATTCCCAAAAGAATGCTACTGTGAATAGCTTTTAAGGTTCGGATTACACCGTATAGTGAACACTCCATTTATTCCACTACAAATCAAGGCACACGTTCACAATATATCACAATATAATGTTCACAACAAATCAAGGTTCAGTACAATATTCACAATAGCTTAACATTAGAATGGCCACACAGTTTTCACTACAGTGGCCACAATATTTAGAACAAAGCATTCAATCAATTCATAATACAGTAATCAATACTCAATCATTCAATCAATTCACAATACAATAATCAGTCTTCCATTCATGGGGCAAATCAATACTTAATCATTCAATCAATTCACAATACAATAATCAAACTTCCACTCATGGGGCAACCATTAACTTAATCAGTCACTAATCTAGATTCCTGATTACTAACTATCATTAATCACTAGTACAGTCATTAGAAAACCACACAAGGTGTCCAGCAAACCTCAGTTTTATCAGAGGGGAGGCCTTTTCTTCATCTTGACTCTGGGTGGTCTCTCTGATTCCCTGGATCCCCTTCCATGGTCCCAACTCCCTCTT